>OX639996.1:117260574-118510574 GCA_951828415.1 Anomoia purmunda | reverse complement strand
ATGAGAATAATTTCGGATATAGTAATAAAATATTACATCTCGGCATGATAAGAAATAATTCTATTAAACTGATGTTAAAAAATACATTTTGTGCATATATTGTCTGCAGTTTATGTGTTAAAACAAGTGACTACCATGAGAAAGTTTCTCACGGATTACTCAGTTCTCAGTCATTGACGAATTTTAAGAATAACCGTTTTAGACCTGTACACACAAAATTCTTACCATAAGAATACGAAGGCAGCGAGAAAAGATTGTCAGAAATTAATAATACTCACCGTTAAGTACTCCAGAAAGACTACTTGTAATCATTTTAGAAACGATAACTTTGGCAAGCAAGCAGAACATTGATTATTAGGAGTTTAAGTCATCCTGGAACTCACTCAAAACTGACGTGTTTTCACAGATTGATTTCACCCTTCTTTTAGATTCAAAAATTAGTCGAAGAAGCTACTATTCGCATATCACACGACTAAATGCTAGTTGGGTATTATTTATAGCTATGAGCTGTAATCGAGTGCCGCAAGTGGCCGTTTGCTGATGTGTGAAGGTTGTGTACCGAGCGAGGTAGCATCGGGCAACCTGAGTTGCAAACCACTTAGCAAACACCAGTCAGCGAACTGCTATGAGATACTAGGTGAAAGTATATGTATGTATGTAGATATGACTGTATTAGTATTTGTGTCTATGTGCGCTTAGTTAGTTAGTGTGCTGGATAAACACAGCGTGAAGGACATGGGTAGGATTAATAAAAGCAAAATATTCTGAGTGCTTGCGCATCCACACAAACACAAACACAAACACACATACACACTCTTACTCAATAAGTGGGCGCATGTTGCATAGTAGTTCTTAGCACCTACATACAAATGAATACAAATGTATGCGTATATCGTATAAGTGTGTGTGTATGGAAGGATGTGTCACATGTGAGAATCGCTAGTGGTGTCTAACTGTCACAAACTATCACATCTACAAGTATGATGTTAAGAGATGCTGGCGTGCAACGTTAACGACAATTCGAGACATGTAACCACGGATAATGTGGAAAGATACAAATTAAGTATACAAGCGCGTAAACAACGGTGAATGTTGCGAGAAGTTGTGGTGAATAAGAAATACTTCATATTTATACGCACGGCTTGTATTTATTGATGGCTACAAATTAATAAGAAAAAAAGTGAATTAAAGACACTAATATTCCCCGCGACCTAAATTCGATTAAAATCGTGGGCTCTGCTTTCTGCAACTCACTGTAGTAATCAAATAATAAAAGGAACTGAAAAATTGTTCAAAAAGCTTATAAATGTAAAACCTAATTTTTTTTTTCTATAGCGTTAATGACAACACTATCCCCAGTGTACCAAGCGAAAGCGCATTTGAAAGATGACAAGTAAGTAGGGTTAAAAAAATAATTATTATCTCGAATCGTTGCTTATATTCTTAAATTTTGCAAAAAGTTGTTTCATGGCAGTTATCGTATAGGAAATATTTCTACTTTACCTGATAGGAGTTATTTTCCAACACTCTTTTCGTTTCCTGATAAATGTTATTCAGGAGAGATATTTTTTATATACTTTACTCAATAACTGTTATGCAGAAAATCCATTTTTTTCGTTGCCAATAAGAATTGCTTAGCAACACTTATGTTTTACGTAGACTGATAACGGTTATGCAGGACAGATATTTTCTACTCTACATGCTAGTTATAGTGCAGAAAAGATATTTGTTACTTTACATGATAACATAACTGTTGTATGGCAGAGATATTTTTTAATTGACTTGGGCCAATAATGTTTATTTGCCAATTGCCAATATTGTATAAATATTTTCTCTGTCGTCAGTTAGTTGGAGTTATTTCCTAACACTTTCTTATTGAGTTGCCGTATAGTTATTATGAAGGAGAGATATTTTGTTCTTTGGTAATAAAAGTCATGTCCGAATGAGATATATGTAAAATGGTTATTCGGGATACATTTTTTTTTTAATTTTTCAATTATTTTCTACATTTCCTGATAACTGTTATGCAGATAAGACAATTTTTCCATTAGTGAGACGAGTTATTTTAAAATATTTATTTTCTACGTTGCTTATAGATTAAAAACTCTTTGCAGCTGTTTTTCATGAAAAGCATTTCTAACAAATTTAACAAATACTCTTTACTCTATGCCAATAAATACTTTTAGATTTAGCATACACTTTATTTTTATAAGCTAATTATAAATAAAATAACTGTATATAAAACTTACCCATGCAGACGCCTAACCCGCTGGATATGGGCAATTTTGTGACACACTGTAGCGGCGGTTCACATTGACCCGAAAAACCGCCTGGTCCGCCACAAGTTTCACCAAGCGTTTTGGCGCAAATGCGACAGCATCTAAAAGAGCAAATAATTTTTGTGATTTAATAGAAATTAAAAACCATAAGAAGACTACGAAAAAGTTTGAATGAATGAAAAGTAAAAATAAAGGAAATTAAATTAAATTAAACAAATCGGTTTCACTGAAAAAGAAAGGAATTTCCTGAAATAGAATGAACTGAAACAGTGACATGGAATGAAATGGAATAGACTGGAATAGAGAAATAGAATTGAATTGAATAAACGATGTTCATTTGGCTTGGATTGGACTCAGTACAGCAGGAGTTTACTGAACTGGAGTGCTGTGAAAAAAAGAAAAAAGAAAATAGGTTAAATTAAAAAAAAAATTGCATAACTTAATAGCAAGCAATAAATTTTCACATGGTTAGCGAAAAAAAACACCCGTTGAATGCTTGCTTGGCAATCTCGTTTGCCAAGGCTCGTGCCCTGGTAAAATCCAAAAAGAAAGAAAGCTGATGAGGAGATGTGGTGATCTCCGAAATAGCAGCTCTGACTTTTACCACTTTGAACAATTTTTGCTTTCTCAAAATATTCCGTAATAAAAAACTGGTCTCGAACTCAGTAAAATTCCACAAATTTCTAATGCAAGACCAACAAGATATAATAAAAGGGAATATAATTAACGGAAATTAAATGAAGTAAAATGAAATGAAATAAAGTGGTGGGAATTGAAGTGGAGTGAAGTGAAGTGAAAAGAAATAAAATGGATGACATGAAAGTGAAATGAAATACAGAGAAATAAAATAACGTAAGAAGAAAATATTCACCTAATTAACTAGAATGCTTTAAAAACTAAACGAACTAACACATTTAATATTTAAAAACAAAAAAAAGCTGAATAAAATTGAAAAATGATATCCGAATATTATACTCACTTGCAAGGATCCCACAGCATCATTCCCTTGCCGGGGCAATCCAGCGATCGTATGACATCGCACTCCTTCGGATTACAATAACACTTTAGACCGTTAACAACACGACTACCGGCTGCCACCATGATCAGCAGATAGCAACACAAGTAGATTAAATATGTGCGCAGATTGAGTAAACAAAATTGAGTTGTGGAGCACATTTTGGCGCGCACTTCCTCCGTTTTTTTTTTAAATTACGGGTTTTATTTTATTTTATTTTTTGGTCTGGTATAAATGCCAATCAATTTGCCCGGCTATCGCATTCAAAATATGAATATTCGTTGCACAAAGTTTTATCTATAAAAATTTAGTTTTATCTGAAAATGCAATATCAGTCGCTGGTGCAGTCGTTGATTTTGTTGAAACTGTTTGTTGCCCATGATTTTTATTTGTTGAGTTGTGAATGTGCTGAAAGTGAGAAAAAAATTGAAATGAGTATGAAGTTTTTAAATTGTACAAATAGGGTGGTAGAAAAAATAATTATTTACACATAATTATAATACGTGTACTCTGTCTCACGCCCTTCAAAATCCACCAAAAAATTCAAACTTTTCGTAATTGGATATTGAAAAATTTTGTGATCAAACAGCAGTAACCTTTATTGAACTGAGTTTTTACAACTAAAATATAGTTCAAACGAGCTCACCATACCGACTATTTTTTCCAAACAAAGTTCAATTCCAGCACATTTGATATTTTGATTACAATTTATTTCCATAATACAAATTTTTATAGAGTGAAAATTTTTCAATAGTTCTTCAGAATTCAGCCAAGTTCGAAATTTCGCATAAAAATACACGAGCTGTGAGGTTTACAAAAGTGATTCCAAAAAAAGTTTTAATTCAATTTTTTATAAAAAATTTAATTTTTTTAATTAAATTTTTTTAAGTTAAAATTAGCATTCACATCTTCTATCCAATAAAACCTAATGCAAACTTTTTGCAAGCGTATTTTCATTTGAATTTTATAAAAACTTAATTTTGCTAATTTGAAAACGAATTTTTTAATAAATCAAATTTTTTTAAACATTTAAGTTACAATAAAAATAAATTGCATACGTTTGCGAAAACTAAATATATTTGGAAAAAAATATTTTATTTAAATAATTTAATTTTTTTAATTAAATTTTTTTAAGTTAAAATTAGCATTCACATCTTCTATCCAATAAAACCTAATGAAAACTTTTTGCAAGCGTATTTTCATTTGAATTTTATAAAAACTTAATTTTGCTAATTTGAAAACGAATTTTTTAATAAATCAAATTTTTTTAAACATTTAAGTTACAATAAAAATAAATTGCATACGTTTGCGAAAACTAAATATATTTGGAAAAAAATATTTGTGGAAAAAAATTTTAATTATACAAATATGCAATTTTTTCACAAACAAAATTTTTTCGTGAACCTTCTAAGCTTCTCAAAAAAAACCGCTAATTCAGTTTCGGCAAACACACAAATTGAATTTTGAAATACTAAAGTTGCAAATATGTTTTTCAAAATTCACTAACTAATTGAAATCATTATATATCGAATAAATTTTGGACGAAAGCATATCGACGGTCTATACTATCTCCATAGCCACCGTTGCGTATGAGTAACCACAAGGAATTGCCATTGAGCAGAGGTACACTTTTAATTTACCCAAATAAACAAACATACAAATTTCTGTTATTTTCGTAATATCATCAATCATTTCTCTTTTATTTTACACTCATTCTCAAATGCGAATACAATAGACACCAAATGAACTCGGAGCTATCCAAATCGCCACTTCCATTTTCACTTCCATTTCCATTTCCACTTCAATTTGCTATTCCCAGTGTTTACTACAAATCTACACTAAACCAACCAAAGTGATCAGTGAACTTTTCTCTCTTTTTGTTTTTTTTTTCGGGTAGCCGACAAGTAGGAAGTGCGAGAATATAGTAAAGAAAAAAGCAAGAAAATTGCATGTAGCAAAAAAAATGCGAATGCGCAAAAGATTATTCTTCATTAAATCAAGTAAAATGACAGCTGAAATTCGAAGCCAAGGAAGCCGCTCAGGAAAGCGAAAAAAGTAACAGTAAGAAAAAAAACTGTATTACATTCAAGTTGAATGACTAGAAATACGAACCCGTCTTAAATAGGAATCCCATTTCTGTCGCGAGAAAAACAAGCAACAACTTCCAAGTGTTGGGCAGCGTAAGTAGTTAAGTGGATTTCTTAGCAAACGGGAATTGGTGATGGTGTCAAGCAAACGATGGCTGACCAACAAGAAGCAACTTGAGCGAATTTAATCATCAATATCAATTGAGACAATCGGTCAGTCAATTTTCGAACGAATGCATAGCGAAAGCTATAAGAGATGAAATCAGATAAATTTCGCAATTTTGCGAATGTAGATATTTTATGTAGTTGCAAGTGAGGGACTTGTAGAGCGATTGATCACTCGAATAAAGATTTCAGCTTAAATTGCTATTTGAATTGAGTTTGAAACAAAAAAAAAAAAAAGAGCTATATACGGCGTTTGCAAAAATGCAGTGCTATGGTAGAATTAGAAATATCGAGGTTAGTGAAAGCTGTTAATAGACTTACGGAAAATTGGATATAAAAGTCAATGTACTAAGCTTACGAATACTTGCATAGTGACTTAAAGAGATGCAGTAAAATAAAGCAGATTGTCTCGATTATTTGCTAAAACTCCGAGGGAGCATAAAAGGAAGTTGATTAGGTTGAAAAATCACTGAAAATGAGTCAGTAAACTTCTGAAGAAATGTCGGAACTAAAATCCCAGTATGAAAAGCTCTAGCTAAAATATAAAAATATTAAGAACAAAAACATTGCATATTAAAAAAATCAAATTTTTGTATATATGCGAATAAATCCCAATATAAAAATATTATTTAATTTCTTTTAAGTAAAGTTCAGTTTCTTATATTTATACACCCAAATATATAAAAATAGAGAATAATTAGATCGTCCTATAAATCAAAAATTTGTGTGAATATGCCGCATTACTTACATATATAAAGATTTCTCTATTTTATTTGTTATGAACTTGGCCAACAGTTTATATTTTGCAACTTCGTTTATTGTTTATTTGGCTTTTGCTATTGACGAGTTGCTGTTACTTAAATAAAACAATAAATTTGAATTAAAAATTGGTTCTGGCAAAAAGCTTGTGACTGAAAGTAAGTGGTTGATAATTATTGACATTTTTTTTTAACTTTTGATCTCACGAACATTGTCATTTATAAAAGATTGGTCTTGCTTAAACTCCAGTTATTTTAATTTACTTTTTTACTCCCGCTTTTGCATATCTTTGGCCAGATGAACTGGATGCGTCAAACAATTTTCTGAAATCTACAGGAATATAAAGGCACTTCAGGCTTAGGTTCACATAATTTTGCTAAAACTAAGTGAGCCACTAAACTGCCAAAAAGGTTTTACAACAACCAATGGACTACGTTGTATATTTAGTTTATAATGTTCACTATACATTTTTTTCATAATTTGTTAATTTTTTTCCCAAAAAATTATTATCTATTTAATAAAAAGCTAATAAATTAGAATTTCATAGTTAGTACAAAATGCATAAAAACTCCACAAATTTTTTCAAACTTGTCAACAGAACTTTTGGTAAAATTTTGGTATATAGTCTTATAGGCAATTCGATTTGAGTGATGTGCAAGTTTCACGAGGCTAAAAATGTAAATATCTTTTGTAATTTTTTTTTAAGTTTGACCTTTCAATTTTTTTTAATATAACTCTGGCAGAAAATATCGAAGATCGTCAGTACAAAATGGAGTAAAAATCAATATAGAAAAAATGCGTAAGACCAAAATTTCTAACAATTGTTGGAAATGAACTAGAGTTTTTAGCCACTTCGGCTTGTGAATTATTACGCTAAAATTAATACACTTAAATTAGGAAAAAAAGAAATGAAATTAAAAAGTTTGACATATATTATTTTTTGGCCTGATTTTATTAAGCAACAAATTAATTTTTGAGCTCAAGGCCAGTATAAGGAAAAGTTTTTCGAAAAAAGACAACAACAGTCAGGAGTGGTAGCAAGTTTGACATTTTTTTCAAATGTTTTTGAGTTTTTATAAATTGTGTACAAATTTTCGAATCCTAATTTATATACATTTTGCCATATTGTATGTTTGGGTTTTATAAAAAAAGGTACGAAAAAGATTTGGCGTGAAAAACATTGAAAAAATTTATACTAATTTATTTGTACCAATAATAATTTCATATAAGGAAAGTATTGAAAAAGGACAACAACAGTCAGAGCGGTAGAAATTATAACTGCTATTTCGAAGATCACCACATCTCCTGTGCACCAGATTTTTTTTTTTTTTTTTGACTCTGCCCGGGAGATTTCCGACCCTTTTTCTAAATAGTCGCCAACTTGCCGGCAAGAACATAGCCATCGAACTATAGTGAACACGTGAACTGCTGATGACTTTTGCATTTTTTCCGCATCCGGAACCAATTCAAGTGTTTAACTAACAGCTATAACATCAAGAAACCTAAATTTTTTTTTTAATCTACTTTCGAAGTAGAATCTGCTGTATAGCTAATATCGCTGCAAATGATGAAGGCAAAAATTATTTTTTTGTGCAAGTATTGAAAAAAAAACATATTACTGTAAATTAGTTACTACTAGAACAGTTCCCGCAGTTTCGTTCTAATTTCTTAAACATTTTTTGTTTACTCTTCTAAAGTTCATTGCAATTGAAATTGCGTATACGCAGTGCAGTACTATAATTATGTTGAATTTCACTTTATATGCATTTCACTATTTCAAATTTAACTTTAACAGCGCTTCACTCCATTTCTATGACAATTTTGTATTACCTTTTACTACCGACATTCCGTTCTTCCATTTCAGCGTGGAAAAAAGATTTTCCAGCACGCTCGCTGCGTTGGCATTTTCCAATAGTTCGTCGAAACGCGTGAAGTCATTACACCTAGCTAAGCAGCGCGAACGCTAGCTCAGCGCAGAGTAGGAATTTTATATATAAAGATAAAGCTTTTGCAAGTAAGCGTGACGCGTTGACTTTTGTTTGTATGAACTTAGAAAAGGAGGAAGTAATATACATACTAAATAAATGGAAGTGAATGCATTTAACCATTTCTTGTCTTTAGCTCCGTTGACTACGCGTATAAAACTATATTTGGTGTGAACTGCTAAATATAAAATAGTTCAGCACACAGCTGCCTGGCCGCACTACACTTTCACCTAGATAGATACATATATATGGTAGGTTACGCACACGCCTCCTTCTCCTTCTCTCTAGACAAAACATCCTTATGCCCCTTGCGCCGCTCAAATTCATTTTTCTTTTGCGAAAATTCATTCTGTCTATTCCTTTCTCTGTTCTATTCTTAGTTGTGACAGACGCTGTCTATCTTAATTCCATGTCAACTCATCCGGCATGACCGCAGCATGTCAGTCAACTTTTGCTGTCCTTAGCCAAGCAAATGCTATTTTATTATTAAGTTAATATGTACACAAATATAATTTTAGCTGCTCGTGTATAATAATAATTTTACGCTTGCCGACACTCGCTGCGCCATGAGGGGGGCGAGGCGGGGGGCTGGCAAGTGAAAGCGTGTAGACACAAAGAGATCAGATCCTTCAAACAGCGCTTGCCTATATGGCGTACTATGTCTGTCTGCTAACATTGGCAATTCTGCTTTTGGTGTATGACTTTTTGCATTTTTACTAGTTCAGTGATTTGTATTTACCTTCTATTTTTCATTGTTCGTTTTGGTGCTTCACGAAGGAATAATCCACATATCGTATATGCAAATAATTTTTAGAGACACATAAATAGAAAAGGATATCTCATAAGGCTGCGCCGGAAATCGATTTCAAAATTTTATATTTTATATTTTATATTTTATATTTTATATTTTATATTTTATATTTTATATTTTATATTTTATATTTTATATTTTATATTTTATATTTTATATTTTATATTTTATATTTTATATTTTATATTTTATATTTTATATTTTATATTTTATATTTTATATTTTATATTTTATATTTTATATTTTATATTTTATATTTTATATTTTATATTTTATATTTTATATTTTATATTTTATATTTTATATTTTATATTTTATATTTTATATTTTATATTTTATATTTTATATTTTATATTTTATATTTTATATTTTATATTTTATATTTTATATTTTATATTTTATATTTTATATTTTATATTTTATATTTTATATTTTATATTTTATATTTTATATTTTATATTTTATATTTTATATTTTATATTTTATATTTTATATTTTATATTTTATATTTTATATTTTATATTTTATAATTTATATTTTATATTTTATATTTTATATTTTATATTTTATATTTTATATTTTATATTTTATATTTTATATTTTATATTTTATATTTTATATTTTATATTTTATATTTTATATTTTATATTTTATATTTTATAATTTATATTTTATATTTTATATTTTATATTTTATATTTTATATTTTATATTTTATATTTTATATTTTATATTTTATATTTTATATTTTATATTTTATATTTTATATTTTATATTTTATATTTTATATTTTATATTTTATATTTTATATTTTATATTTTATATTTTATATTTTATATTTTATATTTTATATTTTATATTTTATATTTTATATTTTATAATTTATATTTTATATTTTATATTTTATATTTTATATTTTATATTTTATATTTTATATTTTATATTTTATATTTTATATTTTATATTTTATATTTTATATTTTATATTTTATATTTTATATTTTATATTTTATATTTTATATTTTATATTTTATATTTTATAATTTATATTTTATATTTTATATTTTATATTTTATATTTTATATTTTATATTTTATATTTTATATTTTATATTTTATATTTTATATTTTATATTTTATATTTTATATTTTATATTTTATATTTTATATTTTATATTTTATATTTTATATTTTATATTTTATATTTTATATTTTATATTTTATATTTTATATTTTATAATTTATATTTTATATTTTATATTTTATATTTTATATTTTATATTTTATATTTTATATTTTATATTTTATATTTTATATTTTATATTATACACTCCAAACACCACACCGCTTTTTTTAATAACTGATTTTTCAGACGAAATAATAGCGCTCGAAAAACGAGTTTTTTTTTTGCTAAAAAAATTGTAACTCGATGTTGAGTTTTTAATTCTTAACAAAAAAAATTAAAGTAAAAAAATTTTTTCATTATTATTACAAGGTTTAAAATCTGGAAGCATTGTTTAAATCTTAATTTTTTGATAGAACTCGGTTCTGCCTATAACTTTCAAAATATTTCGAATTTCAAGGACAATATCAGGCCAAAAAGTAATATATGAATATTTCGAATTTATAAAAAATTGTCGAACTTACTTATTTCCCGGGCTATAACTTTCAAAATATTTCGATTTTCGAAAAATTGTCGAATTTAGATTTTTTATATCGCTTTGAACCAGAAAAAATTTATTTCAGAAAAAAAAGCTGGTTCTCCAAAAAAAAAAGTGGTTCACTGGATCGATTTTTGACCCAGATAGTTGAAGTTAAAATTTAAGAGCGTTTTTTCTTCTTACATTTTTATTCAAATAGTAACTCTGCCTATAACAAAGTGAACACATAATCAATAATAAATTTAGTTTTGCATTTACTTATACCTTGCAATTATCTTCTATACAGTCGTTCAGCTAAATTCTTTGTTAACATTGTCTCACTCTGCCCTCTCAAGCTAATTAAGTGGCATGGCATTGTGCAGAAAAACTGACCCTGCTTGCGGCCAATTTGTAGAAGAAAAATTAAAAGTAATATAGCGCTAACAGTCTAGACAACCGAGAATTACATGTTTGAGTAGCAATTATTATAATATCTTTATGTTTTTCATTTATTTCATAACCAAATATTTGCTAACGCAATTAGTGGGTAATTTTTCTAAAAGGGCAGCACTGTAGAGCTGCGTTTGACTTTATTTTGTGCAATATGAATTTGTTGAACCACGAAGATGTTCAATTTTACGCCTCATTTATACGCACCACATATTCTACTGTATCTACTGTAAGCCGACAAGTACTACTACTATTTTCACAGTGTGCATTATCTGATTTTCGTTTTCGCAGTTGCTTTTTGTTTATCACATCTTTTTCTCATTACAATTTTCGCCCGTCTTGCCAACTTTCTCGGTGCTGCTTGCCATTCACATTTGTCCTTGCTGCTTGTTCATGTTGTTGTTCTTATCTTCTCTTGTTTTGCTCATTGCCGCCGGCAAGTGATTATCTAAGAATTCATCGTATTTTTTTTTTTGCATTGTGCAATCCAAGGCTAAGATTTGTTGACATGCTCTTTGTTTTTCTGAGTCAGTAAAATTGTCATTTCTCATTTTTCATTTGTTTTTTTTCATTTGTTTTTAATGTATAATTTGTTAACTTTCCTTTGACTCGTAATTTGCTATTTAATTTCCCGCCTTTGTACGCAGAGTGTGCTTTATTGTTTTTTTTCCAGTTTTAGTAACATAATGAGTCTGCCAGCCATTTATCTACTCAATACATTTATATATATTTACACGCGTATATATTCGTATATTTAAATTTATAATTTTCCGTTTTAAATGGCTGGTAATTTTTTACTATTTTATTTTTCAGTTGCAATCTTTTGTTATATTCTGCAGCGTTTTGGCTATGAGCCAAAAACGAAGAGCTGTTCATTGTCCCTTTTCAAGGCCGACTTTTGTGCATCTTCTTTTTAATATTTATTACATTTTTTCTAAGCATTTATATTAAACCGCTGGTATTGCGCCTCGCTCACCATTCCCACAAAACTTTATTTTATTTTTAAATTCGTAAGGGTCAAATTGGCACACAGCGTAGATTTGATAGAAGTTCTCTTTTTTAGATAAAAATTAAAATTGTAAATAATAGGTAGTTCTTTCTGCTTTTTAAAATTGAATTCCCGCTAACCAATATCGTTGATAGCACTATATCAAACGTATGACAAGGTCAAGTGATCACCATCGTATGATGAGATCAAACGAGCGTAATATTTTTTTTCTACTTCTGAGCCTCACCAAAATTGAACAAATATCACAAATGTTTGCGACAATTTTAATATTTTTTTATAACTTAATATTTTCACAGGTTACAACATGAAAAATTATGTACTGTGGTTGAAAAAGTCACCGTTTGTGGCATTCGGCTCGCATACATATCTATCATAGATATTTGACGCATACTGCATGTGATTGCGGTAATCAAATTTTTTATTTTATTTTCAGACATCGGTTTAAACAAAAATTTGTTATGTTTCAAATGCAAAATACATCGCATGATAACTAGCATTACATGTGATACTATGATGTGATCCCATTTTGTGATGTGACGCTCGGTTGATACCTATTCATTTGATAATGTAGAAAATCGATAGTTGCTAAATCTTTTTGTGCTTAGTAAAATTTACAAAAAAGAAGATGTTTAGGTAAAAAATGTCGTCATAGTAGGATCAAATATGTGACGAGATCACGTGATCATATCATATGATGAGATCATACAGGCATATGATAAGAAATGAAAAGTAAAATATTTTGTTTTTTTATTTAAGCTAATCTAGAAAATTTAATATCATTATCTCTCTAACAATGTAATATGTATATTTCTTTCTAGGCTAGTATTGTATTTTCAGCATGGTAAAATTTGTTAAAGTGATCATGTGATCAGGCCTCACAATCACGTCAAGTCATCTTGAAATGCGAAAATCTTTCTTTATTTAAGCTAGCGTAAAAAACTAATATAATTTTTAAGGGATTCTTTGTTCATCTTATTTTTAATAATAAGCTAATTAACATTTTTTTATAAAAGTGTAGCTTAGCATTACACAACAAACTTCGTATAAATCTACATTGCAATTTTGGTACAATCTGTCAACACAATTTTACAACAAAGATATAATTTTGTTCAGAATTTTTGAAAACATTCTAAGTGTGCAGTTTTATAATATATTAAATACAAGTAGCTAAAAATTAATAATTTTTTTAAAAGTGTGTTCGACAGATTTTTTTTATATGTCATACATGACATAAATACCTAATATATGTATGGGTGTATCGTATAAAGGAGAATTTAAAAATAAAACATTTTTTTTTGTCTTTTACTCAACTCTCCAACCAACTCTTCATTTGCTATGCTCTGATATAAATCATCTCAGTACGGATACGCTGCGCACATTCCAAAATAAATATTTTGCCAGGAGAAACTACTAGCTTTGTTTTCAGTTTCATGCAGCTGCTGTTGTTGCTTTTGCAAAATAATTTTTTTTTATTTAGATAAAAGCGAATTCTTTTGCAAAATGAAATTCCATGGTATTTCTACTTCCCTACGCCGTGCTGGGCAGAGAGCCTGCAGCATGAACGCCGTGACCATTACTGCTGTGGTGGATATCATCGAATGACCGACCGAAGGATTCGTCGGATGCTTCAGTTGTGGTAGAAATACCACCGCCGCCAACCAACTGCGTGGCATATTTTATGTTTGTGAGTGCGACAGCTGACGGTCAAAAGTGAATAAATATCCATTGAATTTACATTAACGCAAACTTTGATGTTGAGTGAGGAGGAGGAGAGGTGCCTGATGTGTAAAATTAATTTAAATAGATTTTTGAGTTTTATGTACGTCTGCTTTAGATCAAAGTGATTTGTAAGCATGAAGATATGGATGTTTGGTTAAGGATTTGATACACACATTTTTTAGCAAATATTTAAGTAACGAATTGTGTTTCCCTTAAATGTAATTTTCTTTCTCTAGTGTGGCATTTAAAGAGAGTCATGGAAACTGTTTTTGAACTAGAAAATCTGCAGTTTAATTGCTTCCTCTAATGAAAAAAACAAAAAATTCAACTCAATGCTATTCATGTTGTCCTGTTTTTTTCATCAAAACTAGCGATTTGAACGTTTCCTCTAATCTAAAAATAAATACTCAATTCAATGATCTTCAAGTAGAATATTTACATTTTAAACATTCTCTCTAGGTTGGATTCGATTAACGCGACTACCCCTAGGAGCTCACAAAACTCCTTGTGATCCGTTGTGATGCTACAGTGCATTCGAAAAGAGAACGGCAACTTTTTAGTTACAATCTGAAGCTACGAAAAGAACTAATCTCTAGTTCCGGTATGTCGGCCGGAGAGTGAATAAGGTGCGACCCCAGATACTTGAGCCTTAGTCTCACGGAGATAGGAAAATCCTTCTTATTCTTCAAATAGCTGCCCGAGTAGGAATTAGTACTGAAAATAGGGGACGACATTCATTCCCATTGGACTGTGCACTTAACTAGTGAAAGCTTGGATAACCGTAGAATCTCCCGTGACCTCCTCCGGTCTATTTTTGGTCAAAAGACCTTCGCGACTTCTCATGTTCTAGTTGCTGCTCAGCCCAGCGTTCAGATGTAGCTGATAGGTCGTACTGAGGTCGCACTGGTAAGCAGCCATTCTGCCGTTTCCACCTCCGCTTGGAACATACTGGAAGCCTAAGTTATTGTCTTAGACAGCAGCCCCCAGTACAACACATCGCGCTCTTTCCCGTACTCTCTAGAAAGAATGGCGATACCAAAATAACCCCTGGAAGCCAAGGTTGGCACGACTGTTCCATTGTGGCTGAGATTAAGTCAAAACTTTTTAAGATCCTCGAAAGACCACAATTCGAGTTAAATTTGTTCCGAAGCCAGACGGCGGCTTGGGCTGCCGGGACTTTTCTCGTAATATCTATTGGAGTTGTATTCAATATGACGTTCAGAGCTAGCGTTGGTGTTGCTCAACGAGCCCCACTTTATGGCGACCAGTTTATAGTATTAGCAAGGTTTTTAATGATATTTTTTTTGCAATATTATACACAATTCGTACTTTACCAAAAATTTTGCAAATTAAAGTTTCAAGCTTTATACAGAATTTATGAAAACTCAAAAAATTTTCGGCAACATTTAAAAAAAATCTAACAGTTTTTTTTTTTACAAAATTCTTCTCTATGCGGTTTCATAGCTTGTTTAATTTGAGTGCCAGTTTAAGGTGCCCAAGAACTACCGCCGATTTTTTATGAATTTTTGAATTTTGGTCTTGCGACTTTTTTTCATGAAACGCATGCATTTTATAAAAAATTCAATGGATTTGTAAAAACTTTAAATGCCGTGATTTTTGTTTTGACACTGCCAACATCGCTTAAGCGGTTATAGTGTCAATCAAGTAAAATATGTACTTGTGTAGGAGATATATGAGAAAAAGTTTCCAAGACGAAAATTAAAAAAAAAAAAACAACAAATAGCCTGCAACCAAAGTTGCCCTTTAGTAAACTAAAATTTAATAAACTATAAAACGGCACAGCCAGAAACGTCTAAATACATATTTAAAAAATCAAAACATTTGATGAAAATTTATTGAGTTTTCATAAAATTTCTATCAAGTTTAAAACATTGTTCGTTAGAGCATAAATGAAAAAAATTAACAATAAAATGTAGAATGAAAACCCTTGCTATTATTGTAAAAAAAAAATCACCATTCGACCAGTTCCGCTCGCCAGTGTATGCTTATATTTTATTTAAGGAACTTTCAATAAAAATTAAACTCACTTATTACACATGAGCCTCATTAAGTTTCTATGCATTACATACATAACATAAAGCGCACACATTACTCCTACGCCTCTCCCAGACGTCATGAGAAAAAATAGAAAAGTACATGTCATTCATGTCATTCTTAAATGCACGCAAGACATTACGAAGCATGTTTTTAGCTTAATATTCGACAATTTAAATTAATGAACGACAAATTTCCAGCACGCAACTAAACAAAACAATCAGCCACAATTATTTGGTAACTCATACGCCATGTTTTTTTTTTTCACAACACACCCATTAAACATCAAGTATATGAGTTTACCCACACTCTAGAAACTCGAATTCATTTTCCAACTACAAAAATAGTAAATTGACGTATTGACTAATGTAGATATTGGTTTTTGTGACACATAAGTGCTAATTAGCCAACTTATGGCATGTTCTCATATTTAATTAAATAAAGTGAGAGAGAGAGATGTGTAATGTGAATGTATGATAAGTAAATATGCCACTTTTGTAAGCTATTGAGTTTGTGACATGGCGTGTGTTTGTGTAAAAAAAACGAAATGCTAAAAAAAATCGAAAACCCAAACAAATAACAAAAACAAAAAAGAAAAAAGTCATTGCAGCCATTTTATGACAACCACTTTTTTGTCAATCAACTAAATGGGTCATAGTACTTGTAACGTGCAATGGCGTAGAGTAGATATTTAATAATATATTGACAACATGCGATTGCTGATATAAAAAACAACAAAAGAAAATTACATACATATGATAAGTACAAGTGCATGCCAAGTAAATGAATATAGCTTATAGCATTTCAATACAAATACTTTAATTTGCGTCGTATAAACTGTCGGTAAATAATTGAAATATTTTACGACCAATGTATTTTTATCTTAAGTTGAATTAAATGATATGAACTTTTGTAGGCGTGTAAAGGTATAGAATTATAACTAGCTTAAAAGGACATGCTCCTTTAATTGAGGAGACTACCACGAGCGCGCGTGGCAATTGAAGCTTGTAATGCGAGGGTCACTGTTTATATTTCCGTGTTTGAGCGATGGTAGTGCCGTCAGGGGCTATCTGGCATTTACATTGGGAAGCTATATTATATATAGTTATTTAAATGTTTCATCATTAACGCACTCAGCTCATTTTGATATATAGGATATATTCAGGGCCGTCGAGAGGAAATCCGGACCCAGGGGTAAAAAGGTGGGGCCCAATTTCTACATAAAATTTTTGAATACTTCATCAATTTCATCAACTATCTTTCGACTTAGTACTTCAATGTTTTTCAAGAATAAGTCAAATACGACGTTTTTTGCTCTCATCGGTTCATCACATCTGTATTGAATTTGCTTTATAGTTGATTTCGAAAATCAATAAAATGTTTTAATCAGTTCATATATATAGACTTTTGGTCAGAAATCTTTATTCAGATTATATGAGAATATACGAATATAGGAATTGCAGGACTTGACAGTTAATAAAAAGCCAGAAACATCCTATTCAAACATTTATTTATCGATCTGATTAATTAAAAAACAGTTCTTTCGAAGTCTGTTGACTATCGTGATTAATTTTTTGAACATGCAGTTTAAAATCCTCTAATCCAATAACTGTTCACTCAATTTCTTGAAAAATACGGGCCCCTTCGAGAACTCCGAGTCCGGGGGGAATCACCCTCGATCAACCCAAATCTTTTGATAATAATTGTGAGTCAGAGAAACTTTCTAAGTTATCGATATATATTATTTTGAAACTTATATTATCAAAATCCATACAAATTTTGAGGGACATAAATTTGTTTACATCTTTCAAAGGCTTTTATTTTGAGACTGACATATATGGCAAGTCTTTGCATAGTAATTATGAGTAAGACAACTTTTTGTTAAATCTTCCTGGCGGAATTATTTCGGGGTCCATAACAAGTCCACAAGTGATACCGAACTGTTACATAAACTATTTCAAAATAGTCCAGAATGAGTCCCGCAATAGTGCCGAAACTGTTTCCTTCTCATAATTATTGTGAGAATACTTTTATTATATAAATCTCAAAATAAAAGTCTTTGAAGTATTAAAAATATCTATCTAGCTGATAATTATTTGGAAAATACTTTTATAATAAAAGTCTTTGTGTAATGTTTATAGATTACTCGAAAAGTTTTTATCTTATCTTACTATAATAAGCACTAGTTAGCTTTTAATATTTTCTCATAAAATAGTTACTTCTCCGCTTTTTGCGAATCGCGATGAGTCCTCCGGACACCTGGTGAACTTTCTATGATAGCAGCCCGATAAACCTAACGTACGGTAACCTAAGACAGTAGATTTGTTAACATCGTTTAAGTAGAATAATCTCTTCTTAAAGTCTTCAGCTATAGCTATAAAATTTCATTTATGATATCAATCGATAGCGGCTAGCGCGAATTGGCTTTTTGACATTCCATTTACGCATGCGCATTGTAAGCTGCACAAAATTTGTTAGCCTGCAAAAAAAGATAAAAAAACAACCTCCTCTTCAGATATTTCGATCAGTTTCAAGCCTGTGGTACACTTTTGACGAAAGACGAATTACCAACTGTTTACAAAAAAAGTGAAATGAAATATTTTCTTTCAAATGCGCATTTACCTAAAACAATCGGGTTATTTCTACAATGGTCATACACATCAACACTAAGTTGTGATTAAAAAAAAGCTCAACTTTTACCAGCAATTTTTTTCTATCACTTATGACTTATCCCGATAGATGAAATAATCAACATTTAATCTAACTGTTAATGGCTTAACTTCCAACACATTAAAATGAATAAAACACACACGCCACTTGATTATAAATCAATAATACTTATACGATATGCTATCGAACCACTTGGACTGTATAATAAAAAGCTTTTATGGGGCGTTAAAAGTTTACGCTCTAAGCTCAATACTCAATAGTTTTCTAATGAAATTCAAAGCATCACAACTTTTCAAATTTTCAAATACTCACATTCAAATAGTTTCTTTCAAACAATTTGAACAAAGGTAAAATGTTTTAATTATGCAAAAGCAGAAGACCGCCAAGCAAACGGGAAGCAAAGTGAAGTGAAATATTTCTCAAAGGAAAGTTGAATGGCGGAGTTGAGAGAAAGAAATAGAGTCTACTGTTTGGGTTGAAAGCGTTGCGCAATCGAAAGCGTACCAACAATATGTAGGTGGTTCAAATTTGAAGTGAAAAATGGAAAGTTGCGCAAACAAACGACAAACGATCGCAAAGCAAGGGTCAAAACTTCGAAATGAATTTAAAGCGCAGACAGCGGCAAACAAACGCTGCAAATAAATAAACTATGTGCATACAATGATGATGATGGTGCGAAGTGTAGGCGGCATGCGTATAAAAAAAAAGTTCATTCATTTGTCAAATAGCACAAAATCGTTTGGAACTTTCTCTGTGTTGCGCTTAGCACCTTCAAAGTTGATAAAACTTTGAATTAACGTAGCTCTATATAAATGTAGAAGCTAAGACGTTGACGCGAGTGGATTAAAAGTTGAGCGAAAATTTAATTAAATTAATTGAAATGTTGATTAAGGTGCGTTAAATGGAGTACATTCGTTCGGCAATGATTTGAAATGGTTTATTCAAATGCTTGAATTTAATGGATTTTTGAAGGGTGGTGGATAGAAATGCAATTCGAAGGCGGGAAATATTTATTACGAAAAAAAACCTAGATATGCATACAGACATATTGTACATACACACATACCTACATATGAATTCCTTCTACACGTTTTGCGCTTTTTTTTTAAATTATAGAATAGGCGGTTTGTTTCGTTACAGTGTCCTACCATTATTTAAAGTTTTTTTATTTTTTGGTTTGTACAAACATCCCCAAAAATCTCACAAGTTTAAAAAGAAATAGAATTCGTGATAAAATAAGTAAACGCTTTCATAACGGGTCCAGCCAACGCACGAATATAACTTTTGTCATAGTTGTTGGCGTTAATTTAAAAAGCAAATACTCTACCATTTTGCTTTATAAATTGTTAAGTAATATTTATAAAAAAAATCTCCTCTCCCGATTTTTGTGGTCGAACGTCTCGGAAACAGCTCTACCGATTTTTATAAAATTTTGTACATATGTGTTCTTAAATTTAGTGGGAAAAGAACTAGATCGTAAATTATATTTTATGTTACGGAGAGGGTTGCCACCTGTTTGAAAATCCGAAGTTAATTGACATCAATAGAAGTTATATATTAAATTACAGTTTTGAAGCGGTTGGTTTCGTAAAGAAGCTTCTTTTAGTAGCTAACTTTTATGAGGGTTGCCACCTGTTTGAAAAGTCGAAATTAAATGCCATCAACACAAGTTATCTATTAAAGTATAGTTCTCAAGCGGTTCTTTTAGTAGCTAAATTTTATGATGGTTGCCACCTGTTTGGAAAGTCAAATTTCAATAAACTATGCACGAATCATATGAAATATTTAAATATGTATGTAAAGCGGTTCGCCTCCTTTATATAATATAAAAATATGACTATTAAGACATTCGTTTAACTTAGGAGAGGGTTTATAGCTAGCTATATTTTTAAAGGGTTGCCACCTACTTGAAAAATCAAATTCAATTAAATTGTACAAGTTGCATCATCTCGGTGAGGATAAGGGGCATACCTATGAATTCCGGAGGGGTTTCACCTGTTTAAAAAGGCGAATTTAATTAAATTATAACCATGTTTTATGAAATATTAAAATATGGATGTCAAATGGATCGTATAGGCAAGCAAGAAGGGTCATAGGTAATTTAATAAGGGTTGCCAGTAGTTTGAATTTAATTAAACTATACACAAGTTATGTGAAATACGAAAATATGGGTATTAACTGTGGGTTGTCGATTCGCCCAGGAGAACGCTCATAGCATATAGAATGTTGCCATCTCCCTGAAAAGATGAATTTGATAAAAAAAATATATAAAAAATATCAAAATAAGGAAAGTTTCCACCTGGTTGAAAAGTTTAATTTAGATTTAATTAAACACAAGTCATATGAAATAGTGAAATATGGACGTCAAAGGGTTTGTCTCGGAGGGAACAAAACTAAAAAAAAATCGTCTCTCTTGTTTGTACGTATAAAAAATTTGTCCCGCTGGTAACAAAGCACATAGCAATACTTTGAATATGATTGCCAAACTGATGCTATTTTCAAGGCCCAGACGCTAATGGTTTATTATTTAAAACATGGACGACTTTTTTTTAGGCTTTCTCTGCTGAAGCATCACAAGTTTTCGAGAAAATTGGCATAGCTCTTGTCCTTTATCTAGCTGTAGGTGTGTCACTCAAAATTTATTTTTTTAATATTTAGTACCTACATTTAAAAAAGATTTAATTGAAGTTAAAAAATTTGCATGTTTTTTTTTTGAATAGTTTTTATTTTGTTAAAAAAAATCGAGAACTAAACAAATTCTTTTAGTTATTATTTTTTATGTAATTTATAATAGTTTCAATATCTTCTTGAGAGCAATGGCGTTTATTTTTTTTCAACGTGCAATAAAAATACCCTCTACCTCATACCTGGCCTATTAACAACTGAAGATAATTTAAGATTATAGCATGGGTTTAGAATTTTTTTATATTACATTTTTCACTGCGACAAAAATTGCACTTAAAAAATTGTGTTGGAATCAATTGAGTAAAATTATTTTTTAAAATTCCCCTATCCCTTCACGAGTACCTACTTCTTCTTTCTTTTGGTAGCCAATACACTGCTTTATAAATTCCTCTCTATTTCTATTTTCTTCTACAACAAAAGAAACTTTTTATTTTCCCCAACAACGGCAACGAGTCATCAAAATCGAATTTATGCCAACGATCGACCAGGCTTCAAGGCACTTTTTCATCATAATAAAATTTTCCTATTTTCCTTTTCTTCTGCACAAAAGCATGAGTAATGATTTAACAATTTTTTTTCTTTCGCACACAAAGTGCAAAAGGTTTGCTGGTTTTCGGTAAATGTGCATTCTGAGCCAATTTATACGCACAAACAAAAAAAAATCGAAAAAATCCGAACAAAATCGAAGGGACATTGAATGAGAAAAAGAAAAAAAAGCAAAAAATAGTTGAAACGCGTCACAATGAACTTCTTCAAAGTCTACTTTGCTGCTTATCTGCTTTTAATAGAATTGTGCCCCGAGTGTCAAACGGAGAGGCTGGAAATCATTTTTCAAAAGCATAAAGTGAAATAGAAAGGAAAAGAACTCAGAAAAAGGTTCACCAAATTGATTAGTGTTTAGAGAATAGTAGAGTAGCCTATTTTCTTTTCTTTTTTTGCCTTGAAATTCACGCAATGATATTTCGCACAAAACAAAACCAATTATGTTTTGTACATATTTTCTTGGTCTACATATATCATTTTCGTACATTGGCATCATTCGATTAATTTGTGGTGACAAATAGCTAGATGAAATGTAATTTTTAAGGATACACCACAACTAAGATATCATACATAGATGATGTGAATGATTTTGAAAGAATATGGCAAGAAGTAGTAGATATGACAATAGCATAGGAATTCTGTATAAATAATATGTATGTGAATGGAAGAGGAGATAAAAATGAAAGTAAAAAAAGGCTGAAAGGCATGAAAATAAAATCGTAGCGCCACAGCAAAGAGATGGTACGATATAAAAAATAGCAGTGTGTTAAAGTGACTAATAGTACGCTCGTTCAATATGATTGAATAAAATCTTTGTACTGTATCCTACATTAATCAATTCTTCAAATAGTTTTCTGGAAACAAAGAGTTAGACCAAACAAATATCTGGCAAGCAAATAAATGACAGAAGGGAAATATAACAACTACAAATATTGTGAAGCAAAGACTTTAGCATACTTACAAATTTCCGAGGTCCATGGGAGGTCCAAAGAGATGTATACTAAAATATAATTGATTAAAAAAATTTACAAAAAAGTATGGAAAGAAGTGCTATGAATTTTCTGCGCAACTGGACTTCTATTTAATAGAGTAATACGGTATTGTTTTTATATGCGCCCTGTAGTTATGGGCACTACTATTTTTAAATCGAGCACTTGCTTACAAATTATTCGATTAAAAATAATTTAAACTACCCTTCGCTAGATTTCTTGATTCTTTAATTATGTACATAGAACTACAGATATTTGGAACGTCACTAGCCTATCTTGAATAAATATGGATTCAAAAGTGTTATTTGTTTTATTCAAATAGCTATTTTTTGCGCATTGTTGGGGAATTTTGTAAATTTTCGAAGATTCTTTGATTTACTAGGATAAATGAAATAAAGGATTCCAAAAGAAATACAACAAAATGGCGATACTGAGCGTTGAATTACTCTGATTATGTAGAGTGCCTTTTTTTGCAAAGCTCATAACTTTTGAACTTATGAAGATATTTTAAGAATTTCAATGGCTTTAAATAAATAGGAATACTATAACAATACAATAGCAGGGCTGTTTTAAATTATTTGTTATATTTGATATATTAAAAAAATGCAAAACACACATTGTCCAATAAACACTAAAGAAAAATTGTTGGCAGTTGTGCAATAAGGTTGGGGCGTGGCACTGTCTAATTATGATAAAAAGTTTTGTCCCAGTAACCGCTTTACCAATCTCTACCAAACTGTATAGGCGCAGTGGTTTCAAATTTTTCTAGCAGGCAAATGTTCAAGCTTAAAACTAAATAAAAAACAAGGTTGTTATAAATTTATTATGACATTTTTGATATTTTTGAAAAAAAAAACAAATATTTTCAAATTTTTTTATTAAAAAATACTGCAGAATTTACTGGAAGTGGTCAATAAACATACGGTTTTTATGAAATTTTGTACGTATATTTGGTAGGTGTGTGAATAGGTTCTATAGTATATTTTATGCGTGACAGAAGGTTGCCACTTGTTTGAAAAGTCAAACATAATTAAAATATACGCAAGTAGAATAAAATGTTAAAATTCGGGTGCAATCCGGTTCCTCTCGGAAAAAATATTCAGAAATAATTTTTCTGAGGGTTGCCACCTGTTCGAAAAGACGAATTTAATTTAGTTTTAATTTAATTTTTTGAATTATGTGACATATTAAAATATGGGTGACATGCTGTTCAACTCGGCAAGAAGGTTCATAGATATCTTTTATGAACGTTGCCACCTGTTTGAAAAGTTGAATTAAATTATACACAAGTTATGCAAATATTTAAACATGGGTGACAAACGGTTCGTCTTGGCGAGAAGAAGGTTCGCATATACATATATTTTGGAGCGGGTTGCCACCTGTTTGAAGAGTGGAATTAAATTAAGTTATTCACGAGTTGTATGGAATAGCAAAATATGGATGGCAAACTACTTGTTTCTCTAGAAGAAAGCTTAGAGGTACATTTTTAAGAGGGTTACCACCCGTTCGGAAATTCAAATTTATGCAGTTTAATTATACATAAGTATTTAAAATATTAATATGAATGTCAAGCGGATCGTCTGGGCAAGCTCAAGGTTCGTACTTTTATTTTTGTGACGGGGGACCTGTTTGAAAAATCAAATCTAATAAAATTATACACAGGTTATATGTGAGAGAAGCCGACAGTTTTCTTTTATCTTCTATGTTATATAAAAAGGCACTGTGTGTCTGTTGATATGTAGTTTATGGCCTCAAAAACTTCTGAACCGATTGAGCTCTATTATCACAGATATATCATTCAAAATTCTGTTTTGAGGCTATGCACCAAAATTCCGCATGCACTAAAACTAAATTCATATCGTCCTTGTGGAAGCTTTATCTATTTAGAAAAAAAAAACTTTAAGCTCGACATCTGCACTCAACTAGTCAGGAGCTGTTGGCGTAACAAAAACAAAAACCCTTAAATTGTTCTAAATCCTTGGTTTTTTTGCATCACATCAACTTTTTTTTTACATTTTATTAAGCCTTCAAACGGTTCCTTTTGAAAATGTTATGAAATATCTTCATATAAAACTGAATGGAAATTTAATTACACTTCATTCTAATCTGCGCTCTTATGTGCGCACTTCGTTGAGCTTTTAATAATTTCAGTCAAAACACGTGTGCCTTCATCAAACACAAGGTGTGTATTTATCTCCGTACATATTATGCGAATGATGGGAATGTCGCGGGGGCGTATGAGTAATGCAAACGACGGTGAGCACGACGTTAATTATGTAACTCCATAAGTGAATACGTATGAGTATCGTGAAGTGAAATGCCAAACTGGTTAATCAGGGATCGCAAATAATCCTTATTTTAATTTTTGCGGATCAAAAAATAATTGACCATAATTCGTTCTAAACCAAATTCGAATATATCGATCTAAGTAATCCTTCTGCTATATGCTGTAAAAATCTCACCTTATTTTTATTTAGAATATTTTTTGTTTTAAATCACTTTTTATTTTTACTTTTTCGATCAAATATAACCGTTATTTTTGGATTTTTATTTTTGCGATCAGGTTTGATTCTAATTTTTTAATTTTTATTTTGCCGATCAAAAATTATCCTTATTCTCGGATTTAAATTTTGTATCGATATTTTTGAATTTAATTTCTCCGATAAAAAGTTATCGTTATTCTTGGGTCTAAATTTTTCCGTTCTTATTTGATCGATTCTCATTTTTTGTACACAAATTTGCCGGCGATGTTAATAATGTGATTTACGATCAAAAAATACTATAAAAAAATATCAATCAAGTCTGACCGAAAAATTTTAAATCCAAGCATAACAATTATTTAACACAAAATTTAAAAATATCGATAAAAAATTATCGGAAAAATTTAGATCCGAGAGCAACGATTAATTAATTAATTATTAATCGAAAAAACTATAAAAGAATATCAATCAAATCTGATCGAAAAATTTTAAATCCAAGCATAACGATTATTTTTTATAGGGAACATAAAATTTAAAAATATCGATAAAAAGTTATCGGAAAAATTTAAATCCGAGGATAACGATTAATTTCATCGAAAAAATAAAAATTAAAAAATAACAATAAAACTTAATCGAAAAAATAAAATATTAAAAAATTACGATCAATCTTGATAAAAATAAATAAAAAATCACAAAATAACGGTTAAACCATTTTCTTTTAAATTATAACCCTTACGGTCCCCGTGGTAAATTGGAAAATTTTTGTTTGTATTGTTTGTAAATTTGTAGGAATATTGGTGCCCACAAAATTGGCGAGAGGGCTTAGTAAATTTCTTTCCACTCCACAGATTTGAACCTAAGTAATATCTCATGTTAAAGTCATGCAGCCAAAGCACGAAATTGTAAGTTATGAAAAAAAAATTACAAATAATAAGCTGGATTTTGTTTTTTTTGTTTTTAAGGTTGCCATGCTTGTGTGCGTCTGAATCTCACAAGGCCTTCCAACTGAGCGATTATCAGGTGATGTGAAAAGTTTTCAAAAGCAAATTTGCCGTTTTATTTGTAGTTTGTGTGGAAAAATAACGGTGACGCAGAGACTTCTGGAGTCAGCTTACGAAGTGGATATTAAGTTGTAGAGTAACGTAAAGTACGCGTCACATATATTTTTGTAAGCTTGTGTGTATAGTGAAAAATAAGTTTGAATCAAGAAGCAAAATCTTTATCCGGAAAGAACTTTAGAAAATATGAATAGAATCTTTTTTTTTTTTAATAAAAACCTTTTACTAAAAGTCAAACAAGCGCACCAAATTTTTATTTGAAATCATAGTATGATTTGTATCATCAGAAACAGTACAGAAGTCCGCTTTAGATCGCTGGCTCTGCGCTTGCCGGACAAATCGGATGCTTTATATTGAAACTACTTTTTGAGGGGGTTGCCACCTTGTTAAGAAACTAAATAAAATAAAATTATTGAAGTAAAGCAAAGCGTATGATATGGAATTTAAAAGAAATAAGTTCAGTCATAAAAATTCATGTAGGGAGTGTTGCTACTTGTTTAAAAAGTTGATTTAATTCGATTTGTAAGATAGTACAGAATATAAAAGTATTAGTTCGTTACAAGAAAAAAAAATCATCTTAAGAAGAGTTGCCACCTTTTAAAAAAACCTTGATTAAATTCAATTGGTGAAATTATAAAAAAATTACAATTTAATTCAGTTTGTAAGCTTAAGAAATATAAAAATTATTTGGTGAAACGAAAGCGTTAAAAAAAATTGAAGGGAGATGCCACCTTTGATTAAATTCAATAGGTAAGGGTAATAGAACTATAGGTAACTGAAATTCAACTATACTGATGTCAAATGCAAAATGTTTAGGAAAACTTTACTCTTAATATGTTGTTGGACAGGGTTGCCAACTGTTTAGAGAATTTAAATTCAACTAAATTTGTAAGATAAATAAAGCATTGCCACACTGGTTTGAGCTAATAGTATTTTTCTCGAAAAATTTTGAGAGTTTGCCAGCTATTTGAAAACTAAATTAATGTAATGCAAAAACGTAAATAAAGTCAGTGTAGTAGTGCCACTTTTCCGAAATTAAAGAAGTTTTTGGTTATGTTAATGAAAATATAATAAAATTAAATTGTTATGAGAAACATTCGAACTTACGCTCTAAGTTTAAGCTCAATTTTAATGCATGAGGTCGATTTCTGAGTGTAAATGACAACTAAAATAAATATTGGAAAAACATTTTCCACGAGGTTTTTAATTAAATAACTAGCACACCAAATTAAAATTTTATTTTAACTTAAGTGCTGATTAAATAAATAATGTGCACCGGGAAGAAAATTTGATTTTCAGATTCAAAATATATTGCATTTAGAGTTTCAGGTAATGATTTCCTTTTGCTATTTTATATCTATGATGTACAAATGTCCTATGACTATGTAAACTCACCTTCATTAAAAATCATTTAACTTCTTCTTCCAGCATTGGCGTTTTTGTTGTTGTCAATCCGCATTAGCCAAATACATAAATAATCGCAGCGAAATATGTCAGACATGTCAATGCAGAGATGTTTGCTTTTGACAGCAACAACATTGAATGAAAAAGGTTATACATTTATGCGATAAACATGTATACGAAAATTCTGCCTAAAGCGAAGACAGACTGATTTATAGAAATATTAGTGAATGTTTGCTTTTATGTAGTTAGCGTCGTTTGTGCTTGTTCTTCTTTGTAGATTTTTATGCTAGCTGTGGGTTTTTTTTTTGTTGTTTTTCTGGGTACAGTTCAATAATACTGATTCTGTTTCACTTTTTCAACGTTTCACCACATCAAGTGCTGCGCGTTCTCTGTTTATTCTGTGGAAATTGAAAAAAAAATATTTACTTAAGTATTTGTTTTTTGAAATTTTGTACGCTATAAATAAGTTGTAGCTATAAAATTATGGTAAGGCTAAAGTGGTAACGGTCTACTTTCTTAATGTGAAAAACTTTCGATTTTAATTATACGTGCTCATATACATATGTACTCATGTATGGTTGTATCTGTGGTAGCAGCTTGAAAATCATAACCCTGTTGCTTTCAAGTATCTTTTATAATTTTGTGAATAAATTCGAAGCAACGATTCCGTTGTTTAAGATAATCGACACAAATAGTATAGATGGCTCAACCATTAAAAAAATTATGTTAACATTTTTTATATTTTATCAAGGATATTAATTTTTGATTAAGTTTGAAAACAAAATTTTTTGCTTCTTGAAAATTATAAATAAACAAGCATAGTTTAATAATTTTACATCTTATTGCTGTTGATCTCTAAAGCTAAACAGGAAACCTTAATGAATTTAGAGAGCATGTAAATTAAAATTTCAACTTTAAAAAAGAAAAATTATAAAAATTTAACAAATTTCCATATAATGAATATTTGAAAATTTAAACAAATAAACTGTAAACATTTCAATTTATCCTAAATATGACTATAAAGGCATTTCTGCTCGCAACTATAGAAAACTTTTCGAATATCTTCAATGTCAGACCAATAAAAAGGGTTTCTTGAGTTACTCGACTCTGGCGCCATCTAGCGGACTAAATTTTCGTAAAAATATTTATTGACGCAACCATCAGCTTACCGTTCTAATATCATCAAAAATGAACCACAAATACGGATTTTTTAATAATTCAACTCCGGCGCCACCTACCGGTTAAAGTTTACGTAAAAATATTTCCCATTGCACCCCATTGTACGTTTCTAATGATCTCCTTAATACCTCGGCTCAATCACCACCCAACAGATTTCTTTCCCAAATTTGGTTTCAATCCGCCGTATAGTTTTTGAAGTTATGATTTTCCGCAATATGGGACTTTGCGTTAGATTTATAGAAGATAACACGCTGTCTTCAAAGATAGAATACTGAAATGAATTCTCGCTTCACCTAATTGCGAAAGGCAGATGAATTCACGCATATGCCCATAGATTTATTTGCACCACAAAAATTAATTAGGACATAAATGGTAGATGCAGGCAATATATTTGAAAGATCGCAGATGTGGAAAAAATGTCGTTGAAAAATATATTAGATTTCGATAGTGGCGCCTTCTACTAGGATCGTGCAGAAACTTTCAATTAAGATTCTAAAAAAAATTATAGAAAAATATTTAATGGATACAAGAGAATATTAAAGTCGTATTACAACAACAGCGTCATCTATCGGCACAAGAAATAATTTTTCTCTCAAATGGTAGTCAACAAAATGTACTCATAAGATTCTATTCTGATGATTTTAAGTAGATCCGAAATTGTACCTTGCACGTAGTTTTATGTGCGAAATCTAAAAATAATTCGGAAAACAATTTATGAAACCCACAAAGTATTAAAGTTGTATCTAGACAAGAGTGCCCACTCTCGGTTCCAAAAGTATCCTGTCTCTCAAGCGGGTAGTAATAATACGCACTCATTACATTTTATTGAAATCGGTTAAGCGGTTTCAGAAATTTTACGAACAAACGTTTCGTTTAAAAATAAATTAGATCGCGACAACAGTGCCACTTACTCGATCTAAAATAGTGTACGTAGTTTTAAATGAGCAAAAATGTTTGTTGAAAACCAAAAAAATATTAGAGTTTTATCTCGGCAACTTCTCTAACATCTGGAACCAACAATACACACAACACAAAATTTAAAATTTAAACCACTTAGACCATTTCGGAGATAAGCACAAATGAGGGAATTTTATATATCTTATGATATTTTTCTATACAAATTTTAACAGTCAAAGCCACTGAAATATTTAGAAAAAAAATGTATTTGAATTAGGTGGAAATCCCAGCTCACTAGCCTTGGTTTGAGTTTTTAATTTAAGAAGTGAATAAATGCTAAATATGCTAATGTTCCGATACTAAAGAAAAGAGTTTTGCGTTTATGAAATAAGCGCGTAGTAAAGGGTAAAAAGATTGTTTACTTTTTGTGCTATGACGCCAGTCTTTTACTATTAAAGCAAACAATGTATTAGCGTACATAGTAACCAGGTAAATTCGAATATAAGTATAACAAGCATAACGCTAACGATAAGCTCTGGTACGGCGCTCAAATAAACCTAGAGTAGAGTTTATTTAAAACAAAAACTTGCGCCGCGTATTTAAAGCTCGTTGCATGCCCGAATTTTGTTTTATTTTATTTCTATTTCTTTTTTTTTTTAATTTATTACATATTTTTATATTCTTATCTCTATATTCTATTTACTTTATTTTACTTCATTTTATTTGTTTTCATGAACAAATAAATTAATTTAATTTTTTTTTAATGGAATTTATTGAATTTTACATTTTTTAATTTGTATTTTATTTAATTTGATTTTATTTATTTTCGTTTTGTTTTTAATTTAATTTTATTTGATTTTATTTGTTTTCATGAACAAAAAATTAAACTAATCTCCGAAATTAGCTAATTTTTTTTTACCTTTTTCTATTTCTATTTTTTATTTTTTTATTACATATTTTTATATTCGCTTCTCTACATTTTATTTAATTTTATTTGTTTTCATGAACAAATAAATTAATTTAATTTTTTCATTTTTTTAATGGAATTTATTTAATTTTACATTTTCCATTTTGTATTTAATTTGGTTTGATTTTATTTCCTTTCGTTTTGTATTTAATTTAATTTAATTTGTTTTCATGAACAAAAAATAAAATTAATTTTCGAAATTAATTTAATTTTTTTTTATTTTTTATTTACATTTTTAGTTAAAAAAAAAATTTTACTTTTATATTTTTCATTTTGTATTTCATTTTATTTATTTTATTTTATTTTATTTTATTTATTTTTATTTTTTTCCGATCATTTGGTATTGAATTTAATTTAATTTACACCTGAATGAATACGCGCTAGGTTTCTGTACACTCATTGATTCTGCTTCGCGCTGTTTTTTTTTTCATTCTGCATTTAACTTAACCGTGACCACTCTATAAACACATTTGCCATATTTCCCCTTCAAGTTCAAAAGAATTCAAAATCGCTTAGGATTTACACACCGCGTGGCTAATTTGCGTTATATTATATATTGTATGTATATGTTTATATGTTTTGACATTTGTGTTAGTCTAATCTTTTAATTGAATTTTTCGCTTGATTTTCATTTAATTTGAAATATGTTGTATTCTCTTTATCCTTAAATAAAAAATTCTTAAAAGTATACATTTTGCTTGACACCAATATTCTAATGTTTAATTTGGTCTGGTAATTAATTTTCCTAACTTCATTTTTTCCCCCTTAAGAAAACAGATAAAGTTCGTTTTTCGTATTAAGTTTTTGCTTTCATTGTTATGTATTGCCTGAAATTTTTTCAGCGATATGATTATTTAAAAAAAATTATTTCTGGCAAATGTTTTACGCTATTTTTCTTGCTTTACTTATCGTGCGTACATATGTACAATTTTTTTCTCATACTCCTTTTGCAATGCCTTGTATTTTCAATTTATTTATTACGTAAATTGAAAAAAAAAAATCGCCACCAGATAATTTGTTCTGCCCCACAGCAAATCTGATGGCTTAAGGCCATATGAATTCCATTGTTTTGTTTATTGCTTAATTGAGCAAACATATTTTGAGGCGTAGAGACTGCAACAAGCCAGATGATTACTTATGCAGACGGCGTACCAAATTGCTATTGACTGCGGTTGCGTGCAAGGAGTGACCTTAGATGGCGTGAAGGGTCACTGTGTTTGTATGTATGTCATTGTGCATTTTACATTAGTCAGGTCGAACAGCGTAAATTGAGAATGCAACAATAAAGCAAAAGGCACATTCACTTCACCTTCGATGACATTAGAATGTGAAAGCTTCAAATCTATTTAATGATTGACAGCAGCTTGCTATACATTGAAAGATATTTCCGGACGTTTGGAAGAGTATATAGCTTAAGTCGTGCAAAAAGAAGAAAAATATACCAAAAGGAAGCTCCGTTATAAGTTTTAATAAAAATTCGCTATATAATTAAAAAAAAAAAGAGTAATCTTAGTATATTTTACAAGAGCAAGTTAGCATAAAAATAAACCGTCAAAGGAAACAAATTGAAAATCGAAACAAATTTCGAAAATAGAATATGCTTAAAAAACTACCGATTGCCGACTGCAAAATTGACAGGTCCGGTCTGTATACCACTCTTATTAAAATCATTGCATTTCGCGGCAATACCCCGATTTAGACCGCAATCAATCACATCAGCAAGCGGAATACAGATACTGATTTCTGAGAATAGCCAGCAAATTCGCAATACACAAAGCATGCTTACTTCGATTTCGAAAACTCCATCATTATCATTATCATCACCATTATCATTATCATCATCATTATCATTAACGGCGTCAAATTGCACGACCGAGGCGGCCAATTGACTCAGCCATTTCGTGAGATAACACTTGGTTTTCAATAAATCGATTGTGACATTCGCTGTGTGGCTTGTAGCGCTCTTAATGTTGAGGCCATTGACTCTGAATTTCGGTAGTAAATTTTAATAATTTCGACTCGTTGTTGGATCGTATATCTTTCCATGATGAAATGGCAAACCTTACTGAAGAGAAATGTCAGAAGAGCGGGGAAAAATATGGAGTCGTTTGCTGTCACTATCTGTCTACTTTTGTAGCGTCCCTATTGAAAACCCCTTTATTAGGTATGGCAGGGTTGATTCTAGATAGGTAGGAGTTGAGCCTAATACAGTATTCAGATCTCAATTGGGCAAAAAAACAAGCCTAAAATTATATAAATTATTGTATTATTGTATTGTATTATTTTGCTAATACTTGAGATGGTGTTTATTTTAGGATAGTTTTTTTTATTTTAACATTGCACCAAATGGAGTTTTACAAACTACAACATATAACAAAAAAAAAACATTAACATAGTTTTGAGCGAACATTATTCCGCATATTGTATTTTCTCCAAACGTTTCCAAAACTTAAGTAAACTTCCAACACAAAGTGTCCAGCTTACCAGCTCTATTCTTACTAAATTACAAAAAATTTGTTTATTGGTTATGATAATCACTGTGCCTAAAACTATGCTGAAAAGAAGTTCCAAATTATAAAAAACAATACAATATATACTCTTGCTTTTTCGAAACTTTCATCCATAGCTTCAAGCACAGTAGTTCTCACAATACTTAAGAGATAAATGTTGTGATTAACTGCCCTTATGCCGCTGACCTGATAAAACTTATCAACCTGACAGTTGTCAGCTATACTGCGCCTAAAACTACGTCAGATAATGTAACGTCGATGTCACGTACTCAGAAGGATATAAAAACTACAACGACTGTTGGTGTCATTAGAGGGCTGAATCCCATTTTGACCGCATAGTTTTAGGCGCAGTAAACCTGACAACTGTCAGGGTGTTGAGGTTTGTCAGGTCATCAGCGTAAGATACCCCCTCTAATAAGAATAGGGGGATAAGCAAACTACCCTAAATAATAAATTTGCACCTTTACTATATATGTTTATTAAATATAGATATACCCTTAAACGCTTTTCCCCGATATCCATTTATTATGCTTCTCTATTACTCGAACATTTTGTACGACCAAATAACTAAGCATACTTTTAAGCGCAGTCAGCTGTTGCAAATAACCGTTACCACCACTGCTTACTGTCCTTCAAACTATTTACTTACGTCCGCATACAGCTAGCGGTCACTTCAGGCGCAAGCTGCGCTACAGTGTGACATCAGTCAATTTGATGTGAACAGATTTTGTTGTTATTTTAAATTATACTTCGGTTAGTTGCCTAGTTAGCGGCGTAGCATCGATTTTTTGTCGAGCTCAACGCGAAAGTTTTACATAGCAAATAACAGCCACTGTATAATATGAATTTTAAAGTTCTTGTATTGAGTAGTTATTTAAAAATATTAAAACAATTTCTAGAGGGAGTGCAAGCGCCTGAAATTAGGCTATGTAAAAAATTTTATATAGTTTAATTTTGTCGCTTCTTCATAATATTTTGCATATTGCACTGCATTTTAATTATTTATATTTCAATTTAGTTGCGTAAATATTAGAAACAATTTAACCATAAAATTTTATTTTCACACTCTTCTCCACTTCTCACACTGCACAGATGTACATACATACATAATGTAGTGTGTAATTTGTCACTTGCGCCATAATTTTGCAGCATTTTGGTTTTTTTTTTGCTTGCAGTTTTCTTGCTTACAAATTCGTATTTTCTTTTGCTATTTTCACATTTGCATTGGTATTCGGTTTGCCGTTCGCGTGCGTAATCATTTCAACACCGCCGTACTTCCGCTACAACTTTTACTTCGTCGCATGCGACACTATTCGGGGCTACAAGCGCGCGTTCACTTATCACACAAACCGTACGCGTCAATTTTATATGAACGACTGAATCGGTCGGCATTCGAAACCCGTTGGTTTTATGTGGCATATCGGTATCCTGCAGCGGCAATTTTACAGCCTTGGCTGCGTTGGCTGCAGAAATATCCCTACTTTTTATTTGCCGCGCATGCGCTTAATGGTTGTGTTTCGCCTTTCGCCACACTTTTTTTATTTTTGTGTAGACTGGATATAGTTTGGAGAGTTTTTAGTTAGTTAACGTAAGCAATGAAGTTTTTTTTTATTGTTGCTGTGCGTTAACTTTCGCCGGCTTGCTATCCTGGAAGTTCCTTTATTTTTGGTATTTTCTTCAATATCAACCGACCTCAGTCTTATGGCTGCTGTTGTGTGGCATGCAACAAAGCTGGCGAAGCTCTGACAGCAAGTTAGTTTGGAATTCTTTTGGGTTGAGGATATTTTGCTTGTGTTGGTGTTGTTTCGTATTTTTCTGTAACTACGTGCACTTGTTTCTTCTTCAAATTCCTTTGCTGCCCGCAGTCGTTAGTTTTTTTTGTTTTTTGTTTTTTGGGTAGGAGTGGGAATAGGTAGAAAAAATGTTACGTAAAAAATGTCATTTAAATTATTCATATACACCCAAGTGGCACACTTTATGCAGACAAAAATTATTGCATGCCTCGTTGGGCGGCTAATTTTATATTCAAGCAAATTTAGTTGGCTTGACATTTTCTCACTGAATTTTTTTTTGCCTTTAAGCTAAGTATCCAGCTCTCAAGCAAATTAACAATAAATATTTTGCATCATTTCTGTTGCTTGAAAAAGTATTTTACCATTGTTGTACAATTTTTTTGTAAAGAAATTAATATTTGAGCATTTATTTTGATAGAACCGAATTTCTTTTTCATTTTTTGAGTTCATTTTCAAATAAAGTTTGTGATTTTTTAATTTGAAAACTGTACACTTGCTTAGCTTTAATAGTTAATGGTAGACAGTTTCGAAATTAGTTTTGTTGTATATTTATTAAATATGGCTTTTTCAGTTATCCATTTTTCTTCTTTGGCTCTCCTTTTATTCTCCATACTCGTCCCACTTAGCAGGTGTCTGCTTCTTTAATGTCAACAACTAAAAAAAAAAACTTCACTTTCGAGTAAAACCGAACTTTAGTTACCTGCTTGGTTTTTTTTTAAATAAACTGTTCTTATTGTAAGCAAGAAATCCAATTAATATAATTTTCTTGAAATGTTGTGTAATTTTATTGAGCTCGAAGTCAGTTTTTTATTAGGGAATATTTTGAGTAAATTACTTTAAAAAATCGTTTTTTTTTCTCATTACATTCCCTTATAAAAACTCAATGTCTCGAGCTCAATAAAATCACGCAACAATAATACTCTACATTTTGAAAACTTAAACAACTTTTATTTATTAAAATTTGTGTGTATTTCTCTCACTGATGGAATTCCTCAAGTCAATCTTTGATTTTTGTAAATTATTATAAGATGTCTAAACTTCTCAAAGATGTGCCTATTTTCGAAAGTGTACACATTGGGTTTTCAATTTCGTAGAGTTTGATAAAATAGCTTCGGAAATATACCTTTTAATCCAAGCCCATTTTCCAAACAATTTTAACCCACGTTTTCTTTTCGCCAACAAATATGGTAAATTCAAGAAATTTACCTTTTTTAGTTACTGAAGTAGTGAACCTTTTTTGGATTTTCCTGAGTTAAGGTTATATGAGAGGCAAGAGAAGTTTTAGTGTTATTTATGTATGTAATTTTCGAAGTCAGTTTTTTTTTAAAAGTGTACTTACCATGTATGGGTTTGTTTACGCGTTTGGTTGGGCAGTGCTGCGCCTGTTTCCCGATTATCTTAAACCAAGGTACTCGTGTCCCAACCCAGACCGTGATATTAAATTTGGGAAAATTATCAGCATTTGTTGAGGCCCCTTATCCGCATTTTCGCTCCTTTAAAAATAAAACCAGTTAGTAGATTTATATAGCCAATAAATTTACGAACGCCGAGGTAATCTTCTTTATTGCGTATCATTTCCTTAGAGTCCCCATTAATATGCAATCAATTGTTATCCCAGCCACTGGCGCAAGAAGAGTGCACTCCAGATGAATAAAATGCCCAGACATTCTCTTATCGTATTTAGGTCAGTTTTGCCGCGAAGTGCCATAAACGGCTTGAAGGGCGTTGATGTCAAATAAAAGGCTACCTTTCCTTGCCAAAACTTTCTGTTACATAGCTACGCGGCTTAGAACTATAACCTGGTGTCCACCCACAAGTGATTTCCACTTCTTACCCATCAGCATAGCTAGCTATTGAGGACCAAGAGAATTCCATCTTCCCTAAAATCCGAGTATAAAAGCCTTTTTCAAGGGTAAGACCGGGGTTGTATACCTCCAATACCTTCATTTCTGGACCCCAAATAAAAATGTTCTTTATTTTGAACTCCTTAAAATGTCGTAATTTTTTCTGGAAACTCCGCTATTTTCTGCTGATTCCGTAAAAGTTCATTCAAAATTAATAAAAATCTACATAGAATAAAATAGGATTTCTTCACATATAGCAAATATTTCTGTCCCGCCAATAACTTTCCGCTTTTCCTCACTAGATAATGGGTTTTCTGTCGAATGACCAAGTTTAGTGTCACCCAATTTCATAACCGAATAAAGCCTAATGGTACTATAGGTAACGTGATGTTTCTTATAAATATATGTAGGTAGAATATTGAGTAAAATTACAAGGACCTTTTACGGGGAAGATTGAAAAAAGAATAGGACACGTTTCATTCATACACAGCCAACACATGCCATTTAAAATCAAATTTTTGCTTATGACAGACCTAAAGCCATACAAAGCAGAAATGGCTTTCTTGTGGTAAATACTCCCAATACTCCCATATGAGTCGAGTTCTCTTGACTTGCTATTTGTAACATTTGGGAACGTATTTAAAATATTATATTTAAAATACCAAAAGGCGAGCTTTTTCCAAATAAAATCTATTCTTTCTCGAACACTCGGTTTTACTAAAAATATACGAAATTACATAAAATGCAACTGCAAATAACAGCAAATATGAGTGCAACTATTCTGTTGTCGATTCCCCACCTTAAAATGCATCCGTAATGGATAAAAAATAATCAAACTCTTTTTGTCATACACTCCTTGTTTGCTGGTCGTGTAGTTTCATTTAATTTTCTGATTGTTTGTTCGCAGGGAAATTAACAATGTGAAAATGTCTACATATGTATGTACATAAATTTCAAAAGCGAAAAAAAAACAGAAATGCCACATATGTAAGTCAATGTTTGCATATGCTTTTCATTTTACCAGCTCGCATTGCCTCTCACACAACTCGTCCATTCGAATGGACCTCCTTTATGTGATTGAAATTGGGTCGAATTATTTACCATATACCATATACGTATTTGGCCTCTATTCCATCTGCCAGTTTCCGATGCGCATATTTTAGTAGTGAGCTTCTACTATTTTGATTGCTTTTTTTAAGTTTTTTTTTTTTTTTAAATTCCATTTATTGCGTTGAACTCAGCGCAGGCATTCCCATCAAACTGGCAAAGAGACAGACAACAAATTTGAATTCATAGATACCTTTGCTAGCAAACAAACAGAAAATGGAAGCCTTCATTAGAGAGTTCAATATTACAACTACTAGGTATGTTAGTAAAAAATGCATGTTTGAAAATAGTTGTGTGCAATTCTTTTTTTCCAAAAGTTCACCAAAACCATTCATTGTTTAGTGGGCAAATAGCTGATGAATTTCCACTATTTCCATTGCACTGCTGGTACAATTTGGGTTTTCTTGTTAAGGATTTTCTGCATTGTAATTCTTTTATTTTCATTTTTTTAACTACAAGGGGCGACTGATAAGTTTTAGATCTTGAGTACAGTATGTTTTTGAACGATTTATCAGACCAAACCTCGGAGATGGACAACTTCAGAAGGAAAGAGTTTTCTGGTTAAAATTCCAAAAAAATTAAAATATTCTATAATTTTTCGGTTAATATAATTGATAACCAATTAACCAATTAAATTAAACCGGTTCCATTCCAACTATTCGAAAAATCTTTTCGGGAACGCTTCCATAATCCATTAAGGTAAATTTAATTAGTCAAGAAACACATTGAAATGAATTGAATTTGAGTGGATTTTCATAATAAATACAATTTGTTAATAAATGATGAAGAACGTGTCACATCGGGAACAACCATAAGTCTTCAATTTTTTTTACTGAACCGTGTCAGGGGGCGCTATTAGCAGTCTTTCTGAAATGTAATTTGATACGCGATTGGCGTGTATTTCATTGTTGAATAAATAAATAATTAGTTGCTGTTAATGGCCTTCAATAGTTTTATTATATATGCCTTAATTTATTGTTAATCTGGTCTTGAGATTAAAATAGAACACAATTTTATTTTATCCTGTGTATTATCCAATATATCGATATTTCGACTTCAATCTCAAGTCATCAAGTAGAATGAAATTGTGTTTTATTTAAATCTGGAATTGGGCTCAAAAAAAATTTCAATAACGCTATTGTAAAAAGTGTTTTTCACAAGCAATGTAAGTAACGTCATAATATACCAAATTCAAGACAATGATGGCGGTATCGTCATTACGGGAACGTTCCCGAACTGTGACGTATGGTCTCAAAAGTATTATGTTTATAAAATTTCAGTATATATCATGGTCTTAAAGTTGCCAAGCTTGCTGAGCATGTGTCCCCAAACGCAATGGGCTTAAATCCGGAAAACACGAAAACCAAGCTTCTGTTAATATGAAGCTGGCAAATTTTCTCGACACCAATTGTGAAGAGTTGTCGCTTTGTGTGCAGGGGAATTTTATAAATATATGGTTTCAAGCTCTGAAAGTCCACTGTAGTTGGATGGAAGGCCAGAATCGCCTAATAATAACGAGGAATTTGTTTTTTAAAGGACTTTTTGGGCCTTGGTTGCTTTGTTAGGCGCATCGACAAAAAGGTCCACTACTTAGGGCAGCGATCAATGCATGCAAGGTACTTCATTTGTACTAGACAACAGTTTTTATTTTTTTTTAATTATTGGAAAAAACCCAGCAACGACAGATTACAATACACCCGCTTAGTATGGTTTCTTAAAGAGTTAACACGCCGCTACCAGCTACTGGAGTTTCTCATAGTATTCAAGAGGGAAATGCATATAATTTTTCCAAATAATTTACAAAGTTTGAAACAGTGGTTGCTGACTTTTGTTATAGTGCACACTTTGTTCGTATCAACGTTTCTTGCATTAAGAGAGTGTAAAAATTAAAAAATAAAATCCTTAGCAACGGGGGTTTGTTCATAAATTTAATTTTGTTTACCTCGGATGATAGTACTGTTTGCAAATCTTGTCAGGGGGAATTTTGGCATTTTGTCATATTGTGAGCATTGATTCATCTTCAGAAGGGTTAACTCGCAATTTGTTCTATTGAGACTAATTGGTAAAACTATTCAGTAAACTGAGCCTACTTCCGCGCTCATAAATCTGCGCTATCAAAATTAACTTTTTCATTCAAAAATTCACAAAAAATACAAACACTTACATTCATACTAATATACTCATAATATATACGAAGACTCGCAAAAAAAAAAGCACAAAAGCAATATTGAACAAATCTCATTTAAATAAAAATTTTCGGCATCATGCCAGCTGACTAGGAACATGTAAGCATCTCAAACACATCAGATTCTTTTCATCGAAAACAGCATTTTTTCTGACCACAATTACAAAAAAAAAACCGATATCCTGCGGATTCAATGTAAAAAAAAACAGTTTGTGTACGAGTGAAAAAAATATTCGCAAATCGTATTAAATGCAAATTGCTAAGAAGTGTGGAAAATTGAAAAGGATTTTGAAACTTTGAAAATTACAGCAAGCGTTGGTTAAAAAAAGGGGAAAACAACGCATGACAACAGCTGTTGATAAGTAGCATTTGCTAGCGCCGTAAGATAGGCAACGTTTTCTTATGAGCTATGAGAATAGAAGAATAGAAACCGACAAAACAAAAAAAAAATGAAAATGCAAAAGAGATCGGCAAGTGAAAGGGAAAAGGCATAAACCAAATAGCCAACTGATACCAACAACAGCAACAATAACTACGACAGACAAGAAAGTAAGCCAATGCAAATAACTTTGTCACATTACGTCTGCTGCGCAGGCAAGACATGATAAATGCAATAAAAAAAAACTTATATAGAAAAAATGCCAGAGGGACAAAAAGTGACAAATTTGAGCTACACACACAAAGGCTCTTGCCAATTTTTTGTTTCGCCTTCACATGCTCTGCAATATCAAAAAATCTGCTATTGCTTGAGCGCCCGAAAGTATGCAACAAAATGTAGTTGCGTCTGCTGACTCAAAATATGCTCGATTGTTAACATTTGCTATGCTCTTATTTTGCTGTACTTGCATGCTAGCGAAAATCATTATAAGAAAATTATTACTAAACAAAAGCCATAACAAACTGATGTTACACGCCCTTTTTTCGTAATCATAATTTAGAAAGCAATGGGCCCAGCGGAAAAGTTTGCATTTTATTACAGATTATTTGCTTTTGTTTCGAGTAGGTTGCTTAAAAAACTGTTAAACTTTTCCAATTAGCGCCACAAAGTAGTCAGCTAAGAGCGATAATAAAAAATAAAGCAAAATTATGAAAGCTAAAAGTTCGAAGAGTTTCAAAATAAAAATGCGGGCACTTTACTGGGTATGCCTACATTAATATATATACATTTTGAAAGTTGGTTGTTTCTGCATGAACCCTATATTGTTTTAGGTATGGTAAAATGCCGATAGGTGGCGAGTCATTGATAAATAATTTGTTTATAAACAAAAAAGAGGCATATTCACAAGTAAGGTGGGTTCAATGTCAGAAAGCGAAATCTGAAAAACTTAGACCCGGTAGGTGACGCAGTAGTTAAGTTGCTGACAAAAGTTATGTGTAGGCACAGCCCATTGTACTTATAATTTTATGTATTAGTTTAGTTTTTTTAGAACCATTCTATATTTTTTCTTAATGCAACTCATTTTGGTTTATCAATAAAGCGAATATGGCGCCCCCTATCGGTAGTCTGCGAAACTAGGATGCAATTGGAGCGTAGAGTGCCATTGTGATACGCTGATGCTCCTGAAGCCTGTTTTTTCCTGCTTTTGTGATTCCCAATATTCAAAGCTAATGGAATTGGGGAGAATCTACTGATTTTATTCATTGTGCTGGTAGAGGCTCGGGACCCTACACCTTTTCGGTAGCTTTCCTGCGCTTGCGTAGCTGACCGAAACCCCACTCATTCAAAAGTAGCCGACAGGTGGCCAGCAGAACCCCGAAAAGTTCCTTACTAAAGTAGTGCTTTTCAAATATGCATTGCCTGGCTCATCTCATTCACAATTCGCTGGAATATCCCTACGCTCAGGTTCACAGATAAGATTGACAAAGAAATACGGCGAAGGTCTCTGGTAACTCAAATTTTTTTTGAGTACTTCGTAGATGCAAAGTACAATATGCGAAAATGTTGTTGGTCGTCTAAAGAAAAAATTTTGTGAATTTGCAATTACAGATATTTTATTCGCCGGCCCTTAATTTATAGTATATTATACATATATTATATATATATTTTTTACTACTACTACTATTTTTACTAATTTCTACTACTATATTTACCAATCCTACTATTAATTACTACTACACTTTTTAGTAATGCTACCACTAATGACACTATTTACTAAAGCTGCTAGTAATTACAACAACTAATTTTTACTACTATTTTCACTAATTTCTACTACTATTTTTACTACTATTTTTACTGCATTCTATTACTATTTGTACTATTGCTACAATCTTTTATATCTTTTCAACTTTACGATATCTCTAGTACCTGATTCCACGATTGAGTTGCAGCTCACTAGCCTAAGGATTCGCTGCGCTGACTTTGGTTGTGGGAAGTACCCTCATTATAACCCCAACAAGTCGATAAATATTTCGTCGTCGAATGTGTTTTTTGTGAAACAAAATTAGGACCCTCTTGGACCTATTGAAGCGAACTTTGATAACCTTCTCTCCTGCAAACAAGAGTAAGGGTGTGACCGTTAAATGGCGAAAAATTTCGTTTTGATGAAAATTTTGCTGAGAAGCTCAATTTAAGGGGCGTGCACAACATTACCTGGAGAAGGGGTGTCAGCACAAATAAAAATTCGGAAATTTGTATAATCATTCTTACCTAAAGCCGCCCATTTCGCCTGCCAGTAGTACCTCCCTTTGGTTTTGCCGATTTTGAGAATTCAAAAACTACAAGTAGACCAAACTTTTTTCACAAATGTTCGGGTAAGAGTCATTCTTTTAGTATTTTACAAATTTATTGATTGAATCAAATTTTTTTCACTTCAGGAAAATTAAAACACGTTTCTCCCAGAAATATTGGAAGTTATTTATTATCATTCCCCGTATTTTTTGTTCACTGTATTTGGGATCTGGGGGAATGCGCAATGTTGTATTCTATCAGCTTATATTTTTTAGATGACTGATGTCTAAGTTCAATGCACAACCAGATCTTCGGCATATTACTAAGAATGCACAACAGAAGTCCACTTCTTTTCTGGTCACTAGACCAGCTTAACGTTAGGCCTCCATTTCGTTGGGGATTTTACCATCTTTTACTTACTTATTTTTCGTTTCTTTTCTATATCCTCCTTTTTCATTTTATAAATTAAAACTTTATGCAAATAACACGTAGAAACAAGCGCATAGATTTCACAAGAGAAGTAATAAAAAAAAATACAACAACAACAAAATAGTAGTCAGAAGGTCAAATAGAAGAGGAAGTTTGCAGAATTTGTATTTGAAAGTGGCAAAGTTGAAGGCAGAAAAGGGATATGCACGTAGCTTGGTATGTGGCAGCAATAAAACCAGATTCAAAGTGTTTCAAATACGATAACAACAACACAAAAGTCAAACAAAAGTCAACAATGCAAGCCTTCCGCAATGCTTTACTTTGAATATTAAATATTGTTTTTAAATAAGTTTTTCTGTTTTTTTTTTTTTTTTTTTTTGAATTCTTACAGCTTTGTTGGGTCGTCAAGGGCAAGTGTGCCGCCGGAGATGCGCTCTAAAAGTTGAAAGTGTTGTGTGTTGTTGTTTTTGACAGCGAGAACGGGCAACAAAGAATTGGCTTACACCACTTGACCACAGCGCCAGCGAGCGGTGGTGCGTGGAAGTGGAAACTAAAAACTTTAACAACCAACTTTTATAAAAAGGAAAAGCGGACGAAAAACGTAAAGAATATTTAATTTCGCTTACCGCCTGCGAGGCTGGTCAGGATAGGTTGGAGGAAGCGTGGCATTCAAAAAACAAACAAAAAATATATGGAAATTAAAAAGGCGTATCATAGTGGCATACTTACCTTTGGTAAAAACTTTGCTGGCCGTAAGTGAATTTCCATGCAAACTCAATAATATTGAATGTGTGTGTGAATATGGCAAGTGTTTTTTTTTTGATTTTTTTTTATATTTCAACTGTTCATAAATTACGCAAATAGTTGAAAATATTGATTGAAGTTACGTTGCGGCAGTAATAGTGTTATGTAACTTAAAGTAACTTTTAAAATTTCGATAAATATCTTAGCTTTATGAAAAAATATCTACTAATGAATTATTTTTTTTTTATAAAATGAAACATGCCAAAAAACTTCATAATTCTTTTTAGAAAATACGTGCTCGTATAATGGTCATTAAGAATGTTATAAATATTTTATAAAATATAACGTTACTTGTTCTGTAGTAGCGAACTTTTTTGTTTTAAAATTTGTCGTTTTTAAAACTAGAATTTAACTTTTCTCCCAACACGACTTTTCGCTAACAATACTGTGAAATATGCGCTAATATTATATGTGTAGCGGCTCGATTGAATAAAAGTTAAGGTTTAATGCTTAGACTTATAGATTTTAAGTTTATTAACAAGAATCAAATCGAATATAAAACACGTGAGTCAGTAAAAAGTTCTAGAACAAAAGTGACGTTTCGATCGTATGATATTTTGCTGAATACTAGTAAAGGGTTGTCAAACACAGCAGGGTTGTTATACAAGTTATGCTTATGGTATGCCACATCACTCCCCCCTATGCGGGAAATCGAAATCGTACACGTCGTCCTGACCGTGTTGTGTACTCAGGTCTCTGCACTTTAACCGTAGGTTCCGTGGAGTGTTCTCCAGCTGTAAACGCTGCCTTTAGGCGGTCGACACTGACGTTGGTATCTTTTCCTCGAATTTTAACTTTGAAGAATTTCTCGTTGCGGTCGATGACTGGGAACGGTCCGTCATATGGAGGTTGCAGCGGTTTTCGCACGGCATCGTTACGTACGAAAACTGCTGGTGTGGAATATAAATGTTTTTCTATAAAAGGTGAATGAACAGAGTGGTTTGACGTCTGCGTCGGTTTCAGCGATCGCATGCGCTCCCGAAGATTGCTGACAAATTCGCATTCGGTGGTGTTTCGGGTATTTTCCTCCGCGAAAAACTGGCCTGGAATCCGCAATGTTTCACCATACACCATTTCCGCTGGCGTAGAGTTCAAGTCCTCTCTCCATGACACGCGGAAACCCAGTAGGATAAACGGCAATACTTCAACCCAGTTGTTGGTCGTGTGGCACTTTATTGCGGCCTTTAACGATCTGTGCCAGCGCTCAATAAGTCCATTGGACATTGGGTGATAAGCAGTTGTCCGCAAATGCTTAGTTCCCAAAAGTCGAGTTAGTTCGCGAAAGAAAGCCGACTCGAACTGTCTTCCTTGATCTGTCGTCACTTTGCATGGCACGCCAAATCTCGCCACCCAGTTAGTGTAAAATGTAAATGCGATTGTCTCTGTTGTACTATCCTCGATGGGATATGCTTCCAACCAACGCGAGTACCGGTCGACGATTGTTAAACAGTACCTGAAACCTTTGCATGGTGGTAAAGGGCCAACTATGTCCATATTAATGTGTTCGAATCTGTTGCTTTGCATTGCATATGATCCGAGAGGCGCACGATTATGTCGTTGTATTTTTGCTTTTTGACACGGCATGCATAGTTTCGTCCAAGAGCGGCAATCTTTTCTAAGGCCTGGCCAAACGAATTTTTCCGCCACTAATTTTGTTGTTTTTTCCGCTCCAGTGTGAGAAATGTTGTGTATGCTTTCAAAACCCAATTTGCGAAATTCTCTTGTCAAGTACGGTCGAACTTTGCCTGTGGAAATGTCACAGCAGACTTCCACATTCGTACCTGGAAAGGTAAAATGTTTCAATATTAGACTTGTATTTGACGTTGATAAATCTTTCAGTTCTGCGTCGCTTTGTTGACTCTCTGACAGTTTTGCGTAATCAATCGTGTCTGGTGTGTGAATAGCATCGATCCGCGATAAAGCATCGGCTATAACGTTATTTTTTCCTGGTATGAAACGAATGTCTGTCGTGAACTGCGAAATGAAGTCAGAGTGGCGGATCTGTCGCGGTGAATATTTCTCTAACTTCTGTTGGAAAACGTACTGTAGCGGCTTGTGGTCTGTTAAAATAAAGAACTCTCTGCCTTCCAGCATGTGTTGGAAGTATTTAACAGCTTTGTAAGCCGCGAGCAGTTCTCTGTCGTAAGTACTATACTTTGTTTGTGCTTCTGTTAAGCGTTCAGAGTAAAACCCAAGAGGCTGCCATTTGCTGCCGTCGCGCTGCTGCAGAACCGCCCCTATGGCTGCACCCGACGCATCAACTGCTAGTGAGAGCTGTGCATTTGTTTTTGGATATGCGAGCAAGGTGGCTGAACACAAATCGTCTTTGCAGACCTGGAATGCTTGTTTAGATTCATCCGTCCAATTTATAACTGTTTTGTCGTTTTTCTTATTCCCTTTCATTAGAAGTGTCAGAGCGTGTTGTTTTTCCGCTGCTTTTGGCAGAAACCTACGAAAAAAATTCACCATTCCTAGAAAACGCTTTAATTCGCAGACTCGTTCTGGAAGTTTGTATTCTTTTAAAGCACGTACTCTTTCCGTCGGCGGTGATATTCCGTCCTTAGTTATTTTGAACCCGAGGAAGTTAATTTCTGTTTGAGCGAGCACACACTTTGAAGAGTTAATGACAAGGCCATACTCGAGTAATTTGCTAAAAACCAGTCGCAAGTGTTCACGGTGTTGGTTTATGTCTTTCGATGCGATTAAAATGTCGTCGAGATAAGGACATGCGAAATCATATTCGCGAAGGACGTTGTCCATAAAGCGTTGGAAAGTTTGGCTGGCATTCCTCAGACCGAAACACATGTATACGAATTCATACATGCCAAATGGCGTAGTAATTGCTGTCTTTGGAATGTCAGCTGGTTCGACAGGAATCTGATGGTAAGCACGGCGTAAGTCGAGTGTAGAAAAAACCTTACACCCATGTAGATTGAGTGTATAGTCGTGCAAGTGCGGCAAGGGATAACGATCTGGCTCCGTGATGGTGTTCAACCTACGGAAGTCTCCACACGGCCTCCACTCTCCATTTTTCTTTTTTGTCAAGTGGAGAGGACTTGCCCATGGACTTCGAGATGGGCGGCAAATGCCGGCATTCAACAAAAATTGTATTTCTGCTTTGGCAGCCTTAAGTTTTTCGGGTGACAAGCGCCTTGGTTTTGAAAAAATTGGTGGTCCTCTTGTGACAATGTGGTGTGTTACGTTGTGAGGTCGGTTTTTACGAGCTCGGTTTTCCATGGTAATGCCTTTAAACTCGCTCAGCAGTTCCTGGAATGGTTGGTCGGCGCAGCCCTAGGTTGACGGTCATGTATTTTTCACCGAATGTTTTGATTGCCGATTTGTTTGCGGCGTATAGAAAAAAATTTCTATCAGGGCACTTCCTCTGTAACTGCGTCGGTGGGATAACGCTGACTTCGGCTCCGGTGTCTACCAAAAATTTGTGTGTTGTGCTTTTGTCGGTTACTATTAGGGGGCGGCTTTTTATGCTAAGACTATCGTTGACCGCCATCGACGATAGTTTTTTTAGTTTAAACTTTTCGAGCACGGTTTACGACACTTCTTTGCTTCATTTCCAAATTTCGTATGATACCAGCACAGGTCCTCTGCTTTCTGACGCGATGATGCTCGTTCTGACGAGTGCCCCCTGCTGCGGCTCCTCTGGCGATAATTACGGTTTGTTTTTAAAGCGGTGATTTCTTTAGTGATTGCGGCGAGCTGCCGTTCAATATGTGAAAACGTGTGCGAGGGTGCTGGTTGTGTTTCAATTGCTCGTATCTGTGGTGTATCGCTTACTTCCGAAACCTTATCAGCAAGAAGAGCTACCTTATCGAGTGGCTCTGTGCTTATTGAGATTACAGAGCGTATGTTAGATGGTAGGCGACTCATCCAAATTGATTTAAGGATTCCATCGTTGATCTCGTTGCCAGACAGACTGCGCATTTCGCGTAGAAGATGTGATGGTCGCATATCGCCTAACTCTAGTTCTTGAAGTAGCTTCTTGACTCGTGTCTGTTCTGAATCTGCAAACTGTGTGATTAAGCGTTGTTTAAGGGTTTGATACATTTCGTTGCTAGGAGGATTGAGAATAATATCACTGATCTGAGCCAAGACATTACTTTCCATAGCCGCCACAACTGTGTGATATTTTGTCTTGTCGTTAGTAATGCCTGCCGCAATAAATTGAGACTCTACCTGAGCCAACCATAGTTCTGGCTTTGCGTGCCAAAAGGGCGGAATTTTTACGGAAACTTTGGCGAGTTCCGTCACTTCTCTTGCAGGTAGTGTAGTGATTGTTTGCGAAGGAGGCTGAAAAAGTTGTTCTGCCGGTGAAACTTTTGAAGCGCCGTTTTCGTCAGGCATTTTAGAGTTCGGGGTCACCAATATGTAGCGGCTCGATTGAATAAAAGTTAAGGTTTAATGCTTAGACTTATAGATTTTAAGTTTATTAACAAGAATCAAATCGAATATAAAACACGTGAGTCAGTAAAAAGTTCTAGAACAAAAGTGACGTTTCGATCGTATGATATTTTGCTGAATACTAGTAAAGGGTTGTCAAACACAGCAGGGTTGTTATACAAGTTATGCTTATGGTATGCCACATATGCAAATATTCATCGTCCTACACATACTATATAAGTATGAACATTAGGGTGATCCGTAGTCAATTGAATGATTCCTTTCCAGTCTCACCCTTAAATCGGAAATACCACATTCAAAGACTTTTTAGTCTTCTTAGGTTATCCGATACGCCTCAATTCTAACCAAAGTGAATAAAAATGATCAATTATTGGAGAACTACCGAACCATGAATTTTAAGGCCGGATGGAATAAAACTTTAACCGGAGTCTGACTGAAACCGAACCGAAAATTTCCAAGGTATACAAAAATGAATTGTCAACGAATTTAACAACAAAAATTGATTTTTATTACTGTTTTTAAAAAAAGGTGCATACCCTAATGTAAATAAGATATATTTCAGTTCATCACATAAACATACATATACATATATCTTCGTAAAAATAATATCAAAGGAAACTTATGACATAATGAATTAAAAGAATTTGTAAAAAATCTGTTGAAAAGTGGAGTTAGCAAAATTACTAGTTCTTATTCCAAATACAAAAATATGTGAAAATAGTAGGCAGAAAAAATATTTTTCTTGCTTTCTTTCTAAGATTTGTTAAAAAAATTTTCTTATTTTATTCAAAAAAGAAATAAATGTTTTATGTTTTTCAGAAAAATGGAAAAAAAGTTTATTTTGTCGTATGTTGTCATAACCTGGCGGGATTCTGTGAATTGTTGTGACGGGGAGAAGAATGAGACTATACATCACCTCCTCTGGTGTTTTCCGGAACTAGCTAAAAGGAGAGCTGCGGCTGTGGGTAATTCTTTCCTTAATGAACTTGACGAGTCGAAATAAGAGAGCTGATGAGGTTCCTCGGGAAAGTGAAGTGGTTTTAGGAGAGCAGAAGTACCGTTCCACTGCTAAAATGCGGTATCACAATGAGCCATGATGACTAGGTACTGTAGCCTAACCTAACCCAACCTATGATGAAATAAATTTCGCAATATCATGAGGAGATCTTAAGTTAGGATACCAAAAAAGTAATAAATGTTAAGGAAGTGGGGTCGGTAAAAAAATTGTCATACAAATTGTGACGCTTGCGGTACAATGAGAAAATAAAGTCTTCACGTAAATTGTGACGCTTGTCGTGCATCGGATGGCTCTTCTCTTTCTTTCACATTCCAACGAAAAAGAGGGTATAAGTTTTAAAAAATGTTTTATCATCAGATAATCCAGAGGTGCAAAGTGCATTGCGCAATAATTTCATGGTCATATTCGGGTTCTGAGGTAGTATCGATATGGCCCCAAGGGTGCGTACGTACTGTTGGATGTACATAGTATATAGATGTATATACATAGATGCACGTACATCCATACATACCCATTGATAAATCGCTACCTTAGTATGTAGGTTTGTGTTTTCTCATATAAATGTCATGTGGCGACTTCGTGACGCGATATCGACAGTACCTTTGTTACGCGATATCCACACGATTTTCGTTACGTAATGAAAAAAATCACTCTCATATTGTTAAAGAAGTTCCACTTCAAAAACTGAAAAGAATCAATGGGCGGCCGCCGTAGCGAGTATGTAGCGTGTGCGCTCTTCGTTCGGTGGGCCCTGGGTTAGAATACTAGCCGGGATAAGAAGCATCAAAACTCGTAAAAAAGGCCCTCGGCTGGCAATGGCAAACCGCCAAGTCTATTTCTGCCACGAAAAAACTTTTCACAAAAAGCTAAGCAATATGAAATATGTTTGTACATAGAATAACAGTTTACAGATCAGATTTATAATTTTCTTTTGCTAAAACTCTGTAAAGCCCAGTTAAGTTGTTTGCAAATTTTTTTTGCAAATTTTATCGTTTTACATTTTGCTAACGTTTTATTTCTTTTACTTTTATATTAAAATATGTAAATTGCTGAAACAGCAAAAAAAACCGAGAACTTTTTGAAGAAACCCAGTTGGAGTGGAATACCTTTTGAATTGTTACCGTAATGCGCCATAAACTATGCAGCACTTTCTGCAAATTCCTACTGCTCAAGTGCAGCATAGCGGCAGATAAATGTGCTGCAGTTAATAATTTCATTTCGAAACATAACTCAAGGCGCATGAGCTAGAATGCATATGAATAAATGCAAAATTGAAGACAAGTAGAAACCGTGGCAATAAAAGTAGGTATTGCTGTTTGTAGAGCAAAACTTTGAATAGACGAAAGGCGCAAAAAATGTGGAAAACGTGTATGAGAAAATTGTTAAAGTGGTGAGAGCGCCTAAAAGCAGACAATGGCAATTTTTGTGAAATAAAAAGGAGAGGTAGAAAAATAAAATACTACATCTAAAAGCCAAAAAACACAAATACATGAAGTATTATTAAAAGTGCAGCTAAAAGGACGATACCAACATTTTCTTGACTTTTCTCTAGCACCTAAAAGTTGATGCTAACTTGTAGCCTACTTAAGTTATGGTGAGGCAAAAGCAAAATGAATGCCACAAGTGTGAGTGACTCATCGGTGCGCCAAATGACACTAGATATGAGTACTACTGTTCTTTTCACAACTGAATCCCAGTATATTTCTAAGTATCACTGCGTTTTCCCAATTCGCCCACTTGCCACTTGCCACTTGCCATTTGCTATTTGCCACTTACGGCAGTTGGCAAGCCGCATTGTCAAAGAGTGCCACTTACGTTATGACATAAGCGAGAAAATTGAGTATGAATGGTGGCAAAAGTGTCAGTTGAAGTAGTCGCAGACGATGCCAAAACGTGCTCCGCCACATGTGACAAACAATGCGTTCAAACATAGAAACTCGCATGCAATCTATGTATATACAAGCACATATTACCGTTATAGCGAGTGAGCCGCAAACGAATGGCGAAAGTTATGGTTCATAGTTGGCAATGACATGGTTTGAATGTTAACCGCAATGAATTTAAATGGTGAGACTGAATACTAAGATTCTTATGAGAATTTAAGTGCGGCGATTGGGAAGGAGAGCGCTTTAAAGGGAATGGAACTGTGTTGAGGGAAATACGAGAAGGAAATCATCAAACTTGGTTGCTCCTAATGCAACCCAATGTTTTATTATAAGATATCTATTTATATTGTTAGAATCTATTCTGTTTCGTTAGGTCCTTCATTACATACGTATATTTATTTTGTCTTTGGCTTTGTTTTATTTATACCAGTATTAAAGCTTGAGCTTCCGACCAGTCTTTTTTCTTAATTTTCTTTCTTATTTTGTTTGAGAAGTATTGGGAAAACCAATTGAAAAAGATTTCTGATAACCACAAACACCCACAGTCTTCCATTGTATTAGCGGCAGACTGCCGCACTGTAGTTGTGTTTGAAAATAAGAAAATTGAGTGTAAAAAGAGCCCAGAAGTTGGCTTGGAACATGAAGGCATAACCGCCGGACGTCAAGTATTGCCAAACTCTAGAAAGAAATCTGTTGAGAAGGGGAGATTATCTGCAAAAATGCAGTTATAATTTTTACTACTTTAACTGTCGCTGTTTCTTCCAAAAGTAACAATAATTTTTGCGCTTCCATCATAGTTTGATGTTTGCCGAAATTCTCTTACAATTTGTCTTATGCTTCTTGACGTTGCAACTCAAATTGAAGGACCAAGAGTTTTGTGCCAAACCGCAAATGATATTTTTAAGAAGTTTTTTAATTGCATAAATACACTCGGAGGTTTGTCATTGCCTGCCAAGGAGCGAACGTTATTAAAAAAAAAAACTTTTGTTTAAGTCAAAATAAAAGAAACAAAAAAAATGTGAATTAAAAGAACAAACATGATAGCATAAAGTAATATAAACTCAAATAGTATACAACAAAAAAATACAATCCAAGGAAATGCATTAAAATCAAATAAAGTAACTAAAAATAAATAAATAAAAAATTAAAAAAAAAGAAAACCGAAATAAATGGAATTAAATAAAAAGGCTAACATCAAATTTATCCAAATAAACCAAAATACACAAAAATAAAAGAGGTAAAGTCAAAAAAATTAAAAGAAAGAAAAAATTAAATTAAATTAAATGCAACAAAATGAAAAAAAAAAAAACAAAACAAAACGAAAAAAAATAAAATTGCGTAAAATAAAATAAAGTAAATCAGACAAAATTTATTTTCTCGAAAGAAAAAAAATAAAGGTAAACAAACCGAAAGAAATAGTAAAAATATTAAACGAAACAAAATAAAGTGCAAGAAGATAATATGAAATAAAATATAAAAATAAAAATAAAAATAATATAAAATAAAAGGAAGTGAAATAATATAAAGAAAGTGACACCAAAATTAAATCAAACGAAATAAAACAGAAAAAGTAAAAGAAACAAATTTATAAAAAAATTAAACTAAATAACCTACAACAAAATAAAGCAAAGTGAAATTAAAAAAAAAATAATATAATCTGAAAATAATGAAAGAAATAAAATAAAACAAAAAGAAAACAAAATGAAATTAACCAAATAAAAAAAAAAAGTATAATAATATGAAAAAATATAATACAAAGAAATAAATGAAACAAGGCATGATAAAACAAAAAAGGAAGTAAAATAAATTAGGTGATAAAATCAAAATATCATTTAACGAAATCAATTTATATAAAACAAAATAAAATTAATTACAAAATTAAAAACAAAACAAATTTAAACAAAATAAATTAAAGACAAAACAAAACATTAAAAAAATAGAAAAACAACCAAAATTAATTTTAACAAAACAGAAAAATTAAAACAAATTTAAAAATAAAACAAACTGACAAAATAAAATATAAGAAAATAAAGTTAAATTAAATTAAATAAAACAAAAACAATAATAAACAAAAGAAAACAGTGAAATAAAAATTAAAAAAAAAAATTAAAATAAATTGAAAGAAGGTAATTAAATTGAAGTAAAATAAAACAAAATGAAGTGAGCCAAAGTTAAATGGAATGAAGTATAAAGCTAAAATCAAATTTTTCAAAATAAACAAAAATAAACAAAGATAAAAGAAATAAAACCAAAAAAAAAATTTTAAAAATCACAAATAAAATTAAATTAATTACAATAAAATAAAAACAATAAAACAGCAAAAAATTTTACAGAAAAATAAACAACAAAAAAATTAAATTAAAAAAATTATAAAAGCAAAAAAAAAAATAGTTTTAACAAAATAAAATAAATTTTAAAAACCAAAGATACCTAAGTTTAACAAATTAAAATGTAAGGAAATATTGTAAAATTAAGGAAATTAAATTAAAAAAAACACAAAATGAAACAAAAAGCAGTAAAATTAAAAAAAAACATATTAAAATATCACGAAAGGAAGTAAAAAAAAAGAATTGAAAAAACATAAAATAGATAAAAAGAAATATCAAATCACTGAAATAAAATTAAATAAAAGAAATAAAATAACATAAAACAAATTTAAAAAAATAAACCAAAACAAAATGTAATGAGGTAAAATAAAACAGAATTTTGTTTTGAGAACAATTTTAATTTTCGCGAAATACCCTTATTTGGACGGGGTTGTTAGCCGATTTCGATTTTAATACCAACCTACCGTGGGTCGAAGGCAATGAGTCCGCCAAGTTTTTTAAAATATCTTAATATTTACTCGAGTTATCCGGGGCATGGACGGATGGTCAGACAATTAAATGGTTTAGATATTTCTATACCGAAACTGGTTCCTTTTGGGTTGTTACAAATAAACGCTCGAATATAAAAACTACTTTTCTAATAATTTCAGTTTCCTTCATTCTTCATTTCAATTTTTCAAAAATGTGCTTTGGGAAACTCGAATCGCCTAATATGATGGAATATAAAAATTATGGGTTTTAACTTGGTATATGTAGTTATTATAAGCAATTCGCAATCATGTCAGAATATCATAGAAATTTGTTATACAAATTGTTGATGTTATATTTGCTTGCGCGCTTTGAGGTCCAGACGAAATACTTGACGAAACCAAATGCCTTTTCCTTTTACAAATACTTCTTCTAGCTAGTTCTCGCCCCAAGTATGCCTCGACGCTAAAAATAAATTTCCGCTTTGATTTTTACTATAGCTTTCCTTTCATTGCAACATTGCAGCTCTATTCAAAAATATGTACGTACTTTAGAAATATGTTGACTGGCAAAGAATTGCACTTACGCTAAGCAATTTGCATAAATATAAAAAATGCGATGATTAAGCAGGCACGTACCGCTATGATATTAGCATTAAGAAAATGTTACCATAAAATGCAGGGTAAAATAGAAAAAAGGGTCCGAGGCAGCATAAAAAGTAAACGATTAGTTGAAAGCAAGCGACATTAAGCGACTCGCATTGCTTGGTAATGAACAATTAGACGAAAAGCATACTTTCTCTACAATCGCTCTCTCCCTGCACTATGAATTCCGTAATAATCTTGACTTGCTAATTTCAACAATATCCAACTACTTCACCATCACTCAACCGTCAACTAAGTATGCATAGCCTTAGCAATAAAATTTTCTTTTCTATGCTCTTCTACTACACACTCGCCTGTTGCCTTTTATGACTACTTCGGCGCTTTGTCATAATTTCCGGCGTTCATGAATTAACTTAAAATAGTAGTTCAGAATGTCGGAAATATATATTGCGCATTACAAACTAAAGGTACACATAAATAGACGCATATGCAAATTTACTTGTAGCGAAGTTGGTTTGATATGGTAAACCGCAAAGGCTTTTTCACACACACACGCGCATACACAAACAATGCACGGATGTGCGGTATGAGTAGAAACCAGTTTAGTTGCTTTATGTTGCTCATACGCAACGTCGCACATTGCGCTCGTGTACCTTTCGCTTTCGTAAACGTCAATCTAAGTCTAAGTAAGTATTTTTGTAAGTAAGTACGTACGTAGTAGCTATTCTACTCGCACACTCGGTTGCAGCAAAAACTTGCGTTTGTCAGCAGAATTAATAAAAAATTATGCCAGCTAAATGCACACTAAAATAGTAAAACCCTGCAATATTCAAGTCGGCATGCTGGTGTTCATTTCCCGAGGCATGGCAGTGTATTCAAAATTTATCTCATCCCGTCAAAATACATTGTAGCATAGAATGCGCTCAATAAAATTTATGTTACTATATTAAACGCATACGATTGTCTGCGTTCGTATGCTTTGTGTTATTCTGCTTTCATTTCATGTCTGACTGATTGGGGATTGCTGGCGTTTTTGGAACGCTTAAAAGTCTACATGCACACGCTCACACGCTTATGGTTTAATATAATAGTGAATTTTTAGTGCTATTTAAGTACGGCTTTTCGTAGTACAAAAAGAAAATTTTGCGATAATTTAATGAACTCCATTTTAGTATTTGGCTTACGCAGCTCCCGTAATCCTGAAGAGTGTTGCATATTTTTGGTGGAAACGGAATTTTTCGCGTACTAATTCCATTTTTTTTTTAAGGATTATTAGTTTTGTGTGTGCATGGCTGTGTTCAAAGGGGAATGAAGAGGAAGCGAGAGCGAGATCGCTAGTGAGTGTAAAAAACACCAATCACATGGCCATTCGTGTAAATTAAACAAAACTAAATAAAACGAAATTAATTTAAATAAATCAAAATAAAAATAAAATAACACACGAAGAATAAAATGAAAATAATGCAAACAGAAAATAAGATAAGATCAAATAAAAAAATAAAGAATAAATATTTAATTAAATAAATAAAATGAAAAATATAAAAGGTATAAATGATATAAAACTGAAATAAATAAAATGAAATACATTTTATTGAGACAAAAATTAAATTAAACTTATTAAGAATATAAAACAAAATACAGTTTAATATCATTGTTTATTTCTTTTTACTGTAGCTATTTTATTTTACTGTGAATTATTCTATTTTATTTAATAAAATACGCAAAGTACAATAAATATAAAAATTAAATAAAATGGAATGAAACACAGTAAAATAAACGTAAAATACAGTAACATACATTGAAAGGAAATAAAACAAAAGGTAAGGTAAGATCAAAGAAAAAAAAATTAAATTAATTTATGTAAATGAAAAGGAAGATAAATTATCAAAAAATTATCAAATCCAATAAAATTATTTTAAGTAGATAAACGTAAAAAAAGTTAAAAAAAAAACTTTAAAAATAAAACAGAATAATAATAAAATAGATTTAAAAATACATAAACAGATATAAAAAAAACTAAAAAGACATAATTTAAAACGTTATATAAAATATAATTTAAGTATCTTAAAAATAAAATCAAATGTAAAAAAAACTATTAAAATAAAACAAACGAAATTAAATAAAAACAAAACAAAGTACACTAAAATAAATTAAAATAACATCCAATAAAAAAAACATAAAACAAATAATGCAAACTAAAATTAATTACAATAATAGAAATAAAAACCATACCGCAATAAAATTTGGAAAATATACAAAATTAGCAAAAATTAAAAAAAATTGTTACAAAATTATACTAAAAAAGTTGCACAAATGAAATAAAATTTAACATAATAAAATAAAACTAGATAAATTAATTAGAAACAATAAGATGAATGAAAATTAAAATTAAAAACTAAAAAAATTAAATTACCACAAACTAAAACGAAATGAAAGAAAAATTAAAAAAAAATGAAATGAATAAAAAAATTAAACGAAATTCAATTATATAAAAAATAAATAAAATAATAAAAACCCAAAAAAAAACAAAAAAAAAATTAAACAAAAATAAAATTAAAAAATCAAGTATTATCAAATAAGACACTTTAAAATAAATTAAAAATTAAATAAAATATGTCTTTGGAAATAACTTAGCGAAATGAAATGAAAACGTAATAAACTATAATATAAAATATTTCAAATTAAAAAATAAAAATAAAATAAAGTTCAATAAATCAATTAGTAGAAGAGATAAAACAAGTGAAACAAAAAAAAAAATTAATACAATAAAATAAAATGAAATACAGTAAATATAGAACGCAATAAAACAAAATTAAATTAGTGTTTCTTGATAATTTATGAAAAAGTTAGACAAATAAAATAAAGTCAAAAAGAAAAAAATTAAATAAGATAAGGTGAAACAAAATAAAATAAGCTGAATTAAAATTCAAAAGAAATATGATATGAAATAAAATTAAATAAAATGCCATACAATAGTTCTTCGCTTTATTGTTGGTTTTTCCCGAATGGTTGCTGGCGTTGAGCGTTTAGTTTTTGTAATTTTACCGCAATAACAAAATTTTTTTAAAATATACACAATTGATATGAATTATTAAAATATGGGTGTCAAATGATTGCGCTTGGCAAGAGTTCTCACCTTTATGAGGGTTGTCACCTGTTTGCAAACTAAAATTTGATTAAAACTTACGAAAATTTTATGAAATAGTAAAATGCGGGTCTCAAACAGTTTGTTTAGCTCAAGAGAGTATTTATAACTAGCTATGTATATTTTTTAGAGGGTTGCTAGCTGCTTGAAATGTCGAATTTAATTAAATTAAATGCAAGTTATACGAAACAGTGATATGGATGTCAAACTATTCGTTTCGCTAGGAGAAATTTTACAGGTATATTTTGAAGAGGCTGTCTATCTTTTTTAAAAGTCAAATTTAATTTCATTAAATGGATGAGCATATAAAACCAACAAAACTTTTGATACACAAAAATATTAACACGCATTATGTTTTAAATATTACTGCATAAATAATTTAATATACAAATATTTATTTAGCTAGTTAGTTAGTACCACTAGCCAGCTACTCGCATCCGCTTATATTGGGCATAACCGATAAAAAAATCGTTCAGCTATAGTAGTCTAATTATCCGACTGTGGCTCGGTAAATTATATGCATAGAAATATAATGATTATCTGATAATATTTATGGAAGCGAATGTGTATACATCTTACGTTTATTTAATGCTAATGTAAGTATATTTGCCTAGGAAGATTAATTATCTGGTTTTTGATTAATAGGCTAATGTCCAACAATGAAACCCGAAAGGAGTTTATCCCAAGCAGTACACAACACATCGCAACTATGTACAAAGCGAAGAGATTTTATATAGGTATGAAAAACTGTACTAAAAGTAATTTAACTAACATCAGATTGTTTAGTTATACACAGAATATATTGGTGTCGGAATGAAAGAACGAAAGCCACAAAAAAACCCAAGATTAAACGAAAGTACAACCCACGGCAAAGCAAGCTGGATGTGTAGATGTTTTAAATAGTAACTGATATTAGACAAAGTAGCAACAATTTGTTAGCATCGAAAGTGGATACATTCATTTGATTGACTAAAAGTTGGAGAGAGTAAAGAGATTGATATTAGAAATGTCACAAGCAGAGTAGCTACAACGAGTATTACCTTGACAAGTGAGTGGAAGCCATATTATTTACATGCATAGTTATGTATATATAAGATCTTGATTAATATTCAGTGTTGTGTACATATCTTTCGTAAAATTCTGCTATTAAATGTCAGATGCATACCCTATTTGTGTGAGCATTGCAAATATCTCATATCCCTCTAACATCTGCGTTAGCTGGAGCCTTCGGAGTTTCTTCTGTGACCACTTGATAAGGGTGCGTGTGTGTGTAGCTGACTTTTGTGCCTTTCTACTTCATTTCTAAGTATGTGACAAAAGCACATTCGTGCAACAAAAATTAAAGAGTAATTAGCAAATAATAGACTGACCACTTTGTGTGCTACGATTTATTTGTCCTAGTTGTTATGCAAATTATTCATTTGTTTGACACTAAAATATTGCGATATTCTGGCAAATTATCACCTTATGCATTATTTGTATGTATTAAATTATAATTTATTAACACAAATTAGCAAACGAAGCTCGTTTATGTTCGCTAACTAAATTAAATAAAATATGACTAATTTAAATAACACTCATACGCCATGTTGTACCTGAAAATCCTTAACAAATGTACAATGTTATTATTGTAGATTGTTGTATTTTTTTTTTTAACAAATACGTAAATCTACCCATTTATAGTGACACAAATTTCGATATGATACGATACTATATCGATCCTTCTGCCATTCGTTACCGATATTTTTTACTCGATACTTTTATATCGATATTTTTTGGCATCTAGTACTTGAACCCCAATATCGTATCGAATTTGCGTTGCAAATTATTTACGAGACAATACGAAACCTAAGCTCGAAAATTAAAGAACGTAAACGATATTTAAAAAAAAAATTTTTTTTTTGATACAGAAATACTCCTAGAGCATCTAGAAAATTTTTAAAAATATGTCGCTAAAATTTTTTCTCGCTTAGGCTTCGAATAAATTGATATAACAATCATGTGAGGTGGGCTCACTGTTGTCAACTTTTGCTCAAGTTTCAAGTGGACTTTTCAAATTCGGTATGTCAAATTACCAAATTTGTTGATACTTGTGCAAACATTTTCTAACCAACAAGCAGATTGCGTTTCATAAAAAGTTGTGACTGAACTTCATTTAAAAAAAAAATAACGATACTAAAAATATCGAGTCTTTGAAATTAGATATTTAGGGGTTGCCGATTCTTTTAGAGCAATGACGCTAACGAGTAGATACCATCTCGATACTTTTTGCCTCCCCTACCCATTTATATGAACTAACTAATAATTTAGCGGGACGTTTAAAAAAAAGATTACAAATGAAAAAATAACAGTTTTCTGTTTCTAATCGGAAATTTCGTTTTCGATTGCTCTTCAATTTGTGTCACTTTTACATGTAAATTTTAACGTGTGGTTCATACAAAATTTTTTTTTTTTATTGATGCAGAAGATGAGCACTTTTCACATATCTTTGAGGTGCAGGCGAGAGGCACAAGATCACCATAGGACACACCGATAGTGGTAGAGAAAATTAAAGGTTTTCTATGTCGCGTAAAAACCAGGAAGAAGTGAACTTCATATACTGTCTTATTTCAAAATGGCGCCAGCTGGCAGGGAGGAGGAATAATTTCCCTGAAATGTTGACCATTTAAAAATCGCTTTGCTGGTATGGAGCGCCCGTTAAGTAAGTAAGTCGGACCGGATTGTGTACTCTATTGAAATCAAACATGATTTCATTTAGTATCATTGTGTTTTTTGGCAGTCGCACATTTTTATGGCAGCAAGGCGGCATGTGCAATTACAGAGACAGTGAGACACAAAATTTTTCAGCAAACTGATGGGCAGAAAAAATTTTAGTTTTATTCTGTGCAGAGAAATACTGGCGCTTTAATTGGATTGAAGAATTTAACTGGATAGTAGGCCAATTAATTCGTATATTTGACAGCATTAGCAGAGTGTTCTTCACCAATTTTGCAACAATTTCAAAAAAAAGGAAGTATCCCCTTTTGCTGCAAATTCTTTGCGATAGTTTCGTTTCATTTATAAAATTTTTCAGAACAATACAAACTTTTATTTTTTTTCCTTCTTTCTTTCTGCTCATATCCTGCGCTTTCGAAACTTTCACTGGCTCTTTTGTTACTCCCACATTTTTTCTTTAGCTAGGCTACTATGGAATTCGCTTCGAGTACTCCTCAACCTAATCTCACTTCCAGCAATACTCTATGACTGTGTGCAATTATTCATGAATTTTTGATGCACCGGCAGTTGCTGTTTCTGCTATTGTTTTTGTGTTCTCATGCAAATAGTGTAAAATTGTACCTCATGATATGTTGAACTCTTTAGAAAGCGATGCTGAGTTTCATTGCAATTTTACTTAACTGTTCTGTCTGTCTGTATTGCGCAATTAAGATGGAGAGGATATCCGTTCAAGTCTGGGTAAATAGTAAAATGTATGCGACATGAAGTGATGAAGTTAGATGAGCGATGACATTTGCGTGACTACGTGTGTTTGTGTGTGATTGTACTTGAAAACTTACTGCTTAATTGTTCGTAAGCATCTGTTGAACTTAGTGACGAAGTATTTAGACATTTTTCGAAATTGCACGCCATTGGCGTGTGTCTTAAGTGACTTCGTTTCATTTTTTTTTTGCGCAAGTCAGTGAACGTTAAAGTGGTGCTGGTAGGCGACAAATGTTTGACTTAGTGTCACGAGAATGTCTTGATTAATGCATGGTAAATGTAAAAGGGCTATAAATGAAAGAAAAAGCGAAAAGTTCCACACAACTTTTTTGCACCATTTACTCAAGTGGATCGAACATAAAGCCGAAACACTTTGCTTTCGTGCCTCGAATTATATTACTTTTTTTAGAAAAAGCGACCAAATAAATAGCTTGGCAATACAGTAGAAACTGTTGCTCTAAACTATTAACCAATCCTCTCAGAGGTCCCCATAAATAATTTACAAAGGACTGAAATGATAACACTGCGGAACAAAATTTTGCGGTCGGAGATTTTTAAGTCGATTTAGGGTAATTTGGGGACGCTGATTACGAAAATAATATCAGTTTTGTCGAATTGGCTCTAGTTTTTCAGATAAAGACTTTTAAATATTTCACGCGCCTGTATAGAAGTAATAAAAAAATAAAAAAAATATATTCTTTTCATTATTAATTTAAAAAAAAATTACAAAAAACTTTTTCTGTAGGACCTCTTATGATGTCGTTGCTCAGGACAATCGCGCTTACAAACATCTCGGTATACACTAAATAAAATATACCTACCTATATGTAGCCTACATACCTACAATCTACTGCTACATTGCACGATTTGCGCTTTATTTCATTCGTTCGTTTTACTTCATTTGCTCACCGTCTAGCCATTTCAGCATACCGTTGCTCAGATATGTTCATGGATACCTACATTTGTTTGTATGTATAAGTGTATGTGTGTGTAAACAAAACCCCTATAGCTTACTCCAGTCCAGTCCAGTCCAGTTGATTGACTGCAGTACATAGCTATAGAATTCGTCTGGTTGCTGATGCATTCCGGTTGTATTATTCAGTTCTAAATGGCGCACTCGTTCATTGGATTCATGTGAACTTTAAAGCAAAAGCAGTGGAGCAGAGAACTGAATTTATTTTAATGTTGTGAAAAAGTTGAAAAAATGTACATGAATTTAACAAAGTTGCTGAGCTTAGTTTAAATTTCGAGCTATGCGCACAGAAAGAGCAAATTATACACAAAATTCAGCAGTATTTTGATTCTTTACAGGTCAATCCGCACTTTTCAAAGATTGTAGATTTTAGGTTTAGCTAACGATATGTTTAGCAAAAATAATTTGGTACTATACTAAAATAAAAAAGTTATTTGAAGTGTAGGTAACGAAGTGGCCTTTGCTTTATGTAAATAGCGCGCTGATGTATTTAAAATGATTAAAGACTACTTAACCTTCATAGGGTCTGCGGGTCAAGTTTGCCCCATGCTTATGCTTGATATTCTAGGTAACTTATGACTTTTATTTATTTTAGAAACTTAAGAAGAGGTAGGTGTTTTACTGTATTCGCTTTTCATAGACCGCAGTACCTCATTTTGAAAACCCACATTTTAAAGCTGATTTTCATGAACGTATCGACATCGCCACTATCCACGTTATGACGTGAGCTTTTTATGGAATTCCACAGAACCTATGGGCATTTTATATACGAGGTTTAAATATGTAACAAAAAATGTATTTATTTATAATAAGTAAAGAGGAGTTTAAGTTCGGGTAAAACAGAATGCAATGCGACCTGTTAATATAAAACTCGTCATTTATTTAGATCCAAATAAAAAAGTTCACAGTGCCACTATGTTCTTTGTTACGCGTTTCTTTCCGCAGTTCAATACTTCGTTCCTAATTTGAGCAAATTTCGTTAATGAGTTAATAAAATATCGATTATTTTGATTTTGTTTTAACAGCCGTTATATGAAAGGTGGCCGTGGTTTTTGTCCGACCTCGATAATTTTCGAGAATTTGGTTATTGACTTAAAATCCGAAGTAAGCAAAAATTTAGTTGAGTTTAATAAACTAGTTTCGGAGATATGTAATACCATATCACTCTAAAGTGGGCAGTGGCACGCCCAATCTTTTTATTTTTTTTAAATATCGAATTTCTCAATACCGTAACGAAAGTTGCGTCAGAATATCGCATAACGAAAGTCGCTTTAAAACCTTTTTCGTTATTTCTACCACCATATTTAATAATTTCAACCACTATTGTAACTAATGCTACTACTAACTCCTATCACTATTTTGACTCATTTCTACCACTAATTTTACTAATTTCTACCACTATTATTACTAATTTCTACCACTACTTTTACTAATTTCTACCACTATTTTTACTCATTTCTACCACTGTTTTTACTAATTTCTACCACTATTATTACTAATTTCTACCACTACTTTTACTAATTTCTACCACTATTTGTACTCATTTCTACCACTGTTTTTTTTATTTTCTACCGCTATTTTTACTATTTTCTAACACTATTTTTTACAAAATTCTTCCACTATTTTTACTAATTTCTACCACTATTTTTATGTATGCTGCTACTAATTTCTACCACAATTTTTAATAATTGCTACCACAATTTTTACTTTTTTCCACCATTATTTTTACTAATTTCTACCACTATTTTTACTAATTTCTACCACTACTTTTACTAATTTCTACCACTATTTTTACTCATTTCTATCACTGTTTTTTTATTTTCTACCACTATTTTTACTATTTTCTACCACTATTTTTTAAAAAATTCTTCCACTATTTTTACTAATTTCTACCACTATTTTTATGTATGCTGCTACTAATTTCTACCACTATTTTTACTAATTGCTACCACAATTTTTACTTATTTCCACCATTATTTTTACTAATTTCTACCACTATTTTTACTAATTTGTACCTTTATTTTTACTAATGGTACTAATACTATCAAGCACTATTTGTACTTATGCAACTATTAATTACAACGCCTACTTTTATTAATTTCTACTTCGCCAAATTAGTTTTACTTTTGGCTCGAGCATTTAGGAGTACGCGTGTTTTTTTTTTATATTTTATTTGTCGTTTTTTTTTTTTGTAGAATTTGCTAAAGGAGTTTCGGAAGGGCATATATGTACCTATTTGATCTAAAATTGCCAATGCTGCGCCCGTTTGGCAAAAAATCTTAACCGACGTACATATATATTTCTTTCTCCGGCGGAACCTGGTGAATTTGACTTTATAGTTACTGAAATATCGGAATTTTCTATTTTAGAAAAAATACCGTTATGGGGGCGTTACTACTATCCTATTTCGGCCATTTTCAATATCAATCTTCCTTGAGGCAAGAGCAGTATGTATCTAATATTTCGGTGAGAGGGGCAGACAGACATGTATTCATCGATTTACATATCTTTTCATTCCGAATATTTTGCTCCCTCGGTTGCTTTAGGCTATTACAAACCACCATTATGTGGGTAGTACATAATGTGCAACAATTTCGTATGCTTTTACAATTTTAAGTGACACTGTGTTCATTGAGGTACTTTTTTAATTGTTATGCTGAAAAAGATTTAAAATTTTCGTAAATCAAATATGTATTGTTTTTTTCTTAATATACCTCCCTAATGTTAATATACAAAACCGTACACAAGCGTTTTGCAGAAGCTAGTTGTTTGTTTTTCCCCATTTTTGTAATAAATATCAAAGTATGTTCACATCGGCATAGAATTTGTAATTACAAATTAGCGAAATTACGAATATCTCTGACATTCAAATTAACTGCATTGATAAGACAATAGCCCCACACAATGAAATTGCACAAGCCAATATATCGAACTGTCGATTGCAAATTTATGTGCCACGCAATTGAATATTTTAACTGCTATGTGAGGCCATTAAATATATCAAGTTGACATTAGCGATAGTGTGCATAAAATTTGTTATTATAGAGATATACGAAATTTCTACATACATATGTATTTATGTATAGTATGTCAAATTATATATTGGCACAAGTTAATAAATTTCGCCTAACAAAATTCCATGCTAATTTCCATATGCAGATATTGTACTTATAATAAATTAAGTTAACGCTTGGCATAAATTGATGGTTGATTTCATGTGAAAGGTTTAATAAATTTTATTGGAAATTGTAGCAAACATTCTTGTTAGTTGTTATCTATAGTTGTGTAACTATGTAGACTAATTGCAGCTTATTTTTTTGTGCAATCTATCACATTTTCATAAAGAAGTTAAGTTACATTATATTATTGCTTGCCACTACTCTTACTTGGCTGAGTGAGTTTTCATTCGAGTTTAACATTTAAAAGTTTTTGCAAAATATAATAAATTCTGTTCCCCAATTTTTTGGCAAACATTTATTATTCATATCAAAAACTTTAGCCAACGCATTGACAATGCATGACAAAGAGTTTAGCGAAAGTTGAATGAGAATACAAAACTGGCATGTAGTGTTGTAGAAAACGACAAGTGATAAAAATAAAAGCACAAAATATGTACATGAAAACAGCTACACGCAAGTAAAAGTGAACAAATATATTTTAATGAATAAACTGACAATAGATAAATCTGCAGCTGGCGAAAAAATATATTCAATTTACAGGGTTCTTACAACAATACACATGTTTAGTATATTTTTGCATATTCGTGAATGTGTAAATAGTTCAGAAAGTTAGCGATAATCCCTGCTGGTTTTAGGCAAATACAGATGAACGTCTTGCTAGGAAGGTCAACATGCCTCCACTCATGCCCTACAGTTTCCGAAGAAGCATGGAACTATTCGATTTCTTTTCGGCGTTAATTCCGTTTTTTATTTAATAGGCAGAGAAAATAGCAGTTTCTTCTTCGATTGACTAAAAGTCTGGGGCAAAATATTGTTGCAGAAGAAAACTATCAATATTCCTTTGATCTCAGCGCCTCTTGGATAAGAATTACGGACTCTTTTTGTTTTTCAACTTTTTGGGAAAAAGTTCATTAATATGTAAAATCCGTACTTTATTTTTTTTAAGTGCAGTAAGAACAATTAAACTGGGCCACAAATTTTTAAAGGCCGCAATAAGGGTCGTTTTAATGAAAGGCGACTGATAAAGCTTTCAAACTGAAAAAGCTAAACTAAAGTTATCACCTATAAAAGTCCAAACCTATAATACCTTGATAATATGGAAGTGTTTAAAGCCAGAAGAGGTTATTTTCATACTAGTTTTATTAAAAAAAATGTGTTAGAAATAGATCTAATCCCCAAAGCGATAAGCAACTTTCTAATTAATTAAGCAGAAATTGGCAATAAAATAATTTACTTATATCAAATATTTAACTAATCATTAAAAATTGTTATATGAATATTCGGTCTCATCGGAAATGCATGTGGGCAAATATTTCCAAAGAATTGTAAAGTAAAACGCAAATTTTTTCATTATTTGTAAATTAGTAGTTCTGACTCAACAGACAAGTCGAAAAACGTCCCTCGTGTAAGGTTAGTTAATATTTAGCAGTTCAAATATTGTTGTTGTACTACCCGACACTTTTGCTTAAGTAGGTACTTTTTTTGGTGGCAAATCTTTCCGTTACGACCACTATCCGAACAATTTGCTTTTGTCAAGGGAACAATTTGATTTTCATTCAAAAACTATTTAAAGGGGAGTGGAAGTTGTGGAAAAATAAAAATCAAGCGAAGAATAATCTGATACATCAGGACAAGTGTAAGAATTTAAATTCCCGTTTTATGGACGCAGGGTGTAGGTCTTGACCGATTTCAAAAGTTTTCATGGTGCAGCTTTATGAGGCCAAGTGCGTTATGTGTAGGAAAATTTTATGCAAATCTTTGCAGTGGTTTTTGAAAAATATCTATATATGTATGTGTGTTCATGGAATGTATGGAAACTGTTTCTTCCTAGCTGTCTATAGAATGCATGGGACAAAACCTTACTTACGAAAATTTTTATATAGTTCATGAAAGGCCTGTTACACAGAATCCTGTATTTCTTAGAACTATCATACATAATTGTACTTGATGCATCTCAGCTGTAGTTGATAGATTGAGGAAAATTAAAAAATTTCACATTCAATATGACTGTAGAGGTAAAATACAAAACTATAAAAAAAAACGAGCGCGAGCCATATTCATTGCCGAATTCATAAAGATTTAGAGAGGTTAATGTGAGATCAATTTTAATTTGTAGCCCATCCAAATTTGTATCATTTTACGCCTAAATTTATTAGCTAAAATCTGCATAACAAAGTTTTTTCTTAAAACTCTCTTAAGAAACTTTTAGTTACATTTTGTTGAAATTTTTTAAATTTCGCACTGTGTTTGATACTTGGTTTTTGCACGGATTTAGTTATGGACTAATCTACGCTTAAAAAAAAAATACTGAATTTAAATAAAGACAAATAAATCATCAAAACAGCATAATATGTGGTTTGGAAAAAATATTTTAACCCATTAGCGTCCTTTTATATTACACAGATTACTAAAACTTAAATGTTTAAACCAATCAAGAGGCACGAGAAAAAATATTCCAAAAATAATTTTTCAGAAAATCGTCTTGTACAAATTGTGTGTGTGTTTAACGCAAAATTAAATAAAAACCAAAAGACAAAAAATCAAAAAAATAGGTCAACTAATTTTTGAGGAAACATTTGATGTGAAGACACCTAGCGAAATTATTAGAGGAATCATTTTCTATAACAATTTACTCCTTTAGCGGCCTTTGCGCACTTTTCAAAAATTGTAGAAACTACACGTTTCCGATAATATAAAGAACTTTGGACTTTTTGCTTTATGGATGTACTAGGGTATTTCTGAACTGAACTTACAATATCCCCAACATTTTTTTGGCAATTAGAGAAGCTAGTAAAGCCACAAGAGTTAATAAAGATATAATTAATTAGTTCGCAAATTAATTTTTGTAACAAATTGTTACCGCAGTTGATAAAGTAATTGTATATTAAGTATATACAAAATCGAAAAAATAATACAATAAAATTGTGAGCAAATTTCTTTCGCGTTCATTTTTCTGCTACCTCTAACTTTCTTTTAGCTTCATAGTCACCCTTCCTTAGCTCTTTATACCTTCGCACCCAACACACATAATACCTTTCCTTTCCAAAGTCCACTAACACTAATCACATCAATTTCAAAATTGCCACCATGTAGTCGTAGTCGCCTGTCATTTTTAAGTCGACTGACTTAGTTAAGCCTTTCAAAATTTATTTGACCTTTCAACTTAAGAAGTGTTGAATGAAAGGTAAAGAAAGCGTCAGAAACTCAAAAGCAACGCGGACGCGAATGTGGTAAACCAACTACAAGGTGGTGTAAAAGGAAAACTCGGCAAAAAAGGGTAGAAAAGAAAACACACACACATAAAACACAAAACAGAAGAAAATACTTAGTATGAGCTGTGCCGTGAAAACTTGCAAAATCCACGCACAAAGAACTGAATTAGTTGTGGAAAAAATGGCGGAAACAAAAGAGATGGCTATAAAAAAGCTGTTGGAAAAGTTTATAATAATCGTATGATCCTTTATTAATGCCACTTAAAAGGGCTGCGAGTTTTCTTTTATTTTTTTTTTTTTTGTAGCAGAATTGATGCCAGTATTGAGATAAAGATTGTGGCGTATGAATGTTTGAAAATATGATGCGTAGTTTTGAGAATTGTGGCGACTTTACAAATTGGCACTTCATATTGCAGTAAAGCCGCCGCGGCTAGTTATAAAAGTGAAAGGCGCAAAATGGCGATGTCGAGTTACAAATTTGAACAAAATGAATGTGAAAGGTGAGAAAAAGACAGAATGTATTAAACTTGTTACTTCCGTCGACGCGCCATAGTCATCACTAAGATACATAAGTCTGAATGTAGTTTCATAAAAAAAGGAACCTACAGTTTTACAATGCCAACGAACGGGGCAGGTGTTTTTTATAGTAGGTAAGTATTTTTATGATAAATTTGCTCTCGATTGTCTATCGTTAGCTACGGAACTGCAACCGCTATTTCAAATAAACTTTTCTTTTTTTTTAATACAAACATTTGTGATAATTAATAGCAGTACATTTTTGAGTTCTATTTTCTTTTTTTAAACAGACGGCAAAATTACATATCTGACTATAATTTTATTTCCAAAAATTACATAAGTTTTTCAAATGTGATGTTTCAGATTTAAAATAATGGTTTCTTTTTTATCAAAATGCTAATTGTTTCTTAACATAATTAATCATTATTTTATGTGCTTAATGATTTTAGTGAGAAATAATATTTTTTTTTTAGTTTTATTTTTTTACTTTTAACTTTTTTTTAGTTGTATTTATTTATTATCTAGTTGTATAACAAAGATTTTTGGACAAAAAAATTTATTTTCATTTGTTTTATATAAACTTACTAACGCTCCAGAAATTAGGTTTTTTTGCAGCCATATAAATAAATTCCAAAAAAAGAAGAAATTATTTTTAATACCAATAACAAAATTAAAAGAAATATTATCACCTCAATAATCATATTTTTGAATAAAATTACAAAAATAATTATTTTAGAGCGAAAAATTTAAATTCCTTGGAATATACATATATAGTCACATACTATTGCCCTTGCTACCAACAACTAATATTAAGCTTAAGTTAATCACTCACATCATTTACCAAACTCATTCATGTTATTTCATTTTACTCAAAACTCTTTAATTACAATAACAACAAATTTTCTCACATTAAGCCATTTACATTGTATTATAGATTTAAGTAATTACAGCAACAAACCAGGAGAATACTCCATACTCTCACTTTCAATTCTAGTCGTAAGCTTTGCTCTTTGTGAACCTGGATTTGAACTGAATGTGAATTAATTAAGTTACCTTTGAGAGCTAAAATTGTTTTTCTTTACTATATAGAACGATATATGATTACTTTTTCTAAGCGATTAATATAAATTTGAACCGTAATTATTAATTGTAAGTTTTATCGATATCACACAAAAAATTGTAAATCGTAGAAGATTCATACAGAGCATGAAGAATATTCATAACTATTAATATTCAAAATTGTGATCCGATATTTTTAAACTTTTAATTTTTTTAAATTGAAATATAAGAAATACGAGCTAAAACTAATTAGTTTCTACTTTCCAGGTTTTGTTTTGTGTCAACAATATGTTTTTCACAAGAGATCATCTTTAAAACAGCCATAGAAATAAGTAAGAAAAGTGTTGGCTTCATTTTCACTGCATCCATTCACACATTTCGCTCCAGTCGATATACAGACTTCCCAAAGCACGCCCCATGAATTCTCAACCAACGCAGGACCAATTCATACATAACCATAGCAAATGGTCGCAGTGGTGAGTTCTCTCTGCTTAGAAAGTCGAAGGCATGATGGAAAGAATACAGAAGGTAGCGTAAATTGTGGTACCGCTATCTCTCTCTTGAAAATGTTGACAAAATTCCTGTACAACAGATTTTGTTTTTGTTTGCGTTTGTTCTTTCCAACGTGTTTAACAATATTATTTAGTTCGTGTGCCTCACCAGAAAATCTGGTGTGATGTCACAGCCAAGTTATTCTCCCGAATTTCAGATCAATCAGCGCAATCTTGTGCTCTATCATTCTTTAGTCAAAAAGTGCCGTTGCCTCTTAGACATATTCGAGACTTTTGATTGGCCAAGTGAGGGGAGGTGCCTGCTTTATATTTAGTGGGAGGTGCCTGTCCTATTACCAAAAATTGTTGAACCCAAGTACTTTTTTGCAAAATACCGTTATTACAGAGGTAGGCGTCGTTTCTATCTGATTTCTGCCTATATTACACTGAGTTCAGATGTTAAGTGTGTATCAAATTTGGTCGAGTTTAGTCACGTAGTTTCCGAATATATTTATTTGCTTTTTAGTCGGCGAAGTGACGCCCATTTAAAAATAAGGATCTATGTAGTTCTTTCTTTTTCTCTCCTCAAACCAATCCTTTCTACAAACTATGACAAAATATTAAAAACTTTCATAGCATTGACCCATCCTTGTAGGTTTTGAATGACAAAATATTGCCATAACTAAGCCAGCCAAACGTAAATCAAATTACTTTGCTGAGTGCGGTTCAGAATGTGAATATTCGATGTTCGAAAAGAAATAACTTAAGTCACTACAAACGCAATTACTTAGCTATATAAAGTTGTCTTTCAATTGGTAGCAAATTCTAAATAGCCAACATTTACCATATTTTCCACTTCATTTAGTGAAACCTAGAGAATTAGTGAACTGAACAAATTGGCAGCCGAATTTTTTACTAGATAATTATCATAACCAATATTCGAAAATATAAATGTGTAAAACTTTGTCTTTATATACCACACCATAGTATTTGACCTTATTGGGATAAATGTAAACTTTTTTTTCAAACCACGTAATTTATCTTCAGAACACATTTTCTAATTAAACAAATTAAAATGCTGATATTTGAGCTTTTGTTTCGGCAATATTACAGCACTTACTTTGCTCATGAAATAAAAACAGTGATGATGACCGCAAAGTGGCACAAAGAAGATTATGAAATAATAAATGCGCTAAGCATAGAGTCATCTGTTTTTGTGATCATCAAAGAAAACATATTTCGTTTACTTTCTTTTTGCCCATAAGCTATGCTTTTTCGATTACTTACGAGCTTTACTTGTATTTATTAGTTTCTGCTTGCTATTTTCATAGCACATTTTGCGAATTTTTTTCTTTTTTTTTTGGAAGAAAATATCATCATGCCATAATTAGAAAAGTTTTGTTTGGTCGCAAGCGAATTTGCATTCAAATTGCTTAAGTGTTCCAAATTTTCTTTTCGCTTATGGCTTTTCTCATTCTTTACAGCCATCAATATACCAAGCAGTAAGCAGTTAGGCCATTTTGATTGTGTTAAGCACAAAGTGCCATCAATAACGAACAAAGGATAGCTTAATAAAAAAAAAGGAATGGCTTAAAAAATAGATTGAAGTAAATGAATTTGTACAGCAGCTGCTTGAAAGGATGCATTTAAAATAAGCGAAAATTATGCAAATTATGCAGCCCATGGTGGGTTGTTGTCGCATTGATGTGGGAGAGGACAAAAATGACTGGTGGTAGGGTAAAATAAATTTATATTGGTAGAAAAGTTGTCATAAGTTTTTGTATTTTTTTTTGTTTCAAAACAAATTTTAAAACATGAGAAATACAATTTGCATACAGTTTTTTACTATACCACTGTAGAATCTTAGATTGATTTTGGTTTGGGGGCCAGCCAAGCCTTTGAAATTATGATGCTTTATTTTTTATTTCATATGCAAAATTTAACTATTTTTGTCACATTTCATAAAATTGCTATATGCATAAAAATATAGATCATAAAATACAATAGCTTATTATTTCATAGCGTCTAGTTTTTCATTTTAAAGAGTCTTCCCGTTTTAACGAGTATAGTGGGGTTTCAAAAGTAGCATCTTTTCGAAGTCATTCTGTGGCAAAATACTTCAAAAATGTCGCTCACTGTTTTCAACCTTGAACTTCCTGCACAATTCTCATTCCAATCGCTTACAAAAATCCATGTTTACTGTATTTGATCTGTGGAATGAAATGGGAGGAACTTAGTTAGGCAGGAAATCCGAATCTGCACTCGGGCATGGGCGCCCATTGCACTTAAGGCCTGGAAATGTAAATGGAATGTGGCGTAGGAAATATACTATTTTAGGAATCTAAAAAAAATGTCCGTTTCTGACCAAAATATGATCCATATCAGCCAGGCAGAAGCAGAGTGGTTATAGAGGCAACCCTTTGTGTTATCCTCATCCCCAGGCAAGATCGAGTAGCCAACCCAACCAGAGCTCGCAACTATTTCCTTCGCCACCATGTTGTCCGGTCTTTTCAGAAAACATTTAGTTCTTTTGCAGGTATCGGTAGTGCCCCTACGGTTCTCGTGCGTCTTATTCATGGCATCCTCGATGCACCTGACCGCCCCATACGTGGTTGGTCCTATATTTGATTGTGGTCCATTTCGTCAGCCAGTTTGTTATCTTGAAAACCGCAAAGTCCCGATACGCACATGAGTTCAAGCTTATTTCATCTTCCAACAGAGCTCAGCCTCAATTCAGTTCCGTGGACAATATTTGAGAAATGGCGAGCAGTCTAAAAGGGTTTTAACGCAGCGTACCTGTCACTTCATACTCTGATTTGGTATTCACGCTACCTTTCGCCAATTTTCCAGTTCACTACCTTAAGTATAGAAATATCTCCGATTGGTAAACCCTTGTAGTTATTCCAAAGTCTAAAAAGCATCTCAAATCGCCACCTGATGCAAACCAGCTCCAGTTTCACTAAACCTCCCTATACAGTTCACGGGTATACATTCACCTCTGCAGCCAGCTTTACACAGAAGCAAAGGACTTAGGTTTTAGGCCACCAAACTATAGCAGAATACATGACACTTGGTCTGATTAGCGCTGTGTATGTCCAAAGTACCACAGCTGGTCTCAGACCCCAAGGTTCTCCGACACTGTCCAAAAACTATCAATGCAGGATTAAGCATCTGGTTGACATGAGTTTTCCAAGTAATTTTACCCAGATCCTTCACTTCCTTGGAAATTCTTACGTTTACGATCCTAACCACGCCTGATGCCTGACCTCCCTCAACAGGGGATGTCCCACTCTGTTAGGTACTTGGGCCAGATTCTGGATGAGAAGCTCTCCTGGGGACAAATCTCTGAGGAAGGAGTGTAAAAAGCATCTGTTTTGCTGTACACTGTTGCCGGGGTGTCAATTGGAAAAGATGGCAGCTAGAGCGGGTGCAAAGGACCACACTCATAGTAACCAATGGAATGCTTTGAATCTCATCCAATCTCACACTCAAAGTTATGCTAGTCGTGGAGCCGGTGGACATAGCCAGTGAGAGTTGAGCAAATACCACGACATGCAGAATTGCAAAGATCATCTGACCGGTGGTGGACCGTAGGCTTCGAAGGAGCTCCGGAGCTCCAAAGTGACACTTCTCCATCCTCAAAAGGCCTTCATGCGGTCAGGCTGAATGTAACCTCCGGCCCTCTTTGTCGCAGCTACTTGGAGCATGACGAGGTGCAGTCATCTCTTGTTATTCTACTCAGCTGCTCTGCATATGCCAAGCTGAGGTTAAAGAACTTAGACTCTTGACTTCCCTAATACCCCAGAAGAGCTCTAAGGGGTAGTAATGAGCAGCTTGCGGAGCTTCATTTCGAGCAAGCAGTGTTACTCCTGTAAATTTTACTGTTAAAGTCTCTTAGGCTCTTCTTTACTTGCTTCAATTTAATTTGAGCACCAAATTTAATTTTTTTTTTATTTTTTGAGTTGAAAAATGTGATATGCCAATGTTGGTATGGTACCTTTGAGTAACTTCAAATTAATGCTAAAAAGTTTGCTACGCTGAATATTCTCTAAAAGAGTAAAAACAAAAATTAAAATTAAAAAATTATGCCATCAACTTATTGTTTTTAATATTTTGATAATCCAAGCAGCCACTTACTGCTCCTCTGTGCCGCAGAATGACCTAAATCTGTGCCATATCCGATACAAGCATTTTGCTCCTTATTGCCCCCAGACAATATGTGTACATACATATATCGTACATAGGATACATATGCACCCACTTGAATGGCATATCCTGAGTTCAAATGCGGCGCGATTTCTCCTTGACACGCTTAGCGGAAGTTCCTCAACCCACAGCAGAACTCAACAAAAAAAAAAAAAGAAACAAATCCTAACACAAAAAGGCAGAGCGCAAGCTGCAACAAGAAATGCAATGAAAAAGCTACACCAAAAGCCAAAGCAACAAAACAAAAAAAAAACGAATCTCACTGGCAGCATGTTCTAATTTTTTTATTTTGTTTTTTTTTTTTTTTACTTAGCGAACAAGCGTGCATGTTGCATGCAACAGTGGCAATAATATTCTATGCATGACGACCGTTGCAAATAATACCGTATGCCGCAAAATCCGCTAAATCAGCAGCATGGTGGCAAAAGTTAGTACAACGGCAAATAAGTGAGAAGAAGAAGCAGCAGCAGCGCTGGCAGCGGAAGAAATGTCTGTGTTGATTTGCCTCTCGGCGGTGTTGTTGCTGCTGCTGTTGTTGTTGTTGTTGTTGTCGATGATGTTGAACGGCAGGAAAAATATTTGAAATGAAACACTAAGCACGTACAACTTGTAAACCGAAACTCAAACAGCAACTGAGATGGTAAAAGCAAAAAAAAAAAAAAGCAACAACAACAGAAAACAACAGCAAAGATAGTGACAAACAAGTGCAAAATACATATTGAGAAAATATGGGTGCTCGCTTTTTGCATTTTTTTTTTTTTTGCTTTTGTTTTAACTTGTTTGCACTCGCTTGATGTTCGGTAGCAATGGCAACAAATGTGGCAGTGCAGCGAATCAGTGTCTATACAGAATATTAGATGCCGGAATCTGTTGCACCCAGTTTGAACAAGCAACTGCACTACAACAACAAAAACAACAACGGCGCTCCGACAAGCGCTCGTGTATTAAATTTGTATGCTCGGTAGTAATCTGAAATGAGCTGAGCAGAGTTGCCGTATGATGGAACTCTAGGTCAAATAAGAGTGTTGGTCCATAAAATTCTTAATAATAAAAAAATAATAATAATTTATCTTTTTCCGCTTGTCTTTTATGCTTTCACCTGAAAATAAGCGTTTACTTAATTTATTGTAACACATAAAATCTGAGAACTTACATTTGCCGAGTTTTCCGCTAAATAACAAAAAAAGAATTGCGCAGCCGTTCGACTTCAAAATTTGAAAATTATGGCGATATGGATTTTTTTTAATACAAGTGAGATATTTATTATTTTATGTTCGAAAATAAATTCGGAGATGTCAAATGCAGAACAGGTCACAGGTCACCGGTTACCCATTTATTAAACTCTGAAATTGTATACTAAAGTTTTTTCAAAAAATTCTAATAAGAAATTTTCAGATCTTGTACAAAGTTTGTTAAGTTTTCCTCCCTTTGAACAGGGTGTAAAACTTGGGTTGGATGGGTTTTTGGTTGTAGAATGAACTAAATTTTTATTGAAAAAATAACTATTATTATTATTATTATTGTTTAACGGTGATATGAATATCAAGCTAAATGCTTGTATGAGCATTGGCTGCCGGGGCCATCAGCTCTGAAAAAATAACTAAAATTAAATAAAGAAGAGAAATCTGGTCTAGATGAAATTTTTTGTTAAAATTTGGCTAGTTATCGTATAGTCAGCGACTGTTAGTAACTCTGGATAGAACTGCTATGTTTTTTTTTTTTTTTTGGTGTTACTCTTGATTCTGAATGTCACTGCAGTCACAGCTGTCTGCAATGCAGTTGTATTCCCGCACACGCGACATTCATTGATATTTTATTGACAGCGACATGTGCACGAAGAATATGCACCGGGGCATGCAACATTTCAACTAAGCAGCCAAACAGCCAAATAGCAAACCCATACCTCACATATCTACGAAGGGTAAGGAAGCGGCACAAACATAAATCGTTAACCGAAAACCAAAAAGCAAGCGGCAATACAAGCCCACATTATTTATGTATGTATGTATGTGTTTACATTTACATACAGTTGGGAGTAAGTGCAGATTTTATGCGTTTTTGCACAACGAGTACGTCCCTAGCACGACGCGAATGCTAAGTATCAGCGGCAAAGCCGCTGCCTCCGGCAACCTCATTACTATAAGTATTTGTTGTTGTACTCAAAGTTGCAAGTTTCAATTTACTAAAAATTCGCATAGATTTTTGGTAATTTTTGGACATTTCCCCCCAAAAAACGAATGCTCTAAATTATTTTGTATGGAAGAAAATGAACAACAGTAAAAAACAATCATACAAAATCAACGCGAAGTTTTAGTTACATGGAATTTTTCTAAAACTTCAAATTAAAATTTTAAAATTTTGATGTACTACATTTCATAATTTATAATTTACATCATAATTTAAATCGGGCATTTGCCTCATTTGCTAATTTCTCGAAAGTCATCTAATGGTTATGAGCAGATAGCGTGTGAAACTCGCAAGCTTAGACCAAGTATATTAAATGCTACAAATTTGTTATCCAATTTATTTGCCAAATACATGCAAGGAGATATTATATTAAATTTGTATATCTCTTTATATCAATTACATACATACCTGCTCCCCATTTAGCTTGAAATAAATTAAATTTACCTTTGTAAATTTATATCTCCTTCAATATGCGTGCATGTACTTGGCTTGCCATTTCCCTTCCCCCCACTGTTACCCACCTCTTTATTTGCCCGTATTCCACCTTACATTAGATATACACCCGTACACACAGACCACTTAGTATATACATATAGTATGTTTTGCGGGTCAACACAGCTCCGGATTACCAAAGTGCCAAGCGTAAATTTACGATAAATTTAGCTTTTACTGTAGTATTAATGTGATTTATGTTGATTTTATTTTAGCTTGTCCATTTGCAGTAGTGAGCTAAACTCGTCGCTTGCCACCTCTACCACTGCCACCTCCATCACTGCTACCGCCATCATCATCAACAACAACAACAACACCACCACAAGTGATTGCACCACCGACCGTTGTCTACACGGCCAACAGAGTTACCACACTCCGTTCAGCAGTTTTTACTGGCATTTTGCATCGGCTACCTACTTCAGTAGCAGAGTTGCATTACAACTACAACTGTCGCTTTACTATTCGCTATGTTTGTATTTAACTTCTAGCCTGCACGTCGTATGAGTAACATTTTCCCAAGCGCTATATGTGTAGTAAGCACTTACATATGTAAGTATGTGTGCTTTTAAACATACATACATACACACACACTCAATACACATTTAGGTCAACGTAAGCGTTGATTTTTGCACTCAAAAGCTTGATTAATTTTATTTAGTTTTTGTACAAATTCAGTTCGAGCTGAAATTATGCGCCGCACAATTGACGGATTTCTAGTGAAAATTTATGTACAGGTCGCCGCAGTTGTTCTAAGCATTCGACTCGATAAATATCGTTGTGAAATTTGACACACTAAATTTATTATATGCACAATAAATGCTGATTGCATTCATTCATATACGTTGGAATTTAGTTCAAAATCAAATAAACCAAATAGTTCACAGGCATATATTTTACGATAGATTCAGAATTTAAATTCAAACAAGAGCAAAAAAAAATTTAGTATTGGGAAAATTATGTATACTATTTGAATGTGTGAAGAGTTTCATATTATTGGCATTAACTTTTTTTATAGCTATTAAATTCATTTTGGCATTATATATTTCAGCTCAGTGGTTGAATGTTGGCTTAGAAATCCGCAGAGCTGGGTTCAAAACTTAGTAAAGTCTAGAAAGAAAGAAGTCTAATGAGGAGAAGTGGTGATCTCCGAAAGAACAGCCACTACTTCTACTACTTTCAAAAATTATTGCTTTCTCATAATATTACCTAATAAAAACTGATATCGAGCTCTATAAATTAACAATCGATTTTTTATAGCTTTATCTATTTATTTAATTTTTTTTTTGTTAGAAACTAACAATAATTTTTTTAATCTTATTTTAATTTAAAAAATCAATATCTTTTGTATATGTTATAAGGGCTTCTTTATTAACTGCCGGACTAAAAAATCCCCTCGCCAGAGTCGTGTTTGCGTTGGTAGATCGGTGCGGGATTTTGTTGGGTGATTTGTCCGCACGTTTAGCTTGTCTAAATACCTTGAAAATAGACAAATATACTAATAATTGCCACTATTTTTACTAATTTCTACTACTATTTTTACTGATGAAATTATTAACTACTACTACCTTTTTAACTAAATTCTACTACAATTTTTACTAAACTACTTTTTTTTTATTAATGCTTCCACGTACAACTACTACTATATTTAATATTTTATACTACTATCTAAGCTACAACTCGTTTCTACTACTATTTTTACAAATTTCTACTCCTATTTTTAACAATTCTGCTACTAATTTCTACTACTTTTTTGTAATTTCTACCACTCTTTTTACTAATAAAATTACTAAGTGCTACTACTATTTTTACCAATGCTATTACTAATAACTACTATTAGTTTTACTATTTCTACTACTATTTCAAATAATGCTACGACTAATTACTTACACTATAGCCATTAACTTCTACTACTATTAAATACTAATTCTACAATTCTATACTACCACTATTTTTTATTTAATTCTGTTACCATTTTTACTGATGCTACACTTATTGCAACTAAATAAATACAAAATTTTTAGCTTATTTTGCTTCTTACATTTCATGTTTTATTTTATTTTTACTTGTGCTACTACTAATTGCTACTACTGATTTTACTAACTTCTACTACTATTTTTACTTGTGCTACTACTAATTACTACTACTAATTACTACTACGATATCTATTAACTCCTACTACTATTTGGCTAATTCCACTAACTACTACTCTAAAGTTTTATAATTTCTACTAATATATTTGTAATGCTACTACTAATGACTACTACTATATTAATTATATACTACTACAAAACTACACTGCACTACAAATTTCCACTACTATTTTTACTAATTTGTAGTACTATTTATAAAAAATTCTACTACTACTTTCTACTATTTTTTTTTTTTGTAATTTCTACTGCTATTTTTGGTAATAATCTTACTAATTACTGCCACTGTATTTATTAATTTCTGCTACTATTTTTACTTAAGATACTACTTATTTCTACTACTATTTTCACTGATTTCTACTGCTATGTTGAAAAATTCTACAACTAAATACTACTATTTTTCTTTTGTGTTTTCTACTACTATTTTTAGTAATATTAGTACTACTATTTCTACTAATGCTGCTGCCTCTTACTAGTAATAGTTTGACTAATTTCTAGTCCTATTAATAGTGCTATAGCAAATTACCAGTACTATTTTCACAAATTCTACTATTTACTACTACTACTATTTTTACTAATGTTACTACTAGTACTACTAACTAACTATTTCTATGAAGTGCTACAAACCACAGCTCCCATATTTCGCTCTCTATCTCTTTGTAGAAGTGGCACAGATGTCTTACTTGTTAGCTGCAAGCGATTTTTTTTTGCACTCTGAGACCCATTGTTGTTGCCAGAGCCTTTTTTCTTTTCCTTTCGACAAAGTAAATATGACTTTTTGCGATTAAACCTATAATTGTTGGCCTTTGACAAAAATAAATGCCTTTTGAAGAAATATGTTTTAGTTTATCTTATTATTATTTACTATCTTTTATATTTAGCTCTCTAAGACGAGATGTGCAAGTTTTTGTGTATTGAATTTCGCTTGTCTAACTTGGCTGACACAGATATATCAAGTTTTCGTATTATACCTTATTAGTTTGCTAGCTATTGCCCAAAGTTTGCCATAACATCCTTTAAATGCGAGTACAGAAATAGTACATAAACTCTCCGGTATAATCGGCTACAGTTACTAACTAATAGTCCGATTTAATTTTCTACATGCACCGGGTTTCTTTTGCAAAACTTTTCTCATTCTATTTATATGCCTTGTTCTTCCTGCTAACACCCACTCCTCTAAACAGGAAACAAACTAATTGCAAATTTTCTATGTAATAAGATTTCTCGTGTTCGCACATTGCATAATTTGGAGCGCTCATTAGTATTTATGTATGCAGGCAGCTCGGCAGCCCAGCAGCTCGGTAGCTCAGTAGCTCAGTAGCTCATAAATGCCGTTGTTCGAGCACAAAACGTACACAAATGCACACGTGCCAATATTAATGTGTGCATGTATTTGCAAGTGCACTCTGGGTACATGTTAATGAGTGTAAGTAACAATTGTTGGTACCCAACTAATACATGTACATATATGTGAGTATGAGAGTGTGTGTGTGTGTGTGTGTGTGCAATGTATGAACCTCAAAAGATGTTGTGTATTTCTGGTGCGTAGCTGTACGATGTTGCAACACTTAAATTGCCACAAATCGTGTTGCACTGAATGGCAAGCAGGCAATAGAGAGCTACATTGCATAATGAAAGTGGAAGTGAAAGTTCTGCACATATATCTCTACTTATCTAAGTAAGTAGCTATCTAAATATAATAACATAGGTTACATAACATCTGCTACATGCAACACAAAGGATATGCGCTATAACAGCTAATACAATACCAGAAACAACAGCCAGACTAAAATTATAGTTGATAATTTCAAAATAAAATAACTTTTTACCTACATTTGTACTAAATATGTGTGAACAATATGGCATAATTTGTGTGTGTGTATATAGTATAGGTGTTTGTATGTATATGTGCATATGTTTTCATATTTTCCGCTGCAAATATTTCTACGGAATGTTTTTTGGGGTAGCGAAAATGACTTTACGAAGTGCTAAGATGTTAAAGTTATTTTATTTCATATGTTATTGTGTGGCTTGTTTGTGTGCAGGTTATGACCGAAATCATAAGCATTTAGGCAGAAAACTCAATGCTCACATCGCCGAAGGGAGCTCGACGTCTTACCAGCAGGGGGCGAAAATAATCGTTATATTGATTTCTTCGAATAAAAAAAATATTGGAAAAAATTCGTTCTAAATAAAGCCCGAATATACCGATCTAATCCTTATACGATATGCCACGCAAATATGAAATATTTTGTTTGAAGACTTTTTATTTTTAAACATTGTAAAATCGTTGGTTTGTGGTTTTTTTTCGATCGCATTTGATCGATATTTTGTGATTTTTTTTGGTTCAGTTTTATTGATATTATTTTCTTCTTTCGATTAAGTTTGATCGTTATTTTTTTAAGTTTTATTTTTTCGATAAGATTTGATCGATATTTTGTAACTTCTGTTTTTACCATGACATTTGAACGATATTTTGTGGTTCTCGTTTTTATTTCGTTCTAATAATCGATATTTCTCGATGCAAGTTTTTCCATTCAGATTTGATCTATATTTTCTGATTTTTATTTTCTCGATCATAAAACACATATCGTATTTTTTTTATCTTTTCTCCCAAAACTTTTCTAATTCCAATTGCGAATCAAATTCAAAAATGTTATTTACTTACTTATTTTGCTTCCGACTGTGGTTAAATGCTCACATCGCCAAAATGAACTCGACATTTTAACAGATATTCAAAATAATGGTTTTTTTTTTTGATTTTTTTGATTTTTATTTTTTCGATAAAAAATAGTCGTTATTAAAATTTTTTCCTTCAGTCATGCATTTTCCCCTGGATAATATTCTGATCGAAAAAATTTCAAACCAAGAATAACGATTATCTTTTATCGATAAAATAAAAAACATCAAGTTATCTATTAAATTTGATCGAAAGAACAAAAAAAAAATTAATAACGATCAAACTTGATCACAAAAATTAGAACCATATAATATCGATAAAATTTCATGGAAGTTTTAAATTTTATGTTCATTTTAGTATTTCGTTTTTCCCGTTTTATGTCAAAATAAAATAATAAAAGCGACAATATAATAGCTATCGATAATTTATAAAATTTTCCCGCTCATATATATTATCAAAAGACCACTATTATAATTCTAATCAATTTCTGCATACAATGAATTCACTATTTTTTATGCAGTCGTAAATTTTGGTGAAAATATTAAAAATATTAAAAAAAAATCAATCCATTCAAAATTTGTAAATCTTGATGAAAATCATCTACCCAAAAATCCTTTGAATGCCCACAGTTTAAAAATGAAAATACCAAATACCCTCTATTATCGATCCAGCATCGGGGTTGTTAAGAAGGTTGTTCCACCCAGAATTCGTAAATGAAATGTTCGAAAAAAACAGAAAACTAAGGGTACTTTTTTGTCTGTAGAATATGCTAATTTTTTTCTTTTTGTGTGGTTAATTTTATTGAACGGTGTAATAACGATTTTTTTTTTGAGTCTGGATTTATTTTATGCCTTCTGCTAAAAAATATCAAAAAGCGTAAAAAAAAGTTATGTTTTTACCGCACAATAAAGCTTGTGTTTTTTTTTAACTCATTTATTTCGTTTTGTTTTTAATCTTTCTCTCTTTTCGTTTCTTTAATTCTCATTGAACCTAATTACAATACCGCATATTAATTAACTTAAATCCACGTTGTCCTTTTTAATTTTCCACTTCAATGCACGCCAGTTGCCCAATTTCCGTGTGACTGAACAAATGTATTGCATATCCACAGGGGGCAATGGCTTACGCAACATAACGGAAAATTACCAATTGTGACCGTTTCGTGGGACTGGAGGAACACTCGTCACAACAAAATACCAGCATAATAAAAAAAAATATGTAATATTTTAATTTTTGTATGAAATTTTAGTAAATTTGCAGTCAAGCTATGAGCGGGAAAATGCAACTGAATTGCATCTGATTTTTATAACGAAATAACTAAATGAAAATTTAACTTTGTTCTTTTTTTAAATTATGCAGTAAAAGAAATTGCATCGACTGTGCGCGAAAATTTAAGAAAAATAGTAAAAAACGATAAAAGTGGGACAGACAATGAAAAAAAAGTGAAGCTGCACCCACGCCAATAAAAAAGCGGATTGGTGGAATAGTCCAGCCCCGTCGCTTAAAAGCTTTTGTAAAGAAATCAGCGTGGCGTGGCTGCAAACGTTAATAAAACCAAAATTTGCCACAAAGCAGACAGTTACATATAAAACCCAACAAATAAAACAAAACAGCTACGTTTAATACGCCTTCAATGCCAAAACGTACGAGCGTAAAGAGGCAGTAGAAGGGTAGCGCTAACTATCAAACATGAATGAATAAAACCCCCAATTCAGCGAAATGTGAAAAAGGGAAAATAGTAAAGCCAACAAAAAAAGAGAAAAACAAAAACACAAAACAACCCAATCGACCGCGCTAAAGCTGTAGCTTTCCCAAAACATTCGCGACGGCACTGCCCACTTTTTGTTTGAATATGCCAGTTTAGTTCTAAACTCTAAAATTTGCTGCTTAGTAAAAATGTCCTTTATACTTTCCATACTCGCCTCATATGTGCCGTTTAGATCAGCATTTTTTTTATTATTTTACACATTTCCTTTTACTGTTAGTTACAGCAGCGGATTTTGCATTCATCGCTTTTGTAGAAGGAATTTTATTTTGTTTTTTTTTTGCGCTAAATCGTTGAACACAAAAGTTTTCGCTTCTTATTTCGCATCGTTTAACCCTTATATGTAGTTACATCACTTGACCCCATCTCTACGCCCATACACCAAATTGCTATGATTTCTTTGTGGTCGAAATCTCTTTTGCCGCAAATCAATCTGTGATTTTTTTTTACAGAATTTATTTCACTTTCTTTTTTTTTTTTTTTAGAAATGATAACTGTAAATATGTGTGGCTTCAAAAGTTTTCATGCATTGATGGTGCTTGTTGTTTGTCATCAGGTTTTGCTGCCGCGCCACTCTGTGCACTAAAATGCGCATATTTTGAATGATAATCAACGGCGGGCGGAATTTCGTAGCACGAACCTCAGAAATTCCAGCCTTTTAAGGATGACTTTATGTTAGACTTAATTGTACAAATAAAGCAATTTTTGAACTGAAATTTTCAAACACACAAGAAGAAAAAAACACTTTTCTTAAGTATTAGCTACACTAAATTGAAAAACAAATTAATTTCGCTCAGATATGGATTTAAAAGTCGTTTTTCGCTCTTCAAAAAACGCCGAAGCAAATAATTTAAAATTGCATTCGACCATAAAAATCTTTATAAATTAGGCGGACATTTTTTTTAATCACAAAATTTCAGCATCAACTGATTTTAAATTACATACAAAAAGTTTCATTAACCATTCTATTATCTTTCACTTCAACTACCGTTATGCTTTGGTCTCTTTTAAAATTAATAATTTTACCATTGAAAGCATTTAATATTTTTTCCCAGCGTTATCTTAAAATTTTCTTTTGCTGTCCATCTTTAATCCTTTTCTCTTCTAATTTGCATATTCTTTTAAATAAATCCTCATGCCACCCACCAACTCCATTTCTATGTTAATAGAAATATATGCGCGCTCGCTTTTTCCGCTTGACTAACTGCCCACCATAACACATCCTTCCGTCCATCTTCCGACACCAATCAACCACCCACCCAAAGCCAACACCTAACCACAAATCGAGTTTTGCAACACGCTCTCTAATGACACTCAACCCACAGCAGCTATATATAAAAAGCCACCCCCACCCCCCATGACGTCAACACTAAACTCCTAGCACATTAATGTTGGTTGGGGTTCCGGCAGTTAGCAGCGTTAGGAGGTGGCAGCATTAAAACCGGAATGGCAAACGGAAACACGCTTGCTTGTTTCCGGAGCTGCTGTCAGCGTAAAGTCATTCAATGCCTGGCAGGCAGCGACAAGCTCATACAAAATTAATAGAGCAGGGTGTGCATAGCACTCGACGATGTTCATCCACCTCCGGCTTGTAACTGTTTCGCTGTTATTGTCTCATTGCTGCCGCTGCTAAACGTTGCATTTTTTATGCTTCATTGCGCCGGAAGTTGTTAAAGGGGTGCGATGGCCGAAACGTAGGCGCAAAGGGTGGGCTGTCACTCAAGCGTTACGCAAAATCGCTGCTGGTTGAAGGGTTTGAGGGTGTAAGAGGGTGTGTGTGTGGGATTCTTCGCGCCGTTGAATCTTTTAAGAGCTGGAGAAAACTTAAGTCACCTCTGCCATTTGCCTTTGCTCCATCGTTTAACTTTATTTCTACTTTTCCAAGACTTTCGCTGAGCAGTGTTTATTTTTAGCAGACGGAATGCTCTGCTGTGTTATTTCTATCCCACAACCTCCCTTTCATTTTTTTTCTACTTAACTGCGAGTATAAAGACATTTAATATAAAGTAATTGTTTGGCGTCAAATATATATTTTTATGCTTCTTCGCATACCAAAAAGTTTTCAAAATCAATGAATCGAAATGAGGAATGGCAAGTATTGTAAAGTTGTAATATTTCTACAGACTATGATGACGGTGTCGGTCTACTTGCGAATGGGATGCGAAAGGATTATGTACAGTTCAGCGCTGTTGCGAGTAAAGCTTGATTGAAAAAGCATTCGATTAGTGAATTGGAATTACCAGAGGCATGAACGCATAATAATTTGATTGACGACTATTTTTGATGAAACTGCGTTGGGATGAGACTTGCTGAGGAAAAAGGACTGCTCGTATAAAAGCCGTTGGGTCGCTGTTTTTTATTAACGCAACCTCAGGCTATGCAATTTAAGAATTTTCGAAACTCAGCTTTGTAAGACATCTTTAGTTTAATCGCAATATAGTAGCATTTTAGTAAAATTATTAAATAGGTGGCAGCCCTCTCCAAAAATATTTTTCATATACAACTTTGCTTAATTTTTTCCATTTCAAACGTTCATGGATATTATAATCTAATTGAACAAAATTTTTGCAAACAGATGGCAACCCTATTGATAAGTATCTTTAAAATTCGTTCATTAATTTCATTAAATTTCAACTTCGTAAACCTCTTTAGCTTGACCGCAATAAAGTAGCATTTAAGTTAAATTTATTAAACGGCTGGCAACCCTCTCCAAAAATATTTTTTATATACAACTTTTTTAAAATAGTTTGATCGCAATGGAGTAGCATTTCAATAAAACTATTGTCGTTTCAAACACTCATGTTCACACATCTTCAGTTTGATCACAATAGAGTAGCATATCAATAAAATTATTAAACGGGTGGCAACCCTCTCCAAAAATATTTTTCATATGCAACTTTCTTAAACTCTTTTCATGTATATTATAATCTAATTGAACAAAATTTTTGCAAACAGATGGCAACCCTATCGATAAGTAATTTCCAAATTCGTTTATTAATTTCAATAACATTTTCAAATTTCAACTTCGTAAGGCCTCTATAGTTCGACCGCAGTAAAGCAGCATTTCAGTTAAATTTATTAAACAGATGGCAACCTTCTCCAAAACTATTTTTCATATAAAATTTTTTTAAACTACTGCTGTTTTAAAGATTTCTGTATTGTACTATCCAATTGAATTTAATTTTTCTAAAACAGACAGCAACGCTATTCATAGGTAGTTTCATAATTCGTTCATTAATTTTATTATCTAATTGTATTTAATTTTTCCACAAATATTTTCGAAATTCAGCTTTGTAAAATTTAGTTTGGCCGCAATATATTAGCTTTTCAGTTAAATTATTAAACATGTGGCAGCCCTCTCCAAAAATATTTTTCATATAGAACTTTCTACAAATGTTCCCATTTCAAACGTTTATGGATATTGTAATCTAATAGATTTTAATTTCGAATTTCATTCATTAATATTATTATCTAAATGAATTTAATTTCTTGCAAAACCATTTTTGAAATTCAGCGTTTTAAGACTTCTTTAGCTTGACCGCAATAAGGCACCATTTCAGTAAATTTATTAATAAAATTGAAGGAGCTTTTTTAAGCATGAAAAATAATAATTGAATATATGTAGATCTTTTTCTTAGCAGACTAATATTACAATATTTCAGTTAACTTATAGATTGAATTGAATTAAACATTTTAAATAGGTTGTCGGTCATCTCTTTTAAAAATATCCTATATTCGCAATTTAACATTTAAAGCAACCATCTCCCCCGAAGTTTCATAAGAACTTTCACTTCAACGAACACAAAATAACGTACAAAATTATAATGTTTTTTTTCTGTGTACAAAAGTTCGCTTATTCTGATTGATAGCAGATTTTCAAATTTCCTTCTCCATAGAGCAACTAAAAACAGATGGAAAATTTCCGGCCACCTAATGGTGGAAGACGTCCACGGCGTATAAGTGATATTTGAAGTAAATATTTCGCTTTCATCATCTCACAATGTTTCTTTGTTCTTATGCATTTATTGCTTACAAACCAAAACCAAAAACATGGAAAAGATGCTAACAGCGCTAACAGCATTCAATAATGACTGCCACGTGCCACATCAATATTAAACATCAAACAACTGAAAGACAACAACAACAACAACAACCACAAAAAGCAAACGATATTCAAAAACTTGCACGCTACTCTCAGCTAATAAGTTATATAATAAGTAGAGGTACACTTCAAGCCCATTGCTGAGAGGAATAAAGAAAGAGAACAAAGAAAAAATTTACAAAATTCTTAACAGATAAATGGCAAAAGTTTTTACGTTATACTCAAGGATCCTACTTATTTGTTATTATGAAAGTATTATTATTCTAGCAGCGTAAAGTTTTTGCACTGAAAGTGAACGTCTCGAAAATGGCAGATGCAAAAATTGCGTAAACGTTCGTATAACAAGAAGCAAAATAAATTCGAAGGTGTAGTAGCTGTTGCTCCGCTCCTATTATATACCAAATGCATTTGTGGATGATAGCAAATTTTTCGCTAGATGGCATGCTATTGAACTTCATAAGCACAAAAGCCATACTTTATTATTTATACTTTTTTTTGCATATGTGTGTATGTGTGTTTGTGTGTGTGTGCATAGTTCCGCGTCATAGTTTTTGAATGGTTATTAAGTTGCACGTATAGCTGGCATTGACATGAAAAATTCACACAGTCTCTTTTATATATCTAAATAAATATGGAATTACCTGCAAAATTGCCAAAGTCATGTGAAAGTAGGTTAGAGCTGCGTAACTTTTCAAACTAAATGGGTCAATGTAATCGCTGGAAAATAGCTGGCTGCCAAATACACAAAAATATAAATCTATAATTAGCGTTTTGTTGTGATAAAAATTGCTATTATAAAATTATGGATGCTATAAATGATGGTGTGTAAAACAAAAGTCTCCTTCCACAAATTTTACCACAAATATAAAGATTTGAATGCTCTAAATTTTAAGTTTTTGCCATCAAGTCTATATTTTACGTTATGATTTGTATTCCTTAATATTTAAAATGGTTGATTTTGGTATTCAGCGAGCTGTTTTTGTTGTTACTTTAGTTAGCAGTTGGTCAAGAAGTTTCCTTTTAATTCTTTACGTTCTATATCAAATATTTTCATAATAATTTTAATAATTGAAGTATCTTATATGTAGTTCATGTGTGTACTGTTCTAAGTGCAGGCACTAATTAAAAACCATTTGAGGATGAGTTTTGGATCATTCCTGCATTACTGGCGGTTTAAATATTTCTTCACCTTTTCATGTCCTTTCAGTAGATTGGGATTTCTTCGCCGACTAATGACTAATACTACTTCCGATTTAAGCAAGGCATCCAATTTTATCGGAAATTAGACTTTTCTGAACAAAGTCCAAAGTCTTCCGATCTCTCTTGACGAAGACGTAATGATTACCTACACCGATGCAACCAAATTTTTTGAAAATCAGAGTTCTCTGAACAAAATCGAATATTTTTTGATCTTACTTCACGAACTCGCAACTATTCCCCAACGTACTTTTCGAATATGCCTTTGAACAAAGTCGAAAGTCTTGCGCTCTGTCTTAACGAATTCGCAACAGTTTCGCAGAGAGGAAAAGGTCAAAAAATTTTCGAAATCATTGAAAGCGGAAACGCAAAAGAGGTAAGTGTGTGCGAATAGTGAAGTGAAATTAAAATAAGAAATCAGAATGGAGATCCTACAGAAAACGTAAAAAAATGTTAGTTCCATTTCAACTACAGCTTGAAGAATTACCGACAACAATCCGAGAAAGAAAGTGCTCATTTTCACGCAATTGGATATTTCGCGTCATTCCTCTCATACGAAATGCTTGACAAGAAATCGGTTTCGATTTCGAAAAAATCTTTAGACCGGACGTGACGATTTCGATAAAAAATCGAAACAAATTGTTTATTGCATTATTACTACTACTACTACTACTACTCCTACTACTATTTTACACTGCAACTGCTTATTACTAAAATTACTATCCCAACTAAAATTTCTATTTCAACTAACTATTCCTACTCTTAATTACAACTACCATCAATGCAACTGCTACTGCTACTACTACTAATTACTAGTACTATTTTTACTAAAGCTACTACTATTTTTGTCAATTTCTTCCACTATTTCTATTAATCTCTACCGCTATTTTTTACTAATTTCTACCACTATTTTTTACTAATTTCCCCCACAGTTTTTTTCTAATCACACGAACTTCCGCCACTTTTTTACTTCTACTACTATTAAACACTATTACTACTTTCACTAATTTCTACTACTATTTTTACTAACCCTACTACTACATAATTAATTCTTCCATTTTTATACTTGTACTACTAATTTCTACTATTATTTTTACCTTTCTGCCTATTTTAGCAAAAAAAAAGTACCTCTTCTCCGGATAGGATTTCATAAATAAGTAGCAGTAGATCGATTGTCTGATTTTTCCGATATATCGGGGAAGGCAGATATTCGAAATTTGTGAAATTTTTCGTTTGTCCTATAGCTTCTTCTAAATCCAGATTTTTGTTTGGTTAAAAGCTTTCGGTTTTCTATAATTGTAAGCAATCCTTTTAGCAAAAATACTTTCATGATCTTGGACAGAATAGGTAGTGAGCTAATAGACCGATATAATTCGACTCTATCAGCACTTTTTTCGGGTTTAAGGATAATTTTTACATGGGAAACTTTTCCACGGAGAAGCAGGATGAAATCGCTTGCCAAAACTGCACTAAATAGTTTAATTAAAAAGGTAATTCCCACCTGGGGTAGTTTTTTTTAGTAATTGGCTAGCAGTTAAGTCATAGCCAAGGTTCTTTTTGTGGTTTTGGTTTCTCAATCCTTTTTTTCACTGCGGATTTTGAGAACCTTCGTTAGGGTTCGTTGTTCCCGGTTGTGACACGGTCAGTCTATTCCTTCTCAAGTAGAGAGTGTTATTTTCGTGACTAAAGATTTCTTTAAGTTCTTTGATTAGAATATTTAATTATTTTTTGACTTCAGGGTATTTAGTCTTTTGCGACTTTTTCCTTGTCAGCTGATTTACCCTTTGCTGAACTTTTAGAGATTGATTCTCATTTTTGTTTGCTAAGGGTAGAAGTTGAGTTCCAGGCTGGTGGTAATTTTGCAGATGTGCTACTATGATCTTTATATTTGAAATTTTTACACATCTTCACCAACCACTCGGCAGCGTTTACCATTATTAATTTGACCTACTAATGCAATAAAATGATTTTAATGTTAGTGCAGTGGTCAACCCTTTCGAAGCTATATATTTTGGTATTTGATTAACTTCATGTGCGCAAAGCGTATTCAATATAAATTGAATCATGTTCTTAGGCTCCAAATTCATCATCATCGGTTCCGATTTATCCCATGGGAGCACAGGGCCTCAATGGCTCGAAATTAATATGTTTCATTTACTTTATATAAGAGAAAAATATTCAAAACATTTTTTTACGTATATATCTCCCTAGATTGGTTTCGTTTGATATCTGAAATATTTTGTAAACTTTTTCGATTACATTTTTACTTGAGTATGATATATTCGATTTTTTTTATTGTAAGTTTTTTATATAACAGTCAATTCTTTCTTTAGAAGACAAGAAATAATAATTAAATTAAAGTATTAAAAAAATTAAATAATCCTCAATACACACCCCCATATACCGTATACCTCTTCTAATATCCTTGAAAACTTTCGCGCACACGATATTGTTACATGGCTAAAAAGTTTAAACAGCAATGGCTTGTTGTACTTGGAAAATGCAAATAATGTTACCTGCGTTGCATAAAACTGACACAAATTTAGAAGTAAAAAAAAAATGAGATGAGAAAAGCCACAGAAATTGAAATAAGAACAACAACAGCAAAAGAAACAGAGTAAATATCCAACTTTCAAGGTACAATAAGAGAACAAGAACAAGCTAAAAGAAAAGCAAAAGAAGGAAGTGAAAGCAGAAAGTAAAAGAAAAGAATAACAACACGAGCGACAATACACTAAAAGCGCGAATGTGTCTGCAGACGCTGAGAACAGGTAAAATAATTGAAGTCTACCAAATAGTTGTTGGAAACTGGCAGCATACAAAAGTATAAAAAATAAATAGACAAAAGCAAAAGAGATGACAGAAGGAAGCAAACTCAAGTAAAGGAAGCCAAACTTTGTATGCTCATACATTGTAGAAACAACAACGAGTACAACGTTGACGTTGACGATGGCGCATCAAGTTGCTTTTTGATGTTTTTCAAGGTAAATATGTACATATATTGGTAGTGGTGAAAGCAAAAACAAAAGAAAAAAAATTTCATATTCGTGCAGAGAAGCACCTGCTCGCTCTGCATGGAACTTTAGCCAAATGGCAACTATGTAGGTGTGTGAATGTACGACGTACATATGTATGGAAATTCATGTAAGTAGATATATTATATATAATGTCTGCCCAGCATCAGTACGTTTCACATTTAAACTTCGCCTGCGGCAAAATGCGCATATTTTACATACAAATTTACATGCTGTTGCATGAACGCCAGACATCGGAATAAAAAAAAAATATAGTTGGAATTTTGAGTTTGCGGAAATTTAAATCTACCTGGCGTGGCCATAGCGTATACGTGATTTTTAGATAGAAGTGCAAAATTAATATGAGTTGTTATCTTGAGTTGTTCCCGACATTTGAGGCTATTTAATATTTGAAAAATGTTTCGGCAAAATATTGTAGGGTTTTTGGAAATATCCAATAGAAATATTGGCCCTGTATACTTACCAAGGGCTACTCTAGTAACTCTTTATCCAAAATTAGTAATGAAGTTCGTCTACGTGAAAATAAATTATATAAAGGGTTATATATTTATGTATAATATATGAACAGGCGAAACTGTTGCATACTTCTAAGGCATTTCTCTCATATCTTGTACAGTTTGGGTTGAAGATAAAATACATCAACAAATTATAAAATAAAAATCAAAAAATTCAATCCAATAAAATAAAAAAATCAAATAAAGTAAAACTAAATAGAATAATATAAAATGAAATGAAATAAATAAGTGAACATGAATAGAATATAAAACAAAATAAAAAATAGAATATATTAACATGAAATATGAAAAACTAACTATCATCAAATAAACAAAAGGGTGATATTTTGAGTTGCAAAGTGAATGTGTGTTGGCCAAGTAAATGCTAACTCGAAGAATGCATTTGCTGGGATCTTCTGTTTTCATACTTAAAAAAAGTGCACATGACAAAACCGTCCACCCAAAATTGGCAATTAATAATAAAAAAAAAATCACAAATAATTATCGCTCGTTCGCCGCATTTTGGTGAACAAATTATCGTTTCGCCCCTTATAATACCAAACAGATCAATTGAAGTTGAGATTCATTCACTTCACAACTCACAATACTACCCAAAATTTTAAAATAAATATAAAAAATTCAAACATTATAATTAATGCATAAAAGCCAAAATGAAGTATAAAGAGTCAAGTTGAACAAAATAGAATAAAATAAAGTAATACAAAATAAAATTTAACGAAATGAAATTAATTAAAATAAGAATTTAAAAGATCAACAACAAAAATATATAAAAATTATTGAATTAACATAAATTAATTTAAATGAAATAATATTTAAAAAAAATGCAAATAAAAAAAAATTAAAAAACTAAAACAAAATGAAAGAAAGTGCTATAACTTGAAAGAGAGTTAAATAAATTTAAAAAAATATAACAGTAATGAATTAATTAAAATAAATAAATTCAAAAAGATTAAAATAAAATAAAAGAAAATGAAAGAACATACAATTAAATTTAAGCATTTGTGCTTTAATAAAAAACGTTAAGTTTGTATAATGCAATGAAAGAAAATAAAATAAAGTAAAATCAAATAAGAAATAAAATATAAAAAATAAATAAAAATAAAAAGTAGAATGAAATATAATGAAAAAAAAATGAAATAAAATATAATATAATATAAATGAAATAAAATAAATTATCTTAAAATAAATCAAATGAAATAGTATATTATATACGCCAATATAATAAAAAACAATGTAGTCCAACTAATATTTTAAATGTGAAAGTTTGCGCGTGAGTATTTTGTTGCCTTTTTGGGCCCCAAACGACTGACCGGAGTTGTCTAGCACTCAAATAACATTGCTAAATAATTTTTAGTCAATTAAAGAAATAAGTTATATCACATATTGCTAGCTAACAACTAGATAGATCTGGATAAGATATGACAAATATATAACGCCAAACAGCAATTATGAAGTTGGTTAGATAATACAAAATTAAAAACTACAAATCAATGAAAAGTTACCATAATACCTTTGGTGAAATTATTTATTTGCCTTTCTGTTACACTTGAATTCATAATGTTAAACCGAATGTCATGCGAGCGAAGCCGCGGGTAAAATCACCTACAATATATAATAGAATGTTTTGTTTTGCCATTAGTTTTTGTTTCAAAACTATTGTTCTGGTGCTGAGCATTTGGTTTTGGTATTTTTTCGAGCTCTGCTACGGCTTTTTGATACCAAAAAAGGTTAAGGAAATTAAAAAAAGTAAGGGTGAAAATTCGTTGGATAAGTTTCTATAAAAAATGTTCCAAAAAGTTATATTCAAGGAATGCACCCAAAATGCTGAATGGGTTAGCCTAATACAATTTAATGTTACTTGTAAATATCTCATTCAGAATAATTTCAATATACTAATTTAAATTATTACGGTAAGTAAAGTAACTACACAATACTGTCAGGTAAAATAATGCTAACAATTGATGACCGCAAATGATGAAAAGAGTTGCCTAATATCATTCAATTACCATAATATTATGAGAGCCCCCTAAATACTGTTATGTGTAAGTAAATATGAATGTATTTAGCTATGTACATATGTACATATACAATAGAGTTAATCTTTCCATTCACATGTGCCCGCAAATAGTAACAATAGCCTTAAATGTAGCATACTAATAAAATTACACAAGTTGCGTGCTGCAGCAACAGTAAAAACAGCAACAACTGTAAATGAGTAGAGCTACGTAAGCCCTGCCTTTGTCTAATACAACATAATCCTTGAATACCAACATATTGACAACAATAATAACAGTAATTACGGTAATAACAGGCATGCCAAGGCATACCAAGCCATCGAAGCGGCGCAACAATGCGTGCGATTTGGCTACCAAAGGCCATCTCTCTAAGTTATTACAATTGTAGGAGATCACAGAATGCCCATAGACTTTTACGCACGAATAGACCCTGTCGGAAATAGTACTACTTTAAAATCGATTTATAAAGCACTTTTTTACCGACTACAAGTGATTGAAATTTCTTTCTTTTAAATAATTTTGACAGAGAGAACATCAAAACTTTTTTTTGCCAGCGGCAATAAAATCTTTATATTTCCATCTGACATTGACCGAGCAGATCAAATGCTTTCTTACTATCTATCCTCACCAAGAAAGACTATTAGATGACCCAAAAAGGTTACACTACATATTAAAGAGATATAATACGAAATGCTCACAAAATTTTTCACAAATTAACTTGTTCTAAAATAAAGCTCATAAAGTTCAGAGACGAATTCGTCATCGCGTTGATTGGAGAATAGATTCAATCGGTTTTGTAAATAAAATATAAAATATTGTTTTAGACGATTCCACAAACACTAAAATATTATTCTAACGGTTGTCTGTTTTTTTAGACTGATAAAACTTTCGATTGGGAAAGCTGTCACTTGACAGCTGGTAAATGACATTTCGTTTTGACATTTCTGTTTAGTAGGCATTGACAAATCATGATGAAACGAATGACGCCGCAACAACGTCTACAAATTGTGGAAATTTACTTTGAAAATCAGCGTTCTGTTCGCCAAACTTATAGAGCACTTCGTGGATTTTATGGTCCACATAATCGAGCATCAGAGCAGCAGAGGCCGGGGCGAACGTTACTGTCATCTGTTGATCGTTACAGATCAATGATTACCGATTATTTGTTTCCAAATTTGCATAACATCGACCTGTAAGAATTTTGATTTCAACAAGACGGTGCCACACCTCATATTGCCACTCGAACTATCGATTTGTTGAAAGAGCAATTAGGCGATAACATGTCAAAAAATGGTACAGTGAATTAGCCTCCAAGATCATGCGACTTAACCTCATTGGATTATTTTCTTTGGGGTTATGTAAGGTCTCTGGTTTACGCTGATAAACAATTGAAGCTTTGGAAGCCAACATAACTCGTGTTATTAACGAAATACGCCCACAGTTGCTACAAAAAGTGATTCAAAATTGGACTGGTCGCATCCGATTCACCAAAGCTAGTCGTGGCGGACATATGGCAGAAAACGTTTTTAAATATTAAATGTCATGAAAATATCTTTCGAATAAAAAAAAATTTGCCATCATACTTAATTTTTTATGTGTTTCATTTCAATTCAAAGCTCGATCAGTTAAAAAAAACACCCTATTTTCTTGAATTTTAACTAATTTTTATAATTATATCGTTTGTTCGTTTTTTAATAAATTTTTCGTTCTTTTCCCAGAAGTCATCTGTAAATATTAACAAAAAAGCGGCCAGTTAAAACAGGACGAGATCTCCCATAGTTGGTGTCCTAGAAAAGAACGCAATCCGCGAGTTATCTTATAGTTGGAAGTAAACGTCTTAAATTTTGGTTTTGAAGTTCTTTTCTGTTTTTTTGTGATTTTTTAAATTTCTTAATTATGTGTTAGAAAAGTAACTAAGTTAAAACATTTAAAATAAAATCGCAAAAATTGAGAAAAGAAGTTTCATTTTGACCGTGTTTTAAATAAAATATGTACAGCTAGTATTTATCTACAAAATAATATATAATAAAACTAGTTATATTTTATACATAGATATAATTTGTTGAAGATATATTTCACTTTAGACAAATCATAATAATAATAATAATGTCTTATAGATACATACATTATACTCTCTGCTTTTTTCCACCACGGTAGCTATCCAAGTGTGTAGCGCAGAAGTGTAAGCATTCACCTACTCATTGCGAGTAATGCGCGTAATGATGTAGACTAGCATTAGTTGATCGGCAACATATGCAGTTGCCTACATTTAGGCGCATTGCCGCATTCATACCACTCTCCAGACTACAGCCTCCTCTGATATTACGCTGCTATCTAAAGTTATGATTACACAGCCTAATCTAGCACATAGCCGTACACATTTATACCGCAATGGTCATAGTACATAAATGTTGATGGTTGAAAGCTTCAAATGCTAGTTGTTTGTTGTTGTCATTGCTAGCACGCACACGCACACATGCACATACATGTACATACATTACCATATATACACTTAAATTGATGTAATCCTCCATTTGTTGCCATTCACCACAACAGTCACTGATTATTATTATTATTAGCAACATTGAGTCTTTGTGTCATCTGTTTGTTGCTACTCTCAGTCAGTGGCTGTTATTGTTGTTATAACAGCTGTTGGTACATAATATGCTCGCATTGGTGTTGTTTTTGCAGTTGTCGGCGCAGTACACACAAATACAGGATTGTCGGGCCTTACAATACCGCTAAGCATATGTTACTTTGATTTTAATATTCCACATGATCTCTGTGACTTCAAATTGCGTGATGTCGTTCTGATGTCTTTCGTTGCTCAAAGTCAGTAGTGGGAGGTATTTTTAAATTGCCGCTACCACAGCTACAGCAGTTTAACTATTAACATAAATTGACAGCAGCTGTTTCTAGCAAATACTTTGGCAGTCATCTCAATTTTGTGTCTAGTATGTTCGACTGATTGACATCGTCGTCTAATGAGCTTGCTTGGTATTTTTGGTGGAGAACTCTATATTATTTCTCTGAATTTTGATGTGAAATTTTTATTAGTTATTTATTTAATCTACGCTAAATACTCATATGATATCTTGCGCGATTTTTCATATTATACCAAACTCAGTTATAATATAAGGTTAATTAAAAAGAAGTCTACTATTTTTGCATTAAATTGAAGGTTTTATTTAGCATAGTTAGAACGATCTGATTTAGGTCATGTATGCACAAAAATGTTTTCATTTTAATAATATGCAAAACTTTCACTCAGCGCTGTGATTTTGTTGCTGGCTTCGTTGTTGCTTCGTGTTTATGGCAAACGCAAAATTTACACAAAATTTTTAAATACAGTTATAAAACATAATCAAACTGCGACAAAAACATGACATCATTGTCAGCATTCGTTAAACTAACATCAAATTTCAATTTTTCCACACCGAATTCCCGCAAACAGCTGCTGCACTGCTACAAATGTATCTATATGTGTGTGTGTGAGTGTGTGAGTGTGTACAATAAACATGTATAGTTTTTCAATTCAGCGCTTATGCCAGATTTTCTCAATTTTTGCTACAACAACTATCCATATTCTATTTGCCAGCTATGCGTCACAACTGCGCCAAAATGATATCTAACTAATTTCATTGGTTTCTCTTTTTTTTTGAGTGAGTTCAGAAATTTGATGACAGCGCTGCAAATAATGCCAAGTTTTTGTTTCGTTGACACACACGCGGTTAGGTGAAAAGATAATTTCGACGCCTATATGAAATTTACATGTGTCGAGCGCATTTTCGACAGTCCTCTCAACAAGCAACCAACAACAACAAAAAATATTAGCAATCAGAACTTTGTCGTCAGCAGTTGTAGCACTAAACTTATTCAACTTTTTTTTACACAAAATACGTTGTTTGTTTTTTTTTTGGTTTTGTTTTTGTTGCTACCTTGGTGCAACTGTTATTACTGTTACTGTTGTTGTTATTGCTGCCATTTTCAGCACATGTTTAGGCTTGCTATCTGCCTAACCTACTGCTCGGCGCTGCCAGTAAAAATTTATTAAAATTACAAAATGTTGGCATTTTTTTATTTTATTTTATTTTTTTTTGTTGCTTGTTTGTTGCTTGTCTCCTGTCATCAACTGCAATTTGGTCGCTCTCATACTAGGTGTAAGTACAAAAAAGCCAAGCATTTGGGCTCAGCTGGGTGCTCGGTGTGAAAAAAAAAAATATTTTCAAAAATCTCGCCCACAAACTCAACTGCCATGCTGTTTTTGATGCTCAGCTTTGCATCATGTCAGCGTCAGTTTTTATTAGTGCAAATCCACACTACACACACACACACACACATATACAGATATAAACTAAATATATATATATACTTTGCTTGTATTTACATGTGCGCTCGTTCATTTCTCGTATATGGTTTGGGCCTGTCATTTCCATTAACTCTACCTTGCTTGGATTTCATTTGAGGTTATTTAAAAATTGCAAAGCTTTGCATACATTTAGGCGTAGTGACACATTCTATTGCAATATAGCTCATTTCTAAACAAATAAGCAGTGCTTTAATTGAATTTTATTTTGATGCTCTGGGAATTTTATTTGCATGCCTGCATTTACAAAGGCACTGGAAGAAGTGTGTACGAAAATATCATTTGAGCTGTAAGTAAATAAATTAAATGTTATGAAAAATCACACATTTTGGTTAGATAATTGCAATGTGGGTAAATATTTTATGCACAAGTAAGTGCAGAGTAAAGGGAGGTAAGTTTAATTAAAAATTTTGTGAAATTACTTTGCATATGCAAAAGAAATTGAATTTCACTAAATATTATATGTGAAGTAGGAAAAGAGTTTCGAGGGTACTGCTTAAAAAAATGCAACATCTACAAAAACTTATTGCCTGTTTTCTGTGTATTTCGAATTGACCTATCTTATATTGCATCATTGGATTTTACAACGCAATTTTAGGCGCAGTAGTTATAACAATAGTAGAGATACGATATCGAAATGAAACCTCCCATATGCACTCATTTAAAGTATCGCTCTAAAAGTAACGCTACACAAAATGTCGATAGTAATTCAAAACGAATTTAAGTCAAAATTTTGTATGAAATTTTATTTGCTTGTTTTTTCGCAAAATTACACCTCAACCATATCGATTACGCGGATTCCCATTTGGAAAAATGGGCGATATTTTCAAGAAGTCTTCTAAATAATACCTAGTTATAGTGTTCTGGTAATAAATAAGGATATATAGTATTCGCTCAAGAAAATGCTGTAGCCGAAGAGTTTTCATTACCAAAGAGTTTTCAAGACCTAAAGTCAATACTTCGATAACGATTATGAAAACGATAACCATTACAAAAACTATGGAAATAACGATAACAATACAAAACAAATATGCATAACGATGACAATATCTTTAACTATAATAATAGTTGAAATACATTTAGAAAGCGGTAAGGATAGCGATAATGATAAAAATTTCAATAAACTCAATCGTAATTGTAAAAATAAAAACACGTGCGACATAGCGATAACAAATTCCACAACGACAGCAATGGAAAGTTACCGATAGTGACGCAACAATAACGATATTAAAAGCAATAACGATTGTTCTAATTTTGATTATAAAAATTGTAGTAAAAACTAGAATGATCAGCAAACAGATACCAATAGAAATATCTACCAAAATACCGATGGTGATAACTAAAAAAATATCTAGAGTATTCGTAAAGATCATACGAAAATTGCAACAATAGTAACACTGGTGCCCGTAGCGATAACTGCTGATATATTTACTATATCGATATGTAAATGAAAATTACTCTGAACACAATATTGATACTGATAATAAATGAAAACTAAATAAACTTTAAGTATTTTTAAATCAAAGCCTCTTATGCATCACCTTCCAAGAAAAACATAGGTACATTGGAATTATGTAGTTATTTTTATATATCTGTAGTTTATTATATCTGAAGAAAAAAAATATTTTGAATAATTATGATAATTTACTCGAGTTGGCTATATTTGAAAATATCTTCAAAAATTTTGTTTTTTTATAAATACAAATTAAACATCTTAGGTTTAAAAATTAAAGCATAAAACTGCTTTTTAAAAGAATTTTCAACGGGATATCATAATGATGAGATTTTTGATGTTGTGTTTGCCCTTTTTTGAGAAATTGATTTTATGAAAATCCCAAATCTCATTTTTAGTTGAACAAATGTTTAACTATTTTTTTGCAAAGTTTTTTAAGTGAAAATTTTATACCATCTCAAAATATTTGTTAAAAAACCCAATTTTTGATCAAATTATTAAGAACTCAAAACATAGTCAGCCTTATTGTGAGTTTCGCCCGCAAAAAAATTCGATTGCAATAATTTTCATCCGCCCAAAGTGAATAAACTTTTATTAGTTTAGCCCGAAATTAATTCCACTTCGAAACAGCTGGTTAAATTCGAACATGGAAGATACAACTCTGTGTTTCGTTAACAAAGTTTGAAATTCTGAAAAGCCACAAATAATAATTTAAACATTAAGGTCGCTTAAACCATATAATAATATTAATAATAATGTTTGGCTGAACTTCTCCTACAATTTGTGGTGTGCGTCTTGATGTTGTAATAGAAATTGAAAAAAATTGAAGAAAGAGCGTTTTATATTTTTTATTGGGCGTGCAGAATTAAATTCTAAACTTTTATGGCATACAAATTTTCTTACTCCAAATTAAAAAAGTAAAAATAACGCATAACAAAAAGACTGAATTGTTAAATCAAATAAATGAAGAAATGATCACATACCATTTTCATACCAATGTCTTAGTTTTGCCTCCTTGAGTTGCAATAATTGGTCGAAATATTACCAAATCTTCGTAATTTCTATCCTTTAATTTTTTTAATTGTAAGTTACGCTCCACACTTTAGAGCACTACTCTTTTTATGTCTCAATCTCACTAAAAACCACTTCATGTGTACTCATGGGTGGGTTCCGTTTTTGATCATTCCAAGCCCATTTTCGAGTGTCAGCTATATTTAGCTACAATGTCAGCTGCTTCCAAAACACTGCCACATCCTTCCTATTTTCTCTCACAAATACCCTGGCAATGCCCCTGTTTTTCATGCAATCTACTTAAAAGGATATTCGCTTTGGTTCTAATTGATCGTTTCACTCCTAGAATAAAAAGAAATTCTTTTGGTTTTTATTGTCATTTTAAAATAACCAATTACCTACATTTTGAATCTGTTCGCCCGAAATTAGTGTTGCTCGATATTTGATACATTTCCGGTAGAAATTTGTAATGAGGGCAATTTAAACATTGCACAACAACTTTTTTTGCTACGGCGCCCTAATATACCAACACACATACATTGTAAATCTACGATTCTGTCAATCCGGCGAAGGCAAACAAACATAGCGATGTACGTTGGAATTATAATTTCATTTTAGCAGATACAGTACTTTATTAAAAAAAATATTAAATTTTGCGCAATGCTATTTCTTCTTCTTCAAATTTCCATTAAATCTATCTGTTGGATGTCTTCGCAAAGGAGCGCGTACTATAATAAAGTAGATTTGCAACTAACTACCTACTACATTTATGTTTTTTTTTTTTTTTTTTGATGCAACCTAAGCAACTCACTTTAGGCAAGCAGTGCCATGGCAAATTGCAGCTCATTTAATTATTTCTTGAAATACAAAACTAATTTAAAATAATTCCATGTGTTTAGTATGCAAATACCAGTCTCAAAAACTTCATGTCGTATCGCTTTATTTGAATTTAGTCTGACTAACTAACTACGAATACACAGATTCACACATACACACATACACTTAGCCATGTGTAGTTTGGTTGGTAGTTTGGTATAGAAATATTTGCTTATTATATTTACATACTTCCGCATATCAAATATTATCCAAGTACGACGCTCGCATCTACGCACGAATTTCCAGGAAAAACTGCGAAAACTATGAGAGAAAATGCGTCATGTTGCTGCATTGGAGAATGCAAATGCGAACATTCATACGAGATAGGAGGAGGAAGCTGTGATGCAATGAAAGCGCGTCGCATGTAAAAAGCGCAAAGCAAATAACTAAATAAATACAAATACACAAGCAGGTGTGTGTGTGTGTGTGTGTGCGAGCTTGCGGAAATAACTGAAATGTGAAGTAGAGAGATAGGCAAGCTGCGCAGCTGAAGTGAAGCTCTACATATAGAGAGTTTGCGGATATTGATGTTTGTGCATTAGAGTGGCTAGCCTGAATTATAAAAATTAAGAATTAAATCTTCCAAGAGATTATTTTTTTACATCGCGTAAAGCAGGTCGTGTTGATATCGCGTCACGAAATCAACAACATGGCGCTTATATGAGAACTAGATATTTCGGAACCATTTCGGGACCTTCTACTACTACTATTTTTTCTCATTTCTACTACAAATAACGCTACTAATTTTATTTACTACTATTTTCACAAATTGCTATTTATATTTTTACTTATGCTACTACTAGTTTCTACTATTACTTTTACTACAGCTACTCCTAATTACTACTACTATTGGTACTAACGCTACTACTTTCACATTCGATTTATATTTTTACTTATGATACTAATTACAACTACGATTTTTACTACTTTTTATACCTTTTTTCCTAATACTACCACTAATTACTACTACTATTTTTACTAATTTCTACTGCTATTTTTACTAATGCTACTGCTAATAGCTACTACTATTTTACTACTATTTTTTCTAATAACTACTACTATTTTTACTAATTCTACTTTTAATAGCTTCTATTTTTACTAGTATTGTTATTAATTTCAACTACCCTTTTCACTATTTCTGCTACTAAAAACTAATACTATTTTTACTAATGCTAGTGGTAACAGCTATTTCTATTTTTACTTGCTTTTACTACGATTTTTATTAATTTCTACTAGTATTTTCACTACTGCTATTACTAATAGCTACTACTATTTTTACTTATGTACTTTTACCACTATTTTCTCTATTGCTACTGCTAAAAACTACTACTATTAGACTTACAAAAATACCCACCTGCATTTTTTTATCGCAAATCTCACTATTATGATTCCGTTGAACATTTTTTATTTTTTTATTTTTAAGCACATTTTGGAAGCTTAAAATTTTACTATTATCTCAGTTGGATTTTTGAAAAAAATATTTTCAAAAACTATTTGGATTTAAAAAAATCCATTTTTGGAGATTGGCACAGCTCAGGTAAATCTTAATATATTTCCGAAATATTTTTCTTAATGCCTTAGAATTTTTTGCTTATAATTTCTATGGAAAAACATTTCCGATTTTTGCTTTGTATGTGCAGTGAGACACTCTAATGGGCATATTTGCTTTTGTATGCACACACACAAATACACACACTTTTACAAGCCACAGTTGCATTCAGGCCTGCCACACAAATAAATGTTTAGAAAATTTTGCGAGACAGCCGCCAGGTACTCGCGGACATGAAACATAGCGACAGAATGACAAGCAGGCTTCTGACTGTGTGATATCGTATGTGGTGTAGTTTTTTGAAGTTTTCGAAATTAATACAATACAACTGCAATACAGCGATAACTAGAGAGTGACCGAACTTCGGCTTCGGCCTTTTTCGCCCACCAAAGTTCGGTTCGTTTTCGACAAAAAAAGAATAACCGAACTTAGGCCGAAAATTTGTAAATTATTATTTATTTAAAAATTGTATAAAATTTTAGCTTTAATATGTCTTTCTTTGGAAAATCAGCCTTTCAGGTTTACTAGATAGCGATATGATTTCCGCTAACAATTCTGAAAGATAACAAATAATTCTGGACGAAATTATTTATTAAATAAAGAACCTTCCATTTTTCTTATGAACATCTGCTGTCAAAGCTGTGTCAAATATTTGAGTACTGCTTTATAGCCTATATTTTTGGTTCGAATACGCTAGTGAAGAAAATAGATGGGAAGAGCAATACTATGGTGCATTATGAACATTGAAAGTCTATCCCAAAAAGCAAATTTGGCACTGCTGCTGCCAAGGCCAACTATTGATATTTGTGGCAGCAAATAGTCAAAATGAGCTCTCTAAATAAGATTTTTTTTTTGTGCGTGAAAAATATAAAAAAAAATATGCGTTAATTTTTCACAAAAATGCATTTGATTCTTTAAAATAAAGCGTTTAAAAAGTTAAAAAGTAAAAAAAAAAATTTATGAAATTTGCAAACTTTTTAATCGAATTTTCTGGCCTATTCACGAAAATTTCGTCAATGTATTATACGGAAGAAAATACGCAGTACGCAGCAACTATAACGGCACTGCGAGGTTATCAATACATTTATTTTAGACCAATGCGGTTCGAGGCAGTTACATATTTCCACGAGCAAATATCTACTTGAATACCACTTCCTATGTAGAAATGACAGACTGGACTAGATTTCAAAATACTGCGCCTCAGTTTCAGTTGCAGTTTCAGATACAGAACTTCTTGGGCATATTTTCGCATATTCGCGCAAGGACTTGGAAAAATTTTTATCAAAGGGCAAAAGTTAGCAGTTGCTAAGTGATGTTTTTTTTTGCTGGGGCTTAAAATTTTATAACTTTTTTGTTTGTGAATAAAGACTAATCCAAAACCGTTCCGCCAACAGAAAATCTCGTCCAATTCACCACACCAGAACTAATTTGACTTTTGCTAATTGATATTAGAACCCAATTGGTTTCAGTGTGTGTGTGGTAAATTGGACGAGAATTCTTGCCACAGGAAACGAAACGTCATGCAGCTTCTTTGTAATCCACGTTCTTTGGTCGTACGCCTTAATGTGCATACAAACCTTTTATAAATTCACCACAGTTTTGATTGAATTTTAAACATATCGTCAAGTGCAAATATTTTTGGCCTCATATGCTTACTAAAAAAAAACATCCACATTATTTACCTGGTAGATTTTTATGAAAGCTGAAATTATTTAGCCAACGTAAGAGTAAAATAAATGGAAATGATGCAGGGAATTAAGTATAGTGAAAATTAGTATATATTATCCTTCCGCACCTTATCCCAGCCACACATTACGCCCTATTGTACACAAACTATGTAATGCATTATTTATACGCTCACACATAACGAGTATCTATTTACGTTAATGAATACGACCAGTATACTGTGCTCGTTACGTATGTACATTTGGATAAATAAATAAATATTTTCATATTTACATTATATATTTAGTGTAGTTTAGTTTAGTTCAGTTTGTGCATTTCACTATGGGTCTTTTGAAAATATTTGTGTGCTTTAATTACGATACTATAGCAACATATGTACTATATTTATTTGTAAGCAAGTTGCAACTTATAGTTCTGCTGATTATTTATGCAAACCCTAGTAAAATTAGCAACAATTTAATTTAAGTTCAATGATGTGCGCTTTTAATAATTCACGGCCTCTCACATACTCGCATTTATAATGTTATGTATTGTGTACTTAAATTAGCAGAGATAAATTTTTGTTGGAAATTTGGTCAACCCTTTCTCGCCACTACGCTGTAACTAGTTATATGTGCTGTAATAATGTATTTGATAAAGTTCTATTATTGCCCTTTTGGGCTATTACTCGTATACAATTTTTTTAAATGCATGAGCCTTGGGTGTAGTCGTATTTGTTGTTTAACTATGACTGAAATTGCCTTGTTTTAGCTTAAACTTTTTTGAAATAGTTCTATTCCCTTTCTCATCCAGGGTGATATGGTAAGAAAACGCCACTCAGTTACTAATTTGGTGTTGAGCTTCATCGCCGCCATTCTCACCTAACCTGAGCTGTTGAATTCTAATCGTCTGCGGTATTCGCTGTCGCAACCACGCAAGGTTTCAAAAATAGTTCGGAGAATTTTGCTCTCGAACTGACATTATTATTGGTGTTAATGCTGGTTTCCAGATAGACAAAGTCCTCTAGTTAGTCAAAATTGTAATTGTCAACTGTGATCCAAAACGCGAATGCGTTGACTGTTTATTTGATGGCCGAGAGTACTTCGTGTTATCCTCGCTCAGCCCCAGATCCAATCGCTTCGGTTCTTAATTCTGCTTGGAAAAGGCAGAACTAACGGCGCGGTTGTTGATGCCAATGATGTCGATGTCATCGGCATATAATTTAATTCTGCTACTCGAATTGTCTTTTCGAACATAATGTTGAAGAAGGCACACTAAAGGGAGCCATTTGTCTGAAACCTCGTTTGGTATTAAACGGCTCGGAGAGGTCCATCCTAGTTCTGACAGAGCCGGTGGTGTTGCTCAGCGTCATTTAACACCGACGTATTAGTTTTGCTGGGACATTTCAGACTTCTCGGCATATAGGCAACTTCTACTCGTACTAGGTGAGAGCGGCTAAGACCCTGCAAGTCCACCGATGAACAGGAAGGCTCACAAAGTCCGTTGTGACACCACTGGCGGAACCACCGAGTTCGCTTTACGTAGCACAGAAGATCGGGAAAGCTTGCCGGTTGTGTTTGTAGGAGGTTAGAAGCATGCCCGCTTCTAGAGCAGAATTTATCATAGGTAATTCCGTCCCTTTCCTTATCAAATCGTAAAATCGAAAGCTAATTTAAAGTCGATAATAAGATGGTGTGTGTCGATCCTCTTCTCAAGTAGCGTTTCCTCTAATTGGTGTAACGTGAACATCTGGTCGATAGTAGAATTATAAGGTCTAAAGCTACGCCTTTAATGCCCAATCAGATCGTTGACGATTGGCTTCAGCCTTTCGCTGAATACGGGTATCCCCAGCAAATGAATTCGATTAATCTGGAGACAGAATGCGACCCACTTTGCCGTCAGAATGAATGACAGAACTTGACAATGAAGTCTCTTTCCCACCATATATCCCAAACTGAAACTCTGTTCCTTTACATGACAATTTTAGCGGTCACCGCATGGCCTCATTGTTTTCTTACCTTGTCCCATCTATTTCTTTTTCTAAGTAACTGAGATATCTCTAGCGAGTGCATCAACCAGTCGGTTAACGGCACTTTTCCTCGGGCATTTCAGGTGCATGCCCTCAAATGTTAGACCTTGGGATCATGCAAAGGACCGTCATCTCATCCGCGGCTTTGTGGCACATCCAGATCTTGGAACCTTTTTAATAAAGTCACATTTTTATGGGGACACGCTTGTTCTAAGTCAGACGCCCGCTAGCAGCCGAATCTGCTTTTAAGCTCTTTAAACTCTGGCAGTCTTCCTATACCTAAATACCCCAATCAGATGTTCGAAAGCACACAAGAAACGGAACGATGCGTACCGATTCCGCCTCCGAAGGGATCTTTATCTGCTCATATACCACTCAGGGAAGCGTGGCAGAAGTGCAATGTGTAGAACGAGGGCCGATGAACTTCTTTACAGATGGGTTAAAGCTGGAGGGAAGGGTTTGTGGAGGTGGTTTTTGCGTGAAAATTACTATATTGCTGTCGTTTAGGTAGAGGTAAGTAACGTTAAAGAAGCTGTCTATTATATAACGCTTTTTAGACAGTCAGGAGGCAACCAGGGTCTTATTATCTTCAATGGCAAATTTGAAAGTTATCGGGGAGTAATTAGCCTCTCTTTCAATCGCTTTTGCAATTTTCCATTTGAGACTTTTTTGGCTATCCGATGATAACGACGTTGCAGCAACTGCATCTCGACGATGCATCGTTGAGGCCTTGGGGCTCCTTTGCAGATCTGTATTAGATAGATGGGCTCGTTGTCGGCTCACCAAATTCTGGGCAAATACCACGGCATGTAGGTGGTGGACCGAAGGCAGTCGGGCGAGCTTCAAACAAATGGGCAACTCGCGATCCTCGTAGGAGTATTAAACGGGCATTGCAAAAATTTCTCAAAATACATAATGTATAAATGTACATACCTGAATTTACACTTAACTGTATTGCTGCTTAAAATGCCAACATCAATCAGTATATAAAGTGCGGCAAAAAACTGAAATGAGGCGAGTCTTTAGTCGGCTTTAACTCACCAGCCTTCCTTTCTTTTCATTCACAGTATTATTACATTTGGGATTTTATGGTATTTAGTATTCATATATTATTTGAAAATTTCATAATTAAATGTGAATTTTAGACTTTACCAACCAGAAACCCAAACCAACCAACCAAGCAGACCAACCAATTAAATGGAGTCAGCCAATTTTTGTAGAGCAGGCTGCAAAACTGAACATATACACTTACAAGTTTATTACATTCATATTTATATATATTATATATATATATATATATACATATGTGTGTGTGTGTTTGTGAGTGTGTCTGTGCATTTGCATGTTTTTGCGAGAGCCCCTATACTACATCCTTACTTGCCTACTCGTCGCCACACTCCAGTCTCTAACTGCCGCGTATGAATGACAAACTGCTGCATATTTTTGCATATTTGCATTAATGTTTGCAACTGTAGAATAAGATTTATATGCATGTAATTAAATTTTGAAAATATCTAAAAGAGAAATGTGAAAGCCAACTTTCCAGTCGAAAGAAAACGTAGAAAAAGTAAAGCAAGATATTTACATGCGTTTTTTGATATGAAAATATGCAGAAAATCGTTCGAGAAAATTTACAAACATACAGAAATATGCAATATTTATTAAAATAAGTAAAACTGAGAATGAATTATATGAGCTGAATAACTGGTAGCAATATGAATTGAAAATGCATCAATTTATAAATGCAACTATATAGTTTCAACGATTATGATTTAATTTTTTGTTTTTCTATTTCTCTTTCTACAACTAAGCTGAGTATTTGGCTTTTTCTGGAAATCTATGAAGAAAGCTTAGAAAAAAGTACTGTACAAGGAAGTAGAATAGTTCTTTCTTCAATATTATACTTTTGAATGAATTTTGTTGCATTAAATTTGCATGACTATATAAGACTTCATAGGTAAATTTCTAATAATAAGCATTATACTATTTATGTTGGTTTCCATTCTTTTTTATGGCGTAGCGATTATTAACTATAACCCTTTGTAGTTTTATTTCAGCTAAATATCTACTAAAAATATGTAGTTCACATGTAGTCATATAAGCCAAAAACGGACACGTTATATAAACCTTGGATATCCTTCCTTTATTGGCTTAATGTTTATTATGTTTTTTATAAAAATAATCCTTAACTTTGTACAAAAAGCAGAAAAATTAACAAATGCTTACAACAACCTCAAAGAGATTGTATTCAGAACTTCAAGAAATATTCAAGGTATTAAATTTTCTAGACCATTGAATCCTAGTATAACAAAGAAAATGAAAATAAAATGAAAATAAACTGAATTGCAAACAAAAATGAAATGATAATTAAATCAAAATAAAGTAAAGTGAAATTAAATTAAGTGAAATGAAACAAAGTAAGCTTTAAATTGAATTTAAATGAAATGAAAATAAAATCAAATGAAATTAAAATGAAAAAAAAAATTAAGGAAAATTAAATTAAGTCAAAATTAAATAAAAATAAATTCAATGAAAATTTAACTAAATAAAACTGTAACGTAAAATAACCGAAAATAACATGGGAATAAAATAAAAACGAATTCAAATGTTACGAAAATGAAACGCAAAAAAAAATGGAAATGAATCAAAAATGAAACGAAAATCAGAACAGAATGAAATAAAAACGAATCAAAGGTGAAAAAAAACTGATTTACGAGCAAAAATTAAATGGCAATTAAATCAAAATAAAGTGAAGCGAAATGAAATTAAATGAAAAGAAAAAAGTGAAAGCAAAATTATATAAAAATTAAATGAAAAAAAAATCGAATGAAATTAAAAATAAAATAAACAATAAAAGAAAATTCATTTAAATAAAAATTAAATCAAAATTAAATAAAAATTTAATTCAATGACATTTAGTTAACGAAAAATGTAATAAAGATGTAACGGAAACTAACCAAAAATAACATGAAAATGTAATGGAAATCAAAGGGGAATAAAATAAAAACGAATTCAAATATAACGAAAATGAACCGCAAATAAAATAAAAATGGAATGGAAATGCAAATGAATCGAAATGATATGAAACTCAAAAGAGAATAAAATAAAAACAAAACAAAAATTAAAATGAAATGCAAATGTAATGAAATTTATATGAAAATGAAATCGAAATGAAATAAAATGAAACGCAAATTGTACAAATGAAATGAAATAAAATTTTAAAAAATGTAATTAAATTGACTAAAAAATTAAATGAATGTGAATCGGAATTGAAATGGAAGTCAAATGAAAATGAAATGAAAATGTGGGTAATACAAGTAGAATAGAAATGAGATGAAATTAAATGAAATCAAAATTTATCGGAATTGGAATGAAAGTCAAAAAAAATGATGATATGTAGGTAATGCAAATTGAATGAAAATGAAATGAAATGAAAAGGATATGAAGGGTAAAATGAAATGAAAATGAAGAGAAAATGAAATGAAAATGAAATGCAACGGAAATGAAAAAGAAAAAGAAACGAAATGAAGTGAAAATAAAATGAAAATGAAATGAAAATCAAACAGGAATGAAACGACAATATAGATAATGTAAATTGAGTAAAACTGAAATGAAAGCGAGATGAAAATGAAATGAATATGAAATAAAATGAAGTGAAATAAAAATAAAATGAAATAAATAAAAATTAAACAAACGAACTTAACGAAATGAAAATAAAACAAGTGAAATGAAACTTAAATGTAATGAATTAAAATTAAATGAATGAAAATGAGATTAGATGAATGAAAATTAAATGAAATTGTTTTTGGTAAATTTGTAGACTAGTCTGATCGAATGTTTGATGGTGCAAATAAACACTTTCAAACATAAAATACATATTATCGAAGTTTGTTCATAATAAATTGTGGATGAGAAAATATTTCTTAAGTCCAGAAATACGGAGCCATTTCTGGACCAGTTCGAGACTATTTCAAGATCACTAAGGAAACTCTCTTGAAATAGTCCCGAATTAGGTTCGAAATGGTTATGTAGAAATTTCGTATTTCAAGACAAAAGAAAATATTTTCAAGCATAATTACATATTATGAAAAAAAACATGTTTAATATGCGCCTCCAAATACAAGACAAAAAAGAATCTTTTGCATTCGTTATTATTATAACAAATCTGGAAATAATAGTTATTAATTTTCAGTGGAAAATTCTGTAATTTTACTATTTTATTTCAATTTAAATTAAGTTGCTACAATTGTGAGAGCACACCGCTCGCTATTTCAAATTTGTGCCTGCATATTTTTTTTCTCAATGGCAACCGTGCCCACCACTCCCAAGACATTGCGAGCATAGGAAACACTTCAATTCAAATGAATTTTCAATTCACTTGTAATAAACTGCAATTTGCAATTTGTAAACTTGTTCAACTAAAGCGATTGCCTGCAACGCATAGTCAAACGACATTTACAAACTCTTACTGTTTGTCGCGTCAAGGCACGTAATTCTAACGGTACACTTGGTCGGCGATGGTGAAAATGCCAAACAAAAATTGGTAGATATGGTTGGAAGAATTGATGTAGTAATACAAAAAAAGATGTCGAATGAGAACGAGGAGTAAGTAGAGAAAGAAAAAAAGCAACAACAGCAGTAGCAATACGTAGAATATTTAAAACTATTTGAAGCTAAAATTTCAAATGAATTGCTTGGAATGTACCTCAAAGCAAGCAACTTTTTAATAGCCAACGAGAGAGTGAGGGTGTGAAAAAGTTGATGCGGAAATTTTCTATATAATGACTTTTTTATTAATACTGCAATCGTTGCTTACCTTAGTCCAAAAAAATTGTTGCTTCGTTTGCGTGCTATGATAATTTGAACTCAAACAAAATGAATAGGTGACGCTTATATTTTCTTTTAATTATTTTCTGTCTGTCAGAGACCACAAAAATTAATTGATTAACAAACTTATTTTGCAAAATAAGTGGCATATGAATTCTAACTACCAAGTTCTTTACATTGATAAAGATAAAGTAAATTTTACTCGCCACTGTATTTTACATCCTTTACTACTTCCGCCTAGCTAGCTCGCAGTCTGCGGCGGGTCTTTTATTTCTTTGAAGCCGTCCTATTTCATGTAGAATTCCGGCGTATTTTATAAGTTGACTTGAATTTCCTTGCAGACGGAAAGGCAGGAGAAAGTAATGAAGTGAGAGGCCTAATCGCATTAGACACATTTTTGGCACAACTCAACAAAACAAAAATCTCTCCCTCTGTGCCAGAGTGTACTTTAAAATTTAAATTGTTTGCTTAAAAAAATATGTACAATATAACTAAATGCCATATCCAAAGCATGTTAATGGAGTTTCAGAGTAGAATTGCACAAAAATAATATCCAAAAATTAATATTGCAAGCATTTAATTAAACCATTCGAAAATCAGGAAATATAAAAAAGCGCGAATCAAAATTATACGCCAGAATCTTATTGACAAGTTTCGCACTTTATTTGTCTAATACATATTGAATTCTAGTTGATTAATAAAATTTTGTTCATTTTGCATTAAAAACTATATAAATCTAAATTTCAAACTTTACGCAAAGTTAAATAAAACTCAGTAAATTTTCATAGAAAATTCAACCTTAAAAAAAAAACAAAATGCTAATTTAAAGTGGCTTAGAAATTGCATTGTATGTATATCGAGTGGTCGAATCTTTTTACATGTCAGAAATTGTGCACTTGTTACATTATTATGATACGCACTATGTTAGAGGATTTAATTACAGATATAATTAATGCGTGCATAAACTATTATTTTTTTTAAATTAAATTAAAAAAACTTATATTTCCTAAGCAAAAATTTATTAAGCAAAAAACTGACACAGAAAAAATCGCTTTTAATATTCAAACAAAAAATGAGATTCCAAAGTCACTTTTATTTTTTAAGTGAAATATAAAGCTCAAAAAAAATTTAATTTTCTCAGCAAAATATTAAACTCAAAAAAGACAATTTTATTTTCCAAGCGAAAAATTTAATTCGAAAACTTACTTTTATTGTGCAAGCAAAAATTAAGTAAATAAAACACTTATTATTTTAAAAATAAATAAAAATCAATTAAAAAATTTTTACTTTCTGAGCGAATAGTATTTTTTATTTTCTAAGCAAAAAATAACACACATAAAAAATAATTTTATTTTCTTAGAAAAAATTTAAAATTTAAAAACTGCTCTTACTATAAAACCAAAGAATAAAACCAAAAAAAAAAGTAGTTTCATTTGTTACGAAAAAATGTTAGCTCAAAAAATTTCTTCTACATTATAAGCAAAAAAAATTTACTCAAGAAATTACATTTATTTTTAAGCAAAGGGTAAAATTAAAAAAAAAAATTTCATTTTATGAGCAAAAAAGAGAACCCAAAAAATAACTTTTAGTTTTAAGCTGCAAATTAAACTCAGAAAAGTACTCTTACTGTTTAACAAACAACAGCTTTTATTTTCTAAGCAAAAAACTAAATTTAAAAAATTATTTTTATTTCCGAGCAAAAAGAAAGCTCCACAAATTATTTTTATTTGATAAGCTAAAAATAAAACTAAAAAAATTGGATCTATTTCAAAGCAAAAACTATAACTAAAAAAAAAATCACTTTTATTTTCTTAGCAAAAAATTAAATTCAGCACAAAACTCTTATTGTTCATGAAAAAAGCAGCTTAAAATAAAAGAAAAAAATTTATTTAAAAAGTTTACAATTATTTCTAAGCAAAAAGTAAAATATTGTATAAAAAAATGCATTTATTTCAGGAGCTAAAGATAAAACTAAAATAATACTTTCATTTCCAAACAACAACTAAACTTCACAAAATTATTGTTAGGTTTTAACGATAAATAAATCTCAGAAAGGAACTTTTATTATTTAATAATGAAAAACAGCTTTTATTTTAAGAGCAAAATATTCATTTTAAAAAAATTACATTTATTTCTAAGCAAAAAATTATATATAAAACATTATATTTATTTCAAAGCAAAAGTAAATTAAAAAAAATTAAACTTTAAATTAGAAAAAAGTACTTTTATTTTCTCAGCAAAAATTAAAACTAAAGAAATATTATTTTATGAGCAAAAACTGAAGCTACAAAAGTTATTTTTCTTCTCCAAGAAAAAACTTACTTTTATTTTAAATGCACAAAATTAATTTTGCTTCATAAACAAAAAACTAAAACAAAAAATAGACATACTTTTATTTTAAGAGCGAAAAAAAAAATAAGTTCTGTTTTCCAAGCAAAAAGCAATAATGACAAATAAAACTCAAAAAATTATTTTTATTTCCTAAGCAAAATATAAAACAAAAAAAATAGCTACAAAAAATAAATGTTATAAATGGCCAATCAATTTAGCCAAAGTGTAGTATCAAAAGTCTGGGAGGAATATTTTTTTCATACTTATTATGTTTTGAAATCTCATAAAAAAAAACTTACTATTTGACGCCATTCACAAAAACTATGTTATCGTCCCATAGAATAATTTCATTTACTTTGGACCTCCCGCTACTTATGCCATGAAGAAACTACTCACAAAAATCTTTTGCCATTCGGAGTCAGCATAAATTATTATTGTGATTAAATAGAATTTTAGGTATAAAGCTATTTTCAACAGTCACAAATAAGTGAATTTAAGAGATCTAAGAGGATAAGTTCGACGTGAAATTGCCAATTAAAAAAAATTATTAGGCTAATGAAATTTAATATTTTCAGGTATTTTTATTTCTTAATTACTTAGTGTTATTTGCCTAAAATAAGTTTTTAATATACTTGCTGTTGGCAACCAAATACATTTTGCCTTAAAACATAAAATATACATAAGTATATTTGCATGAAAGTGCCTGCTATCTGGCCAACCCGGACAGTAATCTTGTTAAGAAATTTTTTTTTTACTTTGCATTGCTATCTTTACTCGCCTTCACAACTGGACACTGAAAGTTCATATAAAAGCCATTGTGTAAATCTGATTATTTTATTTAATTAACTGCCTACGCAGCGTACATTGAAAATTCAGCATACCTGCTATTTGTCTCCTTTAAGGAGATAGCAGGAGAACAAGAGAACGAGAGAACAGGAGAACAAAGAACATATTACACTTCCTTGCCCCGGACTTAAGACATTTTACCTTTTATTTGAATTGCATGCCACAATTCTTCTACAGCCGTGTTTTTGTCTTACTGCTTTTCTACTTTCGAATTGCTTGACAGTCCTACTCGGTGACAACGACGTTGCTATGGAAATGGCAAACTTTCATATAAAAGCTTGTTAATGCTTGAGTTGTTGTGTAGTTGCCCAGTCGGAAATTGTATTAACTTAAAAGCAATTTAAATAGTACTTTTTTTCCTTGTGAGCGATGTCCTAGATTAAAGTCAGTTATCTGGCACTGCATTTGATTTCAACTACTTTAAATTTGTTTGACAGAAACAGCAAAAAAATTATTTTTTCCAGTTGCAATAAAATTTGCAACTAATTGAAATTCCACTTTTTTGGAATTGAATTTTTGTTTTTTTTTTTTTATTTCTTATCTATAACTAAAATAAAAAAACTCAAAAAAAAAAACAGCAAACGAAATAGGAGAGGGTTGTCAGCTGCTTGAAAAGTCAAATTCAACAAAAATATACACAAGTTATATAAGATGTTAAAATATGGGTGCTAAACGGGTTTCCCGGAGAAGAAAATGCATAGCTAAGTTTTAAAAGGGATGCCACCTGTGGAAAAGTTGGTGGAGCCGAAATATAATACAAGTCCATAAACCTATAAAATTTCAAGGGTGTATCAAAGCTAATCTTATATATAAAAATTGTGTTCGTTGGTCGTCGCATCACAAGAGAACCGGCGAGCCTCATTTAAGTAATTTTTTGGTGTTACATTTCCTGTAGCCCTAGTAGTGTTTGCATGAAAAAAAATTACCGGTTTTTAAAAGTCGTATTTACGGTTGATTTGGTTCATACTCAGTATGTGGGTTGGCTAGACAAAAAGAGAACTATTTGCAAAAAACAAAAAAAATACCCGGCAGGGGCCGCTGTAGTCGAGATATTCCGAAAAATTTAATTTATGAACAGATTTAGTTCATATTCGATATGTGGGTTTGTTTTGTAATACCTCCGCTGGTGCAAGTAAAGACTGATTATCACAGTTTTTCCTTCTGGGTAATTTTAAGGAAAATAATAGTTGTTGATGTTATTGAATCCACGAGCATTGTAAAGCATGGTGCAAGTGGAAAAGTTAAATTGTCCCTCATGGTCCGACTACCGGAGCCATTGCCCCCATTAGTCTCAGCAACAGGAACAGACTTCAAATATTTCTTAGGATAAATGCAGACATAAAAAAATTGTATTCAAATGATGTTCTTTAAAGATAATTGAAGGTAGTTAAAACATAATTATTGTTCACACCATTCAACACTTCCACAACATACTAATCGTGACCATTATTATTACAAGCTATAGATCCGAGTTCATATATGTCACTGAGCAGGTTTTCTATTACCACCGCCGAACACAGACCATAAATTGTGTTTCACAGACGATTTTCAATAAGACATGGACTAGCATTATGCCCTTTTCCATCAGCATAACAAATTGATTTCATTGTTTAATACCGCAATAGACCAGATGCCATCCGATAATCACAAAATTATAATATGAGCTGATAATAAATACTTAAGTAGGTGGACTTGCAAGACGTTGCAATACGTCAACAACTGCCGACTACTTTTTAAAATGGAAAATTTGTTTGACGGTCTGCTTTTTCTCGCCAGGGAAGCTTTCTTGACTTGTAGGGTATATACTCGTCCACCACAATCGCCCGTAATGCATTCATTGTACTCATATCGACCTTGGCCAGCGCAAGGAGCATCAATGCAAATTTCACATTGCATTTTATGGCTCAACTCTTTCGGTGTTATCAACTGGTTTTAGTTTTGCAGGTTTCTGGCAGTAGCTAAAGCAATTCACGCTTACATTATTTGCTTGACTAAGATTCTTAGTACTTCTCTATAAATAAGTAGCTCTACGAGTATAAATACGTTCTCAACATTTTGTGCAAGATTTTTATCTTTTTATTACTTTAATTTTTGTCCACTCGCATATTTCAAACTGACTTCTGCGAAATGTTCAGCTGCCTGACATTTCAGCTGTTATCTCTTGTCTTTTTCCACCGGGCTTTGATTTTATTGTATGAATTAGTTAGCAACAAAATTCCAAACGAAAGTTGCCCGATTTTTTACATTCAGGTAGTAGATTTTACTTATAAAATTTTTGTTTAATTGCTAACAGGATTATAATATTTACAAAGAAATCATTCAAGTGACCAGAAAAGCAGTTAGCTTTATTCAAATTATTTTTGGAACCAAAATGGATTTATATTTTCTTCAGACTATGAGAAAATTTAATATTTTATCAGGCTACACGAAATATCAAGTCAATGCAATTTATAAGTGAAATGCATACCTGAGTAGCCAAGTGTAAATACAAAGATAAAATTAAATTTTCAGTAAGATACAAATTAAATGAAATAAATAGAAATGAATTTAGTTATCTCTCTGAACAAGAATGTAAGCATGAAAGCAGAGTAGAGATGTTATTATTATGCGGCCAAATGATAAGAATATATTTTGTGTATGTTTGACGATAAGTTTTAATTCAAAAGAGACGATGCATTCGACGCTCATACCTGTAACTAATATAAACAATTGTCGTTCTTTTTAGCTGGCACAACTCAGAATGATTTCGAAATTAAAGTAAAATGTCTTGACAATATCACTTCATTAGATCGCATCATTAGATCATATCGTTTGGTCACATCATGTAAACTAAGCGCTTTGATTTAACTTCGATGAAAATTGATCAAAAATACTTTTTTCTGTAAAATTTATGCGGGCGTATGAAAGAATAGTATGAGTGAAGTTTTCGAAAGAATGCGATCATTATTATGGTTTGTTTTTTTCGAATTTCCCTTTTTTGCGTATGTTTAACGATATATTTTAAATCGAAAAAAACAGTCAATCGACGCTCATAACTGTAACTAATATTGTATAAAAAAATTTGTTATCAACATATCTTTCTTCACAGCTGGCACAAATCAGAATGATTTCACTATTGAATCTAAGCGTCAAGTTATGAGAGTTAAATGTCATGACATTATCACCTCATCAGATCGTATCATTAGATCATATCGTATAATCACATCATGTTATCAGAGGAATTGCTTTGGTTTAACTTCGATTTAACTTTTTTGTGTATGTTTGACGATAAGTTTTAATTCAAAAGAAACGAGACATTCATACCGCTCATAGGCGCTCATACCTGTAACTAATATAAAAAAATTGTTATTAACAATCTCTTTTCACATATATATATAGCTGGCACAAAAGGTATTGATTTCGGTTATTAGATCATATCATTTGATCGCATCATCTGATCACATCGTATAGTCACATCATTTTATCATATTATACAAATTGAACAAAAAGGAATCACTTTGTAATATTTATGTAGGCGTATAATACCAGTTGAGTACGAAAGGGATGAGACAATTACCATGTTTTTTTTTTATATCATTTTGAATAATAATCACCTTCCCAGCATTTTTGGTTTAATAGTTATCTTAAAACCCCTTTTAATATTTTAACATTAACAGCAATGATACGGAGCACATATGACTAAATACCTGCAGGGCAATTTTTGATTCAAGCTACTAAAGGAATAAATTTTTTGTTGCACTTATAAGACAACTTTATCATCCAAACATACAATGAGATCATATGATGCAATCATGTGATGAAACCCAAGACCGAGAATAGTTATCATTTTCTCACTCTTCAATGAAAAAATCGAAAGCTACCAAATCTATTACGATTTAGAAATTCGTTGGCGATATATGTGGATAAATATTATTATTGATTTCGATTTTTATTAATCGCTCAGAAAATAATCATCATACATACATCTAGTTATATTTCATTATTTGGTACAGTGTTAAACTTATATTCGTACGTTATCTTTTCGCTCTAAAATAATGATTATTTTGACTGTTATTTTTTGAAAAAATACAAACTTTTTATGAGTTATATTTTTTGAGCCGAAGCTGTCATATTTTTTGGCTTTTTATCGAAATAAAAAATTATCATGGTTTAACTCATTTTTTGTGCTTTTTTAACACTCGAAAATAAATAATTTTGTGTTTGTAATGAAAAAAATTAAGCCGATATAAATGTGTTTTATTTCCGAATACATAAAACGATAAAACTCAAACAACCAAGAGTCGATACTAAAATTGTTCCAAGGTACAGAGTTAAAGGAAATTATGCAAACCATCAAAAATGGCACTCACACATTTCATAACTTAATCCACTCTTTTGCAATCGCTAAGCAGCTAATAACGCATCCAACTTGCAGTTCACCGCTTTAATCTCTTTGAGACCATACAATAAATTTTGCGTGAAAACGAAATATGTCAACCAAGCATGCAAATTTTGTGTACTGTATATAAGGTAGTGTTAGTGTAAGCATTTTAAACAATGCGAATTTCTGAGCGTACAGGAAAGGGGGTCGCGTCAGCTTACAATGAAATATGACGACCGGGCGAGTGAAAAACGTGCTGCGCTGCCAGACAGCATTTATATCATTTATCATAGATAAAGATGTAGGTGCAACGATGATTACTTACACTGCACATAAACGAGGAGACTATCAAAAGTTCGCTTAATAGGATACTATTAAATCCTTAAAAATAGAAATTAGAATACCAAATTCTTTGTTCCAACTGTTTTAAAAGGCTTCTTTCTAAATTACGAAACAATCGGCTAAAATGGAGAAGAAAAAATGCAAAATAGCGGAATGTAAATCATTCGAAATCCCACTACCAAGGCAAACAGAATTCACCCTGGTGTTCGGAGGACGGGACCCAAGAAGGTCGACCGAAATATTCCACTGATAGGGTCACTGTGATTCTTGTCCAAAGTTGCCGAAAGTTCACGATTGACAGAAGAGATAATTGTGAATAAATTTGGCTTGAATGCCAGAGCTATATCGCGAATATTAAGTTGTCATCTGAGGAAGTAAGAGGAGTAAGAACGCATTTGGCCCAATTTTCCCTAAATATGTTCAAAAAAGAGCTGTCTAGCAACTTTAGTAAAGTTACTAGTAAAGAATTTTGGTCCTATAAGACAGCAGCCCGAGGGTATGGAGAGCGACCCAAGCCGTACAATCTAAACACCAAAAATCTGCAACAAAAAAAGAGTAATGATGCCAGTTTACCTCGCCCGATAAAAAATTGTTCCTGCTACTCCCTTGGAAAACGATCCAACAGTAATTATAAAATGTTATACCGAGAACTGCTTGCTAAAAGTTTTAAAAAAATGTGTTAGCAAACTAGAAGAAAGAGGATTTGCGGTGCTACTTTTTACATCACGACAACGCGCCTCCTCAGACTTGTAAAATAAGTAGTAAATTTATTGCGATCTCTGGCATCGAAGAAGTACGATCAGTGTCTCATTCACGGAATCTAGCAATTGAAGGGAGAGATAGTTAACAGCAGCTCGGATATATAGTTACATAGATATTAATATTGAGAATTGCACTTTGCCCTTTTTTGTGATCCATTGTGCTCTCTGTTCTTTATAATACCTCGTCTAGCTCCGAGGTATTAGATGATGGTTGGTGGTAGCGAGCGTCTGAGGTCCCCCAACAGTTCTTTGAGAGGTGAATAAACTCTTTCGAGGGTTTACTATTATAACCTTCCGGTAGACACTTCGCCTGGCGTAACTCCGTCATTTTGTGTTAGTGTATTTCTTTTAAAGCAAACAACAGGCAATAGGCCTGAGCTCATTCCTAATAGTATGATGGGCTATCGCCCAAAAGGCGTCCGGGTCCTATGGGTGTTTTTGCCGCCGCATCTCTAGCTAATCTATCGGTCTCCTAGTTACCTTCAATGTCTTTGTGGAAATTTTGTACATACAATTTGAAGGTATGAAAATATATCGTAAAATATATTTTATGTTAGGAGAGGGTTACCACATGTTTGAAAAATTAAATTTAAATAAAATATATACATAGAAGACACTGTATAAAATATTTTATTATGGGTGTCAAGCGGTCCGTCTCAAAAAGGAAAGCTCATAGCTAACTTTTATGAGGGTTGCCACCTGTTCCAAAAGTTGTATTTAATGAAAATATACATAAGTTATATGAAACATTAAAAAAAATTGTGTCAATCGGTTCATTGCGCTGGGACCTAGGTTATTAGCTAAATTTTTAAGAGAGTTGCCACGTGTGTGGAAAATTTAATTTAATTTAATTATGCACAAGTTATATGAAATACGAGCATATGGGTGCCAAACTGATCGATTTTCTAGGAAAAATGCTTATAACATAAGGAGGGTTGCCATCTGCTTGAATATATTTTTGAGAGCGGACGTCTGCCGGGTTTTTTCTGGTTATTATTATATATATTAGTTAGTTAGTTATATTATATAGAGAAGATAAAACAAGCAGAAGTTTAAGAATACAAGTACGAAAATAATTTTTTGTTTTTTTTCTGCTAGTCACCTAAGCGAACTTTTGTTAGTCCCCCCATATACAGACCTAGTATATGCACTCATACGTAATACATAAATATACTAAGGAAAATTGTGAATGCCAAAAGCAAATATGCACCTAACTACTCTCCAAACTTTTCGCCCTAATGCACGACATCCTGTTTCGATCGAATAGCAAAATTTTATCATTCCATTTTTATGTGGATATTTTTCGGACAGGTTGCTATTTAGTTACCATTGCAAGCAACAAGTAAAATGCAGCAATATCAGGTGTAGATATTTAACCATAGTTCGAAAATTTTATACACTATATATTTGCTAAGAAATTTCTATCTATTGCGCATCCATTTTATATGTCCGTACCAGTGTCAGTGTGTTGGTGCAAATGCAGCTTGATGTTACATAATTTATTGGTTAGTTGCAGCGGTTGGCACACCGGCCCACAAGTCTTTGTAATTGTGGCTGTGCACAAGATGTAAATAACCATATTGTACATGTGTGTGTGGGTGTGTTTTTGTGGATGTGTAAGTAGTGGCTGATAGAACATTATTAATGGTTTTGATGCGTTTGTGTCAAGATTGAATTATGTAGATGGCAAATTAAATTTCAATATTAACTAAATATTTGCATATTTTTGAACGGAGTTTGTCGGTAGTGGGAGAGTAAGCTGAATATAGGATGTAGATGAAGGCATGCAGTGAGTTAGTTTAGAACGAGTGGAGCATAGTCGGGAGGGAGTGGTATATCTATACTATTTACTTATTATATAAAACTTGTTGATTATAAAATTGATTACTCTTCTACAGTTCATACCTTTTCTGTGTGAAATTATTTTTTAATGATTTGAGAGAAAAAAATTAGAGACAATTATGATATATTTACTTTAGCTCGATGATATCACCTATAGTTTGACTATAGCTTTTAGAAGTGAGAAATCGAGTTGCACTCTGGGTAAGGTATTTTGCATGGCATACATAAGAGGGCTATTTAAAAAGTCCATGCAAAAAAACTTTTTTCGGTTAAATTTTATTTTATTATTCAATATCGTATCCTTTAAGCTCGATAAAATTCGTCCAATGATGTTCCACATATTTGATGCCCTCCAAAAAGTAGACTACGTCAATGTCTCGAAAATAGGCCACAACGTTCTCATTTGATACAAATCTTTTGCCACCAAGCCATTTCTTCAAGTTTAGAAACAAATAATAGTCGCAAGGAGTTTAATCTGGAGAATACGGAGGATAAGGAAGCAATTTGTATCCTATTGAAGTGAGAACGGGTGCATTTTGGTCCATTGTGAGCAAACGTGGCAGCCATCTTGCGGATAGTTTCTTTATGCCCAATTTTTCAAGCAAGGCATTATGCACAACACATTCTGTTGTCATCTGCACCATATCAGCTATCTCGCTCACTTCCACTCTTCGATTGTTCAAAACGATATTGTTCATTTTTTCCATTTTTCACAAAACTCAAAAGTTGTTTGCTTCGAATGGCAGCCAAACCAAAAAAAAAAAAAAACTAATTGGCAGATCTTCTTGGAGCTTCGTATTTAATGTTTTGTAGGTTGGCACTCTTATAGTGTAACACCAATTTTTTTTATTGGAAACCTCTGATGAATTTCGATGAAATTTTGCACGGACTTTTCAAATTGCCGGACCCTGTATATGGAGAATGTTTGAAACAATTTGGCATTCAAAGTACTAACCCCATTTTAGTAATTATTTTTTTAGAACAAAACACTTACGAGAAACACTAAAATGGCATACTTATTATTTTATTAACTTTTTTTGTTTTTAAAGGAATGTGTATATTAGAGTGCATCACCCCAAAAACAAGAAAATAAAAATCGGTGCTATTTTTCTATCGAAATAATAAAATTAATTATATTTTAAGACCTCTACTAAAATATATCGCATTAATATTAAGATTAAGACGAAATGGACCGATTTGAAACATATTCCATTTTATAATTTTTTTTTTTTTTCAATAAAAATATTTTTTGAAATATTTTTCAAAATCACTTTAGATCATAAAACAGTTTAAACCAAAAATTTATGCATACAATTATTTCACAAGTTTGTGCAACGAAATCTGAATAATGTGTCGATATCGGAGGGCTTGTTGATATCTCATAACACTACTTACTACCACTACTACTACTTCTTCAAAATACTACTACTATTTTTACTAATCCTACTAGTAATTACTACTCCTAAATACTACTAACCTTTACTACTGTTTTTTACCAATTTTTATTACTATTTTTACTAATAGTGCTGACTTTACTTATAAAAATGCAACTCATTCATAATTATTATCAACAGACTGTTCAAAATTTCAGTATTAACAAAAAATTTATAGTTACTGACAAAACTCAATCAATGTTTTCTCTTTTAATGTGCCTGCTTAAAATTTTCCGGAATCAAATAAAAGTGGTTGTGTCGAAGAAGAAATAAATAAAATCAGATAATTATTATTCAAATTAGCGATAATTACTATTTATCACTTGTTTTATTGATGTTATTAAATGATTTTTTTATTATTTCATTCATCCCCAACATCGTAAAATCGTACGCCAATTATTTATTCAGCTAGCACTTTGCCCAATTATTAATTACACGCGCTATAGGCATGCATATATTTAGCCATTTGGAATTATATTATATTTTGATGCCTAATTTGTATGCAAATCAACTAATTAAGCGTGTAATGGAAATCTATTAAGACATTTTCTGAATATGCAATTTATTTAACTTAATTGGAAAACGAAGAAAGATAATTTATACTACATACGATAGATGTATGTATGCGTGTAAGATAAAATGTAAAATGCAAATTGATGAATTGCTTTGTGCAAAGCTAAAGTTCCAATCATTATGCGAAATTATTTGGCATCAGAAATTTTAATTAGATATTTTGTAACCCTGGATTTGCATTGGTATAAATAAATCGGTATTTTATGATTTGATCAAATTACTACAACCATATTTCATTGCAATTAATTTAGTAAATAGAAATTAAAAGTAAATAGAACGTGTCAGCAACTAAATGAACGCCTGTGCATATGAAATATGAAATTTAATCTACTTATTATATGCAGCTGTGTTCCATCGACACACACACACACACACACACAAAGTCACATTTATTTTCTCTTAGGAACACCACTACACACATTTACCGCATTACATTGCTGTGTTACACCAAACTAATTAAAATTAATAAACAAATAATAAAAATAAATGCGCTCAATCAAAATTGCGCTGACAGCATGTAAGAGACACGCACGTGCATTCATGTAAATTAAGATACAACTTTATAGAAAGAGAGAGAGCGAGAGAGGTATCGAGTGCAAGTGTGCATGTGTGCGTTTGTGTTAAGTAAAAATGGAAATGCAAAATGTAATGCAAATAATGCGCTGTACGTGTGGCATTTATGGCTTATTTACACAGTCACGAGCTGGCAAATAATACACAGCCACAATTTGTGTGTAAATATAGTGCATGTCATAACTATAGCACCACCACATATTGACCACTTTTGAACATTTTTTTTCTTTAATTATTCCTTAATTATCTTTTTAAATAAATACTTAGCTTAGTCTAAAACAAACAGAAGTTAAATATAAGTTTCAAATTTTGTTCAAACGGAGAAACACTCAAAGCAATTTACACAAGATTTAAAAATTTTTAATAAGAATTAAAAAAAAAAAATGGGTATGCGTAGAGTTGGCAAATAGTAAAAACCCATTTTAACGTAAATTATGTAAAAGTGGGTAAATACCGAAGTACCCTGCAAAAATTTATGAATTTTATAATTAAAAAAAACAACGCGAGCCAGAAGTAAAACTTCTGTTTCGATTTTACAAAGAGATGTCGAGTTAAATATGGAAGTGAGTTTTACGGAAGTTTTATAAGACATCCTTTTCAGTGTTAGCATGAGTGAAAATAGTAGTAGAAATTAGTAAAAAGAAAAGTAGTAACACTTTGCAGTAGAATTCTCCAAAAATGGTAGTAGAAATTTGAAAAAATAGTAGTAGTACGAGTAGCATTATCAGTAAAAAATAATAGTAGAAATAAAGAAAAACTGTAGTAGTAGTAACAAGAGGTATCATTACTAAAAATAGTAGTAGAATAGTAATTATTAGTACCACTAGTAAAAATACTACATTTACTTTCCGATATTTTATTAGTCAATCGAAAAGAAATATTTGGATAAAAATCCTACACGTTAAATGGCGCTGTAACCGAGGTTTTTATAAAATTCTTTTACACTGAGAGAGGGATAAAGGTATGAAGCATGCCCAATATGCAGCTCACTTCTTGAACCTCTTACGGGGATTGCAAAGCCGCTTTTTTATGTTGTCGTTCTCTGCTTTAACCCATTACGTCGTCTACTAGAAAAATAAAATATTTTCATTAAAACCCGTACATTTATATTTCAGTTGATTTTATTATATATCATCTTTTATCCTAGTAAAAACACTATCAAAACGTCTGTTAAGTTTGTTGCCATTCTTCCCCAACAAAATTTGAAATTTGGATTTAATCGATTTTTGTCGAAGTGAAACTTTTTTAGTGGTATGAGAGTAATTTTTTACATCGCCTAACGCTAGTCGCGTCGATATCGCGTCACAAAATCACTAAATAAAGCTTATACATATGGTAAGATTGTAGAATTTTGCAAATTAATATTCTACTACTATTTTTACTAAAGCTACTACTAATTTCTCCTACTATTTTTTACTAATTTCTACTACTATTTTTACTGATACTACTGCTAAGTAGTTACTACTATTAGTCTCAGAAATTTAGAAATTAGTATTCGACTACTGTTTTGACTAATTTTTACTGCTATTTTTAGAAATCTATAAATTAGTATTTTTCTACTAATTCTACTAATAGTAGGTACTACTACTATTCTAACTATTTGTTACTAATGCTGCAACTAATTTCTTCTGCTATTTTTTTTTACTAATTTCTACTACTTTTTTTACTCATATTATTGCTAATTTCTGCTACTGTTTGTAGAATTTTACCAATTCTACTACTAATTACTCCTACTATTTTCACTAATTTCTAATACTATTTTTATTTTTGCTAATTCCACTTCTAATTTCTACTAATATTTTTACTAATGCTACCACTAGTTACAGCTACAATTTTTACAAATGGTACTACTAATTATCCTACTATTTCGATTAATTTCTACTTCTTTTTTTACCAATTCTACTACTAATTTTTACTGCGACTTTTAGTAATGCTACTACTACTATTACTACTACTATTACAACTACTTGACACTAACGACTACTACCGCAACTACCCCCATATTATTCTTATGAAGTCGGCAAAAGAGTTTGGCCTCTGCCTCGCGGATTTAATTGCACGACTGATTTTTTTTTTCTTTTGAATGAGCTACATTTATTTTTATTAAAGAAATAATTAAAATAAAACAAAGAACAAAGTAGTGCTATAGTTATGACAAACACCTTATATGCTTGCATTTATTTGTATACACTTGCAATACACTACAACTACGGCTATATGTACACCACAATTAAATTTCACTATTTGCTCAGCATATTAAAAGTATTAACACGAAGTGTGCAAATGTTCACAAAATTCACGTCCGAACGGTGGCTAACCAAAATGGGGAAGCAGACCATTCATACAGAGCGTGTTGCCTCACCCTGTAGTGTAGGTATTGTAGACAAATTTAAATAAAATAATCAAAATTATAATCAATTTCGTCTGTAGGTACGAAAAACAATGTTAATTGAAAGCGATGAAAAGGGTTTTTGACATGCTGCGCTCGCAATTATTTACTAGATTATTGTGTCGATATGTACATAAGTGTGTATTGTAAATGTGGAATTGATAGTTTTTGCATTAGTTTAAATAAATTCCAAGCAATAAAATTAAGCAGCATGAAACCGGCTTTCTTTCTACAGTCAATTCCGTAGTATTATTTTTCAAGCGAAAGCTTGGCAATTTTTTTTTTTTTTAATTGGATATTTTAGTCATCTATTTACTTCATCTAAATAAATGCCAGTTTCGGTTAACTTAGCTAAACTAATTTAAATAAAAGTACGCGTCATGTTAATGTGCATGTAATACAAAAAGGCTTAATTTACGGCGTACAAAATGACATGACATAAAAAGTTTTTGGAGCATAGAAAATTTAAAAAAAAAGTTCGGGTCTTAAAAAATTTTGATTTTTTTATGAAAGCTTCAGACTCCGGCGCACCGTGGGTACTTATTAAGAAATGTAAAAGGATATGCTAAACAACCCAAAGAGTAAACAATTAAAAGGGTAGATTTCGTGTGCATGGTGTGTGAAAAATATTACAAAATTTTTTGTAAGGGTATATGATAGAAATGCGCTGATGCGTAATTTATTTACTTACTTTATACGTACAAGGGAATTGCGAGCATTTTTGCCACAAAATATTTTTATATGAATGAACGGATGATAAAAAACAAAAGATGTACACAGAGTGTATAGAGTGTCTAACTGGCATCTTTAGTTTTTAGGACGGACAGAGATTAGCCTGAAGTCGAAACTTTCTGTTGAACTGAGATGGCTGGCGCCTGCATCCTTGTTGAGTTTGAATTTATACAATCACAGCTTAATTCATCGTACACGATTTAATCGATTTCCAAATAAAAAAGATTTTAATTTTAAAATTGCACAGTTAAAATGTAACTTATTTAAAAAGGATGCAATTGTTACCAACTGCCAAATCAACGCAGTGGTTGGTTTACTTCAACAAAGCATAGAACGCGCATCTAATATACTCATAAAAAGCTTGACATCGAAATGCTTCAATCACAACAGACAGCTACTAACTTCACCTCTCGACTATCACGCCTGCTCACTAAGAACTCAGTGTCGCGCCTTCGCTAAAAAGAAAGATGCTGTCTACAAAAATACGCTACGAGAATTGCGACCCATGAGCTATAAAGCACACTTTCATATATTGTGGATGGAGCACTTCTCCACTTTACTAAATGGTGACAGCGGAAGCGTCGCCGGAGAGAATGGTGCAACCGAACCGGGGCCTTGCCCAACAGGGTGCCCATCTAGGAGACTCAATAAGTGAGCATGTGCTGATCTCGCAAACAATCAAACAATCGCACGAACTATAGACATATCAGAAAGCAAACAGGGCGTGGAAAAAAACACAGGGATGCTTTGACTGAAGAGAAAACTCCAGACTTTCAAAGGGTATTTTGATCGGTCATTACCTTTTGGCAGCGCATGCCTCTAATTTGATAGATCGAGAAGAAATTGGCGCCGGTTAGCAAAGAAAATAAACGACTGGCGTGCTTTATTGGAATCAGCCAAAACTGCTTAGGTGGTTATAGAGCAAATTGAGTAGAAGAAATATAATGGTTTACTTCAAAGTCGAATTCACTTTCCGCTTTTAATATATAATATCTCTTGTTTTAAACACGAAAATAGGATCCACAGTAAGGTGGCTCAAAAATGCTCTATATAGAAACAAATTTTGCCGGATTTTTTCATCCAATTTAAAATACAAAATATAATAAAAATACGAAATATTTGTTGATTTGAAAATTAAAAAATGAGGGTATTGTTTTCTTTTTTCATAAATAACAGCAAAATTTTTTTTAACCGCAGCCTTAAGAAAACAGGAAAATATGTAAAAAATTATATGATAAAAAAATTAGAAGAATTGTTGAAGCGCAAAAGTCTTCTGAGTGTTAACGCGATGTCACTGCAGTGTAGAGTGGGTATCTAACTTCATTAGTCATAGCAGTTGGTGGCGATTAGATTAATCGGGCTACAAGTTTCAGACTTTGGAGCTACGACTATTGTTTATTGACGATTGACTATTGATAACTGACTGTTGATTAATGAGTACTGACTATTGATTACTGATTATTGACTTTGGACTGTGGACCATTGACTATCGTTATTCGTTATTGACTGCTGATAATTGACTGTTGATTATTGCCAATGACTTTTGCCTGCTGGTAGTTGACTGTTGATTATTTACTACCAAATAATGTCCAATGATTATTGGCTACTGCCCATAGACTATTAACTATTAAGTATTGCATATTGACCGTTGATTATTGGCAATTGGCTCTTGTTATGGTAAAGATAATTATAAGCTATTTTATAATTAACTATGAAGTCCTAGCTGTTAGCTATTCGCTAGTAACTAATCGTTAATTGTCGATTGACTACTAATCATTGACTATTAATTTTTGGCTATTGTCAAGTGACTATCGATTTTGGATAATTGAATATTTATTACTGCCTATTGATCATTTGTAACTGACTGTCGGTTATTGAAAATCTAATATCGAGTACTGGCTCTCAATTAAATACTGACTAATTACTATTGAGCACTGGCTCTTTGCGACTAACAATTGACTACTGACATTTGATTATTGACTATTGACTACAGAATATCGACAATTGACTACTGACTACTGACTGCTGACTATGAGTAATGACTATTGAACAATAACTATCGATTATTGGTTGTTTTCACTTCACTATTGACTGTTTACCATTGTTTATTGAATAGCGACTACTGACTGTGGATTACAGGCAATTGACTATTGCGTAATAGCTCAAGATTATTGACTTTTGACTTTTAACTTTTGGGCATTGATTTTGTTATTTTTTTAATTATAAAAAGTTAACGAAGTGCCGATATTAGCTTTTGAAATATATTGCCAAGCTTCTGCTACTCTTCAGTATTGATTTACAATTTAAAACTATTTTCGAAATTACGTAACTCCTTACGTTAACTCTGCCGTTTAATTCAAGCTGCTGCTTATAAAACCCAAATTTTACTTTTTTATTTCATTACAAACTTGCTAAATACTTTTTTTTGATGACGTGCTTTTGAGACATTCTATTATAATTTCATTCGGTTTATCAAATTTTCAATAATTCTCCGTTCACTGGTCAACATTTTAAATCCATCGCCGACAGTATTGAATCAACAGCTATTCCGCAAAACATCAAAAATATTAGCTAACTGAGAAAATTGCATAGCCATTTTCAATCTAAAAAAATATGAGAAAAAATAAACTCAATTTATTTTCAGGCTATGCATATCGTGCAACAGACATTTATCGCAATTGTTGGCTTATTTTAAGGCGATACAGCTTTCAGTTTTATTCACGGAACTATTTCAAATCACAAATTTTCTCATGATTATGCCAGTAAGGACATATACAAATACACACACATACATACATATTTTGATTGTGCAAAACTTTCTACCACAACCGCAACTACTTCGCCCCATATCCTCCAATTACCAATGGTCTAACGCCTGAGTCAACAGAGAAAGAACGAATCTGAAAAAAGAGACTGATATAAACACACGAAAACTTTGACAAGAATGCTTTATGGTTGTAGTTTGAGGCCAGCAATGCATATTGCTGTAAACGACCAAGTTACATATATAAAAAAAAAACACAAAATTAAATTGCTGCCCCACAGGTACCTGCGCATACACACATCCATACATAGATACATCTGTGGGTTGGCTTGAGCGCCTGCGGATACGGAACAAAAATGCAGCTGTATTTACGAGACGCCACAAGTGCATAAATGCATGAGCTTATACCCTACTAATACATATGTGGGTATGTTTGTTTGTATGTATGTGTGCTTAGATTGGTATGCTCGAGAATGCCCATGCATACAACGCAAACTTTTTTAGTCAACTGGGAACATCCAACTGCTACAAAATGCCGACAAACTTCTAGCAGCCTGGGTTCCGTTGAAGTGCGGCTAAAGTTGTGCCTTTAGCTACAGTGCATATCATAAATATGGCACAATGAGATATTCACAACTTTGGACTATTTATTTAATTTTAATTATTTTTTTTTTAATAAACCCAGTTTTCTGACTTTGTTCGAATGCACAAAAAAAATCAACGAACTAAAAGCTAGGTCTTTAACTTTTTAAACAAAATTTGTAGAACAAATTTAGGAGCGCAGTTCAATTACCAATTAAATTGAAGTCTAAAAACTTCAAGTGTCTACAAATTAAAGTTGATTTTTGACATTTTTTAATGGACGTGCGTGGTTTTTCTCTTATAAAAAAGAGCGTGCTCGCGTTAGATGGACGAAGAGTGTCAACAACAAAATTATCAAAATTCAGCGGTAACTAATAGCTACTTTAAACTTGCGTTTTATAATAACTAAATAAATTATAAAACTGCGGATCTAAATTTTTACAAAAAACTCTAATCAAAAATTTTAAAACCTTGTAAAGGGTTTGAATAGTAGTAGTAGTAGTAGTAGTATTAGTAAAAGAGTAGTAGAAATAGTACTAGTAAAATTAGTAGTAGATATAAGTAGAAATAAGTGGTGGTAATTTGAAGAAGCTTTTGTAGTAGAAATAAGTAAAAAATAATACTACTAATTAGTAGCTGCATTAGTAAAAATAGTAGTAGAAATTAGTACAAATAGTAGTAGCATTAGCAAAAATGGAAGTAGAAATTAGTAAAAATAATACTAGTAATTAGTAGGGGGATTGGTAAAAATAGTAGTAGTAGTAAGTAGTAGCATTAGTAAAAATAGTAGCAGAAGTTAGAAGCAAAAATAGTCACACTAGCAAAAAAAATAGCGCTAGTAATTAGAAGTTCAATTAGTCAAAATAGTAGTAGAATTTAGTCAAAAAAGTAGTAGTAGTAGTTAGAAGAAGCATTAGTTAAAATAGTAGTTAAAATAAGTGAAAATACTATTAGCAATTAGTAGAAGCAGTAGTTAAAAATGGTGTCAGAAATAAGTAAAAAATTATATTAATTAGTAGTACCAGTGGTAAAAATAGTTGTAGTGGTAGAAGTAGCATTAGAAAAATTACTAGTAGTAATAACTAGTAGCATTGTAGAAATTAGTATGATGAGTAGTAGTAGTTAGTAGTAGCATTAGTAAAAAGTAGTAGAAATTAGTAAACATAATATTAGTAATTCGTAGTTGCATTTAGAAAACAATGGTAAAAATTAGTAGTAGCACTAAAAAAAAAGTAGGAGAAATTAATATGGTAGTGCTATAGTTACGATACGCACTATATGATATATGCATATGTATTATAGCCATTTGCCCGCTCATTGCCTTTCCAACTTCTCCAAGTAGTTGGACGGAAAGGGGACCATATTTGCATGCTGTTGTCATACACTTTGTCATTTTGCCATTTGCATACTTACTACTTGCTTGCTTTTGAATGTTGTGGAGCAGCAAAAATATTTGCATTATATCATACTTTTGGAACTTGAATTCTCAATTTAGTTTTGCTTATCTTCGTAAATAATTACATGTCAATGAGCAACAGCGAATTTAAATTGAGTGGAAGAAATAAAAATATATGTTTTTTGCAAAAACTGAGTAAATTTAAATTGGAAGCAGTTTCCCTTTTTTTAAATTGAGCTGCCATGTGGCAAATGGAGTGCAGTTCGGAAAAATGGTCACTTGTTTTCAAATCTGCTAATATCAAGTATTTGTTAAAATTTAAGTATGAATTCAAGAAGGGTTTTTTTGAATACCCGAAATATCAAAGTTGCTCAAGTCTTTTTACTCTTTTTTTTTACCTTTTAAAAATCGTTCAATGTATGCACTACGCCATCAATGAGTAATTTGTTACCTTATTTAGTGCAAGTATTTTTTAATTCACTTGCTGATATTTTCAAATTTTAAAATTTCGCCAAATTTGTAGTAATGCCGTAAAAAGATTTCTAACAAATTTACTCACTTATTATTCTTAATTAGAGCTCTTGGAGCCAAACTTGATGACGAATGTTGTATAGAAGTTTACCAATGGACTAGCTTTCAGTTATCGGTTATTAGAGCCTAAAATTAGGAAAAAAAATAATATTATTTAGCATAATACCACATTTTTTTCGCCATGAAAAATATTTTAATTTTACAATTTTAACAGCGCATGTTATTGCTCGCCTTTTGGGCGCAGTGATTGCTATTTTTGTGGGTTTGACTAAAATTTTAGTCATAGCTGTGCTAGTAGACGGTCAGTGCAATAAATATATATTAAATCAATACCTGGAGAATCGTTTGAAAAGAAAAAATTACTGTATACGATTTAAACTGAAAATGCCAAAATCTGAACAACTGATCAAACAACCTGACGAATTACCACCAGCGTAGAAAACAGGGCAAGATGAAATGATTTGAAACCGGAAGTAAACACTTTTTATCACTCATCTGTAAAAAATATGGATAATGGTACACATCTTTAGCAGCCCATTCGAACGACACAAATTGTCATTGCATTAACAATGCTGACAATAAAACCTTTGTACATTTTCACGAAATGTCTGAATCAAAATCTGCAGAAAAAAAAGCTTGTGACTTGAAATACAGCTGACGATAGACTCAATGAGATTTTCGAATTAGCAACTCAATTTGCATAGGTCCTTGGGACGAAGCTATAGCTTCTAGACGAGCAAGAGCTCAAAAGTAGGGACAACTACACTGGAAATACCGAAAAAGAAGATTAGAGCGTAAAACTATGAAACATAATTTTATTTAGCCTTCCACCACATTTTTTTTCTCGATGAAAAAGATTTAATTTTGAAATTTGAACGGGACATATTTCGACATACACGGCAAAAAATGTTTAATGAACATTTTTGTTTTCGTTAATTTTATATAAAAACGTAGTCCATTGTATTACAAAAATCATGTAAACTAATGCTTCAAGCTATAAGCAAATTTTATAAAAACTCAAAAAAATTTGTATCAAAAGTTTTCAGTTTTTAACAGCAATCTTAAAGCATTTTTTTGGTATGCAGTTGTATAGCTTATTTTTTTTTTTTTTAGTATAAAGTGCAAGTTTGAAAAAGCTAGAAGCAACCGCTGGTTTTTTATAATTCTTTGAAATAAATATTTTCGTAAAACGCGTGCATTTTTTTAAAATCCCGTTGATTTGTAATAACCTTTTATGCCGACAATATTCTACATTTTCTATCACATAAAATATGTTCTTATATAGGCGATATATGAAAAAAAATTTCCAAGCCTAAACTTAAAAAAACAATTATAAAATTCCAACGAAAATTTTTAGCTTCTTAAAATTGGCACTTTTTTGTACTGAAATTAAATAGGCTACAAAACTGCATACCCACAAAATGTCTAAAGAAAATTAAAAAGAATATTAAATATAAAAAATAGAAATTAAAAAAAATTTAAAATTTTGAAAATTTGAACAGCTGTTGGCTTTTTATAAATTTTGTATAAAGCTTGAAACATACATAAGTTTACATTGTTTTCGATTGTATACACCCAAAAAATTTAATGTTGCGTATCCGCCCCAGCAGCCAATGGGAAATTTTGTTACATGCTGTACTTTAAATCATCAAAAGCTGTTGCGCCTCATTCACCAAGGGTTACTAAGTTAAATTAATTTAATTATATTACAAAATCCGCCACTAAATCGCCATAAGTGGGCAAATGAGTAAGTACTGGGGTATTTGAATGGAGTAGAATTAGTGAACCCACTCAATCGTGAACATCGCCAACAACAAGGACCCATGTGTTGCTTTTTTGGTGTATTTTTTCTTTGTCCATAGGCTGCTATTGTATTAGCTCTGTGTACCCCAAATTAATTAGCCTCAAATCGCCGCAAATCCTCTTATCGCCAACGGTTTAGCCTTCTACGCAATATTTATATCAAACGCAGTTCGACAAAATGGTATAAAAATGCTAAAATATTTACGAATACAGCTAAATGTATAGGAGTTCGTACATATTACTATGCTGACCAACTGGAGAGTAGTGGCTCAACTTTGAAGCTGTTTATTTTATTTTTCTTTTTCTTTTTCACTGCATTAATTTGCTGCCAATGAATTTTCATCTCTCACCCTTATGAGGCAACGCCACAGAGGGGGCACAGAGGGCAACGCAAAACCGTCACATGTTTACTTAGCCTCAGTAGCGGCGGTGAAGGCCCACTGGTATTCTGTCATCTGAATGACAATGGCTAACTGACTTAATAGGCGCACTCAATCAAAATGTTAAGCCCCTGCCAATTTGCAAAGTGGGCACTACATATAAATAAAATGCTGCGTGCGGAATTACTAAGATTTACATTTGATTTAGGAAAATACACTTTTTTTCAAATACATAATTTTTGCAGTACAAAATAACCGCCCATCTAGACTTAAACACAAATTGAATGCGGTGGTTTGGTAAGCATCTAAAACCAGATTGGTTGAACTGAATTGGTTGAATTTTTTCTGAAATGTTCCTAATAGGTTGAGCAATGTTTTAATAAGAAAATATTTGAAAAATATGTCTAATAAATTTAAAAACTATAAAAATAAATTCTATAAGGCATTTATGAGCTAAATGAACGACTCTTATTATCATAAAATCATAAACTTTCAAAATTCATAGTTCTGTTATTTTAAATTCTTTTTGGTACAATTCAACAATAAAAGCAAAAATCAGTTTAAACTACCTAAAAATTTTTAATATTTTGATACTTTACCCACGCAAGGTTATCTAAGTGCAAAATATAAAAATTTAGTTACAGTAATTAAGTAAGAAGACAGTAATTTTTATGCTTGGAAGATATTTTATTATCCCTTTATTTTTTTTTTAGATATAGCTCAACTCGCTTATGATAAAAATAAAAATCTTTCAGGTGCGCAACAAATATATTTAAACACTGAACTCCATAAAGTATTAACATAGAAAATGCTCTTGTTTGTTTGTTTCTCCATATAACAAAATAAAAAAAAATAAATAAAATAAAAATAAAGATTTATTATAGCTGCTTATTTCACATTAGTTCACTTTAAGTCTTAATGTATTTTTTCACATATTGTAAAAATTGAATTCAATCATTTTTAAACAAACATATTTTAAACATTTTTTTTTTTTCAAATTCAGAGAGTTACAATTTAACTTCTGAATTTTTAATTTTTTCCTTTTAAATTCAGAAAGTTATCACTCAAATTCAGGAACTTTTATTTCTAATTCAGAAATTTCCATTTCAAATTTAGAAAGTCACAATTCAGAATTCAGAAATTATTTTTTCAAGAATTTCTCAGAAATTTACAATTTAAGTGTTGAAACCTTTGAAATTATATAGTTCAGAAAACTTATGTAAACCAGAAACAAAAATTAATTCGTGTATGTATGAAATGGGTGTGGTTATTATAATATTTTTATATATGAATACATACCGAATAGAATTTAAAAAAAAATTAAAAACAGCGCGACACTATGTAACATAAAATCTCCAAATAGTTCAGTGAATATAAAATTTTCTTGACTTAAATTAGAAATTTCTGGATTTGAATTGTAACTTTCTAAAATTTAAATGAAAATTTCTTACTTTGAAATAATAATTCTGAATTGAAATTTTATTGAAATGGAAGTTTTTTAATTTGAGTTGTAATTTTCTGAACCTTAAGTGAAAATTCTGAATTTGAAATAGAAATTTTGAGTTTGAATTTTGAATTGTAACCTTCAAAATTTGAATTAGGTCTTTCTGAATATAATCTGGAAATTCTGAATTAAAATTGCAAATTCCTGTATCTTTAATGGAAATTCTGAGATTCAATTGTTGGTTTCTGAATTTAAAGTAGAAGTTCTGAATTTAAATTGTACTTCTCTGAATTTAAATTGTATTTTTCGGAATTTAAAATGGTAATTTTGAAGCAAAACTGCAACTTTCTGAATTTGAAATGGAAATTTTAAATTTGGTTTGTCATTTGCTGAACCTTAAGTGAAAATTATGAATTTGAAATGAAAATTTTGAACGCGAATTTTAACCTTCTAAATTTGAATTGGGCATTTTTGAACATAAAATGCAAATTACGAATTGGTATTGTAATTTTCTTAGTTTGAAATGGAAATTCTGAATTTGAATTATAATTTTCTAAAATTAATGTGGAAATTCTGTATTTTAATTGTAATTTTCTGCACAAGAATTTTAGTTTGCTGAATTTGAAATGCAAACTCCGAATACGAATTGCAACGTTCTCAACTAAAACTGAAAAAGCTGTAGAATAACTACCTAATATAATTTACTCGGCTAACAATACTTCAGGTTTTGTTTTTTTTTTTTGATAGGTAAGAGTACTTTTAGATAGGAGGTGAGTGATTAGAATGTTCTACCAAATATTTCCAATAACATTTTTCTATATACATATATAACTTAACCTTTGGTTCCGCTCAGACAGGCAATTTAATCGTCGAGCAATCAAAAGATTTATTACCGAATATCACATTTGGAATGTGTATACTTTCAGAAAATACCTGAATATTTTTTGCCATTTTGAAATTAGTAATTGGGTTTTTTAACAAGAATTGTTAAAAAATGTGTATCCAATTCTAAAGTAATATAAGAAATACTTATTTATATATAGTAATAAATAGTAATGTCAATACTATGAGACATTGTTCATTTATTCCATTTGAATGGTTTTCTTAAAAGTATTTAGCTATAGATGAGGACGGCGGCTTTAGTGAAAAAAAAAATCTCCATCTATTCAGTAATTAAAAAATTGAACAAATCAAAGCACTAACATTTGAAGCAGCCCTGTTATATGGGGTTGCTTCAAGTTACTACTGCTCGAAAGCTCTCATTATTTGTTGCCTGACAATTCGAAATTATCTTTAAACCAATTAAATTTTTCGATATTTTAATGCGAGTAGGAACCAACAACTTCTTTCTTTTTTTTTTTTTTTGGTCATTCAGTTCATATCTAGGTAGGCTGATAGCAAATAAACGAAAGAGTGTTCGCTGGAAATGAAAATATATATTTACATGTATTTCTGTTATATTGTAAGTTACAGTTAATTAAAGCAAGCCTCATTAGTTCACCACTACACACACACACACACACACATATGTGTGCGCTAACCAATCTCTTTCATTAACATATTTCGAACCTCTATGATTATCAAGTTCTATTTTTAGATTTAGTTTTCCCCAAATAATTTTAGTTCATTAATATATATGAGGCAATGTGGTTGTGCTCGTTAAGCTTTTGCCGCTCATGCCCTGATGGCATGATCTTTTGCCATATTTTTGCCTACCAAATGGCAGAGCAGTGTGCAAAAATTGACACACACACACATGCATACATATATGTACATATATGTAGCTTTGCATGTATGCGTAAGTATGATATATCCATGTGTGCATGGTTCGTAGTACCCAATTTCAACACATACCAACATCTCTATATTTTTTTTTTTATTATTTTATACTTCTGTTTATGCCACATTGCTCAGCGTGATTTCCTTTCAATTAACTTTAGCTACTAGCATTCTATCTTTTTGTACACATACATATGTACGTACCTATGTGTGTGTGTGTGTGTGTGGGTGTGTACATAGATGCGCTCGTAGTTTTGTATATGAGCAAGCATATTTTGGTATTGACTTTACACGGAGTATACCATATGTTTAAATATTCTTGGACGTTAGCTTCATTTATAGCATACCACGTTCTGCTACTCTCAATGCAACTTGGTCATCAACGCTGATGAGTTTTAAATCCCTTGCGACACTTATCAGCTAACGTTTATATGTATGCACAATATTACCGTGCATGCATGTAGATTATTTTGAGAAAATCCCCATCGGAATGGGATAGGTTAAATTTCTTTTTTTTATTTACGGAATTCTTAATATATATTTTTCACCTAAATAACTGATAAAATTGAGCACATTGCTTTTAGATTATTTTATAATTTATGCATATCACGAGTATACCATATTCAGATGTTTTCAATATTAATCTTAATCGGCCAGACATCATTCCTCTTTACTAACTGGTTTTCGATGATATTTCTCTGTTTATTTACCACTTTTTTTCTTTAAGGCAATCCGGTAACCGAAATGCCCACGAGAGTTTCAAAATAAGAGCTTCGCTTTGTGCAGACTAAGCAGTGCTGCTTTTTATAAAAATATTAGTTTCTCTACATCCCGATTTTTTCTTATTATTCTTCTTATTCCATTTTCTAAACTAGTGACAGCAAACCATCGATTTTTTTTTTTTGCATAAAGTTATCGAACACAGAGTTACTACTTATGAAAACACAATGAAAATTTACATAGATATTTTCGAGATTGTCTTGATTGGTTCGTAATAAAGTTAGACAATAATGCCAAAATTTTATATCGAAGGGTTTAAATACTATATGCTAAATATACGATAAATATTTCCTATTGGCAATAATATTTGTGTGCATATATATGTGTTAAATTGAAGTACATATATATATATATATATATTTGTTCATATATCTTACAGTGGCCATTAACTTTGCGCACTCACCCAACGAATGACCGAGCGCGGATTAATATCATTCATAGCACAGCAGGGCAATGAGTCAGGAGCTTGTAATAAAAGCATAACTACTCACACATTTAATATGCACACATATGTACATACATATGTGCTTAAATGAACCCTACATAAAGTTCGTAGTAGAATTAAATTAACGTAGAACTGGTAGCTTTCGGAACACCAAGCGCCCTTTCTCCTGTGGCAGGTTCACCCTACCCATTGTTAGTTGCCCTGCCGTAAACTTAACCGGGAAAAATTATTGCCAGATGGCTCTAATCGAACCTCCTGCAAATGAAAGCTAGGATTAAGTTCTTATTAAAAGGTTATCAGACATTGAGCCAAAAGGATCTAAATAATGTCTAATACCCTAGAAATTACTTAACAATTTTGCACATACACTTATTGATAGCTTGCTTATTTCGCGCTAGACTTTATCTGGTAATCGTAGAAGAAATTTCCGCGGAGAGCTCTTGATGCCCAATTGCCGCTAATTTCGCATCAACTTCAAACGAATATTTGCTAAACGCCAACTCTTTATTTTTCCAAATTTCTATCTTTCTTTCTTTCAAAGCCACATACAACATATAACTTTTCTGACTACGTGGTAGGGATTTTATTTTTTGCACATACTGTATGTATTTTTGGCAGCAACCATTAAATATCGCTGGTGCTTTGCGCTTTCCTTTTCACGCCATCTTTTTTATACGATCGCTCAGAGTTGTTCACTCGAAGCTCGCATGAGTTGTTAAATTTTTTCTTATTATTTATGCATGAAATTTCGCTTTGACATTTACACTAGCGAAAACAGAAAGCAGTGGCCCTGTAGAGAAGGTGAGTTTTTCCGTTAACCATAGAGAATGCTTTTCGTGGATTTTCTTTATGGGATAGTCCTATTCCATTTAATCCGCTATAGATTAGTAATATTTTAACTTTACTTCCAAATGAAATTTATCCTTCCTATGCATTATTGATAAAGCAAGAGAGATTGCGTACGGATTTTAAATGAAAAGAGTTTGAAAATTTAAAAAAATAGTGTTGCCAGATAGCTAAGATAGTAAAAATAATAATTTAAGTGTAGCTTTTCCTGTATGTAGAAAGAAAAATGATGTTGCCAGATATATAAAATTAAAAAAAAACTTTATAAAAAACAAACAGTCAAAAAAGTAATTCACTGATAATGTTTGAAACAAATTTTAAACAGAAAAAAATTTTGGTTAAAGTTGCCACCTTTAGAAAAAAATTATTAACAAAAAATATTTACATATACAATAAAAGAATACGGATATTACATAAAAATAATTTTGAAAAATTGGCAAAACTGGTGTTGCCATGTAGCTAAGTTACCAAAAAAATATATACATATTTAAATAAAATATTTACATCTACAAAATAAGAGTACGAATACTTAATAAAAATAATTTGAAAAAATTGGAAAAATGGTGTTGCCAGATATCTAAAACATCAAAAAAATTAATGAGGTGCAATAATTGAATTTCTCTTGTATTTAATACCAAACAGAAATATTTGTAATTCATTAACCATGTATGAGCAAATTTTAAACAGAAAAAAATTTGGTTAAAGTTGCAACTTTTAGAAAAAAAAATACTGAAAAAAAAAAGGTTTTAATAAAATATGTACATATGTATGTAATATAAGAGTATGGATATTGAATAAAAAGAATTTGAAATAATTGGAAGAAATGTTGTTGCCAGATATTTAAGACATAAAAACAAATTAATTTAAGTAAAGCGCAGTAAAGGTATTTCGCTTGGTTTTTCTGTTTGTAGAAGGAAAAATGGTGTTGCCAGATATGTAAAAGTTTAAATATTGTAATAATAGTCCTTCACTGACAAATTTTAAACAGAAAAAATGTGGCTAATGTTTCCGCCGTAAAAAATAGGGTATTTTAATAATGAATTTGCATATAAAAATAACAGTAAGGATATTAAATGAAAATGGTTTAAAAAATTAAAACATTATCTAAGATACAAAAAAATAGTAATGTAAGTGAATCGCAACAATGACAATTTGCTGAGAATGTATGAACAAATTTAAAATAGAAAACCATGTGAATAGGATTGCCACCTTTTTGAAGAACTTTGAAAAGGAAATTTCAATAAAATATCCATATGCAAAGGATAATCGTACAAATATCAAACGTATTTAAACAAATTTTTGTGTCATATGCATGAAGTTCCGCAACATTTCCACGGCAATGTTGTACTATGTTCGCGCTGTGAAGAGGCTCACAACATCTTGGCAACATGAGGCCAGCAACATTTAATCCAGATCTTAAAAGGCATGTACCAGATTTTAAAAGGCATTTGCCATTTAAAATTGTGCGAAAAGTGACAGTTCGCTACTTCATTTAAGGAATCGTATTTATATGCTCCACTTACATTTGCTTTTACGTGGCATGTTTTAGATGCTTCGATAATTTTGGTTGCTAGCAACATTTCATGGTAATCCACATACATGTTGCTGATGAAATTTCAAGGCTGTAAAGTTAACTTCAGCCTTAAGTAATAAATATTTATTATTTATTTCTTGAGAGCAGTAAACTGATTTAAGAAAATTTCATTCTCATTACTTGCGCGCATTTTTTTAATGAATTTTTCTGATTTTTTGTGAAAACTAGATACTTAGTTTTACTTACGAATTGGAAGAGCCCTTTAAAATTTTCTTGTAGGGCATGAATGTACCTACGTAGTTACTTGTGTGTATAGTATAGGTATACTATATATTAGGTACGTGTGTTTGTGTATATTTCCACTAAACTGGAAGCTATTTTCAGCTTCCTTTACTACTCTTATTCCGATTAATCCAACTGTGTTTCTTTTTATTTCTTTTAATTTCTGCTTTTCTTTTATTTTCATTTGCATTTTTATTGCGCTTATTTGTTTAGCTCTGGTTTAATTTATTTAATGTATGACCAACAATTACCACATCCTCCCGCTTGCAAATTTTCAAAGCTGTTTTCCGCTGACCTTTAAATTGAATGAAATTACGATTCCCCTAACAACTAGCTGTTTTAATGTTCAGTGATATTTTTTGGAATGAAATTCGATACGGCAGTATTCCATATAGTACTTGCAGTATCGTATCGAGTTTTCGAAGAAACAATATTAATATAAGAATATTTGGATATGCCAATCAGGCGGAAAAAAAAACAGTGTGAAGTTAGACCTTTTATAATTTTAAATGAGACCGTGTTCAACTTCGCTCAAATAACAAAAAAAAAAAAACTACGGACCGTAAAAGGTACCAATTTTTGAAGACTAGAATCTTCAAATTCACCATGGTAATCTGAAAACACTTTCAGAAGCGTAAGAAATAAGAAATTGTGGCTGAACTATATATTTAATTTAGTATCGATATATTGGGTATCGAGTCTTGTTAATACGATATTTATGAGTACCCAATTCTTTCGATACTTTGATTGAGTACCATATCGATACATTCGGCACGTTATCTTGCCCCTAATTAGAAGTATACCACAAATAGCTAAGCCCCCCTTTTCACCCATAGGCACAGATAAGTTCGATAACGTGTTTCGATATTTGAGAAATTATTCATCTATCTAAAGACGCTTCCTTTATTATGGCCATTTGCCTTACAACTATTTTGATTCATATAGTAATAGTTTAAAAAAATCACGCTCCTCATTCGCTATTACTCTAAATATTATCCCATTTCAGTAATGTTTCGAAATAGTACCATTATCGATGCCACAAATTGCTTGGCTTTCACAAAATTGAACCAATTCGCTATAACCTGCATATTTCCGCTCTCCGCAATCTATGGCACTGTGGTCGCCATAACAATTGAAAAATCAAATGCCAAAGCAATCAGCAAACTACAAAAAACCCCAACATCACGAAAAAACTGCAGCATTTTCAATTCAAAACGCTACATGGCTGGGCATTTAACACTTTCCTTGACGCTCGTTAAGCTCTGCAGCTGCACGCACCACAAAGATGGCGGCGATGGGAAGCGATATCAAGAATTTCAATTCACAGTAAGCGGAAAATATTTTAAGCGTTTCTAAAATAACGGTAATGTAGCAAAACTCCAGGCGTTTGGTTAAATGAACGAGTTTTTCATGAACACACTGAGTTGATTTGAATGGCATTGCATCGATAAAAATGCAACGTAGAATATTTACATTCATGCTCGTATGTTGTTTTTGTTTAAGAGCAAGCGTGCGTGCATGAGTGAGTGCGTGCGTGCGTGCGAGGATGGGTGCACTCTGTCGCCTTCTGCATTGCTAAGCGTTATCGATATTGTTCCTGCCTGTGCAGCCAACGGCAGTCAATTTTCAGAGAAAGGATATTGGTTATATGTATACCCATTCGCATGCGATAATCATTTGTGCCTTGTAAAATTCAGCGGCACACACGCACACATATCTAATTTTAAATTTAAACATTAGAGTGTAGCAAAAATATATTGTAAAATAATCCAAATAATTATAGATAGTGGAAAAAAGAGACCCGTATTTTTTAATTATTGGAACAGCATTGGCGTTCTTGAAAATGCAAATGGTGATGATGGTGACTTTGACGTCGATCCAATTACAGAGCCATGGGCTGTTACAAATATGTGCAGAATTAGTGGTATCAAGGTTTTCTGAATTTCTTGCCGGCAAAATGCAATAAAAATGTAAAAGTTATTCTCAAATTATGGCAGTGTGATTTTAAATCTGAGATTATTTATCATCACTGTCACTTCTGCCATGCATATCAAACGCGACTCCATTTGTACAAAAATAATTACGGAAAAGAGTTACCTGGCAATGCGCAAAAAAAGCCAGACTTAAAAAAAAACAGTTTTGGGCCATCTTAATATACATATGTACATGTCTATATACTATACTTACATAATCTCGCCCAGCAGCAGTGCATTTTCAATTTCGAAATTTGCTCTTTTTTCCACTCATGTTTTTTTTTTTTTTTTGGAACCGCGTGTGCGTCGCATAATTCCGATGAAGTCAAGCAAGTACTAGTGTAAGTTTTGTGTAAAATATACACTAGGCAGGAAAAGTAGGCGCTCATAATTCCGCAAATATTAAAAATGAATTAAAAATCACATACAACTATTAAGATCACCAGTTATCCATTCCAGTAGCTGATTCCGTTCCTTACGGCCACACAAATGGAAAAAGTTTCAGTATGTACTTTAGTTTTTTTCAATGCTAAAAAAAATAAAGGCGTTTTATTTTCTCCAAAAACTTTGGCCTACTTATATGCACTAGTCATCGTCCTGTTAATTTCGTCCTGCAAAATGGATGTGTTAGTAGAAACTGTTGCACTTTTGCCTGGTCAAAGGGAAATGAATACGCAACCCTGTGCAAGAGCTGATAAACGCAAACAGGACAACATCCCTTCGAGGAAAGAAAATGCCATAAATGATTTGATTCCACTTTGTGTCCTTAAACAAAACAAACGCCCCAGTATGTGACTGTGCGCTGAGCTTGGGACCCGCCACGTAATTACTAACTTTCAATAAAAAATTCGAATATGCCTCGGCTGTAATCCCCCTTTATTGATGACGACCACAGGCAACGTATTAAGGACTATCCTTTGAGGACATCCACCTGAAATGTCCGTACCATTAATGGGGAAGGTGCCGCTGCCCGGCTAGTTGATGTCCTACAGCTGTCATATAAAGGAGCGCAAGTTGGGTGTTGGCTTTGTGTGGTTCGTGGCCAAGTACTGTAGGTAGCTCCGGTGGACGAGCGGCTTGCCATGGTCCGTGCCAAAACGAGATCTTTCACAGACAGAAGAGAAGGACCATGTGATCAATAATCACTTCTGGGAGCGTCTGGAATGTCTCCGTCACGATATCAAAATCATGTTTGGAGATTTCTACGCCAGACGCCTACAGACTGAGACTGACCGACTTTTCCGGGTTTCGAGATATGGTAGTATGTTGCAGAGGTTTTAGCACAAGAACCCACGTGGCTGTATCCAGATCGAAAAACTCGAAATGAAATCGATCATATTGCGACAGCCGGAAGGCATGCTTTCAGTACATACACGTACAGTCCGTGGGCCGAAAATCGATTCGGATCAACATCCCATAGCATTCAAGATGCGCATTGAGTGCATATTTTTCGTTCTCCAGCGAACCCCAACAAGAACAACTGAAACGATGAAGAGTGTCGCCCCTCCGCAGCAAAAAAAGACGTTACCTACAAGGCCACGCTACGAACGAGCGCACAACGAGCTGTTTGGGACCGCTACTGGGGGTTGATACAGAAATATAGACGTAATATTCGACGAAAGAAAATAGAACCCGAAATACCGTAGTGCGAAGAGCTTCAGATGCCAAGCGACAGAAAAGCGCCCGAGAATTCGATCGGAGGTACGGCATGTTTTAAGACAGGGAAAAATTCCTGTAAGAAGATAAACGGCGACCTTGTAATTGATGCACACAGCATTAATGTTTGAAAAATATTGCACGCAACGTGATGGACGTAGACTTTCTTTGTCTACTGTATGCTTGGATTCGCGTACACGTGTGTGTATTATTTTGGAATAAACCCTCGCACTTGCGCTGCTCGCTTTTTCTACAACAGGAAATTAAGCGAAAGCAAGTTAAGTGAATCGATGGCGAGAAACCATGAGCTGCACTTAATTGGCAATTTTCTTTCACTTTGCCGCGAAGTCAGGGAAATGAGCGCGCGGGTGACACTGTTATGAAAGCCGATTTAGCGGTTTCTAAAAACCTTTATACTATGTAAAGGAATTGTAATTTGTTCCAAGAATATGAATATGACATAAAATTAATGGTTGGTTGAATATTGGGAAAACTACATAAAGCGGATATTGGGATGTTTAAAAGAGAAGCAGTACTTGAGGGTGGCCTTATTTTTTTTCTAAAGAAGTTGCATTTTGGTATTGAAATTACGCCGCCAGGTACTGTCGCTCTCCGCAGTGAACGAATGTCCTTAAGGAAGAGAAGGCTGGTTCTATGGATTCTACGGTGCTAGGCGATTTGTATGAAATAGTGGGATGGGAAGTGATATTTGGTCCCACAGTCGATAAATTCAACCTAAACACAGTCGATAAAATCAGCAAAAACACGAAACCAAATTGGCCACGTTGTGGTAGACGGAAGGTCGCTGGTGCCATGAATGTCGCGCCGCCATGGAAAAGAAAGATGCTACTTAGAAGAAGGAAGCGAGGCGTATCTTGCAAGACAAAAAAAGCGGTGAAGATACGCAACAGCTAGGAGCTTGAGATGCTAGCCGACAAAAACAAAGGGGGAGCACCTCTTCACGTTACTGAATGGTGGTGGCTTTGAAAAAATCAAAGATAAAGAACCCAAACCTCCACACAATGAAGACGGAGCCGAAGTATCGTTGACCGACTTGGACTTCAGTCGAGCGTATTGAGCGAAAGATTGAAGGTAACCATCAACGAACTGATTGGACCTAAACAGTGTGGTTTTAAACCTCGTAAATCTACCATCGACCAAATATTCACGATACGCCAATCTTGGAAAAGACCAGAGAAAAAAGAATAGACATGCACCATCTATTTGCCGACTTCGAATCCACTTTCGATAGCACGATGAGAAGCTGCCTTTTTTTCACAATGTCTGTAATGTAATTCTAAAATTACAGCTACAACACAACTTTTTAATTGCGCTTTCCCGAGTAAAGATTTCTTTGGCAGTATGCAAAAAATTAAATCAATGCAAAACAAATCCCATTGCAGCAGAAAATACAAGTTTTATTACAACGAAATTGATCAGCCATAGACAAGCTGAGTGGCAGATGCAGTGCATATAGAGGCAATAACGTTTAACTGTGAAAAGTGGCAGCCACAATTACAACATGTAACACTTCGGTGACGACCAACAGGCAGCAAGCAGCCAGCGGACAGTAGACAAGCAAAAGTGCAACAAAGAAAGGGAGCAGCTGTGTATGCGAAAGTATTGGAATTCAGCTGAGAATAGTAGAGTGTTAGCGGAGCGGATAGTTGGCAGGCATGACTGAAGTCCATTGCGCCAGTGCGCCATTGAGCCATCGAACTGCGCTGCTATGTTGCACAGCGGTCACACTCTTTTCGACATTGAGCCACTCTCCTTTTCTTTATCTAACTGCTATTCGAGCTTTGTTGTTGTTTCATTCTTATGGGGTTCATTTTGATATGTCGGCTTTAGTTAAAAAAGAAATGCTAAAATGTTAAATAATAATACACAAAGTTTTACGAAGAAAAACTAGCTACATCTTGCTAAGTTGCTTGTCCTCCTTTTGTTGGTAGTTTTTGTTGATATGCTTATCTTACTTTTGTTGTTATTTTTGTGCTCGTATTTCTCTAGTTGTTTGTAGCTTTTGTTTTTACTATTTCTGCTCGTTTATATCAAAGGTTCCGGAACGCTCGTTTTTACATCAACCAAGTGACTGCCGGAGTCATGTGAGATAAATGTTGCAACTATCAAATACTCGTACACAAACTATAAGCGTGTGCATATGTAAACTTGCAATTTTGTAGGATCCCTGTAGTAAATGGAACAATAGGCATTTGGATAGCGGTAACTAAAAAGTAGACCAAAGTGGAATTTATATTTTTATAAATCAACGCATAGCGCAAACTGTAGTCATGTTTCAAAGATCAATATAAAAATTCTGACGAATACTCTGCTCTACGTTTGATTTTAACTCTTAAATGCCTGATATTTGCGATTTGTTCGAAAATTAAATATGCGGTATAAACCTTTAATTCCAAACAATGTTGATTCAACTATTTTTTAAGTAAAATTCTTTGACGACATGTCGCTTTTATGAGAATAAAACAAACTAGATATTTTGGAACCATTTCAGGCCCCGTATTTATATACTGTTGCTATTTTTACTAATTTCTACTACTATTTTCAATAATCCTACCACTAGCAACTACTAATATTTTTGCTATTTTCTACTACTATTTTTAATTATGCTACTACAAATATTTGCTACTACTTTTACTAATTTCTACTACTATTTTTACTAATTTCTACTACTATTTTTACTTATGCTACCACAAATATTTGCTACTACTTTTACTAACTTCTACTACTATTTCTACTAATTTCTACTGCTATTTTTACTTGTTCTACTAAAAATATTTGCTACTATTTTTACTAATTTCTACTACAATTTTTACTTGTTCTACTACAAATATTTGCTACTATTTTTACAAATTTTCACTAATATTCTTTAATAATTTCTACTACTATTTTTAATAATTTCTATTACTATTTTTACTAATTTCTACTACTATTTTTAGCAATGCTATTACTAATAACTACTAATATTTTGTCAAATTTCTACTACTATTTTTACGAATGCTACTACTAATTACTACTACTAGTATAATTAACCTGTTTGCGTGATATTTGATTTATGATTTTTAGATTTTGGCTTTCCGTCAACTATATATAAATTTGGGTTAATATCTGACGTTAGCCAAATGTATGCCATGGAATGGGGCGGTAGTACAGCATTATTGGAACGCAAACAATTTCCAGAAATCCGCATTTCGGTATTGCTTCTCCGCCCTCTGTTTTGAAATTGAATTTTCAAAAGCTTTCAAAAGAACTTGGAAAACTTCATAAATGATTTCGAGCAGTTTCACTATCTCGCTTGTTCGTGGAGTCATGGGGTAATCTCATTTGATGCGGATATGACCTAAACCTACGGATACTTTATTTAATGATATTAGAATTTGTATATTATATGTTAGAAAAAAATTTGAAAAAATGATAAGGCGTATCTAAAGCCATCATTTATGGATTAAGACGGTCATTACTCCAAAATCAAGCCAACTTTTTCAGTAGTTAGTAGATAAGTTTCAGTCAGACAAATTTGCGAAACATATGTTTATCAGCGAACCACCACAAACTACAATATTTTAGCATACAAAAAATTTCAATATAAGGACTCCTTTTAGTTATGATTACAAATCTAATAGAACACCAGCTTGCTCTATGTAGATTTTCCTACCGGGCTAAACAGTACATCGACATATCTACGAATGTAAAAATGAATGCTGGTTATACTATGTAGGTAAGATTTTATATCAATGCCCTTGTGAGCTTTCGTTTTTCTTTTTGAATGTCACTTTTACCTTTTTTCATTTTATTTATCTAAATTTTAGCACAAAACAAGCGGAAGGATATGTCGGTTTTCGACATCATTGCTCACACTGACACAATCAAGTGGATGTATTGTAAAACAAAACCAAAAATAATGCTGCAAAAGTTAAGTTTGGAATTGAAAAAAAGGAATAAAGACAGAAAATGATGCAATAAAAATAGAAGGAGTAAAAAGTTTGATTAGGAAAAAAGCGATCTATGGAAATTTGAATTTCTGTAAATTGAAGTAAATTAATTAATCCTCTGGATTCTTAATGGTGAAATTCAAACGAAATTTAAAAAGTTTTCTATGTTACCGATCTAAAAAAATATTCTCGACAAGGATTTTTATTAGACAAAATCCCTATCCCTATAACTAACATAATCAAAAATGAACAATTGAATCCAGCTAACAATAAAAAAAAAGTGTTTGCTTTCAATTTCCACAAAGTTTAAATATCACCAAATGTCACTACATATTTGTCAATTATGCGTAATCGGATTCGTTTGCTTTTTAGTCCTCAACTAATTCGCTTATGAACTGTTAATGCCATTAGCAACAGCTTTACAAAATATCAAAGTAATTTGCCTCTAGCAATCGACCGGTTTTATCATGCCATTAAATGGACACACTTGGCTACAAATATGTAAAGGAAATAAGCATATTAGTATTTATGTAGGTTAGCTCACAAAATTATTTGCTTGTTTAACTTTCTCCAAATTTGAAGCAAGACTTTTTGTTTTTGGAAATTTATACTTGCGGTGAGCGGACGCATCGAGTTAGCTAAAATCGCAGAAGGAAGATACTCGTATGTAAAACGATTGGATGTAGCGGCTACAATGTTAAGAATTGAAATCAGTGCTAGACTTGGAAATATTCAAACTTATATAGTGCTTATCATAGCTATATGGCAGGGACATTTTCATAAGTTTCGTCCCCTTATTAGTTACTTAGTAATTTTTTATTAATTTTTATAAAAATGCATTCCTTTCCACAAATTTTAATAAAATTCAACAAAAGTTTTATTAAAATATAAAAAAAAATCAAAAAAAAATCAAAAAAAAATCATTGGATATGCTTTGATTTTTGATAGCTTAACGTGTAGACTGGTTGGCGGTTCGCTCCATCGGTGGGACTCCATCTTCCAATATCTTCATGCCGCAAAAATAGCTGATACGAGGAAGAGCGTCCAGTCGATGCGCCGAGAAACATAGCGTACAAAGCTACCCTGCAAAAAAGAGGAAGAAACGAGAAGTGGAAAGAAATGAGAACTTGAGATGCTGGCAGGCTGGAACGCAGTCCGAAAATTTTATCCGAAAATAAAGCAGAAATCAAATGGTTTCCAGACCGTGGCTAGTTCCTGCAAAGACGAAGATGGAAATCTGGTAACAGACTTCCAGAGTACAATAGAGATATGGAGGGAACACTTCTTAACAGTGGCGTCTCATCAATAGAAATCAAGATGACAAGTTTTTGGGAGCCTTCGAGAGAACTATGTTAAGTAATATCTCTAGCTTTGTCCGCAAAGACGACAGATACCAAGAAAGATGGACTGCTGAACTGTACGAGCTCTATAATGGCATGGGCATAGCCAAACGCATAAAAATTCAACGCTTGCGCTAGATTGGACATGTCGTACGCATAAATGATGATTGTCCGGTGAAAATATACTTCGACTAGGACCCCATTGACAACGAAATCAAGAGCACCCCGTCTACAATGGAAGGACCAAGTGAAGAAAAGCCTTCCTCACTTGGTATGAAGATTGAATTTATATTGTTTTTATAGTAAAATGATATGTTGTTTTATAAAAAATGTATATATAACAAATAAAGTATCGAAAAATATTAAAAAGGTCCTGCCATATAGTTATGATAATCACTATGACACCAATTTTATTACTGTATGTAAAAATGTGTGTATGCTCATATCCTGTTTCGTTCAAGTGAATTTGTAAAAGCGCATAAATATGTGTGCATTAAATTTGCTGTTTTGAGACGGAAAGGCATTTGTAACTTTTGTAGCCTTTCCTCTGTCGATCTTTTCCACGCGCTCATCACTCTGTTCCCCAATTTGTACTACCCCAACAACAAATTTCATTAAATCGCATTGAGCTTAAACTTTTGTAACATTCCAAACGCTTGATTGCGCTTAACTATAGTATCGCATTTACACTTGTAAAACTGTCGTTTATAGATACAGACATGCAGAGTAAACACACACTCGTGCACATATTTTCCATGTGTAGATTAGGGGTGGTAATCCCGTGGTCCCGGAATCCCAGTCTGTTTTATTAATTCATTTTGTACGAAACCTAGGAAGATTCGAGGAAATTTTTGATTTCCAAAGTTTTGATGAGATTTTTTTTAGAAATGTTTCCTGTATATTTCATAACTCATTAAATTTTAGTATAGTAAGGAGTAAGCTCACAGATGTTACAAGTTACCGCTGAATTTTAACCATTTTTTTCAAGGGGTTTGCCCAGTTTTACAAGCAAAAACGTAGGAAGTACATAGTGAGTGGAAATTTCGTCGAATTTTTCTAGGTTTTAAGCAAAGTTTGGAATTTTGGATTTTATGGTTTTTATTGAAAAAAGAAGCATAGGTTTGTAATACAAATTATCAATATTATTTAATATGGCACACTTTGCGAATATTTCGAAATTTTGGAATCATTATCCACTGTATTTACGGTCTGGAAATTATGAAGGGAATGAGGGAGAGAGAAAACGGTTACCGAAAAAGGTGAGGATGGACTTCATTTCTTCTCGACAAATCTTCTAGAATCTTCATGAATCTGCGAAGCTTGTCAAAGGATAGAGAATGAACGTTTTCTATTCTCTATTTATATGACCTAGCAAAAGTAGGTCAGATACGGAGGAAAAGCTCTGCGCTATCCTCATGTATTGTCCCCATGGATTGTGTGCTGTTAACACAATCAGAGCTCGTAGCTCCTTTCTTCTCTGTCTAAGGAGGAATTTTTCCACCACGCGGTCCGGTGTTTTTAGACAGCTCTGTCGAAAAACTTTGAATGCTCTATCTGCCTTCTGTTCCACATGAGCTTGCCAAGTAATTTTTTTCACTGCCACCGAAAGGCTGAGATCTTCCAATTTTCTTTACCAGGGCTGTCATGCTAGGTGGGCATCTATCTTACCAAAGGTTATCTGTATATTTCCACATATCTCGCGGAGAGATCTTCCAGCCTGCGCCTTATGTAGCATAGAAGATCGGGAATGCTCAGTTCGGCCAAACAGTCCAGAAAGTACCCAGTGTTCGGTTTTTACCACTACCATTAGATTCATGTACCATTAGCTCCGATAGATGGGTTCCATAGCCCACCTGATGCTCGCCTCCTCGAAGTGTTTCCAGGAGGTTAGAGGAATGCCCGCTTCTAGCAAAGGCCGGGAATGTCACTGCGCCTAGGGACCCATGTCACAATCACGAAACGCTTAGACGCAAGCAGATTGAGGGAACTTCTGCATTTTATGGCAACTCTGGACCATTTTTTGTGAGAATTAGGAGATTTAGTAGCCGCTCAACTGTCAGAGTATATAGGGACAGGTCTGTCTGTAGGAGCGGACATTGTCAGACACCGAACAGCCGCTATTATGACATTTTTCTCTGCCTAAAAAACGCTGCAGTGGTCCGGTAATCGAAAGCTGAGGTTTAGCTCTAATTCTTTGGAGTGAATCCCGCTGCCCTTTCGTTCGTTGAGTTTGGAGCCATCTGTAAAGATAGCCCTCGGCTCTGGCTATGTCTATGGCATCTTCTCATTCATTCCTCTCTGGGATTTTTATGGAGAATTTATTGTCGCACAGACTCTTAGTCGACATCGAAAGAACGCACCAGAACGGATGAGTCATAGCCTGACTCCTACGTTTCGCCATTGACGCTATAGGTGGTTGCAGAGACAGAAGCCTCCTCGTCTTCAGTTGTCTTGCGGTTAACCCTCCACCTGTTGTATTTTATCCTTGCTGGAAAAGTGTGGGTCTTTAGGAGGTACTCCGTCCGCCATTCTCCTTTTATATTTAACCCCCATTTTTTTCATAATACAAGGGCTTTTGAAAGAATATTGACGCAATTTTTTCCAGCGATATTATTACAAAATAATGAAAATTCCGCGGTCGTAAAAATCGTAAAAAATGCTATCCCTAATACGTTGAAAACTGTGCGTGGACTTGCCCACTCACACGCATTGATATACATATGTAGCATATACATAGGTAATAAATTTATTTTCGATTTTCTCTTGTCGACCTCTTGTAATTTCTCAACGAACATTTGAGCGCCAGTAAATTCATTAGCACTGCAATACCAACAACAAAATGCCATGTCCTACATGGGACAATTTTCAATTAACAACAGCAAACAAAACAACTCAAAAACATGCACATCATTAGCAACAACAATAACGCGAACTATACAAATTTTGTTGCTAAATCAGTTTTGGAACTTTGTGCGAGAACGTCATCATTATGATTGTCATCATCATCATCATTGTCATCATTCTCATTTTATTGTTATCACTAGGACAATGTGAACTGGGTAAGTCATCTTAAATGCCAAACTCTGCCACTTCAAACGCAAACAGCAAATTTTCAAAGTCTTCAGCTATTTTGTCGGTTGTGGTAAGTTGTTGTTTTCTGTTTTTGTTTTTAGATTTTGTGTTATGAAGTGCAGTTCTTAAAGTTTCTGCCAAGTCGGTATCGCAATTTTTGACAAAAATTCTTTAAGTCATTAAGAGAGTTGTAGTGATTCGACATTGTCAGAAGGATTCCGTACTTAGCGGGGAGAAAGAGAGAGTGAGAGAAATTTGGAGTTACATTTTTCGTTTCGTGCGCTGCTTTTGTTGAACTTTGAAAGAAAAACAATCAAATAAATTGATTTTCGTAGTTAGAAAAAAGGTGATATCAACCAAAAGAAGTGTTTATATATTTATTGATAATATTAAAAGTTAATTTTATTTTGTCAAGCTTTTGATTTATGTTGCTGACATAAAAATATTCTCAAGGATTAAAATGCCAAGAAAACCATTAACATTCAAACAAATACTGATTATTAGTTAAATTAAATTAACGCTTTGAAATTCGTTAAAAATAGTTTTCAGAAAAATAAGATTTTTTTTTAACTATAATATTTTTAATTATAATATTTCATTAATATCAAAAATTTAGTTTTTGAAACAAGAGAGAATCATATATAAAACATTTTCGAAAGTACGCTTACTTAGACTACTATTTTAACATCCATGTTGTCATATTTCGCTAATATTATTTTTTAAATGTTGAACAAATTAATTATTTTCAAATTTGAATATCGGTGAAAAAATAAATCGAATTGAATATTTTACTTGGATGTACATAGAACATTTTCTTTATAGTGAATTCTCTATGAATTTTTTTCATCAGTAACAGTTTCGGTCTCTGTTTTAACATTTGCACTAAGTTAGAAATTGTATTTGAAATCATTCTTCTTTTAGAATGAATTATGAAAACTAACGTTATGGATACGAACGTAACGAAAAGGAAAATAAATAATTTCACAAAAGCAAATACCTTTTACTTCATTGTTGGTCTTGATCTTTTAGTTTTTTATTATCTATAAAAAAAAAAGTCTATCTCTATTTCATAATTTTCGATTACGGTTAGTTTCAGAAACTTTTTTCTCATCGCATCTTCTCGCAGTATGCCATGTCATTCGGGTTTAGTGAAACTTAATTTACAGTTAGAAATTCCCAAAGTAAAAGTCTCATTTTGATGATTAAGTTTTCTTATGCCAACTTCTTTTGAATCCCATGCCGTAAAAATCTTTTGAGTTATTCATTTTATTTTATTTACTTTTTGAAGTACTTGGTAACCCTCTCCAAGGTATTTTCAAAATAAAGCTTTCTTAAAAATACTTCGTATAACACCCATATTTAAATATTTAATTTAACTATTTAAAATTTTAAGTAATTTTTTCAACAGGTGGCAACCCTCTCCAAAGTTATTTTTGAAATTACGCATGTTTATAATTTGTAGTTTGGCACTCATATTGTAAAATGTCGTTTACTTTTTGATATAACTTAATTTACATACAAACATGTGGCAACCTTCCTTAAAATATTTGAGAAATGTAAAGTTTCGTTGAGCCTTGCACACAATATTAAATGGATTTGATTTAACTTATTATAATTTTGATTGATTTTTTAAACATGTGGCAACACTCACCGATTTATTATTATTGAAATCAAGCTTTTTTTAAATTTGTAGCTTGGCCCTCATATTATAAAATGTTTTATTTTTAAATTAACTTAATTTTCATTTAAACAGGTGCCAGCCTTCTTTGAAAAGATTTCGGAAACGAGGCTTTATTAAGCCTCGTCGTATGATGCCTATATTGCAATATTTTACTTCATTCATTGCTATAATTGAATACAACCTTTTAAACAGGTGGCAACTCCATATACAAATTTTGCAGATGCACACTCTCTGTTTTTTCTTTTCATTGTTTGTGCTGGCTGTGGTCGTACAATAAATGTTCCAATATAGTAATGTATTTCGCTATAAAATAGATTGGCATTAGTCGGCTTTGTGTGCATTAAACGTGGAAATTAATTTGATTTTCATCTCCTCTATGCAATTTGGCGGATTGGCATGTGGTTAGGTAGGTCGCTGCAGCGGATGTTTGAAGGAAATCTATCAAAATCAATTATGTTTGGAACAAAGAGTACATAATCAATAATGTCTATCTACATATTTGTGGTTAAATGGTTATCTAATTATCATAAATGCATACTCATATAATATAAGCGTCTTAACCCTTAGTGCGCTTTTCTTTTACTTAAGTCACTTGCAGAAAATTCAGATTTAAATTTACAAATAAAGAGATAAGAAACTGATAGTAATTTCATAACCCACAAGCAATGACCTCGTGGCAAATAAGTATCTTCGCTCAGAGGGTGTAAAAGTGTGGACTCATCGTTTCCACCAAAGGCCAGGAAATGAAACGGAAACTCGGTCGTTTCGACCACGTCCTTCCACAAAACGCCATCGAACAACCGTCAATTGTAAAAGGTTACTTCTCTAACAGTCAGTGGATAGAAAGCTTGATTTCGTCGCCCTCAGGGTGTAGACGAAGATACTCGGCCTTTCCACCCTACGTCCGAAAATGGATCGGAACCTCGTTCGTTTCTACCATTCCGTCAGCCAAACGCTACAAAGCAAACGTAATCGTGTGCCCAAGAAATTGAATTGAGCTTACTCCTCCAACAGGCAGCGGCTCGGAAGACCTTCCGACCGCCTAAAATGCAGCTTGCAAACTAGGCCTTTCCAACCTTTAGGCCGCCTTGGCAACATGAGTACAGGAAAATGGATGTGAATCAAGTCATCCGACGTCACTGCGCACTTATCCAGTTTAAAGTTTATCTTTTGAACTTTTGTACTGCTTTTTCGGTTCTGGCTCTGTGACATAGAACCGACCGACCGACATATTCGCGGCCGAACAACCAGTCCGGTGGCGGCCACGCCCTGCATGGTCTCTGTGATTGCAGTCTGTTCGGGCCGAGCAGCTAAGCGCAGGAATATTTTCCCAGTACACGTTACACGATTAAAAAATCGACGCCGATATTCACGCTGCGCCATCATCACTGAGCGATTGCTCTACGCTCTTGGAGATTATAGCGTCTCATTGCTTCTCTGTTTGTATACTGAAGCTATTTCCTTCACAAATATTAAATATGACTGACGTACGACGCCCCTTGCACCGATAGGGTAATTAATTTTACGCCAGCTTGTATAGGATAACCGCAATAATATTTATAAGGATTCAGATTTCCGGGTAACGAGAGCGACAGAAGTTATGTAATGACAACGGCAACCATAAGAATAATAAAATGTCTCAGTATATTTAGCTATCGCAATATCTAATCTTTAGAGATAGCTGTAAAATAGTGACGATAAATACATAAGTATCGAGAATGATAAACAAAGTTATATCGATAACAATAGAAATAATGAAAACTTGACAACGGAAAGAAAATGGAAAATATTCTGATAATATGGCGAAAACGATAATTATAATAACATCAAAAAGATGTATCCGTAGATTTATCACCGTGTCTACACTTTACTGATGTCGAAAACACAATGTCGATAAAGATATTAGTATCGATATAATAACAAATACCATAATCAAGTTGATAACGACGGTTATAGTGAAAAACATGGTTAGCGATCGATAACGACACACATATTGATATCGACATCGGTTAAGAAACCACTTAAAAAGTGCCATGACGACAACGATAAGAATTAGATTTATCGCTATATATAACGAGAAATCGCTATATCTAACGATAAATCTTTATATTTACAGTGCCATTGCTTTCGTTTTAGACTACAGCAATAATGGCAGTATCGATAACGATTAAAATAATGATAAATATAATAATACACCTTACAATGGCAATATTTATATTGAAAACGGTACAGATATTATACTATAAGCGATAACGATGTCGTGGTTACCGTTGTAGAAATAAAGAAGATAATAAAGCAAAAAAAAGTTTTTTAACGATTTGCTTTTGTTTTACCACAATAAAACTCACAAACACAGAGTTTTTTCTTCACACATTCAACACACATTTGCAACACCCTTCATTTCCCGAATAATTCCGTTTACAACCACTTTTCAATTCACCTTTGATGGCAGCCATTCAACAACTTTGCTGCACTTAATGGCCTGTGCAGTGATTTTTTTTTTTTGTTTCATTAAATTGAATCGGTGTCGCCATGTTGGCAAACAAAAAAAAAAATGCGCTACATACCTATTAAATGCAAACCAGGTGCTGCAATATTTAAAGTAATTCGACAATGAGAGAGAAAGAGAAGAGGAGTGTAGCTGCATATATGGAAAGCTCAAAATGACAACAAAAAATATACATAAAATAAAAATACACTTTACCACCGATGCGTGCAGTTGCACTTTTTACACCTTCCTTGCTTTTTATGAGCTTCTATGTGTGCTGCTCTAAGAGCAAATTTACAGACGTGTGCAAAAAAAAATAGGGGCACGACACTTTGATCAGTTTTTTGTTATTATTTTTTTGTTTAATGTTTTTTGTTTTTTTTTTTTTAAGTCAGAATTTTTAGAAGTCTAAGTTTCATAGCCCATTAAATTTGAATAAAATAAACTACAAATTGCAAGTAGCTCAAAATTGCCGCTGATTTTTAATTTTATATTCATAATGTCACACATTTTCTTCCATACAAACGAATTGTATTAGCAAAAAACTGGCACATTAGATTTTCAGAAGTTTCCCCGCAAAATTATTCAGCATAGACAGCAACAGGCAGTAAGCAATTAATGCCAGACCCGCACTTGAAGGTGAACGTATAAAGAACTTCCCAACCAAACTCCCGGAGCTTCTGGCTAGGCACTATCGATGTGTGTGGCCTGGTGTTGTCCTGATGAAAAGAAATCCTCTCTTAGATGACCGCTTCTAGGCGATTGCTTCCATCAGACTGTCAAATTGATGACAGAAGAGACAGAAGAGACAGAATTAAGAGTTTGATAAGCTATTGATAGATAGAAAATTCATTAGAATCTCAAAAAGGAGGTGGAAAGCTAAAACCACTTGTCAAATTGCAAGAGCCCTCTGGCTATTTATGACGAAAACTCTCCTCAGTCGGGGGGACAGGACATTAAGATGACGACTGCATCCCTAACTGGTCACTGTTTAATAGACGCAAATGCGGCAAAACTAGGGCCACCTGATGTGACTGCTTTAGAAGTTTGCGCTGTCTATGAAAACGAACGTAGCAATGTTTTTCTCCCTATATAAGAAGGAAAATAACAATAAAAGCAGCGATGAAAGCGAATAAAAGAGGCAGTTGGTTTTCTCTTCTGGCAATCTTCCCGCTGCCTAACAAAATAATCGTAGCTTTGCTTTAAGGAATCTTAAATTTAACAAACTGTATACAAAACTTCACACCACTCGCTTTAATTTGGTACATAATTTGTCACTGAGGGATAAGTAGTTTTCCAAATAGTAGGTACCTCAAAAAATAGATTAATATGTGATCGGCAAAAATACTTATTCAGTTGCTTTGTTTCGTTGTATATATGTCGCTTTCTATCCTATTCTCTCTTTCTCTAGATTATATCATTGTATAAAATAAACCCCCTTTTCTTTGAACCAGACTTATAAAAAACCGCTCCAACCCGAATAAAATTTCCTTTAGTCGAAAAAGCCACCCTGTTCGTAGCTTTGTAGAGCTGTTTAAGAAAGGAAAATCGCTGTGCTCATAAATTTTGGGTTGATATTAAAAAATATTATGCAGATAAAAACGAATTAGGTCTTTAACTGAAATTTCCCACACATTTCCTTTCCGGTTCATTCACAATAGCGCACTACATCTCAGGTCGGATATCATTTTAGCAAGTTGGCTCAACTTGCAAATTTATTCGAGCTGGTGTTGTTGTTTTACATGCAATTCGTTCTTTTGCAAATCAGTTACAAAGAAACGGGCCTTATGTAACAAAATTAGTTGTAAAAAGTATACTCTCCATTTGTGATTCGCCATCTAAGAAGTTTCACTTCAAAAATTAGCAAAAATCAGTGGTAATTTTTAGCTACAAGAAAATATCATTTTGTTTTATATAATTCAATTGGCCACACTAAAAATTCTTATAAAAGTTTTAAATAAAAACATTGCGGTTTTAAAATTAGTTTAATTTTTTTTAGTTTTTTCTTTTTACAAAATTTAAACTATAGATCTATATAGTGCTGCGAAAGAGCTAGACTTTTATAAAATCAATAAAAAAAGAAAAATTCCGAAAACTTCCAAAATGTTGCGACCTATTTGTTTTTCACATGACTGTATGTATTTCCGGGTGTGTGGGGAAATTTTATTTTAAATGGACAGCGACAATTAAATGTTTTAAATAGTGTTTATAAAAAAAAAATGCTCCAGCACAAAAGGTCGAGTGGACTTCTTTCAAACAAAAAAGAAAAACGTTTTAAGTGCTACTACGTGCATGTAGTTGTGAATAGTAGAATTATACGACAAAAGCGGGTTAAACTTTTGCACTCAACCGTAATCGCGGCTAAAGGTGTTGCTTTAAGTGATGAATGTTGTTGGAGTTGATAAATTTGCGGCTGAGTCTGGTCATTAATGGACTGTTGGGCGCGCGTGTATGTATGTGTGTGTGTATAGGTGTGTGTGTGGAAAAGTTATATATACAACTTTTATATTCGCGTGTACGTTTCAATGTGTTTTAATACCGTTTTATATTGTCTGAAACCCTCATTTCTTTTCAATGCATTTTCATAATAAATATGCAGACGCAAAAAAAAAAGTTCGCAGCTAATAAAATATTAAAAAAAAAACATATACCAAAATTTCAACTACACTTTTACTTATTCAGTTATACATTCAGCGTTAATGCATTGAAAACTGCGTATTAAATATTTGCATATATGTAGATCACTGAATTTATTTTGAGGCACTCAATATTCACAGTAATTCATTTAAAGCTTTTACTGTTTTTTTAGTTATCAGTATAGTGTCACTTAAAGTTTTTTGTTTTTTTTTTATATTGAATGCTGTTTCAATCTCGAGTACAGAATTGGCATGCCACCGGAATCTCTAAAGTTGTCATTTCAAAATAATACAAAATTTTCTACGCTCAAAATCTGATCTGCAATAAAATAGTTCGACGATTTAGAAATTAGGCTATTATTTTATTCTTCTCCTTCTTAAAAGGCGCTGGCGATTTAACCTGATTCCAACATAGCACGCCAGTCATTCCTTTACCTTAGAAATCGTTGTTAGCGAGATCAAATATATTGGTATACTCCTCGGCAGCAGCTTAACGAGAAGAATCAACCGCACGGCTCTCGGTCCAAAACTCAGAGACCTATGTTGGCTTTCGAACTACAACTCTCAATTATCAGTTGACTATAAATTATTACTGTGTGTGCGCAACTGTCATAAAACCAATCTGTTCTTATAGTATATGGTTGTGGAGCACTCCAGCAAATTCTAGTATTGAAGGCTTACAAAAGATTCATTCAAAAACCGCGAGAATGATTGTGAAGTCACCTTCCTATATCAGTAATGATAAACTGCATCGAGACGTTAAGGTTACCACTGGCCGCGAAGAGAGTAGAACACATATTTCATCGTATAACTTAAGACCTCAAAGTTGCAACAATTCACTCATAACAGAAATGGCATCGTATTCAAACCTTTTTACCCTGCTCAAGAGAAAGTCAACAAAAGATCTTCGGTGCTGATCATGTACAAGAAATGTCTATAGTTTTTAAAAATAGCACATTAATATAATTGATGCATTCGATTCGACGCTTCTCTACTCGCGATGTCTGAGCTCTGCTCGCGTTCGTACAAATTCGTGTGTACAAGCAACAATAACAATAGCTAGCTAGATTCGGCGATCGCGAGTTTGCTGATACCCACGTTGCAGAGAAAAGAAGGTGACGACAAAAGCCCTTCCGTTACTTCGTACTTGCCTCGTTTGACGGATTGACGTCACAGTTGGCTCTTAAACAGTTTATTTTTCAGAGTGATTTGAGTGATTTTGAGTGATTTATACAAAAAACAAAATAAACACAGAATAATAAATGTGAAGTGCCGAACTTAGTGCTGTAGCAGTTGCAGCGAAAATAAAAGCCCAAATGCAGTTATCGCCTTCCTTTTCGTCTCGCTATTCCTGTAGCAGCAAACGCTGTGACGTGTATACTGTCGGCGTTGTCGTAAGCTCATTTTCTATCATTCTTGGCTGTGATACCTCATTAAACTGGTCGAACTCATTTCATTCAATGCGGCATATATTAGACCAGTTTTATGCTGTGCATAAGCGACGATCCAGTGCGCGGGAGTGCTGACACTTTTGGTACATATTTATCGGTTTGTGAGGCGCAAAAACTGCGTTTGTGACGAAGTGTGACATGTGATTTCCCTTTGCCTAATATATAACATATATCAATTAACATTGTATTTTATTCTACGATTAATAAACACAATTTTTCTGAAAGTGTGACATGGGGGGTGGGTCAAAAATCACGGTACGTTGCATGTGCACGACCCCTTACAATTCAACTACAATATTACTCATAAAGGAGTAAGAAACTTGCAAATCTATTGCATACAGACATTAAGTAATGCTCATAATATCATTATGGCTATTTTACTAGCACTTTTCAACGCCATTTTGATATCTCCACTCTTAGCCGCTAACCAAATAGCCTACATAATTACAAAATTTCCACCCTCACACTTTTTAAATCACTTAATTTTTTCACCCCTTACTCAAATGGTTTTTGTTTATCTTAAAATTTTACAGTCATTTATTTTCATTTTACTGTTGTTGTGCACAAACTTAGAACTTTTGTTTTCGTTATTTTTTTTTTGTAATATACCAAATGCTTGTCCTAAATAAATACAGCACTTTCAGTTGATGTCCAAAAATACTTAACGAAATCCGCAGGTTTATTGCTTAATGTGCTAGAAGTTCTTATTTTTCTTAACCATAACAAGTCCAGTCGTACAAGCGTTTATTATTTTTTTCTTTTTCCTTACATTTGTTTTCCTTTCACTCTTTATTAAGCGCCTAATGGGTTTTCAACTCTATTGTTCTTTGTTGTCTTTTTTTTTTGTTTGTTTCAATAGCATGCTCTGTAAAAGCCCTAAACAAATCTCTGCGTGGACTAAGTGTCTTCTTTGTGTTTGCTTTGTTTTTTAATTTCTTGCACATTTTCTTATTATTTCAATTTTTTTCCCGCTACTACCACAACCCCTCATAGCTTCTTCCTTATCTGCTATACCATTTTTGGCAATAAATTAAATCAAAATAAACTTGACAGTGATTAAAGTTCCATTATGTTATTTCAGTTTTTTGTTGTTCGCTTATGCTCCCTAAACAAGAATAGCAACTGCAACGAGCGACCTGTATATGTAGGATAAAGTAAAACAAGCAAAGTCGAGTGGTGCTAAAAACATTTCAAAAATTTACTTTTCCAAACCATAAAACAGCAAACCAGCGGCAAAAATATTTCTATACATACTGATTGCTCTTGAGCTCTGAACTCTGCCCTATTATAACATTTCGCATTCTCCTCCACCACTCGCTTGGGTCAATGTGGAAATCTCAAACACTACACTTTACTACACCAACACCCTTCGAATGTATCTTAGGCGCATAGCTAAATATAAACCAAGACGATGGCCTGCCACTTCATCTATCACCGCCGCCTACATTCAACTTTTTGCTTAGCTTACTTAGTTGACTCGAACGCAGGCTGGGTATGCCCGCCTTCCCCATCTTCTACTCATGTTACTTTTTGTCCCTTAGTAGAGTAGCTTGGTGGGTAGTTACTAAATATCTGAGTGCCATAAAAATTGTTAACATTCCACTTCAGTGGTCATTATTATCACCCCCCGCATAGCTTTTGCAAATCTGTATTTTCTTAGATGTTTTGCTTATTATGTTGGTTTTGTGATTTGATTTTATTTTATTTCATTTCACTTTTTAAATCTGCGGAACAAGAGCGCACAGGTAGTCAAAGTTGTGAGCCGAAGTTAACGTCATATTTTTTTCTTTGGGTTAATTTTTTTTTTTTTATTCCACTTGCGGGAAATATCGTTAATTCGACCTAAAAATTTAAATATTCATACTCGTATACTGAAATTTCTTCTATTTCCGCTTCTGTCTTCTCTGGTGGGACTTAATATGCTTGACTTAATACAGGATACAGATTATATATTTGCTCTGAAATGCTACTTGAAAATAATTTAAATTAGGTAGAAAAATTCAATGGAAAATAAAATAATAAAAAATCAACTAAGAGCATGCATTCCTTTAAAGTAGCGCTACATATAATTCTTATTTTAGAGAAACTGTTCATTATTTTGAATTCCGCAGAATTTTTTGTCAATCATACACGGATTCGGGTTGAAAAGCTTCCAGTTCAATTTCATATATTAGTCTTTTGTTTTCTCTCTGTTATATTTTTTTTTTAATTCAGTGAGAAATGGCAAATGTTTTCTTTAACCGTGAAAGTTTTTTAGTTATTCGCTTACGGATAGTAAAGGCGATGCCAGAATTGAGGGAGTTGCTAAATGAATGTAACGAAGGTAGAGCTAGTGAATTTTTCACTTTTCTAGAGATTATCAGGTATGCCTATGACTGTGACTGAATTCCCAGGGTCGCAGCCGAAGTAAAATATTGGTGGTCGACGGCACATTGACCCTGTCAAAGATTGCTCTGTCAATAAAGATCATATTCTTGAATGCACAGGCGGACGAATTAGCTGACGCGACAATAGTTGCAAAAATTGCAAAAATGTTGGGCACTGATTCCAGTGGCCGAGCAGACAGCGGTTAAATCTGGTGTAAATCAAGATTTCGCCGGCATGGAGCCGCTCTTTGCATTCTGATAATCCTAAAGTGAGTGAAGAGATGACCGTAGGGTCGTGTTTCACCCCTAAACCTTTTTACGCCAACGGGGAAGCCTGATTTATCAGATGATGACTCATTTGTTCTGGCGCATTCTTCCCATATCGACTAGGGGTGCGGAAAGGTGACACGAGGTGTAAGGGAAAGAAAAAGAAGACCTTTGAGTCTGAATTAGACGCGCCTACATGCCCAAGCCAGCAGCTCGGATATCAGCTTCCCTATGCAAAGAATTGTGCTGAAGAATCTCAAAAGTCAAATTAAACCCAGTCATACATATCAGGTTCATTCGCAAGAATGGCTATCGCTGTTTTGACGGTTGAGAATCTCAACATAAAATACATCCCAAACATGAAGGAAAATCGTTGGTGCGCGTTAAGGATGGTGTAATTGAGGTACAGTACTTTGACGTGCCTTCCCAGGAATGGCTGATCCAAATGCCACCCTGCGAAAAATGTAAATTTATACAAAAAAAAAACGGAACCATCCGCAAAGTGGCTACTGGGTAAACAGCCGAAACGAAGTGTGTCCAGATGGTGAAATTCCTTCTTAGTTTGAGAACGGGAAGTTACGAGCCATGGCAAGATTGATAACAAGACACAATCCATTGGGAGGAGGCAGGTCATGTGCAGGTATTGTCTGGCAGACGAGGGTAGAACAGAAAATTTCCTGAGGAATCTGTACTGCTTTTGTTCGGCTGAAAGGCAGCTTATTTGGGTGAAATATATTCAAAATGGAAAATATTTCATTATATATCTTTCTACAAGCTTCTTTGATTCATTAAAGTATCTGGCAGATTAGTGAAGGAGAAATTAAATCGAATCCTCACCTGTTCCTTCCCCTTTAGCCTTCTTAGGTGTGAGGGAAGCGTGGGATTCAGATTTCCGGCCAACCACAATTTTATTCCATTGCGTTCCGTCCCATTAAAAACTGCCACGATTCTAGGAGCATCAGTGGCTTAAATAATAGAATCTCCGTCACCCTTTTTCTGTTATAAGACAAAAACTCTGGCGCTATTTCATTTATCTGTATTAATTCATCGCTCAATAAAAGTTTCCAAAAATTTCCTTCTCAGAATCGCCTAAACTTCACATGCAAGCCGACCATGTGCTCGATAATTAAAACCAAGTATGGAAAGTAAATCTACAAATCCAATTTCTGTGTAATTTTCCTTAAAAAAAAGCATTACCTAAAATTTATTTTATTTATAAATACCTCTCACATTTGCATCGAAAAAAGCAATTATGCATACAAAGAAACGATATTATTTTCTTATACGTTAAACTTTCTTTTCAATTTCCAGCTCAAGGTAGAGGTTGTGTACAAAATTTACATCAGCAAGGCTACTCATACGCACTGGCGACCGTCAAGTAAATATCAAATTGTGTTTATTACCTTTAAGTTGCCCAAAGGCAAAAATCTTGTATTTGCTGTTGATATCTAGCAGCTATTGTTTTTGCCTATATTTGCAGATAAACAGCTAGTTACGTATTACCGCGCATTATATTTAGCTAGCTAGCTAGCCTGCGGCAATGTTGAAAGGTAACCTAAAAGCAGCGAGGCGCAACTGTGGGCGGGGTTGTAGCAGAGTCGACGGAAAGTAAGGTAAAACGTAGCTGAGTTTAAGGCGCACTAGAGCTATTGAATGCGTAAAGCATACCAGGCATAAAGGGTGATCTTTGTTTTGAAAAACTTTTCATATTTCTAACTATTTCATAGACTTCAGGTAATCTTGGCAAATTTCTTTGGCAAAATGCTTAAAGAAGATAAAGATAATGACCGCAAACAACCAACTTGCGGTTTTCAGAATAAAAAGCAAGCCCGTTCACAGTAATGGTGGTCACTTTAGCCCCAAGTACCGCAATTCACAGCTGAAAAGTTTTCTCTAACCCCAGCAAGCAAGGTCAAAAGTACTAATGACAATTTGGCAACTAAAATTCATCTGCCTTTCAAAGACTCCATAAAACTCTAGATTCACCCTATTTGCGGAACACATTTTTGACGCAGACGACACATTGAAAGAAAAGTTAAGCTATACAATGTAAGCGCTAAACTATTATTGTTATTATTAAAAAGTAAGAGCCGCCCAGGCATTCACTAAATTACTTGGGTTAAAGCCTTGGCTAGGCGACATTTACCATTCTTCTTCTTTTTCTTCTCCTCCTATTGTATTACAAATTTATGATAATTTCGCATATCTTAAAAATAGTTAGCGCCGGTGAGTCATTGTACCCAGCACTCCTTTTCAAAATCATTGTTTTTTTTTTGTTTGTTTTGCAGGGCTCTTTGAATTTATAAACTCTCATAACTAATAATGACCTTCAACCTTAATGTCTAATTAAGTCTGCTTTATCTTTAGCTCTCTCTCTCTCTCTCTCGCCTTCCATATTCTGCATTTTTCGCTCTATATTACCGGTAATAATCTGATTTTCATATCTAACAACAAAACGACGCTATCCTCTTAATTCGTAAACATTTAGCTATTAATTTTAACATAATTTCCCATCTTACTCACACTTTTCGCGTTTTATCAATGAAGTTGTAGTTGTTTCATTTACGTTTCTCCTCATTGTTTACATTTCACGCAGAAAATTGTTATCGCATTGTTTCAAATATTAATTTGTAGCGCTGTTGTTGGTTTTTTTTTCTTTCCTTTTCCGTTGCTCTTATCTTTATTGTGTACATTGTGTTTATATTCGCATTAGCATTGTAGTTGTTTTGCTTAACGGTTCTTGTAATTGCTTATGCTTCTGCTTCCGCTTCTATCATTAAATTAGTCCAAATTTTTCCCCTCCCGTTTATTTTAATCTTATCATCGTGTTATTTTACCTTTGATTTACCTTTATCCCTGTGCTCTTTCTCTTCCTTTGCACATAAATTTCGTATATACTATATGTATAGCTGGCGGTGTGTTGTGTATTTGACAATTAGCGGTTTTGTTTCGTAATTTAATGTGGCATTCAAATTTAATGTTGAATTAATTGAATCGTACAAAGTAGAGTAGTGTAGCAGAATAGCAGGGGGGCGGGGGGTGGTGAATTGTAGTGAATGGAATTTAATTAAAGTAGGTTGACTGCAGTCGTAAAAGGAAAAGTTTATTACGTTATCGGCAATGAACGGCAGCTTTGATTTGACATTAATTGTGCGCTAATGGCAAATTGCCGGAAGTAATGGTAACATATTGCCAACAATTTCATTGGAAGTACTACAGCAGAGCGTAAATCCAAAAAAAAAACGTTAGATGAGGGTGCTTGATTTGTATATTTCGAAGAATAGAGAGGCGCTTCAAATAGCGTCAGGAAATGGAGGATAAAAACAACAGAATTGAAAAAAAATAATTTAGTCAACGTCTATTTGATTTGAAATGAATTTTAAAATATTAATCATTAATGTTCTAGAACTAAAAAAGTAGAACTGAAAAGAGCTGGGCTATTTAGTTCACACTTGCAAATTTTAAAAACGCCATTTTGAACCAAAATAAAAAAAAAATGTTAAGATAAGATATATTACTAAACAGAAACACCCGGCAGCCGTTGTCCTATCTATATTTATTTATTAATTGCCTTTTGCATATGCAATCAGGAAACAACTTTTTGTTGACCTCATATATAACAGGTGGCAACCTTCTGAAAAATTTGGAAATGCCGAGACGAAAATTTTGCCACCCCTATTTTATGTTTCATACCTTGTGTATTATTTAAATAAATTTGGCTTTTAAAAAAGGTGGCAACCCCCTTAAAAAAATATTCCTATACACTTTCTTCTAGCGACACCCATATTTTACTACTTCGTATAGCTTGTGCGCGATTTAATTAAATTCGACTTTTGAAACAGGTGGCAACCCTCTCCAAAATAAAGGTATGGACCTTCCCCTCGTCGAGACGCACCGTTTGACACTCATATAATAATATTTCATATGGCTTGCGTATAATTTATTTGAAGGTGGGAACCCTCTTCAAAAAACAGCGAAACGCAGTTTAATATTAAGCGGCCTCTTAAAACTCCCAAAGAGGGCCTCCTCGGAGAGAGTTACTGATAGCTTAGGTTAACAGTTTCTAATTCTTTGGTTCTGCACCCGGCAATGTGAGGATTCAAAATAACATCAAGGGATTCTCGAACCATGAATTCTCATTAATTAATGAGAACTCGATGTCTTCCTCAGGAATGCCAGACTGTTATCCAAGGCGGCCTTAGAATGCCTAAGATTCGCCTGAGCAACCCTCATCGTCTTACTCAAATTCGGTCATCACCTGGCTGAAAACCTCGATGGCTTCTTCGCCCATGTTAACCTTTGGCCTCAGGCATCAGCCTTTGGAACATACTCGTTGAAGCAGTTTAGCTGTTCCTAGACCGAAGATCAGCTTATTAACCACTTCCGCAGTGACTCGATACATTTTTCGTTTACCATTAGAATGGGTAGCATTTTCACGCTGTCCATGGCCAACTTCGGCAATCAAATGCAGGCGCTAGGTTTTCTAGGTATCTTCTCGACCCCCCAGGCACTGCCGAACTCGACTGTGAATTTGTATAGAAATTCCCCGGAGAACTCATCTCTACGTTTGAAAATTCGACAACCCCACAGGGGTCCACTAGAGATGAATCCAGGAATAGGGCTGTCCGGATTTTCAAACAGGATAGGTCGCCTATTCTGGGAGTTTTAACTCGGATTAGGTTCACCACTCTTGAACGGGGTTCGCACTGAATGTGGCTTCGGCTACTACTGCGGACTGAAGGTAATACCTTGCCACCTTTCAGTACCGACACTTTGGCAATGGTTCTGCTAGGTGGGAAGTGTATTCCTCGTACCCTTTTTCATAGCTTTTGGAAGCGCCGAAAGGAACTGATAAAGAAACAATCATAAAAAAACGTTTTATAACTGCTTCCCAAAGAGTTACATTGTATCTACTACCGACGCCATAATGATGGTGACTTTCGCGGAAGCGCACAAGCTCATATCATTACAAAAGTTATGTAAGTTGAGCGAAGCAAAGCTACATAAAACAAAAGCATATAAAGGAAACGAAAACATAATAATGATGTGACATTGAACGGGGAGGAAGCAATTGAAAATTTGGTGTAGGGGAGTAGAGAAACTTGCAAAATGGCAATGGAATCGAAGGAAGACACACAAAAACATACAAACAGTTAAAAAAAATATCTGCTAAATAAGAAAACGCGCAACATTGAAATTGAAAACAAACAAATAACCAAAAATCGAGCAGCAAAGCCAATGTAAATAAAGTTAAAAAAACGAGTGCTGCTGCGCGGGTGACGTCACCAAATTGCCAATGAAATTAATTGAATATCAACACTTATGGCGGTCGAATATCAATTTCAATGCAAATACTAAAATTGGCAGCGAAAGGAGTGGCGCAGCAGAAAGCGAAAGAGTGCTAGGGAAAGAGAGTGGGAGCGAGCAATGACAATGGGAAGGATAATGTGCAAAGTGATATCAGCAATAATAGTAAAATATTGCTGACGCTCTGCAAATACTGCCGCTGCTAATGAGCGTCTTTAGTCGAAAGTTTTCCGATGATAGTCAAATTGCATCAACTGCGAACGGAGCAAAATTTTGTGGGAGCCCGCGATTAGGGAAGTGTAGAAAACTAAACAAAAATAGCATAGAGTTCATAAAAGTTTAAAATTAACAGAAATAAGTTGAATGCAAAAATTAATTGAAATTATTTCGTATACTTTTGGCGCGAAATTGCAAAAGTAGTGTTATTAGTGGCATTTATAAAGCGCGGGTTTCGAGGGTTTTACTACGCGCTTGCCCACTCGGCGCAAAGTAAACTTTTTGGCAGGAGAGATTGCATTGCACATTGGACATCAAGGCTGAAATTATTGTTGGTTTTAATGCTGGTTTCCCGATAAAAAAAGTCCTCTGCCTTTTTCGAAATACGCGAATGCGCTGACTGTTTATTTGATGACAGGAGGTACTTCCTTTTGCACTCGCCTCTAAAATATAGAGTCTGGCCGGTTTAATTATGCAGCCCGCGTTATATTTTCCAGCATAATGTTAAAGAAGTCACACTAAAGAGAGTCATCCTGTCTAAAACTTCGTTTGCTTCAAACGACTTGGAGCGGTCCTTCGCTTCTGACGAAACAGATGTTATTACTCAACGTCATAGACAACTTCTGCTGGTACTGTCGACATCTGATTTAAAGTCGAAAAATGAAAAGATGGTGTGTGTCGATGAGTATCTGGCCGATGGTTGTTTTATCAGGTCCAAAGTCATACCGATAAGGTGCGATCAGTTCCTGCACGCTAGGCTTTAGTATTTGGCGCATATTGCAGGATCGCCCTGTTGTGCTCGCAGTCCGTCAGCAACAGCGACCTTATTGTTTTATAGAAGCCATGTTGCTGTTTGTTTTTTGTCCAAATCAGGGAACGGGAATTCGACTCCATTTTGCCTGGTTGCAGGTTACGCCTCGCTTCCTTCTTCAACCCCCGATATCTCTCTCGCATAGTTCGCGTTGCGGCCGATCGCATTTTTCCATTCCATGGCGGCGCGGTATTCCCCATCTTACCAGTTGTTCTCTCGAGCATCCTGTAAGCGGTGCGTAAAGAGCGAGAAATGCGGTCTCATTGGGCGCAGTTATCTTTTTGTTGAACATCGAGTGGCTAAGCAGTCGGCTATCTGTTGGGAATGCAGCTTTTGGACATCGCGATTTCCTTGTTGTACTGTTGGAGCGAATCTTGGATGGGAGAAACCGATGATATTAGTCGATGTTCGGTCCTCGAATAGTGTACACCTCTAAAAGACTGGAAGCATGCCTTCCGTCTACTTGGTTTCATGTATGGAACTTGATGTATCTTTTTATGCTCGCATCTGGTACTACATACAACTCCGTTTCGGACTGCTGTGAAATAGTTACGGTTTTTGTAGAAGCATTATATCATAAAAGCACCATATCACGACCTCGTGATGCGACTTTGTGACGCAACCGCAAAAAATCACTCTCATGCCGCTAAAGAAGTTTTGCATATTTATTGTTAGTTTGCATTTTTTTTATATAGAACTGAAATATCCATATGCTAAATTTCTTGCCGCAATTTAAAACTTATGGTTTAGATATAAAGCTAGCACACTTTCAAAATTTTCAGACCATGACGAACAATTATTATAAATAATTCATTTTAAAGTTATAATATATTGTACCTATATTTATATACTTTCATTACAATATAATTTCCAGCAAAAACTGAAATTAGCAAAAATTGTTTGCTTGCCCATTAATTTTATAGCTCCAAACGGCAAACATATTTTAAAAATTCAACCAAAATTCCAGCATATCAGCTATTTGAGTTGATCACCAAAAAAAAAACCAGTGCTCATAAAATACAATAGTCACGGTCATAATAAATGTTACCATAAAGCTTCAAAAATGCACAAAAAACGGCGAACAATCAAATCGATTTCCTGCTGAAAATACCGCACAAAATTTACATCCAATCGTTACTGACCAACACAGGGGAAACCGCAGATAAAGCGATAGATAATGATATAGACACAATTGAAACAAAAAAAAATATTCAAAATTTATACACATACTACATATGTATGTACATATTTACCTTTTTTTGTACTACAGTTGTAAAAATTTGCAGTTAGCATTTAGTTTTTAACTACTATTTGCCGTCGTAACTGCCTCAATTCGTTGCAAAATTGGCGAGCAACCGCGAATTGTGAATTTTGCTGATATGGTCAATTTTGTTGCGCGCGGATATTTCTAACATTCTAACGCTGCATTTTGACACACAACAATTGGCAGTAGTATAAAATGTATGTTCGTTGTACACTAGCATTGTTGTTGTTGTTGCTGCTGTTGTTAAAATAGCGCAGTCACCCATTAAAATGACTCTGTCATTGATTTTATATTTGGCGTAGTTGTGGCGGTTGAAAAGCAAACTGGAGTCAATATGTAAATGAGAAGAATGAAGAGAAAGTTTGCAACAACTAAAATATTCGAGAGAAATGTCAAAAATTATACGCAGATAACATATAGATAGGTAGTATTTATTTTCAAATTTAGTGGGAAATAAATTCAGTAGTACTGCGCAGTATTTCGCCGCAAAAGTAGCCAAATAATGCAAACGAAACTCGAAACATAATTAGATGCTACAACCTAAAGGATTTCTCAAAATCAAAAGTTCATATATTAAAAAAAAATCTAGCAATTAGGTTAAATGTTCCAGTGAAGCATAGGATACAATAGAATAGGCAAGTAATGCATTGTTTTTTATTTCCTTTTTCCGTTTTTCGGTATGTAAGTATAATGAAGTTCTAGAAATGTGCTGCGAAAAAATTATACAAAGTATTTACTTATTTATTTATTTCATTAGTCAAAAACACAAAAGTTTATACTGACTACTTAACGATAACGCAAATTTTTCAAATTAATTCAATATTAATTAAAACCTAAAAATATCACAATGTTAGTTAAGTTCATAAATTTTTTAAGACTAAAAAGAACCCGTCAACAAATAAGGCAATTGGCTTTTAGAAATTGAAAAATCAAACGAAGTGGAATTCGAGATCTCATTAAACTTGCAGCAGAGCTGTACAATCAAAGTCCCCTTGAATTAAATTAAACGCAAAAGTCAGCGATAGTCTTGGCGTTCGACGTTCAAGGGACTTTAGGATGATTAAAAGCAGGCCTGAGTCATAAGACAGAAGTTAAGTAGACCAGGGGTCATGACGATAATGGGTTGAAATTCGAGCGAGCATATTTTACACATACAAGGATGAAACCATTTAGCTAACATATGAATATGTACTATGTACGTTTGTATGAATGTTAGCATAAATTCGTTTATCGCCCATAACACTTAGACACACGTACATAGATCGACACAAATACAAACCAAAAGCATTCAAAAGTACAATAATCATATACATTCAAAATAATAGCCAAAAGCAGTTATGTTCAAATATAAATGTACACACACACATACACTTACTAAATAGCGGCGACAAACCGAGCTTTTAGTGACATTATCCAAAATTCATATTTTTGTTTATGATTCTGCGTGTGTGTATGTGTGCGTAAATTAACTTCAACTTCATTGGTATGCTTCACAAAAAGCATGCCAGTATTTGGTTTCAACTCCACGCCACTCTGCCTCCAACTACCGCTTTTTGTCTCGCCAAGTGTTGTTGGTTTAGTCGTCGCTACCACTATCAACATCATTACATATTATCCTTTATTGTTATTATTGTTTGTTATGCTTGTTATTGTCGCTTTTGCTGGTTGTTTGTTACAATCTATTAATATGGCTTACATATTTTATTTTTCCTACGTAACATTATTGTTGCTGTTCATATTATCATTAAGTTATGTTTATGTTGACCGTTTAGCAAATACGTATTTGATATGTTAATGCCGCTTTTTTTTATTGATCGGCCTTTGTTCGATTTTTTTCATAGGGAGTACCTTAATCCGCTGCAAAGCGCCGGTAAGTAGGCAATAAGTTTGATGGTTAATTTATCGTGGAATAAATCAATACGAGTTTATTACAATTGCAACTTTTAATATAGGTCATTACATAATTAAATAAATAATTTTTAAAAATATATAAATTAAGAAGTTATTCAGAGGTAAGCAATATTTAGTAGCTCAAAAAAATTTCGCTAAATTTTACTTATACATAAATATTTATACAGGCAATTCACTTTCACCCGGAAGTTTTCACTTCAAACGAGAATTTCATATGGGTACGCAAATTCTCTCGGAAATGACATTTAAAACTTGCCCGTTAACATTAGTTAACAAATAATTGATAAATGAGGGTACCGCTTTGAAAAATTGTTTTTACGCTAAGCTGGAATAGCTGAATATGAAAATGAGTTTAATTTATTTTTCCAAAGCAGCATTTCCGAGATATAGAAAAACCCTTGTTTTCGAGGTACTTTTGTAGTTATTGCCAAAACAATTGCTGAATAGCAAATAAACCTAACCTTCTATCGGTATAGTTTTACAGTTACATTCGGCTTCTTTACGCTGATTTATTTTTTGTGTAAATCGGCAGAGTAATTCTTGAGTTGCTTATGGCTAAATACAAAAGAAAACACATTTTCCGAGCTTTTATGAAAATTGTTAAATTTCATTCACTCTTTCTGGTAAATAACTTTTCTCAAAAAAATAACTAAAAATATTTTGTTGAAAGACAATTTTTTAATAAAAATGTAGGGTGTAAGAGCGTCGATAGCAACGATAGTTTAAATAAGTGAATATTAGGCAAGTTTAATAAATATACTGAAAACAATTTGCATGGTAACGAAATAAAAAAAAATTATTTTGAAGGTATAACCGCAAAAATATATTTGAGGTGAAAGCAGCGTTTGAACAAAAAGTAGCAAATGTTAATAAAAATTAGCATAAAACATCTAAATACTGGGTAAATGAGATCATTCCTGGATGAAAACCCAAACATTTTTATTTAAAACAAAATCATATTTAAACTTAAATTTTTTGGTTTCAATTGGTGAAATTGCCCCTCCATTTTGTACAACACCACCTATGAAAACCCTTGAAAAATGTGTTAATATTTTAATAAATATCAATAATATAAAATGAATGATATATATTTAAATACCACGGTCGCTTTTATCTACAACAAATGTTTAAGTCTGAAATACCATCGATAGTGGCGTTAAAAATTTTATCATCGATGATACTATCGATAGTGTCATCGATAGTTTTTAAGCACTACTAATTAATACGACCATTTTTACTAATTTCTACTACTATTTTTACTAATGCTACTGTCAATTACTATTACTACTTTTTCTAATTTCTACTTTTTACTACCATTTTTGCTAATGCAACTATTATTTTTACTAACGCTACTACTAATTACCATTACTACTTTTTCTAATTTCTACTACTATTTTACAAATTTTTACTACTATTTTTGCTAATGCGACTACTATTTTGACTAATTTCTACTACTATTTTTACTAATGCTACTACTAATTACTATTACTACTTTTTCTAATTTTTTCTTTAATTTAACAAATTTTTACTACTATTTTTGCAAATACTACTACTAATTACTACCACCATTTTTACTCATTTCCGCCACTATTTTTACTTATGCTACTAATAATTACTGCTACTATTTTGACTAATTTCTACTACTATTTGACAAATTTTTACTACTATTTTTACTAATGCTACTACAAATTATTACCATTATTTTTTACTAATACTACAACCATTTTTACTATTGCTTATTACTACTACTGCATACTTCTAACGACTACTACCGCTGCTACTCCCACATTTAACTCGCAAACTCTTTAAGCAGTTTTACTTCTGGCGAGCTCATTTAGGTCCACTGGTGTTTTTTCTATTATATTCAAAAGCATACCGTTAAAGCGAAGCCGCGACTAAAAGCTATACGACTGCGACTTATTTGTTTCCTTTTAATTTTTAGTTACCTTTTGTAAAAATAACATTTCTTCTACAACAAAAATCATATAAATCCTAGCTGCAAAGTGTGTGAAATTTTTTAAATAATTGAACAAATTTCCATCAAAATTTTACATTTTTTATTCAGAATTTTTAGAAAATTTTCCGGTACGCAGCTATAAAACTTGATCAATTTCAATATAATAAAGTGCAAGTTTGGAGTGGTGAGAAAGTGACCATGCTTTTTAATTGTTTTTTAGTAACAGCCTTGCATATTTTATCAATATAATGGTGGAATATTTTTTAAATGGCTAGCATAGCATCTTAATTAGATCTACATAAAAAATATGCTACGACTTAATGCAATGGTTATTGTAAAAGAAGTAATGCACTTGCAACAAAATTGAAACTCTTAAAACGAACCAATGAAAATGAATATCAAACAGCCGGGTTCAAAAAACGCTATCTCACTTACACAATTAAGGTCAAGTGATGAACATTGGTAATTAATATTTTTATAAAACATTTACACATCCACTTATTAACATTACTCGTATTAAATAAATTGCAAAATAGCACAGTACTTCAGATAAAATTTATGGATGCAAGTATGAAAGCAAAACAAAAAAGGCGCTGTAATGAATTTATGCACTCGAAAAATATTTGGCTAAGATAAACGACAGTTTATGGCGGCGGTACTGCCAACGTCAGAGCAGTAAAAAAAAAAAAATTAAGCACAAAATATGAACACTTAAGCTGATGGTAAATACAGATACTTTTCTGCATGTGTGTGTGTGTGCACTGAGCTAGCCACCGCATCAGCCTCAAGAATCGTTGGAATATAAAAAAAAACGAACGCAGCTGTGAAGTGGCAATGATGCAGTGCTGATTTTTTTAATCATCTTTTGCATAAAATTTTTTTTTTTTAGTATTTCACAATATTGTAAAAATGTATCCACCACTTGATGGCTTTTTATGATTGAACTGTTTGCTGCTAGTATTGATAGCAAAAAATGCGTATGCGGAAGCATCGTTATCTGCATGAATATCGAAAATGCATTTTCCGAAAATTACAACTTGAAGTGCTCAGATGTCGAATGATTCATGTTTGGAAATTTTTCACGCAATGCTAAATACAACAACCACTGTAGCCGAGTGGATAGCGGTGGGTGCTTTTGTCCAGAGTTAAATGACGAGAAATAGCAAATCGTAAAATTTTTTTTTAATTTTTGTTGGAAAAACTCTGTGGTTTTTTACCATGAAAAATTTGATATATATGTGTAAAAAACCAAAGTCACGATGTTTGTGAAACGGCTCGACCGATTTTTATAGTTTTTATGGTATTTTCGGTTAGTACGTAAAGCATATTTTAAGCTTGGGAGAGTGTTGCCACCTTTTTGAAGAAGCAAACTTAATTTAAATATGCACAAGTTATATGAAGTATTAAAATATGGATGTCAAGCGGTTCGCCGCGGCGAGGAGAAAGTTCAAAGCAAACTTTTGTGAGAGTTGCCACCTGTTTGACTAGTCAAATTTAATGAAATTGTAGACCAATTATATGAAATATTAAAATATGGATATCAAGTGGTTAGTATCGGTAAGGAGAAGGTTCATACATATATTCCATAGAGGGTTGCCACCTGTTTATAAAGTCTAGTTTAAGTAAATTGTATGAAATAGCTAAATATGAGTGTTAAATCATTCGATCCGCGAAGAGCAAGCTTATAGCTATATTTCTAAAAAGGTTGCCACCTGTTTGAAAAGTGAAATTAATTTAAATTTCACATAAGTACATAAAATGTTAATATGTGTGTCAAAAGGTTCGTCTCGGCACGCTCAAGATTCATACCTATATTTTTTTTAAAGTTGCCACATGTTTGAAATTTACTTAAGTTATACACAAGTTATATGTCAGAGGATCCATATACGATTTCTGGTTACATATTGAAAGAGCAATTAATAAATTAATATAGGAAGGACACGAGGGCTACATTTTGAAGAGGGTTGTCACCTGTTTGAAAAGTCGAATTAAATTTAATTGCACATAAGTGTATAAAATATTAATATGAGTGTCAAACGGTTCGGGACCTACAAATGTGAGCTCGAGATCGCAGATGGTATGCGCCTTCAAATAAATCTTTAGCCAGTCTAAAACCAGTTCCAACAACTTCCACTTCCGAACTTCTCCTACCATTGGTGGTGTACATCTTGATGCCATACCGCAAATTCAGAGACTTATAGATTTACACCAGCTCCGAAAGGTAGAAGATTTCTGTGTGCGATTTTTTCAAGGTAGAAATGCAATCGGATAATTTTTGATGTTACTTACCTTGGTCTAGGAACCGCGACTGCTTTAGCTAACTGGAGCTGGGGCAGTTCTGATTAAAGAACTATGCCTGAGATGCAGTACCAAAACTTCGTGAGGACGCAGTATAAATCAATTTGTCACTCTCCAAGTGCGGTATACTTTCTACCAATAGGGACAACACGTCGATATTATCGTCTTCTGTTTGATCGCTGCTACAAAGCAATAATATTCGCTCCAGATATTCATAGTGGCCAAACACCTGCACTTCTTCAACCCGTTTATCAAAAAAACCGGAGGTTAAACTGTAGTTCTAGGCCAGTAAACTCCAGTAGAAATTGGGATGATTAGTCTGTCTAGGGCTTTGTATGCCCAAAGTACCATAGCCGGACTCAGACCATAAGTCTTACTAAATATTCTGCTATACTATCTGCAAATTTTCAATGCATCATTTTTCTTCAGTTCGGTATATAACAAGTTAGTTCGAGATAGTTATTCATGACCAACGAGTTGAGGGTGGACTAATTACTAGGATTATTTAAAGCTTGAAGAAAATACCACATAACTGAGAACTCTATATTGAAATCATTGTCTCATTTGTACTTTTTAGAAAAGTGCATCATCTAAAAATTTCTAGTGCATTATTCCTCTTCGTCCATTAATACTCTATATCTGATTTTGTTCACCTTCGGATACCGTCCTTTCTTTATGCACCTTTGTTACCCAGTTTATGAATACCTTTCGTTATCTCTACAAAGCTACACTAATCAAGCTTTTTTGAAAAGCTCTCAATATGAGAAAACATCGCAAGATCACCACTAAAACCACTCAATAAGCAATGTACTCAAACTTGCAAAGAGAACCAGACAAATGCAAAGCTCCATTTGCTCTAATAAGCAAACGATGGGCTTCAAAACCCGCTAACAACAATAAATATATGAATGTTAATTTAACTAAATCCACAAAGTCGAAGTGTGGCAGTTGGGGGCATCAGAGAATCAATAACAATGAATGATGAGTATGCGAGAGGGAGAGAGAGAGAGGGAGAGAGAGAGAATACACGAAATACCCAATGAAATATAGAAACACATTTTTCTTAAATACCAACAAACCTAACAAAAAAAAAACACTACATACGAAACAGCAACAAGTGATCGCATTCTGATCGCATTTTACCGGCTGCCCATCAAAGCCGACAGACAAGGTGGCAAACCGCAGCGACGGCAGCAAAAGCGACTGCGTCCGCCACGCCAACAGCCGACATAAACAAACTTGACTGCGAATTTGGGTTCGTCTTTTGGTCGGTATTTCGGCCAGCTGCTTTGCAGGGCAATCATCGTTCGTAAGTAGCTATTGTTTTGTTCGTTTTAGCCGGTTTTATGATCGTCACGTTTGCCGGTCGGTCTGATTAAGCGGCAACGTAAAGCGATCGTCAGCAAAAGCCACAAAGCGTACGGTTATCGATGGCAACGGCAACAGCAGCAGCAAACAGCGGCGGCGGCGTAAGTTTAGCAAAGCGCGCGCAGCGTTAACTTTTTCGTAGCGTCTGGCTAGCCATTCAGTCTTTCTTCAATTGCGAGCGCGTGCAAACGTCCGAATAGGAGTTAAGTTACTATTTGTTAGGTAGTGAAATTTCATTTGATGGCGAAAAATATACAAACATATTTTGTGCAATTTATGATTTTCAAAAGCGAACAATTCATTTAGTTGGTATATATTATACAAATGAACGAAAAGTTTACATATTGTTCATAGCTACATTTTTATATTAGGTAATGGAAGTGAGTGATGTGGCAAAATATTGAAAATAGCAAAACAAATTTTCGAAGTGTGTGAATAACTAAATGCGCATAACGAAATAAATTAGGTAACATAGTGAGTGAAAAAGGCATTGAAATTTTCCAAGAGGAAATAGTAAAATAAAGAAATGTAAAATATGAAATTAAAATGAACTTGATGTAAAAAATTTGGATTTAACTGATTATCAAATATACTAAGATTTTTCTGGTATTACTAAATATTACTTAAAAGCATAGCGCACATAAAAAAAATTCTTCGTAGTAAAAACAGCAAAATTGTTTTCAAATTATATTCAGTGCTGAAAAAAGTCTGCATACGTACAGCTAAACCCAACGCATGAAAAAAAATTTTTTTTTTTTTTTAAATGCGTCCAAATTAATAAACGTGCTATAAAAATAAAAATTTATCACATTCGTTTAAAGTAAATCCAAAAAAGTGCCTACGTAATAGACATAACATAAAAGTCGAAATCGAATAAGAATATATTCCAAAAACGAAAACAAAAAAAAAACAAACCTAAAATTAAAAAATAAAAAAACGGAAAGTTTTAAAATACATCATCGAAAAAGGTAAGAAAAATTCTTTAAATATTATTTTAGAAAACGTTTGATAATTTTTTGAATTAAGCGAATTTATATAAAAAACAAGGTTTACTTTTAGACCAATCAAAGAATATGGAAAAAATTCCAAATATAAGCTTGTGGAATGTAAAAGATTTTTTAAGATAAAAAACGGTAACATTTTAGAATAAAATGTGAGATACAATTCTAAAACAAAGTATTTTGATTAATTTATTTTTCAAATAAATACATACCATAAAAAAATTACAGTAAAATTAAAAACCAGATACTGACCAGAAAAGAAATTCAGGGCAAAAAGGGAAAAATTTAAAAGGCTATTTAAAGAAAGGACCAAACCAAATATTACCAAACTTCTGTTGGAAACTTTTTTAAGCAGCGTAGATAAATTGAGAAAACCAAGACCAAAATAAAATTATTTCGGAGAAGTAAAGACAGATCCAAATAGGAAAATTTTTCAAATGATTACATAATCGAAAAAATGGGATCAATAAGAAATATACAATTTATTAATGAAAAACTTTAGTCAACATTTCAAAAAAATGAAAAGACTTTTTTGATAAAAGACAATTTTTTTTTGTAACAGTGGCACAAAATGGTTAAACTAAATACATTTTAAATAATACACTATATTTTTTAAAAAGGCTATATGTATGTATACTAAAAAAAATTTAAAAAAAATTTAAAAATAAAATTCTGAATTTCAAACTTTTTAAACCGAAATTCTAGAAATTAAGTAATTAAAATGCCATAAGATTTTATTTTTTATAAATTTTGTGTTATATACTTCTGTTCAGTTTTTTTTTTTTTTGAAGGAGTAGAAAAAACTAATTTTAATTTATGTAGCTAATGTTTGATGTATTTTGCCATGCTATAAGTAAACATTTTTAATTTTTGCTTAATGCATGCGGATATAGAATTTTGAATTGACCTTCGTGCAAAATATTTGACAAGATCGCAACTCTTTGTCTGTTTGAGAATTGAAGTTTCAGGGGCAAAAATAATATTTTGAACTAAACACTCATACTATTTTAGAGTTCTATAGATTCTTTATACTTCTGGGTTTAAAATCCGTCGTCAGTTCAGATAGGACATTGGACAATAGTGACTTCGTCTATAATAGGATTACTTTGACTTTTCAGTTTTGGAAACTTTTCCATCAGGTAATTGTTTAGGTTTTCTTTTACCCTTGTAAAATTGCCTAAATACTTGTAAATATATTATTACTTTAACGAAACCATTTCATCAGAATCGAAATCAAGAACATCAATATATTTTGTTTGAGAAAAATTTGATCTTAATTGAATTACAGAACAGGCCTGGTTAGTATTTTTCGAACGGCAATGTTTTGATACTTTCAAGGTGAATTCATACAAGGTGCTGTTGATCAAGCAGCTGATTGAATTCGCTTGGTAAACGTTATGTCAAAATGATGTGCTGGTTGTAAATCATTCGTCTGTATAATTTGTTAGTCTACATTTTTGTTTTTGTACGTATAATACCACCTGATATGAATTCGCCTTGGTGTTATCCAAACAGCCAATTACTTTTTCTACTTACCCAATTCGCCCGAGTTGTTTTGTTTTAGACAACCAAAGAAAAACTGAGCGAATTCAGATTTTGACATTATACTAGGAAAATTACACAAACAAAACAACATTTTGGTAAGAAATTCAGACAAAACTCCATACTCATAATAAATGTCAAATTATAAAAATATAATAAATATAAATAATAATAAATATAAAATATTAAAATGTCCTATAATCTTCAATGATTTTTTAATTCGTTCAAATGTAATTCATTAAATAGCTCGACACAAGAAATCCCTTTCGTAATTATTAAAAAAAAAATCTACATTTAAATTTGATTTAAATTTCATTTAATTGTTCAGCAGATCAAAGAATAGCGTGATCGGGATTTTGTCGCGTCTGGCTTATGTCGGGAGGGTATTTGATTGTGTCTGGGTTATATAATTCCGGATTTTGGGGTTCGAGGTTTAATTGTACACTCTTACTACCTACTGCTAAAAATTCCAAAAGATCAGATTCTGTCATATTGCTCTCCTTCTGTTGAAAGCAGAAGGTTGTCGAGCTTTTTTTTCAATAAAATTAAAAAGACATTAGAGTTCTTCATTTGTCGAAAGTGTTCAAGGTCTAAACGATTGCAAACTGTACCTACATATTTCTGGACTGGCTTTCTAAAAGCCACTTTACTTCCAAAATCTACATAAGAAAGAGTGCAATTTAAGGTATCAAACCTTAGCCAAAAAAAAAGCTAACTTTTCTGTCGTAACTGCGGTAAAAAAAAATAAATGACTACGTTCAAAAATTAATCTATCGGTAAACTTAAAAACCGTATTGAAAAAAAAAAACTTTCACTAAACGATTTTGTGTAGCTCTCTAAAATTACAACTACAACTAACGTATTCTGCGTCAAAAATTAATTGTTTTTACCTCCACATGCAGGTTTTCTCTTAGGCCTTGTTGCATTATCATGGCGCCTGCCATAAAAGAGGCCGCACCATTAAGTTGATTCAAAAAAAAAAAAGACTTATATAATTTAACCTCTCTTTTGCAATTAAGTAGATGGAATCAAATTATTTTGAACTGAAAACTCAATCGCAAAACTAAAAACAAAACATAACTTTAAACGAAGCCTAAAACAAAACAAAATATAAAATACAAAAAGAAAAACAACAACCACACTCAAAGACACTCCCATAGCCATCAATAAACAAACAAAATGCACAGTAGCACCAAGAAAAGTCATTAGAGTGTTGAAAAACTAATAAAAAAAATAAAAATAAATGTATAAATAAATAAAATGTATAAAACAATAACTTTGAAGTGATGCGTCGCTCGACTATTCAATGCGTAAAAGTAGCAGCTATAAAACGCGCACAAACTGTCACACACACACACACACACACACACACATACATGCATGCAGTATACTAATACCAAGGCAAATAAAAAAGATTCATAGACAAAATTTGTAGCAGCACAAGCGCGCTAACAAGCTCCACGTCGAGAGCCACTAGCGATTTACACACGTCAGTGTCGCTCACAGTGGGCCGCTTTTGGTGTAAAGCGCGGCAAAAAATCGAAAGAGTTATGCGATGAAATTGAAATTTTACATAGAGCACTTTTGCGTTGATTTTAACATAAACTTTGAAAATGAACGTGGTTACTCAATTGCGACACCTACCTCCCAAAAAACGAAGCTTAAATCCTAAAAGCAGATGAAAAATAGTCAAGCCTCTATATTAGAGTGAGTTATTAATATCAGAAGCACAAAAAAAAAACAGAAGTTCTGTTTCTGAAAGGTTAAGTTCTTCGGTGTGCTAAAAACGAATTTGAGGTCAAAATTTACTCATCATCGAATTTCTAGATTACATAAAAAATCAAAACTGATATTGTTCCTACGTTTTTTGATATGCTAAACACGATTATGAGATCAAAATTTATATTTTGCCATAGCACCCACAAAAGCCCAATAAAGTTCAAGTTTTAAAATTTTATAAAAGGTAATTTGCTAAAATTTTAATCACAGGAGACGAGGGTTCAAAAAAAAATTTTACTCTTTCTTGATTTTGGTTTTTTTTTTAAATTATGAATTTAATAATAAAAAAAACACTAACACACATGTTTTTCAGTTCAAACTATATCCAATAAATAATATTTATTTAGTATCAATAAATAGAAGTTATTTGCAAAAACAACACAACAAAGATGGAAAAGTCGTGAGTTCGAGTCCGGTCAAAGTCTAGAGAGAAGAAGTTTGATGAAGAATTGTGGTGATCTCGGAAATATCAGCTACAATTTCCACAGCTTTGACTGTTGTTGCTTTTAGTTTACTAAATAATTAGTTCAAATTTAGTTCGAAGAATTTAATTAGGGAGAGGAAGAAGTAGCACTTAAAATTTTGGAAAATAGGCGTAGAACGTTGAAAGCAAATTAATTTCTGTTTGTTTTTGTTTAAAAAAATAAAAGTCATTTACATTTTCAGATGTAGCGTTTTATAATAACTGCATCTGGATTATGTACAAAAATTTTTGTTCATTTTAAATAAAACATGTGATGAGATTTTAAACAAAGCTCTTCCTTTTCCTTTTATTTCCTTAAGTTGACTTATTTTTAAAGTTGAATAAAATGTTTTCATAAATAATAAAATATCGGCGGACATAGAAAAGCTATATTTTCAAAACTGAACACACTTTCATTCGTACCGTTATAACCATTATTTTGATTTTTTCGGATCAAAAAATCATTGACAAGAATTCATTCAAACAAAATATATCGACCTTATCCTTAAAACATATGCTATACAAACCTGACCTCATTTTTGTCTAGAGGTATTTTTTTATATTTATTTTCTATCAAGTTTGACCGTTATTTTGTGATTTATATTTTTTCGATCAAAAACAATGGTTATTCTTGGAATCTGTCGATCAAATTTGGTCGGCATTTTTTTTTTAATTTTTATTTTAACGATACAAAATTATCGACATTCTTGGGTTTAATATTTTCTGATCATATCAACAATTGATTGATAGTTTGTGATAATTGTTCTCGATCATAAAATATATTATTGTTATTGCCGATAATTTTTTTGGCGTTAATTATGAACAAAAAATATAATGATAATTTTTTATCGAAAAAAAAATCCCAAAATAACCACCAAATATGATGGAAAGAATGAAATTCCAAGAATAGCGATTAATTTTATCGAAAAAATAAAAATCAAAAAATAACGAAAAAATTATCAGTCGAAAAAATAACAATAATAAAAAAACTAGTTAATCATAAGTTTTAAAATAAAAATTATAACCACTACTGTCACTGAAAGAAATCAGGAAAATTTTAATTTTTTACCAGGGGCCGTAACGGTTAATACTTTTATTAAATAAATAGCTTTTTAATCGATATTTATTGAGTTTTGTTTTTTGCTTGGAAAATATTCGTTGTTGGGCTTAATTTTGGCTCAGATATAGTGAAAACCGTCATGCAAAATAAGTGTTACTTTCAGAGCGATAAATAAAGCTCAAGAAATAACGATTAAACTTGATTTTTTTTTTTTTAATACAAGTCAACTCGAAAAGAATTCAGACGACCACCAAACTGACAATTTTTTAGATGCTATAAATCTAGAGATTTTACCTAAAATTGCGTTCACAAAATGTAAAAAATTCTAATTTTTGCCAAACTACTATGTTTGCCCTCCGTCCGCCCACTATGCGTGCGGCTTGAGTATAGCATTCAAATTTTGAAAAATAGTGGTTGCTTTTTTCATACGTATCTTGTTTTTTTTTTTTTGTTGCAGCCGTTGGCACTACATATAAAAATGATAATTGGTATCTGTAAGATAGATACCGTGCACAATGTTAGAGCACCTTTGTATGTGTGTGTGTGCATGTTGTACATTTATTTCAGCTAGCAGTAAAAACACCAGGCCGCCACCGCGCAACAAAGTTCCACGTAACTTACGCATAATACCATTCTATATATATATATAAAAGTAGATAAGATAAGCAAATAACACGTTTAATTTAATACTACTTGAATGTACGGCGAGTATCTGTGAGCGAATGTGCAGTGCTCGAGGTACGGTACTACAAACTTCTTCTATGCTTATGGCGTAGAGTTTACGTTGATAAAATTAGAATTGTAGTTGTTGTTGCTAGCAATGCTACATCGATATGTATACGAGTGTTGCTAGCTTTGTTGTTGTTGTTGTCGTAATTTTGAAAAGTATTAACTGCTTTTTTTCTTCTTCTTTTTATTTATTTCAGATTCAACTGCGTTAAAATAATTGAAATCGCTCGATCGAATGCGTCCGTAGATGTGGAAGTGTAAACTGATAAATATAAATATATACAAATATAACAATCAATGTGTTTGAAAGCAAATAAAATAAGTAAATGAAAAAAAATTGATTGCTAAGAATATCAGTTAGAGATTTATGAAAAATTATTTTAAGCATAAATGATAAATAAACCTTTAAGTGCTATGGCAAACAAACTAGTGAAGAAATTGTGAAAAAAGTGATTTGTAAGCCTGAAAGAAGAAAAAAGGAAACCGCATCAAAATCGATTAAATAGCAAATGCAATCAAAACAAATTGAGAAACCAATCAACTGACCGATTTTATAAAGTGGTGAGTAAAATGAAATTAACTAGATTTTTTCTGACACTATTTTTAATTCTATTAATTTCATTTATTGTAAAATATAAAATTAGTACAATAAGATTGCAATTGTATTTAAAAACAAGTAAAAACAGCGCTGTCTTCGGCTATGCCGAAGGCTTCATACCTTTCATGAATGGAAGAATAGTAAAAAACGTGTTATTGTATTACAATTTCGTATTACCTATAGTTAAAAGCGAAAATTTCCTTCAAATCAATAAAAATAATTCTAGTAAAGGCATTGTTATAAATTATTTAATGCTTTTCCTTATGTAATTAAAAAGAACTATGTTTTAAGAAGGGAATGGTTTTTGAATATTTTTAATATCGTATCGACGCTTGATATTCAACATTTAAAAAATACAAATAATTAAGTATTAATACGTAAGACCTACATATGTCGGTCTTTGAAAACAGTTATCAGATCCGTAAATAGTTCCCAAACGTTTAACGCTATGATTCATGTGATATTGCGCTGAGCTTATTACTTTTCGCAATAAATATTTGTCCTGAATTTATCTTGCCGATTTACACTGTGAACTCCGATCTTGATGAATACTAATATATAGCTAATAATGGTTGATGTTTGTGCAAAATTTCAAGCCTTTAGCTGTTTAAATGGAGGAGTTATGGTGCAAAATGCAATATCTGAACAATCGGTTGTATGGGAGCTATATGTTATATTTCTCCGATCTTCATGATTTTCAATACTGATACATAGCTAATAATGGCTGATATTTCTGCAAAATTTCAAGCCTTTAGCTGTTTAAATGGAGGAGTTATGGTGCAAAATGCAATATCTGAACAATCGGTTGTATGGGAGCTATATGTTATATTTCTCCGATCTTCATGATTTTCAATACTGTTACGTAGCTAATAATGGCTGATATTTCTGCAAAATTTCAAGCCTTTAGCTGCTTAAATGGAGGAGTTATGGTGCAAAATGCAATATCTGAACAATCGGTTGTATGGGAGCTATATGTTATATTTCTCCGATCTTCATGATTTTCAATACTGATACATAGCTAATAATGGCTGATATTTCTGCAAAATTTCAAGCCTTTAGCTGCTTAAATGGAGGAGTTATGGTGCAAAATGCAATATCTGAACAATCGGTTGTATGGGAGCTATATGTTATATTTCTCCGATCTTCATGATTTTCAATACTGATACATAGCTAATAATGGCTGATATTTCTGCAAAATTTCAAGCCTTTAGCTGTTTAAATGGAGGAGTTATGGTGCAAAATGCAATATCTGAACAATCGGTTGTATGGGAGCTATATGTTATATTTCTCCGATCTTCATGATTTTCAATACTGATACATAGCAAATAATGGCTGATATTTCTGCAAAATTTCAAGCCTTTAGCTGTTTAAATGGAGGAGTTATGGTGCAAAATGCAATATCTGAACAATCGGTTGTATGGGAGCTATATGTTATATTTCTCCGATCTTCATGATTTTCAATACTGATACATAGCTAATAATGGCTGATATTTCTGCAAAATTTCAAGCCTTTAGCTGTTTAAATGGAGGAGTTATGGTGCAAAATGCAATATCTGAACAATCGGTTGTATGGGAGCTATATGTTATATTTCTCCGATCTTCATGATTTTCAATACTGATACGTAGCTAATAATGGCTGATATTTCTGCAAAATTTCAAGCCTTTAGCTGCTTAAATGGAGGAGTTATGGTGCAAAATGCAATATCTGAACAATCGGTTGTATGGGAGCTATATGTTATATTTCTCCGATCTTCATGATTTTCTATACTGATACATAGCTAATAATGGCTGATATTTCTGCAAAATTTCAAGCCTTTAGCTGTTTAAATGGAGGAGTTATGGTGCAAAATGCAATATCTGAACAATCGGTTGTATGGGAGCTATATGTTATATTTCTCCGATCTTCATGATTTTCAATACTGATACATAGCTAATAATGGCTGATATTTCTGCAAAATTTCAAGCCTTTAGCTGTTTAAATGGAGGAGTTATGGTGCAAAATGCAATATCTGAACAATCGGTTTATGGGAGCTATATGTTATATTTCTCCGATCTTCATGATTTTCAATACTGATACGTAGCTAATAATGGCTGATATTTCTGCAAAATTTCAAGCCTTTAGCTGCTTAAATGGAGGAGTTATGGCGCAAAATTCAATATCTGAATAATCGGTTGTATTATATGTTATAGTCACCCGATCTGGCCGATTCCGACAAATGTTTAATCATTTGTAGAACGACACCTGCTCACCAAATTTCATCAAAATAGCTCTAAAATTGAGGGACTAGTTTGCGTTCAAACAGACGGACAGACGGACAGACGGACAGACGGACAGACGGACAGACGGACAGACGGACAGACGGACAGACAGACGGACATGGCTAAATCGACTCAGCTCATCGTCCTGATCATTTAGGTATACTTTTTGATGGGTCTATCTCTTCTCCTTCTGGCACTTACAAACATCGGACCAAACTTAATATACCATTTCATTCTCATGAAAGGTATAAAAACCAGTAACTTAAAACTGAGATAAGAATCACGACAAAATAGTAAATAATAATAAAAATATAATGTATTATGCCAAACGTTGTCTGACAAGTAACATAAAACAAAATTTTCAAAAACTAGATAGCGAGCTTCGAAAAAAATAATAATTTAGCGAAAGTATGAATACAAAACAATCGTAAAGTTGCTTTAATCGAGTTCCAGGAGCGAATAGTATTGACTAAAAATAGTCTTACAGATGTTTGGTAATTATATTTGGATATAATAAAATCTATTAAGCGACGAGACTTTGGGAAGGAAAGTTCATCATAACGAAAGTCAGGCTCTTTATTCATAATTAGGTGAAATGGAAAACGCCAATTTCTTGCAGTCAAATAATCGGAAATACCGCAACACAATAGCCGCGATTTCGATCCAATAAAACTAGCGTATCTTCCTAACCCAAAAACATATCGCGTAATATAAATGAATACCACATCAATTTTATGAGCAGATTTGCATACCACCCTGCTGTAAATTAGCTCAGAATAGTAGAAATTTGGCAGTATTAATTGAATGGACTATTATATTTTTTTTTACTAAAGCGCACCAGTGCCCAGAGTACGAATAACCTTTGAATACATGCATTTTTAAGATATTGAGTTTAAATTACAAATATGGTAATTGAAAGTAAATACAAGCAAGATAAGGTAATTGCCTGCTCTTCACGACATCGCAACATACTCCGTATCAATGCCAGTCTGGTTTCTGAGCATATTGTAAAGCACTATTAGGACATTCGGAATGGATGGGAAACCGAGCAACCCGATCGGTTAATTTCATGTTAGACAGACGCTCCGAAGGAACTGTTTTCAAAACCACGCTGTCTAGGAGGTTGCAATGGGCTGGATTCCAAGCCGTGCTCTTACTTTATAAAGTTTCATAAGCGAGGGAATGGCGATTAATTGCCGCTGCTATGTCTTAGCCCTTCAATTTCATTGTGTCTGCGACTATGCCGCTTGCTAGCTTCCAATTTTTCTTACGCTCCCTAAGTTGTCACATCTTTGTTGCAAGGCCTCCACGCTGGCATATCTGGCCGCGGAACGTTCAATTCGGTCATTAAAAAGCTTTGGTGCCTCTTTCGCTTCTATATTGAGGGGGTACCCGAAGTGCACTTAATCTGTACTTTGTGTCAAAGAGAAGCTGTCGCTGATGCCTTTTTATTCGCATATTCCAAATGGGGTTCCAGTGACAACCTCTTATCGAACATAATCCGTAGGCGTCGAATGGAGGACAAATACGTCGCACTATGTTCGCAAATTCGTAGGGTAACCTCTTGTAACTGTGTATGGCTTTTGTCGCGAATTTCAACTACAGTGATGTCGTCACATTTGGTGCCTTGAGGCGAAGAATTCTGTTGTCGATTCATAATGTTCCAAAGGCAGAGCTCTCAATACAAATTAGGAATGACAAGTGTGGACGCACTTGGTGTTTGCGAAGTAGTTTGAACGAAATGCAAGTAATTTACGATGTAGTTTGTTCGACATATTATTTCGCCTTTACTTTACATCCACTTTTAAGCTAGCTTTTTGTAAAGGGCGTTTTTTTTTAAAGTAAATTTCCACGGATTTGCGGCGTCATTCTTTCCATGATGGTTTGTCAATACTTACTGAACAGAAATGTCAAAACGAAATGTCTTTTACCAGCTGTCAAAGGACAGCTATACCTAACGAAAGTTCTATCAGTTTAAAAAAAAAAAAACACCCGTTAGTTTATTACAAGTGAATTTTTTTTCGAAATTCCAGAAAAAATCTAACTGCATACATATATATTGTGGCAATTCATTATTTATTTCTGCAGGGAATGTAGAAGTACACAAATGTCAGTAAAGTACATATATTACATATTTCCACACGCACAACATGTACACTTGAGTAAATAATTACACAAAGATAGACACATACATAAATATCAACATACGTGTATACAAATATAGCAAGCGATAGATTTTTTCTTTAAAAAAATATCACACATAAATATTCATATTCATGTCTCTTTATATTTGTGCACAGTTATTTATCTATCTATCTACATATGTATGCGTTTCAATAATTGGCAATCGATTGATCAATATGCCTAGCAACAATCACGACCGCAGCACGAGCAATAAACAGACAAACAAAAAAGCAGCAGCACAAATGAAAAAAAAAAACACACATACAAAAATTAAAAATAAATAACAAAAAATTAAGCATAAAACAATAACACATGCGCCCATAGGCACATAAGTTTTCGGTTTTTTTTAACATACTATGCACATAGCTATAAACATATATGTAGATATATATGTATTTTAATAGCCTTTTAGCAAACAAAAACAAAAAATTTAAAAATTTTAAATTTTGCATTTTTTTTCTTAATTAAATCTCACATATTGTTTTGCTGCTGATGGTTATTTTCTGGTTGTGGTGTAGCCGATTGTGTGGTTGTGGTTGCGGTGTTAGATGTAGCCTGATAGCGCACAAAAATTGAAAATAAATTAATTTGAACGTAAAGTAATTGTTTAAAGTTGTTGCAAAAAATTTTGCGTTTGCTTTAGAATCAAATAAAATTGTTCTGTTTTATATGTAGACGATATTTGCAATTGCTGTTCGTTCGGAGAACAAAACAATGTACGATTTTATCCATGAAATTCTGTAGTTTTTTCTTCCTTTATGTCTTCTTCTTATCTTATCTTAAATATAAAAATCTCGCGTAGCGGTGTTTGTGGTCGAACTCCTCCGAAACAACGCGACCGCTTTTTATGAAATTTTGTATCTATGTATATTTGGCAGGCATGAGAATAGGTCGTAGTTTGTTTTATGCTTGTGAAAAGGTTGCCACTTGTTTGAAAAGTCGCATGTAATTAACTTGTACCCAAGTTATATGTTATATTAAAATATTGATGTCAAAGAATTCGGCTCGGTGAGCGGAAAGTGCATACATACATATATTTAGAAGAAGGTTGCCACCTTTTTTAAAAAACGAATTTAATTAAACTGTCTGCGAGTATATGAAATATAAAAGTCTGAGTACCAAACAGTTCGTCTCGGCGAAGAGATTTGTCGTACCTATGTTTTTGGCAGAGTTGCCACCTGTTTTAAAACCTGAATTAAATTAAATTATACGGAAACTACATGAAATATTAAAATATGGGTCTCAAGCGGTTCGTCCCGATGAGGAGAAAGCTCATACATATATTTTGAAGAGAGTTGCCACCTGTTTGAAAAGTGGAATTTTATTAAATTGTTCACAAGTTGTAGGAAATATTAAAATATTGGAGTCAAAGGATTCGTCTTGGTAAGCAAAAATTCATACATATATTTTGAGGAGAGTTGCCACCTGTTTTAAAAGACGTCATTTTATTAAATTGTCTACGAGTATATAAAATATTAAAGTGTGAGTACCAAACGATTCGTCTAAACGGAAATAATCTTTATACCTCTATTTTCGAGAGAGTTGCCACTGGTTTAAAAAGCCGAATTCTATTTAATTATTCACATATGTAAAATATTAAAATTTTAGTGTCAAACGGTATATTCCGACAAGAAGGTTCTTAGCCAATTTTATTAGAGTTGCCACCTGTTTAAAAATTCAAATTTAATTTAAATATACAAAAATTTTCTGAAATATGAAAATATGGGTGCCAAAACGTTCGATTTGCTGAGGAGAAGTCTTAGATATACCATAGACGGGGTTGCCATCTGCTCGAAAAGCCGAATTAAAAACAAGTTATATGTACGTAATATATGTATGGATATAAAATAATTAATTTCGCTAAGAGAAACTTTAAAGGTATATTTTGACGAGGGTTGCCCCCTTTTTTTGAAGTCAAATATAATTAAATTATATGTAAAGATATAAAACTGTTAGTATTGGCAAATACAAGGTCCATACCAATATATTTGGAGGGTTGCCACCAGTTATATGTGACAGAAACCGAAATGCGTTTTCGGGTAAAGTAACTGCTGGTATTGTAACTCCGCTAAATCTTATCTGGATAGGTCAGAAGCAAAATAATAACAAACCCTTTGCAATTATTTTGCGACATATCTTTCTAAATTTCAAAACGATCGGCAAGTGGCTCCGAAGATTTCAGACTAGGTATTTTTCTGTAGCGGACGAACCTCAAGAAACCTTCCACTGATGATGCCACTGTGGCTCTGGTGAAATCCAAAGTTGACGAAGATCCACAATCAAAAAAACCACTTATCAAAAGTTTTTAAAAATAGTTTGGAAACCCGAAAGAAGAAAGATTTGAGGGGCATGGTCTGTAGCAGAAACGAGCAGATGATTGATATGATAAATGCGGAATTTGATAGTTCAAAAAGCAAGATTTTGAAGACTGTTTCGAGAAGTTGATGTGCAGGCTTAAGAAATGCATTTAAATCTAACGCGAAGATACGAAAAGACGAAGAGTAAAAATAAATACGAAAATAGTTTTTTATATTTTTTTTTTCTCATCAACTAACCGAACGTTCGTTCGTTAGTCCCCTCGTCATAGGTAGCATCTATATTACATTCGCATTAACTACATCCAATCTAAGTGCTGATTTGCTCAGATTCCTGCATTTTTAGTTTGCCATTAACAGTAAAACTCATCAAAAAAGATTCGAAGATTCGGCACCATAATAATGATGACAGTGATATTAGCAATTTATCATAGAACATTTGCATAACCAAAAGCATTGCTCACTCACTCCTCTACTGCTTCGGCAACATTTCGTCACTTAGACGGCTTCCCTCCCTGTGGCAGTGCAATCGCATGAATTATGCAAAAGTAAATAAAGAATAATTTTACATACGTGACTAAATCTGTAGATATACGCACGCATAAAAAAAACAGGTTGTTTATACCAGTAATTAATGCTATAATAAAAAGTTTACACCGAACTCAAAAATCAATATAAAAATTATACTAAAGGCTTAAAAGAAAAGGCCTACACTCAGCATTAGCGCAAACATCGCCGCAAGCGGTAATTCAAATCAAGCCACTGCCAGTGCTATGTAGCTGTGTCTGGCTGTCTGGCTATTTGGCTGACTGGCATTTCGTCAAGCGTATAGTTTCTGAGCGCCAAAACACTAGCAACGAAAATCAATTAACAGCTCGTTGTCAAGTTTACCTTTTGTGTTGTAGTTATTTATGAAATTTGTATCGCTGATTTGTAGAGTTGAGGAGGAGGGGACTCTTGTGTTGGGTTTGTTGCTTACTTATCCGAAGACTTTTACATGTAGTAATGTGTTTTGGTTTAATATTGTATTAGCTAAAGATATATCTACATATATCGGTATATTTTTGTTTACTTTTTATAGACAGGGAGTGGCCTGAAAAGAATTAATCGTTTCGCAATGTATTTTCGAAATTAACACAACGACGCGTGGATTTAACACCTTTCAAAAGTGGTTTTTATTTTTATTTAATAGAAATTTAAAGAGTGGAGATTTATATAAAAAAAAGCTCTATGTCCGTATAATTTAGTTCAAGCTTAAATCTTACTGTGGTCCTTAAATTGACGCCTCAAGCGTTGCGTTTTCTAAGCTCAACGAGTGCCAACGGGCGCTATACCCAAACAAGCGCGTCACATTTTAGAGGTTTTCGAAGTTCGTTACTTGGAGTTTTATTTTACTTGTATTTCTCATCATTGCCCTCTTTCTTTCTCTCTTTTGTCTTCACCACCCACCTTCAGGACGTAAAGCGCTGTCAAAATTTAAATTTCGTTTGCTCAGCGCAGCTTTATTGTGGGATGATTCATACAAATTTTATGGTCATGTGAAATTTTGAGTCGTTGACGCTTGACGCGCCAATTTTGGGATGAATATTACGCAAATGGGTTAAAATTTTTTAATAACGTTTGTTCGGCCATGTGCTAGGCTGGATCAAAATATTCGGATAAAAAAATTTCGACAAATCATATAGTATTCGGTCTTTTTTCGCCATCTTTTATAAAATTTCTATACGAGATATGAAGCAGAGAGGATCATCATGCTCTCAAATTTTACTCATGCCCTGAAAATTTCACTTGAAAAATATTAAAATATTTTTGGAGGTTGTACGCTTGTCTCAATGAGAGTAATAACTTCAGCACGAATTTCATAAATATCGGTGCGAAGCAGGGACCAAAAATAACAGTTATTTTTCGATGTAATAAAAGTGCTGGGAAATATATTGTAGAAAAAAGTTATGAAGGTTTCTCTTGTGACATGACCTCCTGGACAATAATCTTGGATACTTTTTAATTCGTTACTTTTTGGAAAACTGAAAAATATGGACTTTTATTTCTTTTAATCCAGTAATAAACTTGACGAGACATATTTTTTGGGGTGAAATAAAAGTCCCTTGCTAATAATAAAAAAACCGTTTATTCAAATTAAACAAATGATATCAAATGAAAGAGGAGTGAAATAACTTTTGAAATGAAATTTTTTATATTCTAATAATAATAATATTTTTTATACCAAAATAAAATTCCTAGCCAAATAATAAGCATAACACAGCTCCATAAAAAAAAAATTGCTTCATTCGAGCAGACCACGTCTATTATATGTTTGTATAACGAATCTATTTTTTGATTTTTTTACCGTTTTTTTGAGGTTATGTTCAAACTTGACGTGATGGCGCAAAACTGACCTCTGAATTAGATTCAGCGACACCGAAAACATAGCAATTTTTTTTTGTTGTGGATCTGTGTAATGTAAAGCTAAAATAGTACAGTAAAATTTAAGAATTTAAAATCAGAGGCTCCCCTTACCAAGGATGTTATTTTCATACCAATTTTGTGAGCAAAAATATATAATATAAATGATATTACTAAGCGACTTTATAATTAACAGATCAAACTTAAGAAAAAGAATAATTTGATTACACCTAATATTTAATAGATAATTAAAAAATTCTTATGTGAATATTCGGCCGCAAAGTAGAGTCCGGGTTGACCAATTATTTTATTTTAAATAAAATGAAAGCCCAAAAAACCTTTTTTCTAACGATTTTTATTACTAAATTTATAAAATTTCGGGTCCCTGATGAAAAGTAGTTGCATGTGAAAAAGAAAAACATTTACTCTATCATAACAGCGAGTATTATTTTCTACTGACCTTTTTTTTCTTTTCACACATTTAGCTTGATTGTGTTGTTTTTGGTTTCTGTTGAAATTGTGAACGACATTTTTTTATAAGTGTGGCATATTTGTGTGCACATATATGTGTGTATGTGTGTATGTAATATACCCGAAGTGTAGCATTGTAAGTACATACGTTTGGTTATGTTGATTTTAGACATACAAATTTATTGATATTTACCTTCTAGCATATCTGATAAATTGAACAGAGATAAGGAAAAGGTTTGAGTTGTTTTTTTATAGTAGTTAATACTCGTAGACTTCACAGTCATTATTTTTAAATAAGTAAGCTATATAAAAAAAAGAAAGCTAAACACAACAACACTCCATTCCAGTATAGCCGTAGTGCACATGAACTCGCTTGCCACTTAATTTATTTATTTAGTTAACGTGGTTTTTCCTCGAATCACGTTGACTGGAATGAAGCCCTTTTCAATTTTCTTTAATGTATTTTAATGTGTGCGTGTGTGCGTTATGAACTTATGTGACAAATCAATTTCATTTAATTTACACCTTCATGCCAAAGTAAATACACTGAATGCGCGTACACCATCGCTTACATTCCAAACGCTCTTTTATTTATTGTCCTGTTTATTTTCCATTTATTTCTGTGTTTTTTTTTCGTTTTTTTTTTTTTTGGTTTGTTTTTGTAAGCAAAGAGAGTTCACAATGCAAGACTTGCCAGACTGCAGTAATTGAGTTTCGAGTTACAGTCAATTATTAAGTATTCTCATTAATAGTGGTATGGCAACACTGGCGGAAAACAATAAAATAATTGTTCGATATTCTTGTCTGAATATACAAGACGCTCGTAGGCTTTGTTTGAAAATCTGCTGAAAGGACATTGCTATAAGTTTTGCATAAATATGTCTTTAGTTATTATCGCGATCACTGATTTAATCAGGTCATGGCCAATGGGGATCTCGTATAATATCTGCCCTGATTCCAAATAATGTTTTTATCGCAAAACTCCTACGAGACTAAGAAAACGAAAATTATTAAAATAGCAAGGGCCGAAGAAAAATTTTCGTTTTTTGAAGAAAAAATTTTCAAGTTACGATGTTTTCTTCTAATTGAGTAAAGATTTCTTCAAAATTAATAAAAACCTATAAAAAAAGTATTTAATATTTTTTTTTGCACCAATTCATTCCCATTTTGCTTTCATAGCTATTTTTCTAAGGTTTTTTTCAAAATTTTAAATTTCTTTGTCAGAGTTTTTTAGAAAATTAACAAAAATCATAACGGCTTTTGAGTTATATCAAACTTGCTGTATTTTTTATTATACTAAATTGTAATGTACTGTTAAACTGAAAACCGTCAAACTGAAGAAAATCTATGGTTAGAAAATTATATATTTTTACAAAACCCTGTTTATGTTTTTTTTTTTTACTTTGCGCAAAGTTTGAAACTTAGTTATATTTACCTACGTAGCTATTGTTGTAGATGAGCTATATTTTCAATTTAACGAATTTAATTCACATTTAATAAGAAACAAATAAATAGTCAAAGTTTGTAATTAGTAGTAGTTTTCAAACCTTTTCATGACAACCGTCAAAAGTACTCAGATAGTTTAATATTTTTGAGCTGGTGTGTGGACTCCACTCTTATTTATTTGATTTATGTTTAATAATTTTTTCCCCGTGGCAACTCTCGTGGCATTAAGGCCTAAGGGTTTCTAATGGTCATGTTAAAACTGGTCGGGGAGTGCCTGACTTCTCTCTCACCCACCTCTGAGTACTTTGGTATCAGATTGACTTAGGTGCCGAGCCATAGCGACAAGTTATTTCAGGCTCACTTCGAAACTATCTATGGACTATCTCGGGACCTTTTATCAAGACCATTTCGGTACTAATTCAAAATCACTTCGGAACTAACATTTCAAAATTGTTTGGGGACTAGTTCAGGACGACTTCTTAACAATTTCGGTACCGTTTCCAAATTATTTTGAACCTATTCAAGAATCATTTCGAGACCATTTGTGGGTAATGTCGGAACCATTTCCGGACCATTTAAGGATCAGTTTCGGACTATTTTGGGACATGTTCGGTAACATTTCGGGACCACTTCACTAAAATTTTGGGACTAGTTATTTTGCGAGCATCTCTGGGCTATTTTGAGTTCTTTTCGGGGTAATTTCGAAACTATTTCAGGACAAGTTCAGAACTACTTCAGAAGAATTTTGGGAACAGTTTTTTCGCGACCATATCAGGCACATTTCGGAACCATTTCAAGACTATTTCGATATCAGTTCGGGAATATTGCGCGACTGGTTCGAGATGACTTTTTACACAGTTGAGAACACAGTTGAGGACTGCTTTGGATTCCTAGTTCGGGACTTGTTCAGCTTAGGTTTGAGAATAAGCCGCGGTTGGTTAAAAACAACTTACGAACCAGTTCGAAATTAGTTCGGTTCTGGTTTGGTAATAGTATGGCATTAGATTGAAACTGGTTTGGGATTGTTTTGGAACTAGTAAAGGACTGTTCATTAGCAGTGTTGATAGTATCAAAGCCAAAAATGGGTATAGTCTATCTCACATTCCCTTCTCGATCTCTTTATCGAAACGGCAAAAAGTTTTACTTCTGACGCGCGAATTTTATTAAAAGAAGCAGATGAATTATCACAATTTGTTTATATTCTACTTGTCATTGTAGTAGATTCTATTTGCGGGTGTTTTTGAATTGACGTTTCAGTATCTTAACCCTAGACACCCAAAGTTCATTATTTAATAAAATAAAGCAATTAATTTTTATCTTATTATAATTCATATTTTTTTTAGTAAGTCTCTAATTTTAATGATGAATTTTTGAAATGTTATGATTTTGGGACATTACGAAACGTTGGCATATCTTTTGTATATCCCGAAAATAAATTGTGTATGCTTTTATTTATTAAAAAATATGAAACATAAATTCAATTTATTTTTTGTTTGTATTCTGGGCCACCCCATAACTTTTCTATTTTTTCACGTATTAAGCCTCAGCTAAATTTATCAACGCCGTCAACTCAATCTGTTGCCACATGCCTCACTGTGGCAAGCCCCCCTCCCCCCCCTCCACTCATTAATTTCTCAGCTCGTTTATGAAGATTCATAAATTTATAATTAAAATCTTTGACATTGTTAGCATTGCGTCTTAAACAAAAAAAACAAGTTTGGTTTCAAGTGATTTCGGGGACGTGGCAGTGTGGCTTCTGGTGTACAAATTGATATCTGTAGATACTAACTATATAAAATATAAGTACATGCGTATTTCCATCAACCTTGCCGCAACCTTAACATCTTTTTCAGCTTATGTCTTTTTCAACATTTTATTTAGGCAATTATCATTTTCTCTTTATTTTTTTTTTTGTGTTTTTGCTTTTCGAGTTTGCTGCCAAAATGCCAGACTGTCGTCGCGGTGTGTGTGTGTGCGCGCCCGCTTTGCTTAGGCAATTCGAGTCGGCAAAAAAGATGGAACACACCTCTGTACATACACGCATACATACATACAAACATACATACATACAAACAAACGTGCGTAAGAATTTCAAATACGCGTAAATTTAATTAATTTGTTAGACAAACAAAAAAATTATGATATAAACTTGAATTGTGAGAATTCACTCCTTAAATTGCAGACAAAGCGGAAGTTTGTATTTTTTTTTTCAAAACTTTTATTTCCAGCTATGGCGAGAAATATCTGAATATCTAAAGTTTCGAAATTAATCATCAGCAAATATTTTGATATAATTTTGTTTTTCTTTTTTTCCGCCTTTTCAAGCTTTCCAAGTTAATTGATTATTTTCCACTTCCATTCACTTTTCATTTTTTACTATTTAATACCATTTTGAATTCATTTCCTACTTTTTCTTGCTGCTTATTTTTTTTAATTAGCTACTTATTGTGCGTGTTTTTAATGGATATTTTTATTTTCATTATTATTTTTAATTGTTGTGCCTTTTTCATCAATTTTCAATATTCTCTATTTACTATTTCAATATTGTGTGACCGGGCTATTGTCGGCAATCACCAGCGATACTTACGCAATGAAACAAAAAAGAATAGAAAACAAGTAAAATAAATGAACAATAACGAAAAACTCACAACGCAGAAAAAACCCAGCAAGTTGTAGTAGTTGTTTTTGTTTTTTAGCGCTAAGCTGTAGTGAATAGCGCAAAATTTGCGTTAATATGATATTGTCTCCTGTATTGGCCTTTTGTCCTTTCGCAAATTTGTTTTATTATTTTTATTTTTTTTTTTAAGATATGAGTATTGCATGGGCCTATTGAAATTGTGACCATGAATGATTCACAAAATTCATGAATACGAGCTAAAGTAATTGTCAGCTCTATAGGCGATAATTTTACAGGCACCAAAGAGAAAAAATCCAAGCCGCAGTTGATGATTGTCGTATTTGAAAAATTGAGAAAATTTTTTTGCAGATTCAATGCTTAATGTTTCATAAAAATAAATTGTTCACAAGTTTTTTATAGTAGAACTTTTGACCTAGCACGGTGCCGATGTTTTGCTTAATAACTTCACCCTTTACCTAGCAACGATTGACTTTTTGATTTGATTTTTGTTTAAAATGCGTTTATTACATGAAGAATACTGAATAAAAAAATTTTCGTATTACCGAATTAAACATTGGTCACTTTTTGAGATTGACTATAAAGCTCAGCGCGAAGGAATAAATTGTACTTAATTTTTCTTACATTAAAAAGGCAAATATGTAACAATAAAATATTACTGACAAGAAACTTAGCAACACCGGGACCCTTTTATCGATACATTTATGTTCCCATTTTGTTGGTTCTTTACAGATAGGCACAAAAAAAATTGGATATTTTCATCAAAAACAAATTAAAAACAACTACCGAATTCCTTGAGTGGCAACTGCCCTTTGATTCCGTAGACACATCACTTCAACAATGAAAAAAATACTTCCCAAAATAGTATTTCAAAAATACTTCACAGAAATCACCAAACAATTTACAAATAAAAATTAAAAATTAATCTTCACCGATGGCTCAAAAACCGACAACCAGACAAGTGTTAGTTATAAACAACAATAAAAAAAACTGTTAACTAAAAACTGTCTACCTCCTTAAAGCAAAAATATCGCTACTATCGGGTCTTGCAATAGGAACGCACAAAAGTTTTTTTAAATAAAAAAAAAACGGTTAGGGATATGAATTCCTGTGGAAGTAAATTCGATGCCATGTATGGAACTCGATTTCTTTTGCATGGGCACCACGGGCACGCTTGCAGAACTGCAGACGCTGAACCCAATTTTCGACGGTTTTCCTGCATAAATCGGCCGATACTGCTGCAATTTCACGTTCGATATTCGTATGAAGCTCATCAATCGTCGCTGGCTTGTTGGCGTAGACCATAGACTTGACGTAGCCTCACAGGAAATAGTCTAACGGCGTCAAATCGCGCGACCGAGGCGGCCAATTGACTGGGCCATTTCGTGCGATAACGCGTTCATCAAACTTGGTTTTCAATAAATCGATTGTGACATTCGCTGTGTGGCTTGTGGCGCCGTCCTGTTGGATCCACATATTATCCAAGTCCATATCATCCGATTCGGGCCAAAAATATTCGGTTATCATTGAGCTGTAGCGATTCCCATTCACAGTAACGTGCCGGTCTTGATCATCACAGAAAAAGTACGGCCCAATGACGCCGCCGGCCCATAAACCTCACCAAACAGTAATTTTTTCGGGATGCAAAGTTGACTTATGGAGTACGTGTGGATTGCTGCCTGTCCAATAACGCATATTTTGCTTATTGACGAAGCCATTCAGCCAGAAATGACGACGACCATAAATTGGACGTAGCACTATTAAAGTTGAGGCCATTGACTCCGAATTTCTGTAGTAAATTTTAATAATTTCGACTCGTTGTTGGATCGTATATCTTTCCATGATAAAATGGCAAACCTTACTGAAGAGAAATGTCTAAAGAGCGGGAAAAATATGGCGTCGTTTGCTGTCACTATCGGTCCACTTTTGTAGTGTCCCTTTAGTTTTGAAGCAGCATAATTTGTTGTTAACCAAATACTGGGAAAATTTGCATTTTGTTCCAACTGGGTTGCGTCCTTACAATTCAAAAAAGAAAAAAAAACGCAAAACTGGAACAGCAAAAACTATTTTTCAAACTATTTTTCAACTATAATACAATTTTTATGAATTCTAATAATTTCGGTTTATCGATTTTCAGACTACTCGCTTGTGAGTGGTAAGTCGAAAGTGTATGGTTAATCGAATAGATCCCATTCGACTATCGACTAGTCAAGCAAGAGCCCTAGTGTTAATCCCCAAAAAATTAGCAATCCACGTTTATAGTATCGATATATGTATTGTATATATAGTTTCGATATACCCAGAAAATAAATGACAAAAATTATTAAACTCTAACTCGAACCTGCAAAGCGCACACACAAATACCGAATAAAAAAGAGCAAATACCTTTAGGTATTTCGATACCTTAAACCCAAGTATTAGACATATTCTAAGCGACTGCACACAATTTTGAAACAGCAGAATATCACAAAACAACATCAAATCGCAAGATCTACTTTTGTACGGCCCTACAGGCAAGATTATAAAAGAAAATAATAAACTATTTAAAATATTCGTATACCATGCCTATTACATTACCGTCCAAGACAGCATTCTTTTTTACTAACTGATTTTCGATGGCTTTTCTCTATGGGGATTCATGTGAATTTTTGTATGCGCTAATTTTCAGAAGAAAAATACCGATTTTCAAGATATGTTCAACATGAAAAACTTTCGAACACTAGCAGGTTATAAGCTAGAAAATATTTTTAAAAAAGCGTTACCACATATTTGAAAAAAAAATTTAAAATATTTAAGTTTGCAGGTTTCTAGCGAGCTGTAATGATTGATGCATTCTGAGTTTGCATTTTGAATATTACAAAAAAATTTGGGCATCCAAATATTTAGCATTTCACTTACGTAAATGCTCCAAAAAAATGTCATTCTACAAAATTGTTCACGATTCGGCAACTAAAAAATGAGCTTTTTAATAAAAACCCAGCTGCTCTTTTGCTCTCAGTACTTGCAGCTTTACAAAACAAAAAAAAAAAAAAAAGACATACATACATACATATGTATGTATTTATGTGAAGATTCCTCTTTTGAAGAATAAAAATATGAAATTATTTCACAACAAAATGAATTTGACATCAAACACGTGTACAAGTCACTCGATGCGACAGGTCTCGGCCGAATGCGAATACCAATTGCAGTAGTAGCCAAAATAATAAAAACATATGTATTTCTGAAAATATTGAAAAATGCACAATGGAAATAGAGAATGCGCTCACAGCGCTCAACTTTGAGTACATGTGCACTTTGTCGATGGCTGCTGCCAATTCAAATGCCACCACCTTCAGTTTTTTTCTTTTTTTTTTTGAATTTATCTTCTCTATTTTTGCTGTGCTTTTTTTGTGACTTTTTTTCTTTTGTGATTAGCTGCAGCATTTTTGAAATAGTTATTTTTAAAATATTCATATTTTCTTTAAATTATTTTCGTTGTTTGCTTTGAAATTCATTTGCATATAAACACACACACAAAAAAAACAACAATAACAACATACCCAGTATATTGTACATTTATTTTTGGCACACACCGTTATTACACATTTCTACAATATTTTTCAACTTGGCTACTTGTTATTGTAAAATGTTTTTAAATTATGTTTAGCTGTGAATTAAAGCAACAATGAAGATATAAATTTGTGTGTGTGTGAGTGTTCATGAATTTATGAAATGATCCGTGTGAATGGCAGCTCGTCCGTCCGTCCGTTAGCGGTAGGTGCATTTTGGCTTTGGTATTGGAGTCAAATGGTGGCGTGCTGTGGAGTAGAGCGTCCCCAGGGTAAGCCCTCGTAGGGGCATGCGTACGTAAAATGTATGTGTGTGTGTGTGTGTGTGTGTGTATAGTCGGTGCCTGCGTGGGTGCATACAGTTATAAATTTATTCCTTTGTTATTTCAAAAAATAAGCTTAATTAGTTTTGGGATTAGTGTGACTCTTTGTTCGAAGCGAATATAAAATGTATCAAAGGATTTGTAGAGTTGCTTACCAAAGATTTTATGTTTGCGGAATTATGACAAGCGAAAGTGATGAGTGCTTTTGGGAAAGTACACAAAAAATATGAAGAAGAATAAACAAAAATCGTTAAATAAACGATTAAAACTTGTTAAAGTGTTGTTTGTAAAGCATATGAAACAATTTGATTTCAAAAGTAAGAGATTGCAATTGAACTTGGAGAAAAACGTTAGGTTTTTCTTAATTATAATTTTAAAAAAATTTAAAAAAACTTGTTAGAACGAAATTTTGCAAAACGCACTGAGGGAAATTTTTGCAAGATTTTGTTAAAAAATGCTGGACAACTTTTTTTTTTTTGAGTTCTTGGAACAGACTTTAGAAAATAATATTTTTCAGCCCGAATTAAAAAAAAAAATTGTAATTTTTTTTAGCATATGTGTGCATATAGTTAAAATGGACCTTAAACTTAAATTTGTCCCAAGTAAAATATGACTTACAGTGTGGAATATTAAAAATATTACTTATAGATAGGAATTAAAGAAAAAAATCAATCTCTTTACCATAGGCAAATAAAATAATTTTTGTTTTTTTAAGTTAAGGCAGCCTTAAGCTCCCTTTCCTACTTAATTAAAAAGAAATTATTCAATTTTGATGAAGAAATTGACTTTTCAAAATATTTTCGAACAATATTCGTCGAAAATTTCATACTGTGCAATCGCCAAAAGCCTACACACTTGATGAAATGGTTCGTCGCCTATTTCTTTTGGATTTTTGTTACCGAATCAACAGTCTTTGACCAGTTAAAAATCCGGGTCGTTCCGATAATGTAGACCCGACAATTGTGGGAACATCTTTTGCGTATCATAAACAAAAAAATTCAATAAAACACTTTTGGCCATTGTGTTTATTAAATTTTTTTTTAATACTTGTTTTTTGTCAAATTATTACTATTTGTGTAACATAAACTATATAAATAAAAGTTTTACACTTTTTACAAAATTCACAAAAATCTATAAAATTTTAAAAAAAATTTTACAAAATTTTATTTTCAATTTTCGTTTTAATCAGAATTTTTATAACCATTTTGAGTATGCAAAGTGCAAAGTTCAAGTGGCGAAAAATTTTGCTTGATTTTTGATACATTTTTTTTTTGCTGACAGAGTAGAGTTGGCCCTTTTCCTTCATTTAGCGCAGGAACAGAATTTATTTTTAAATAGAAGCAAATGCTGAACATCGCTTGTAAAAAAATAAGCGATACTTATTATCTTCGAACTTATATTATAAATGGCTTTTCATCATAATTTTGAGTGAGAACAATTTTTTAAATCAACAACAATAACTATTATTGTGAGTGTTTCGTTAATTTATTAAAATAAAGCAAGATAATTCTTTTTACGGCTTTCAAAGACTTTTTTTTTTACTTATATTATAAAAGTCTTTGCGTAACAATTATGAGTAAGGCAACTCTTTTCTTAAGTTTGTAAAGACGGATATATTTTGGGACCCTAAATAGTACCGAACTGGTCCAAAAGTGATCACGAAATTATTTCGAAATAGTCCTCAATCAAACCTGTAACTAACTTAAAATTTTTTCTGACTCGTAATTATTATGAGAAGATTTTTATAATATAAATCTCAAAATAAAAGTCTTTGAAGATTTAAAAATATTTATCCCGCTGACAACTATCATGAACAGACTTTTTTGATATAAGTCTTTGAATAATGGTTATAGATTACTCGAAAAATTTTTATTTTACTATGGGACTGTTTCTTTGTAACATAGTTGCAAAAGAACAGTAGGTAGGATAAGAAATATCGTGTAAAGCAGCAACACTAACTAGGAAAAATATGCGAGTTAAGCCAACTCGGTCAAATGATAAATGATATGCGACTTAAAATATAGTGTTAGATAACAGCGCTATTGTGAAAGAGCCGTAAGAACAGACATGGAAAATTTTAGTTGAAGACCCAATTCATTTACATATATTTGCATAGTATTTTTAAATATATATATCTGGATCAACAAAAAAATTGGCATCACAGCTATTTTCCGTTCTTAGATAGCACGAAATAAATCTTATGTTTCATGAAAGATGCTTGCAGGGTTGCTTTTGCAAGTAATGGAAATTTTATCCGAGTTAGAGCGTTCTTTTGCAAGTCGTTTACAATAAAACGGACCCAATAATAATTATTGATTAGCTTTTACTCTTTTCTCTTATAATCATTATGTCTATGGAAAAAACAAAAGTGGCCAACTGTATAGTATTGAATTTTTATTTTTTATTTTGCTTATGATATGTATGATGAATTGTCGCCTTCAGTTAAGCCATCACTAACCAACCTATTCTAGTACGTAAGCGAATGTTATCTTTCAAAGCGATATAAAAGTATCTACATTTTTTCATTACTGATCTAGGTACACGCTTCCAGTTAAGCTCACTCACCTTCCACTTCAATGGAAAACAGATAAGCGGCATATATCCTAGATTAGAATCCACTCAACTACATATACTTATTTCTATATATGAAAACATATGTACTAAACATAAATTTTTTCATTTACATATATAGCATTTAAAATTCACACGAGTACGTACCTATTGTTATTTAATTATACCGTCTCTTATTTATTATATTCAGCCAACCAGCTACTCAGCCAGACAGCTCTCTTATCTCTGGAATTTTAGCTACTATGTACCTATGTATGTATGTAGTTATTTGTTGTCATTTGATTGGAATTTTATCGACTTCGTAGCGATAATATGGAACTGGAATGTGGACTGCAATTATGAACACAAATACCTAGATAGATATGCAATTTAATAGATAAGCAAAGCAGGGTTGACATTTGGAGGCTTTTCGTCATAGTCCAAGCGAGTGATAATGGAAATTTTGCTTTAATTGCTGATAGCATAGTTAAAAATTACATAAACGTTTGAAAATAGGAAAATACACGTATATTTAGCGACGAATGTAACCACGTGTACAAAAAAATTTGAAAAAATTAAAAAAGGATTTTTTGAAAAAATTTAAAATGATTTTTTGAAAAAATTTAAAATATTTAGTATAGGTAAACTACTATTTTTGGTTGCAACATCAAAAGTATATGTTTTTACTATAAAACAGTTACAATTTTGGTATGGATTTAGATAATTTTGCTTGATTTACAGAAAGGGCATAGTTTTATCTATGCCCAGCCAATTATAGTCGATTTATATTCGTTACGGTGATTGTTGAATGACTTCGTTTAGAAGAGTAGAAGGTCTAAATAATTGGATCACGTAATATTAAAAATTCGTTAAATCAGGCCAATACACACTGCCCTCTCTACAGAAAGGTCTGAGAGGCCCAGAAATTCGAGCTATACAACACTTCTCATTTCGTCCTTCCCCCTTAAAAATAGTACATCGGTTCAGTTTGTTATTTAGAATAAATTGGTAATGGTAATGGGAAAGGGAAACCTATGGGCAATGGTAATTCTATTGGTAACATAAATTATATTATCGATTCTCATACCTATTAGATTAGTGTAAGAAATGTTGCTGCTAATACTTATAGTATGGAATAATAATAAAAATGTAGATCAGTGTTTCGCAATCTTTTTTTCAACAAGAATAATAAAAAAAACTGTACATCAAAGTCCCTAAAACACCATCAAAATTTGAAAATAGGGCCAAACCCCGTTTCTCGGAGGTCTCACAGTATTTGTGCTCATAACTTTAAAGATTTCTGAATCGATTTCACAAGTTTACTGAGAAGTGGATTTACAGACGATATATAAATTATTGGTGGGTGGTGGGTCACGGTATCGAATCCTAGATGGGGCAAGCAACATCAAAAACTACAGAAAAAGTTTTTTCTAGTAGCGGCCGCCCCTCGTCAGGCACTGGTAAACCTCCGAGTGTACTTCTGCCATGAAATAAGACGCACACTACAAATTGCGGGAAAAGTTCGGCCAAACATCAAGCTCCTACTACTAATTGTTACTACTATTTTTACTAATGTCACTAATACTACTATTTTTACAAATTTCTACTACTGTTTTTTATTAATGCTACTAATAGTTGCTACTACTACTACTGCTGTTTTTACTAATGCGACTATTATTTTTACTAATTTCTACAACTAGTTTTTATTAATGCTACTACTAATTACTACTACTATTTTCAGTTATGCTTATACTAATTTCTACTACTTTTTGTTTACTAATTTCTGTTACTATTTTGACTAATGCTGCCACTAATTACGACTACTTGTTTTCCTAATTTCTACTACTATTACTAATAATGCTACTACTAATTATAACTACCATTTTTACTAATTTCTACTACTTTTAAAAATGCTGCTACTAATTACTACTACTATTTTTTAGTACTATTGTCAGTAGTGCTGCTACTATTATTTTTACTACTTTTTACTACTATTTTTACTTATGCTGCTAATTACTACTATTCTTATTACAATACTACTAATAATTCCTACTATTTTTTTTTTTACTAAGTTCTACTAATATGTTTACTAATGCTACTAATAATTACTACTACTATTTTTACGAATTTTTACTACTTTATTTTCTAATTCATCAGCCAACATTTGCAAGAGACATTTGATGTTTTTTTTTTGTATGTTTTCTCAAAATGTAGGACTGCAATTTTAATAGCTTCAAAATATATAATTCAAAATATATTTTTGGAACTTAGCCCTTCAAATAAAAAATGTTCTCTTACAGAAATGGAATGTCATTTCAAGATTTTCTAAAACATAGTTTATTGGAATAATTTTTTCGCTTTAAAACTTGGTTCTGCTTTTTGCTAAGTTCTACAACATACAAAGTATAATTTTGCAACGAAAGATACATATTTATTTCCAGCGACGACGAGCGCAATCACTTCCGTTTACCTTTCTCAAAAGTTTACCTTGTTGCCTTTTTGAAAGTGAATTACAAATCGAAATCTGTTGATTTTCCTTCGAAATATTTCAATGCATGTGCATCATGTCAGATAAGAAGGCAAAGCAAACATGCAAACGGCTCTGCATTTGTTTGCTTAGTTTGCTATTTATTTTTCGGCGAAAGATGACATCAGTGGCTAATTTCGCTAAAATGCTACAGGCGTGCGGCTAGTTTAGTAGTTGTTGTTGCGCAACTGCATGTGCACACATACAGACATACATACAGAGATCGTATATATGTACATAGGTGCTACACGCTGAGGTGAATGTGAACCAAAATGCGATTCTCGGATTTGCAATAAAAATTGCAAGTCGTAAAATTAAAAAAACATAAATGAAAAAATAAAACAAACCACAAAAACTGCACAAAAAACGCACATGATTTAAGTTAAAAGAAATATTGAAAAAAATTCACAAACACCGCGACTTATTTCTGCAGTTACTGCCAAGGCTTAGAGGCGTTTAAAAACTACAATTATTTATGGGGTCTATCATGCAAAACCAAAAAAAAAAGTGAACACACACACACACAAATTGTTTGTTCACTACGCACAGCTTTTATATAGCCTGTTTGCCCGTCTGTCTGAGAATGCTTAGGCTCCACTCCACTCCGCTCGCCCGCTCGACCGCTGACTTTCAGTCCCTTTGCGCTGTCTGTCGTTGCGCTTGAATTAGAAGCAAATCAATTCATTTTAGCGGGAGTCAAACGCCAGATATATCTAAGTAAGTATTTTCTTGCTTTCAAGTTTGGGTTCTTTCTCAATTTTGTTGTTTGTTAGTTGAAATTTAAAATGCAAATGCAAAAAGTAAACCAAAAAAAAAATAAAAATATATACATACATAAAAAATGCACTCTGCTTGCCTTTGCACGTGAAATGTTTAAGTGCACTGCACGGCGGCAATGAGAACGAGGTACGAAAGAATCCATTAAATTCACTAAGCACTAGCAGTCACAAGGTGGCCGTCGTTATGTCTATTTGACTTTGCTGTGTGTGCGTGAGTGTGTGTATGTGTAACTGTCTGTCTGTCTGTCTGTCAACACTTGATTTATGTGCCAAATGGCAGCGGGCGGTGGTCACAGTCGTCTGCGTTGTTGCGCATGCGCAGCTAAGGAGTATGTTGTTTGGTGTCATGTCGTTTGAGATAGGAATAAGTAAATAGTGGGACTAAAGATAAAAGTTTCGCGCAAAAAAAACGTGCCACAAAATTGACAATATCAATAGAAGTACTCAGTGACATAATACTAGTACCAGTTATGATGCCAACGCCCATACTTATACCGAAACCAACAACAATATCAGCACCAATAACAGTACCGATACCATTACCACTATCAACAGCAATACTAATAGCAATAACAATGCTAACACCTTTAATAGTACAATACTAATACCAAAGCCAATTCAAATACCATTACAAATACTATTATTAATACCAAGCCAATACGAACTCCAATACCAATATTCTAGTATCAATACCAACACCATTACAAGTACCTAGCACCAAAGTACCAGTACCAATAAAATTGTCAATACTTATACTAACATGGAAACCAATAGTAATGCCAATACTAGTATTAACGCCAATACCATTCCAGTACCAATACCAATACCATTACCATTTCCAGTATCACTATCAGTAACAAATCCAATACCAATATCACCACCAAAAATAATGCCAACATCTACATAATTACAATACTAAGAGTCATAATAATACCAAAGTCAATTCAAATACTATTACAAATGCAACTATCAATACCAAGCCAATACGAACTCCATTACCAATACCAATGCAAATTCCTAATTGTATGCCAGTAACAAAACCAAAACAAATACTAGCACCAACATAGTGGTCCAATACCATTACCAGTTCTAGTACCATTCCCAATACCAATACAATTACCTAGTATCTAATGTCAGTACCAATAGAATTACCACTGCTTATACTAACACGGAAACTAATAGCAATGCCAATACCAATATTAACACCAATACTAGTATCAGTACCAATGCCAATACCATTACCACTCCAATAGCAATACCATCATCAATCCCTATACAAATGGCCCCCGAGAAGGGACGCCAGACTAATAACAATGCCACTTCCTACATTATTATAATATTAATAGTGATAACAATACTTAAACCAATTCAAATACTAATATCATTACTAATACTAATTTAAATATCTATGTCAATAAAAAACCTATTCTAATAATTAAAAAACTAATATCAATACCACAATACCAATACTAAGCCAATCGAATACTAATATTAATTCCAATAACAAAACCATACCAATGTCAGCATGTACACCAATACCATGACCAATAAGAATACCGTTTCTAAATACAAGTACCGTTATTAATACGAAGACAAAGATGTGCAAATCGCAACTCTCTCATTTGCCTTCTAATAGCGTCCCCTGAACTCGTGGTTTGAACTGGCAACACAATCTGAGCTCCAATGATTATAAATTAAATTCATCACCTTTTATCACGGAAAGATTTTGTCAAAAAGTAAAATAAAGATCGTCGTTTAAATAAAAAGCCATTTTATTAATCATTCTGAAAAATAACATAACACATCTCAACATTTATTTAGTTCGCCAGAGTATAACAGCATTTGAAATAGCCCTACCAGCTCCAGTTCCATTTTTTGTTATGGAGCCGTTAGTGTTGAAAGTTTTCACAACGCTTTCCAAGAAAGTAGATTTAACTCTTAATTATTCTCTCGTAAGAAATCTTCTACCAAAATATACTCTCGGTACCAGTTTTTCATTTGGGTCCAAAAATAAACAATTCTCTTTGTCCAAGGCTGTCATCTTCGTCCTCCAATCGATAAGAATGTAGTTGACAAATCGCTTTCATTGTCTCCTCCTAGATTGTTAAATCCAGTGGTAGGAAGTCAAACAAAGCATTAAGAGCTGCCCCTGATGTTTTACTCATGGCGCACGTAATGCCTAGGCGCACACTCCTCTTTAGCGAGAATATGTCATGATAGGTCTGACTACAGCTATGTATACCCAAAGTACCACAGTCGACCTTATATCCTAAGTCCTAATGAAGATTCTCTGACACTCTCCGAGAGCTTTCAATATACATTTCTTCCCCCTTTTTTCCTTCAGTTTGACGTGAGCATTCCAACTCAGTTTCCTATATACGATTATCCTAGATATCTTACTTCCTGACAGAGGAAATTTTGGGTCTTCCAATTTTCTTTTCCTCGTAAATCAATCCTGAATGCATTTGCATTCATTCGTACAAAGCATGCCCTTCGATATAAGTCCTTTTTTTGTAGCTTTCTATCGGTAATTTCATAAAATCAATACACTGTACTTCAGGCCGCATAATTGATGTTCTGTTGGAGGTCGTTACTGACGATTTTTCAAAACCACTTGTGTTCTCCTTGTGACTCCCTCGGCTGTGGCTGTTTTCAAATATTTCTTCTACCGGCAGTGGCAAGTGTAGTGTTGTCGTCTTAACAGGTTTGCTTTCGTTTTCAGTTTCAAAAAGTTAAAAAAAAAGGGAAACCGAACCAAAAAACCAAGCGAGATGAAGTAGAAAAGGCAATATAAAAGTAAAACAATGAAAAAAAGGAAACACAAAATCGATGCAACAAAATCCTCGGACAGAGAAGAATATTGTTGGCAAAAGCTGCGCGCAATTCACAATGGTAGGTAGCGGCACTGATTACATTTGGCCATTACTCGCTCTGCACGCCCATTGATGATGAGGAAGGCCTTTGAGTAGAGTAAAGCGCGGCTCGTCAATGGCTGGCCGGTGGAAGGGTTTCACTTTGCAGCATCAATAGCGATGCCTTTCAATTGTAGCCGGTGGCTTAAAGCATATCGATGGCACAAAGCGAATTGAGGGGTGAGAGGGAGATAGAGAGAGAGAGAGAGAGTGGTGCAGTTGGTGGGATCGATTGGCACTGCTGCTGGTCGGTCGAGTCCGTTTGGGTAGTCTGATAAAAGTATTGTAGTAAATGGTCAGCATGTCGGTGCTAGTCAAACGGCTGCACGACGTTTAATCATCAAATTGCAGTGCATTAAATCGTGCGAGCAGTATTAAGAAATTGCCAAAAAAAAAAAAAACAAATAAAACGAAAGAGAATAGAGTATGAGATGAGCAATAAAGGGAGTGAACTAAAAACAAAAACAAAAAAAAAAACGCAAAGTAAAGCGCGGCTGGGTAGCTCCACTGCGCTTGCTATCAATTGGCCACTTTGCAAGCCATTTTTGCATCACTTTTGTTTCGCATTGTCATGCTACTCATTTTTTATTCCACTGTAGCAGTATAGTTGTATCTCAATGTTTTTTCTTCGTTTTATTTCTTTAATTTTCATTGTTTTTATCTCCTCAAAATTTTTTGTTTTCAACTCTTTCCCCCAACTACGTTAGGTCTCGTCTTGGTCTGTATTTCGTTGCATTGCTATTTTGCCACCAGTGTTGCTTGGCGGTATCTGAGTTTTCATGGTGGTCAATTTATGCCAGCTGCCGGCTATTGACTACCCGTCGCTCCCCTCATATGCAGCCTTTTCGTTTTCCGGCCGCAGTCATGCCGCATTTACCAAATGACCTGTATAACTTTGTCTTCTTCCTGTCGATTTTTTTTTTGATTTTTGTTGCTGCTGTCAGTTTGTTCAACAACTGTCTTTCTTCCCTTCCAGTATCGCTCATTCACATTGCATACTCTCCCCTTGCGTGCCCTCTTTTCTGCTCAGACTGTTCAGGCACTTCAAGCGACCAACCAACCAACCAACAAACCAGCGAACCAACTAGTCAACTGGGTGGTGTTGGTCATGTTCGTACGGCCCCTGTGGCTATCCGAAGTAAATTAACTTTTAAATTGCGCCAAAAAGTTTGAAAACATGAAAACAAAAAAAAAATCGCAGATAACTCAAACAAAAAAATTGGTATGAAAACATAAAAAGGATGTTAACAAAAACTGCGGCATAATAAGAAAATGAAACGTGCATTTATTTAGTAACTGATTCCTTTATTACTCACTCCTCACTTGGCTGCTTTTTGTACGCCACGTTATTGTACTTTTTTCTCGCTTTTGGATTTTCTGCGCAGCTCGCCGATTTAATGATGATGATGATTCCCGCCGATATTTATTGGCTTTTATTTCGTTTACTTTACGTTGTTCTCATCTGTACTAATATGTAGTTATTATGCTGTTCGGAAATTGAAACATTTGCAGTGAATTGTCTAATTGAAATGCGATTTTAATTGATGAGCTGTCAGGTGACGGCGAATGCGAGCGTGTGTGCTTTTTAAGTACTGCGCTGCACTAATGATCCCTCAATACACGAAGCCAGTGACACATGACGATCGTTTGGAGGAGCCGACAGTGAGGGAAAGGTTTGGGGAAAGTACTAATTCTTAAATTAGATGCACTCCCAATATGCATGTTTTAAATATTCGGCGTATGGCCGATATTCTCAGTATTCAGTTACAATTGAGCGACTATACTCAATCCCGAATCTTACGTCCACGTTCTTGCTCTCTGGGTAACTAACCTGCGTGTAACCGTGGGTCATGGTGTAAAGAGGCGGGGCTTTAGTGGGGCCAATCCGACAAATCGGTTTAAGGACCCACTAAAGTCAGCAGCGGCTGTTCACCAGTAGGTGCGGCTCCAAGTGGACGTCTGTCATGAAGCCAACGGCTCGCTATATAAATGTGTCCCTGAAAAAAACAAAAAACGCGCTAGTATCTGGGTGTTGCGCTAAGCTCGGGATCCGCTACGTAAAAAGCTATAGCCAATGAAAAATTTCAACAAGCTCGGAGGAGATCTCCTTCTTTTGATGACGACCAGGTGCAATGTATTAAGAACTATGAGTTGCGGTCATGCACCTAGAATTTCCGAACCCTTAATGGGGAAGGTGACGCTGCGTGACTGATTGATGTCCTCGTAAGAAATGAAATGGACGGGGCCCGGAATAAAGAGGATCGGACCTACAGCTGTCGTTTAAAGGAGCGCAATTTCAGTGTTGGATTTGTGGTGCAAGACTTCGTCGCCAAGTACGGTCGTTCTCTCCGGTATACGAGCGTCTCACCACAATTCTGCAAGATTCTTCAACATCTCATTGATTTGTCCCACCCCACGCCTCGACAGAAGAGAATGACGATATGATGATCTACAAGCGCTGCCTCTGTGAAGATATAAAAATCGAACTTAGCGACTTCAATGCCAAGGTAGGTGAGGAAGGAATACTTGGCCACACTGTCGAGAAATTCAGTACCCATGATGAAACCTTCGTCAACGGACTGAGACTGATCGAACTTGCCGAGAATCGTAACATGGTAGTCTGTAGCACCAGGTTTTAGATTCGAAAAATTCACCTAGCTTCGTAGCTGTCTCCAGATCTGAAAAAATCGAGACCGCAAAAAATACTACCCTGAGATCCGCCTGCTTAACATTTCATACAAGGTTCTATCGAGCGTATTGTGTAAAAGACCGAAGCCAACCGTCAACAAAATGGCAAAATAGTTTTGTTCGTTTAATTTTTTTACGCAATGCATTTTATTACGAAGTCATTAACAAAACGTTAGTCATAGATAGACAATATAATTTGATTATCTTGTTATTCCACTTATGTTAATATTCTCGTTTAATTTTTATGTATTTTTCAACTGTTTTAATGTTTTTTTCTTTCTTCTGTTTTTTTCAGAGACTTGCAACACTTTGATGAATATTCGTGACCTTTTAACATATAAAAATAAAAATTAATAAAACTTATTGATTGGCAGTGAGTCATAATTTTATGACATTTGCAGCTGCTACTTTTGGCTAAATGAAATCAACACTCGAACAAAGTTAATAAACTAAACTGTATAATTAAGTCATCATTATCTGTGTGGGTTGGAAAGATAATTTAGAGAATTAAAATTTTTTTTGGGTAGATAACGCAATGATATTGAAGACATGCAATATGTGGAGGGTTACGTCAAGATGTTCGTAATTTATGTGCAATTAAATTATTTGATTGCTTTAGAGTCATTATAGTATTGTAAATAAGAGGCTTCCCAACAAGGTTATTATTATTATTATGGTGAATTCGCAATTGCCAGAAATTCAGCAGTTACTTGGTCTCCAAGGTTGTGATTAAACTCCTTTTGTTTAAAATCATATCGTCTCTGTTGGAGGACCCTATATATCTACGTGTGATGTCAGTTATGACTTTCCGCACAAAAATAAAAACTATAAAGGCTTTCCAGAAAATATTTAAATCTATAAAAATCCAATTATTACAATTACGAAACAAGGGAAGCGAATTTTTAATCAAATTTATAGACCCCACTTCTTGCCTATGGCTCTCTTACAGGTATAGAGCGATGCGGCAGCCTTTTCATAACGTTGGACTATATTCTCTTTCCAGTTCAACTTCCTATCTAAAATAATGCGTAGAAATTTGACATTAGTCGCCAGACTTACCCGGATGCCGTTCAGTTCCGGTGAAGGTACCGATGACATTTTATACATTCTCGTGAAGAGTGCAAGTTCCACCTTATTTGAGCTGACCCTAAGTCCGCAGTAGGTGGACCACTCGGGATACATCCCGAAGCGTTCGTTGCATCAGCTCGCTGTTTTTTCAGCCGCCTACGACCCAACTTGGCTTTACCTTGCCTCCCAAGAAGCTTCTTCTTAGCAGAGATATACATAATTTTTTATTACTTTATTTAAAAAAAAAACTTTAGTCGCACTTCTTTGAGAAATGTAACAAATTGTAACATCTTAATAGCAAATAAATTTCCGATTTTATTAATACTAAAATACACTCCTCTTATTTTGATAGCATACAATTTAACGACAATTCGCCCACATCGCTAGAAAATATAATCAAAATATTTATATCCATATGTGCATATGTTTGTAACTAAGTATATTACATATTCAACACTTCCTTTTTATTCAAATGTAACACTTCAAATTAACATAATTATTTTATGGCCATATTTTAATTCAATCTGCTTTACAAAACAAAACATAAAGTGAACAAGCATAAATATGTAAGAATATAGAAAAAACTGAAAAGGTTTTTTGGTGCATAAATTTGTGGCTTTTATATTCTAATCGTATTTGCCATACATAAATCGAAACAGATGTAGCTACAGTGACTCAAATAATAAGCCGGGCATTGATTTTTTTTACAATATTCCCCACGTTTTCCATGACATTTTTTTTTTTAATTTATATAAGTCAAGAGCAAAAAATAGTATTTATTTTGATTATTTCGGATAAAAAACTGTCTACGAAGAATTCGTCTAAAACAAAATTCGAGCACCTCGGTCTAATACTTGTGCCATATGCTATGCAATTCTTACTTTATTTTTATTCAGAAGATTTTTCGTTTTTAATCCATTACATAATCATTTTTCTTGCGCTTTTTATTTTTCCGATCAAGAATAGTCGTTATTCCTCAATTTTTTCCGAGGATATTTGATCGATATTTTGTCATATTGTTATCGATCATAAAACATATTATTGTCATCGCTGACAAATTTGTGCATTATGATCATCGAAAAATTTTAAATCCCAGAAAGACGATCATTTTTAATCGAATTTTTATTTGTTCCGATAAAAAATGATTTTAACTCCAAGAAAAGAATTAATTTTTATCGAAAAATAAAAATCACAAAATATCGATCAAATTTGATCGAAAAAAAAATATGATCAAAATTGATCGCAAATTATTTATGCTTGTAAATGGTTCGTAAAGAAAAAATTGGAAAATATTGCGCTAGATATGTAACATTTTAAATAGCAAATTTATTAACAAAAAAAAACAGTAATAGTAGTAGTTTACCGAGAATGTATGAAAAAATTTTGAAAAGAAAAAACTTATGAAAAAATTAAATGCGTTTGAAAGAGCTGTAAATGAATAAAGTCGAACACTTTTTCAGCAAAGTCCTTAAATTTTATCGAGAGCTTTCGATTTATGGTATAAAAATAAAAAACTGAGGATAGCAACTCGGCTTCGGCCATGTTCGGCCACTAAAATTCAGTTCAGTTTCAGTACTGTTTCGGTTCGGCTTCGGCTATAAAAATAAAGAAATTTGATCAAATATTTGCCAATGTTTTTGTTATTTGAAAATTGTATGTATTTTTAGGCTGTGAATTGAAATGTATGTGATGTTAACAATAATAAAAATCTAGAACTTTTTAAAAGTCATTTTTTTTGTTATTTTCCAGCTTAAAAATGTTCGGTTCGGTTTTAATAATCGATGTTCGGTCGACCTAACTCGTGCTCGGAAATTTTTTATATGAAAGAAATATCAAAAATCAATGTTATTTTCTAGTCTTCGAACTTATATTTTTTATAATAAAATTTAAAGGACTTCAAAATTGTTCTTTGAAAATATTTTTAAAAATTATGACCAAAAAACTTGAAATTTAAACTAATTTAACAAAAAAAATTTTTTTTGCAAAATTTTTTAATAGTCAGTTATATAACTTTTATTGTGGTATGGACAAAATTTTTATAAAAAATTATTGAAAAAAATTTCACTCCCCGGCATCGTATTTTAAACACTGTAATCACTTTGCTGCACATGTTGCTATAAATGAAAAGTATTTGTATGTACGTATGTATGTATGTACTATGTGCGTTGTAAGTACGCCGTAAATGCAGTCAATCAAGTCATTGTATTAGAAATTTCGTTGCGAGGGCGTTAGGTTTTATTATGGCATGACAAGCAGGTTCTCTGCCACAAACTGATATCTGAATTAAAAACCCATAAAATCCGATGAAGTGGCACTTGTGTGAGAAGGCACATTTTTTTCGAGAGCCAAAACGAATTGTATGGAAATACATTTGTAAAGTGCTTTCAAATTTCCATACGAGTATGTTGTAACATAACACACACACACACATAAATACACAAATACTCGTAGATAGGTGCTTAGAATAGTATTGTGATCGCAGGCGTCATAAATTTCCATATTTTTATTTATAAGTACAATAGTTACGCTCGTAAGTTGTCAAAAAGTAATTGCCGATTAATGTTGTAGTGTTTTGAATAATAAAAAGATTTTTAGTTTAAAATTTAGTACTCATTTATGCTAGGAAAATTTATAAGTTACAAGTCAACTTTGGATCGAAATTATGGTGGGTTAAATTTTTTTTACTTTTTTATTGTAATATTCATTTCGTGAAATTCTTTTTCGAAGATTGAATAGCTATGTAAAGGATTCTTATGCATTTATTCTTTAGAAAAATAATATTTTCTTTCTATTATTTCCGATCTAATTCTCCTGACACCTGACCTTTTTGTTGTTTTAAATTTTTGTATAATCGCTATTTTATGATTATGTTTTTTCGATCGAATTCGATCGATATTTTGTATTTTTGAATTTTTTCGTTCAAAAATGTTCACTACTCTTGGATTTTAGTTTTTTCGAATACATCTTATCAATGTCTCCAAAGACAAATTTTTTGAATCATGCCAACAACAATAAATATAAATCGTTAGTTTTGTTGGGTTTTTTTTTTTTGATCAATAATATCGAAATTAAGGTATAACGATTATTTTGGATATCGATAAAATTTCAACAAAAAAATTAAAATGTAAAAATAATGTCAAACTTGAATGAGAAATGATTTTCTATTTTATTTTTTCAATCGAAAATAATCGATGCTATTGAGTAGAAAATTTTCCGATTCCATTTAATCGATATTTAAAGAGATTGATTTTTGCACTTGTACCAGGAACAAAATATAAAAATCGTATTGCTGTAGTGGATGCTGTTATTGTTTATTATCGAAAAATAAAAATCTCAAAATATCGATCGAACCCGAGCAAAAAAAAGTGAAAATAATGATCAAACTCAATCTAAAAAATATCTTCAGACCTTTATATATTCGATGAAAAAAAAAGTTAAACTTAGATTTAAATTTTTCGGATTACATTTTTTAGATATTTAGATAATTTTTTTAAATCAAGCCAAAAACAAAGAAATATTAGTCGTATTGTTGCAATTGTTACTGTTATTGACATCGCCGCCTTGCTTTGTTTACGTTTATTATAATTGATAGAAATTAAATCCGAGAATAACGATTATTTTTTATCTAAAAAATAAAAACCACAAATTATTAATCAAATAATATCAGAAAAATAAAAATCCCAAAATATCGCTCAAATGTGAACGCTACAAATTAAATTCCAAGATATGAGCGAAAAAGTATAAATCTCAAAAAGTCGATAAAATATGATCGATAAACATTAAATCCGATTATCTTTTATCGAAAATAAAAATCGAAAAATAACGATCAAATTCTGTTAAAAATATAAAACTGTGAAAACAATTATCAAACAATATACTCCAATGTTTATATGTTCGATAAAAAGTATATGTTGATCTTACGTTTAAATTTTTCTTATTCAATTTAATAGACAGATCTTGAGACATATTGTTTCAATCAAACCAAGAATAAAGATATTTTTTACACGAAAAAAAAATCATAAAATAACTATCAAATTTAAAGAAAAAAAATAGTAAAAAAAAATGTTTGGAAAATAATTGTTACTCTTGGAATTAAAAAGTCTCAATACATTTGTAGCAATTAATTCCTGATTGATTTTTTTTGATAAAGATGATAGCCGATAGGGTCCCTGATCAATTCCGAATTTTTATATTATAACACAACTTTCATGAATATGAACGACTTGCCGCCTTGCTGAAGTAATCGATGAAATAAATTTTTTATTAGAACATTGTAATTTTAAGCTTGTTAGGGAAAAGTGAGAACTGGAGATAAATTGTGTTGACTAATTTCGCCAGAAAGAATACTATATTCTCCTTTCTTGACGCAAGTGAACTATTTTGGTGAAATGCGAGTGACAGAAAATGCATCAGCTGTCTTATTAAGAAATCAATTTGAAGCGAATTCTCACAAATAAATTTTATTTTTTAGAAAAACGGAAAAATAAAAAAATTTCATAGAATCAAGAAGAAAAAAATACTTCTGGCAAAGCAAGCCTGCAATGCAAGCTTGAATTTACTATGAAAAAAAATACAGAATACATATCTACATACATATGTAGATACCGTAAATATTTACTAGACTACTTTGCGCCTCACTTCTTTGCTACTTCGGTAGCCGCTCTGCCGCCATAGCTCAGATATATCTACTACACATCCATAGATGAGCAGACCGTAGGCAAAAATTGAACTTCTCACAGCACCTCGCCAACCCTACCCGCGTACAACGGTCTACATATTCACAATGCTTCTGGTGTGCGTTATTTTATTTTTTCTATTTTCAATTTATTATTTAAAAATAGCTGCAAAATCGACACTTGTCGGCAATCGACAGACGGCGCAACTCGTAGAGCGTTTTTTTTCTACATTTTTTTTTTTGGCGGAAATTTCAGCTATGAAGTGAATGATGAGACAAAGTTGCGGGTGGAGGGTGGTTACTGATTGAAAAATGCTCGTTCCGGCTTGTCAATTAGCTGACGTGTTTCCCTAAATGGCTGCACACATAGACACTCAGCTGCGCGTGTGTGTGTGTGTGCGTGTCTGTAAACAAATAATTTATATATGGACGGTCGTGTATAAAATAACTCAGACTAGAAATACAAGCGACCTTATAGAGTTGATAGTAGTTGTAGCGGGAAAAACAAAAGCAAAATACAACAAGCCTGACACACAAACCTTGCCGGCAATTTTGTAATTCAGTTGGTGTTGTATTTGTTTTTGAATTTGTAATTGAAATTTACGCGAATTTAATTAAGTCGTTTGGCCATATTGTTTTGATGTTTTTACACAACGTTTTCCAATTAAACATTAGATTCGCATACGTTTTGTGGTTTTTTTGTTTCTATTAATTTTTTTTTTCTTAATTACTAGCATTTGTTATAAAACTTTAGAAATCGAAATATATAATTTCGAGCTACAAAAATGTTTTTCCATAAATGGTTGGAACTCTGTTTAAAATTCTAGCTCTGAAGAAGAACAAAAATTTGTTATGAAAATATAACGCGAATTTGCTTATAGTTTGTTCAAGCCTGTTCTACATTTCGCTTCCTAGCGAACTTTGGTAATTTTTCTACGAGTATCGGAAACAATCGGGAGAATTGGGACATTCGGAGTGAAAGGGAATTGCGGTACAAATCGTAGTACTACATTTTACATAGAAAAGTACAGAAGAAGGGAAAAATGATAATGATAATGACAATGATAATGATAATGATAATGATAATGATAATGATAATGATAATGATAATGATAATGATAATGATATGATAATGATAATGATAATGACAATGATAATGATAATGATAATGATAATGATAATGATAATGATAATGATAATGATAATGATAATGGTAATGATAATGATAATGATAATGATAATGATAATGATAATGATAATGATAATGATAATGATAATGATAATGATAATGATAATGATAATGATAATGATAATGATAATGGTAATGATAATGATAATGATAATGATAATGATAATGATAATGATAATGATAATGATAATGATAATGGCAATGATAATGATAATGATAATGATAATGATAATGATAATGATAATGATAATGATAATGATAATGATAATGATAATGATAATGGTAATGATAATCATAATGATAATGATAATGATAATGATAATGATAATGATTTTTGTTTGTGCTACTTTTTTAATTAGGGTTTTTTTCAAATTTTTTGAAGTGGTTATTTTGTGTATAGTAATTACAGTTTGGCAAAAAAAAAGTTTGAAGAGAATAAATTTAGTGTTTATATAATGAGTCGGATAAGTTTGGTTAAATTGGATTACATTGAATATACAAAAAAATATATACATATGTATATACAAAAATGGGTAGATATACTAAGAAATTACAGATGGCATGCATTTTTCGATATTTTATTTGTACGCGTGTGCTTACTTTTGTGAATTTCTCCCCCTTTTTCTAAATTTATTCGTTCGCTTAACTCCATTCTCATTGCGCTGCACCAATTTGACATTAACTATTTCATTCAGCACGCTTATTCTTTGTTGCTATATTTTATGTTGTACTGTTTTTTTTTACTTTGCCATACAATTTCTGCTTTTCATTGCTCTAATTGCATTTGTAATTGCTTTGGAATTTATTATATTTGCTCAGCAGTTGATTTTCTAAACTAATCAAAATATTTAACACAGAGTGTATGAGTGCTCTCGCAACTATTTGCCGTGGCTGATAAATGGCGGGTGATTTGTAAAGAAGTGTATAGTAGAAAAAAAGAAGAGAAGAGAGTAATAGAAAAGGCATTGAATTCCGCACTCCCATTGGAAATAACGTACACTCACTAACACAACCAAACGAGTATAGATATATAGTAAATTTTATGAGTGCGTAATATAGTTTTGATTCTAATTGAAAGTTCATACAACGCAGCTGACCTCTTGCGGAATTCCAAACGTTGGACCCACTGCCTCGATGGCTTATATTGTACGCACATTAGTCTGTCGCTAGCTCTTCTTTTACTTTTTCTTTTTTGTTGGCATTTTCATGCTTACTTAGTGCACTTTTCTATTATGATTGTATTTGATTTTGTTTTTGTTTTTGTTTTTTTTTTCTTCACTACAAAGTTCAAATCATCTATACCCTATCATTAATTTATGTGTATTATGCGGTCATTAGAGTCTGCTTCAAAAGCGGCAAGTGACAAGTCTTATGACGCCATATTTAATTGGTTTTTGACAAATTGCCGCCACCACACACACAGCCACACAAACACATACACAAACACATACACAAACACATACATACAGGCTTAAACGAGTAAAGGCAGTTTGCGCTTTGTGTGCGTTATCATCAAATGCAAAATTATCAAATAAATATTCGTTTTATCACGTTTTAATTACTTCAAAGTAGTTGCCTGTGTATACATTTTTTTCTTTTTTTTATTACAAAATATAGCAGTTGCATCGGTTAGCAAAAAGGGTGTCACGGTTGGGCGGAGTCAGTGTATACAGACTGATAATGATTGCGATGGTGGGTAATGAAAATTTACATAGCAAATTTACAACGAAAATTTTGGTACCTACATATTTGTGGGCGTAGTTAAAAAAAAATTAATTTTCTAATAACATATTTTAATTATTGATGGGGTTTTGTTTGCCTTGGAACATTTTAAAATAAAATTCTTTATATTTTGCTTTTTTCTTGCGAATACTTCGCAATTTAAACGTTTTTTTATTGGATACGTAAATCAAAAAAAAAAAAGTATATATATATATCACCATCCCACCGCCATTCAGGGGATTGAGTGTGATAAATATATTCCCGTGATCTGACTTTTATTACAAAAATTGAATTACTATAATTGAGTTATCTGAAATACACTAGTAATACTCTTGGATATTTTGAATACATACATACATGCATACTTAAGTCATGTTATGTCCAAGTTATTGTAAAGTCGCTAAGAACCCCAGCGCCACCTAGCGTAATCGCATAGTTTAAACAAAGCCCCCTACAGAGTTTCATTGCGACGCCCAGATGATATTTTTCTTTAATTCTTTTCGCTGAGCTTGAGGTTCCCCGTGAAAAAGAGTTCATTGAATTTCAGGGCTTTTGTATGAGAAAAGTTATATGGGTACAATATTTTGCTCCAGTTTTTGCAGCAGTTATTTTATGAGCTCTGGCGGTGATATTTATTGAGCAATCATTTCTTCATCTATCAAAATCTTAACAAATTTGAATCACTCGATCCAAAACTTGGTCCACCTGCGGTTCGTAGGCGTTCCAACCTACGGAATTCCAAGTTCTAGTCGTTTTCAAGGCTTTTGTTTAAAGGAAACCGAGAGTAAAATAAATATTGAGCTGACATTTTTAAGCTCACTTTAGGAAAAAAAACTTTGCTTTTTTACACGAAAGAAATTTACTCATTCCCATGAAAATCTTGTCCATCCAATCCATCAAATTTGATAAAATATTTGAGCGCATAAATAAAATTCAACCAAGACGACAGCTAATCTATAAAACCCAGCAGACTAAGTTCAAAGTTTTTCACTAAATATTTATAATTTATTAATACAATTAAACAACACCGCATTTTGTAGTTGTAAATTATACATAGTTTGTTTGTTTTTTTTTTTACTTTTACACAAAGATAGGCTGTTGTGGCTGTTTGAATTAAATTAAAAATAGTTTTGAATAAATTAAGCGGAACAAAATTTATTTATCAATTCATTGACAGAAATTAAGCGAGTTAATGGATGATAGTTTGTAGTTGCTTAATTTATAATTTCTTGTATTTTATTGAGCGTTGAGCGTTGTAGGAGACTGAGCTGAAATTTGGGCAGCGAACAAATAAAGGCACTGATGTGAAGGCAAAAAAATGTAAATAAGTTAATATTAAAATGTATGAATAAAAAAACAAGCATGCTACTCGTAAATTAAAACAAAAAAGCTTTAAAAATATTTATCACTAATACATTTACAATACAAATATTAAGATGTATTGATGTGTTCATATACACAAAAAAAATCCAGTTAGTAGTTGAACTAACCTACATTTTATATGCCAGTAATTTACTTGAAGGGGTAATTACCTTCATGGCCTGCTTAGTGCATCTTATCTGACTTTTGGCATTTTTTCTTTTGTATCTTCATTTCAAAAAGATAAAAGCAAAACATAAAAATACAGCTCAAATTACCAGAAAATCAGCAAAAATGTATTCAGCTTTAATTACGTCCTGTTCATGATACGCGTAACCTGATACGATCTGCCCGTACAACCAACCGCCTGTGACCCATAAAGCGACATGCCCTAAAATATTGCACTTCAACAGGCATACACCTTCGTGTATGTAAATATATGTACAGTATGTTGCAGATATCAAATTCGCCTAAAAAAAATTTTGAAGGAAAAATGTGTGAAAGTTATAACCCTTTATTCTTGTTACATATTTCAATGAATGCCTCTATTTTTTTATCGTTCGGTTTCATTCAGGAACAATTTAAAAAAAAATCACGATTTAATCGTTATTTTGCGATTTTTATTTCGTCGATCATGTTTTATCGATATTTTTTTTATTTCTATTTATTAGATCAAGTTCGTGGAGCGTTTTTTAATTTTTAGTTTTTCGATCATAATAAAAGCAAAAAAGTTGTCGGCGATGACAATAATATAAAAGGCGCGTATAATAGGATTTATGTTTTACGATCGCAAAAAATAATAACGTATCGATCAAATACGATCTAAGCAATAAAAATTACAAAATATCGATTACGCAATGATTTAAAATTTATCGATATTATTTATTGATATTTTGTGACTTTTTTATTTTTTCGATCGCATTTTATCGATATTTTGTGATTTTTATTTTTTCAATAAAATTTCGTCAATATTTTGCGCTTTTTATTTTTTCGATGAAAAACAATCGTTATTCTGGGATTTAAATTTTTCCGAATATCTTTGATCGATATTTTTTTGGTTTAAGTTTTTTTGACAAAAAATATTCGGTATACCTGGATTTTTAATTTTTGAATCATTACACAGGCAAAAAAAGAATTTGTCGGTGATGCCAGTATAGGCAAAAATACCAATAATACAATTTGTGTTTTATTATAGGAAAAAAAATCACAACATATCTGTCAAATATGATCCAAAAATAAAAGAAGAATCACAAAATATCGATATAATATCTATGATCAAAAAAGTAAAAGTCACACAATATCGATCAAATTCGATCGAAAACTTTAAACATTGCAAAATATCAGTCAAATGCAAACGAACAAATAAATATCGCAAAAAAGTTATTAAAACAAAAACTCTTCTAAATAGAAATTAGGTCAGATTTTCATAGAATATGACCTAAGTATAAGATCGATATATTCGGCATTTGTTTTGAACGAATTCTGCCCAATAATATTTTTATCCAAAAAAAATCGAAATAACAATTATTTTCGTTCCCAGGTTTCATTAGAGCTCACACATTTTCATTGTATGGCTTTTCTTACTTTCTAATGCGTGCATAGTCGACTCCAGTTCTTTGAGTCATCTCCTTCTAAAAATATCCAAATATTTGTATTCGGGCCGTAAAGCTTTCCCACAGTATTTAGCAAACATTTTCTATACAGTTTGACCATAAACTTTGTGTCGAGATTTTTTGTACTGGCAGTCAAAGTAGCGCATCCATTTTCTGAAAAGCATTCGAAATCTTAGATCTTGTCAGGGTGTTTAACAGCCTGCTGAACAAATTTGGTGCTTTTAGCAATCCGAGCTTTTCTTCAGTACTTCCAAATAACCAAAAAAGATCCATCTGTAAATCTCACTTTGCTCCAATTACGATCGAAATTCTGCCTTGCCCATACAAATCGTTTTTGCTCAGTCAAAAGCGGTTTTTGTCGCATGCTCCGATTTCTGATGCCAGATACTTTCAATCTCCATATGGCTGTACAAATGTTAGCGTCTATATTTTATTTTACTGAAAGATTTGTTTGGGTTGGCTTAGGCTAAGAGTAGGTTTTTGAGGTAGCTTTAGTCAAACCTCTGCCTGGCTTTTTATCTACATTGCGCTCTATCTTCAATTGATGTTTCCCCTTCCTAATAAAGTGAGTTAACTTTTCTAAGTACCAAGCGGCCTCAGTTGTGAAACACACTGTTGAGTTGAGACATGTCCAAGAAAATTTGACGGGAAATATTTTTATGGAACAGTTTAACCCATTTGCTCCCATCTAGAAGTGTCATTTTGACCCTTAATCCAAGAAACTTTGAGTAAAACCAATTTCAAAAGTGGGTAGAGGTTGAAAATGTTCCAGGAAATAGTTCATCGGGAAGTTTTGCTTCGGAAAATTTCATCAGTGGTTTTCTCAGACAAAATCGGAATGCCATTTATACCAAGTTCACACGACAACAAAAAGTAGTTGTTTATAACTCATTCTCGATATTATGTGAACAAGTTGAAAGTACAAGTTTTTGCCCTTCAAAAACTATCTAACTTTATTACGACCCAATCATGATAATCACGCAAACTTCAATATTTTCATCATTGTGTTCGATAACTTTTTGTAAAAAAAATCGATGGTTTGCCGTCACTAGTTTAGAAAAAAGAATAAAAACAATAATAAGAAAAAATTGCAATGGAGAAAAAGTGAAATATTTATACAAAGTACACAAATGTTACTGCTCAGTGTAGACAGCGTGAAGGTTTTATTTTGAAGCTCTTCGGGTATTTTGGTTATCAGATTTCCTTAGAGTAAAATACGTAAATAAATAAGGAAAGATCAGAGCAAACCTGTGAGTAAAAGAGACTGAAGTCTGTACGGTCATAATCAATATTGAAAAAATCGCCTGAAAACCACTTGTTTTCACTGCCATGTGAACATGGTATAAGGCCGAATTATATATGAAATAAAGAAATAAAAATAGTTCAATATTAAAATTAGATACTCTCTTAACTTGAAATGTAAATGTTAAAGCATTGTACTGTGTTCCCATTTTACGGGAAATGAGCTGTCAAAATCCATGTAAACTGGGTTTTCGTAAAATATGCGTGAAATTTCACAATATTTCCTCAACAAAGTTATACTTGGGCTCACGCTGTGAAAAGGCTCGCAACATCTTGGCAACATGATGCCAGCAACATTTTGCCCAGATCTTAAAAGGCATTGGTTATTTAAACATGCGCAAAAAGTGATAGTTTGCCACTTCATTTAAGGAACTTTTTTGGTATTATTTGTTTACATTTGCTTTTATGCGGCATATTGTTTGCAATTCGATTAGTTTGTTGCTAGCAACATTTCACTGTTACCCAAATGCATGTTGCTAGCGAATAGAGTACTAGCCTTAATGAAAGAGAGCACAAATAAAAGTTGCATTTTTCAAGGGAACATTTTATATTATTTTTTTCTAAGGACCTTTACATTCTCTGTATAAAGATTTTGCCTGAGAAGACCCCTTGTGAAATTTACTGAAGAATAATTTCCTAGAACATTTCCAAATTTCTGGCTCACACTGAAAATGGTCCACTGCTATTTTTTGCAATATTGGTAATATTCTCCGTTTTCATTTTTTATTATCAATTGTACTAAACTTTTATAGGATTATTTAATAACATAAAAATAAAACTTAAAAACCTTGTACATTTTTTTTTAATTTAGCTTGAAAAAGTCAGTCCAACCAGTTTATTTTTTTTCGGAATTTTAGAAGTTGGATTTGAATATGTACCTTTATTCTAGGAATAGGGTACAAAAGTGCAAGTTTCAGGTTCATAAAAAATCTAAGTCCGATGGCGGTAGTATTTTCTTCACATATGATTTTTACGTTCGTCATAACTAGAGAACAACCGAACACCGATTTTTAGTGCCGCACCAAACCAAACCCAACTTCGTCCAATTTCGCCAGAAGCCGAACCGAGCACTTTCAAGGTCAAAAATAATGAATGATCATTGAATGTTTAAAAATTTTAGATTTTTTGTTGATATCAAAAAGGAAAAAAACCAGAAAATATGGGCTTCAAAAAGTGTCCAATTCCAAATGTTCGGCTAAAGTTCGTCTGTTTATTGGCCGAAACCTTACCGAACAGTATTGGCCGAACATGGTCGAAGCCGAAGTTCAGTCGTTTTCTAGTCATGATCCAACAGCGAAGACTGATTAGCGAAATCGGGATATGAATGCTTCGATATACTTTGCATATTGTACGAAGTTTGAAATAGACAATTTTTCTTCGATAATTTGGGCTTTTCCTACATGGTACATTCGGGTATATACTTTATATATGTAAATATGTAAGTATACATGTAAATTTGCACAAAAGCATGTATATGTTATAAGCGAATTGTCGTGATAGCACCATTGACCCGATTCACAGCCGTCAACTCGATTGTTAACAATTGTTTACCGGTCAGCTTCAGCGAATTTATGAGCCTCGTGAGTGCCTTGCGGTTCACTTATACGCACGTACTTGTAAATATCTGTGATATTTGATAGCAGGTATATGATAACTGCATTTCACTTTTTACATATAAAACTGACATTTAGATATTTGAGAATACATATATTCAATGGTCAATGAAGTTTTGTTTCTATTGCAAATGGGATGGTGAAGGTTGGAAATTTGCAAAATTGCGGTGTTCAGGCCGTTATAAAAATAAAACTGTAATTAATTTTTTAAATGAGCGATGTACAAAATTTCATTCGAAATTATCACTTTTTGCTTTCACACATGCCCTCAAACGATTCGGCCATTGATCAATAGAAGCACGCACAGTTTCTATTGGTATTGGCGACGCTGCTTGAACCAAAGATTTTTTGAGACTCTTCAAATTTCTGTAAGATATTCGACAGGTCATATTCTCCAACTCTGACAACAAACTGTAGTACAATGGATTCAAATCTTGACTTCTGTTTCTTTTAAGCTGCTGCTGGATGGTTTTTGGCCTTGTGTGCTGGAGCAGAATCTTGCTGGAAGATCCAATGCTCTCTATCGAAGGGAGTATTGATTGATTACTTTACCACGCCTTCTGAAACATCCAGCTGGGATACAATTGCCCCAGTTTAACCCCTTTTTCACAAAAGTGAAGGGGAGTAACACCATTACAGGATACCCCCACCAAACTCTTACAGCAGCTGGATGGTGACCACGTTCAACCCCTAGAATAACATTTTTTGCTTCTTTGAACGTTTTTACGTAGATTTTGTCATTGTACTTATTAAAAACTTCTTAAACCATGAAGACTTTCTCATCTTTAAAAAAGGATACTTTCATGACCGTTGGCCGCTTGCCTCTAAAGAAGCCCCTTGCATTTGCTGAGCCTAATTTGCTTCAAGCGTGCCTGGTACCTGTGCTCACATACATAACAGATCAAATTAATGTAAAGTGCTAATCGGGACTATAACAAAATTTTGCAGTGCACCTTTTCTCTAAGTATGTAATGGATACACAAAGCATCTTGTTGGCAATTATCTACCCGAAACCTCTGCCAACACTCGACTACAGTGAAGCTCCAAATAAGAAAACATAATGGCAATTTTATTCCATGTCGATCTTACTCGGCAACTACCGGTTTACTTGTTGAAGGCAGGTTCCGCGCGAACGGATGGAGGAGAACTACAAATACCTACTCTTTTCAGAAAACAGCACTAAGTCTCCGGCAGACCTCTTGGCTGATGCACACTTATTCCTTTTTCCCATATATACAACCAAATCTACATGCCATAATATTTCTTAATTGAATGAACAAAATTATCAGTTAATTGCAACAAAAAACAGCATAGACATTTCCTTCGTCTAAAAAAGTTTCGTTCAATTTTATAACTTTTATCAAAATTCTGAAGAGTGGCGTGATCTCTACAAACACTACATTATGTTGGGCTAACTGTTCCTCGCTAACTTCAAGACACCTAAAATACGACTATGATGGAAACTTCATCAAAAGGGCGACATAGTCCTCCTCCAATCGAAACAAATAAAATAGAAACATATCTTCCGTCGTGGAGAGAAGCGTGGCAGTAGGAAATCCAAACTAAGAGACAACTCAAAGTCTGGATTCTCTGCAATGAAAGAAATGTTTGATTGTACTCGCAACACCCGATCATTGCAAATACTATACCCATTACATTGCCAATTATAGTGTTTGATCAAGATTTCTGTCGCTAGCGAAGGTTGTGGCCTTGTTAGAGCAAACTAACTTAAAATTCATACCCTAAGTTGCTTCCCTATAACCTGTAGCCGAAAGAACCTCTTCGCTAGTTAAACATGAGACTCACATATCCATATCTAATATGTATATACCAAGATTATTTTGAAATTAACTGCAGTCAGCCTTTGTTGGTTGGTTGGTACCACCGTCGCCTAAGGATCTATAGTCCAATTAGCGCCATGGAGCGCCATTTTCATACGGAGATTGTCTTGAAATCTTATTTTCCTGCTGTAACGATTTTCGTTCTTCAAACCATTAGGATTTGTGGATATACTGATGCTATTTATGGCACAGTTAGACATCTTCTTCAGGTCTACCGCTAAAAAGAAACCTAGTAGCAGCCAGTGTGGACACTAACAGAGATAAAGAATAATATTTTCTCTAGTATCTCGAGATTGCAGCTCCGACATCGAGTGTTGTATGGTATCCCATCTTGGCCGCATATTCAGAAATCGGTGTTCCATGACCGTGGATCTTAGACTGAATATATCTTCTTGAACTACTTAGCAGGTCTACATTTTTTTAGTGTCAACTTTACAAGTTTTCAATCTACTTCATCTTGTTACTGCCATTTGTGAGAACTGGAAGTGCAGCTTTCTCTTCATTACCTCTAGCGAGTAGCAGATTTCTTCAGCCACAGACTCATCATGACAGACTCCGGCTCTGGCCAATTCGTCGGTTCTCTCGTTATCGTGTATGTTCCTATGGCCGGAAAACTAGGTCATAGAGATGTCCATTGACTTGGTCGACAAGCGTGAACTCCAGTCACAGTCTTCGGCTATCTTCGAAATCAAATGTCTAGAGTAGTTCAACAGTGGGTCATACTCATTGCTGCATCATTTTAAATGCATACCTATTTTTTATCTTTCTACTTGCGACATCTCAAAAACTCCACACTCCCTATTGGCACCGATGACTGGCTGAGTTAGACCTCATCTGACGACCATTAAGCAAACTGGTTGACTCAATTTATTGCTAAAAACCACGTAGGCACAGAGCCATATTGGGAAACCAAAAAACAAAAAGTCAAGTTTACGGCTTTGGAGGAAATTAAAAATGAATGCTTGTACCAAAAATACCAACAACTAAAACATATATGTAGATCAAAATCGTGCTACTTCTTGGTTGTATATTACATAGATGTATCTAATTGTTTGTTTTGTTTTATTTCCTTTCTTCCTCTTCTTCTTCTTTCATTTTTTCAGCTACTTGATTACTTAAGCTTTTCCACGAAAGCCGTACAGTAGCTGCGTACTAAAAATATATTTATTACATACTTAGAGTGAAGTTTTAATTCGCGCCAGACACCATTCACTGCCTCACACACAGCAACATCGAAGTGTGACAGAGGCCACAGTCGGTCGACAAGTTAACAGTTCAACAGTTGTTAGCCGGTTGTTGTTTTGGCAGTTGACAGTTGTTGGTGTGCCACAGTTGTCGTTTGGTCCAAACGTAATGTGAATGTGAACTACAAATGTTGCCACATTAGCGAAGAGTGTGCCACATGTTGCCGCCGGCCGGGAGTGTTTGCAAAAATTTCGCACAGTATGTGTTGGTCGTCACCGGTCGTCGCCACCGGTAGCCGTGTAGCTTTGGCGGTTAACGCTAGTTTGGCAGCTGTCAAAAATGCAACACTACCGGTTTAGCAGTAGGTAATGAAAGAAAATTAGCAAACATATTTTCTGTTTCTCCTCTACTGACTCGGCACAACACTCGCGGCGGCTGTTTGTTATTTCTACTTAAAATGATGCTCACTTTTTTAGGTTTTTATTTTACTTGCTGGTTTCAATACCGCATCTTTGCGATGTCATGGCTTAAACCGCATCTGCTTAGGTTAGTAGAAAAGTGTGCTCAGTTATAACAGTTATATAGGAGTGGCTTGAGTAATGATATGTTATTTCGTGGAGTGCAATTGTATACGTTCCTTATTTTTCTACCGCATATTCTAGACGACGAGCTATGAGACATTGAATCGGTTAAGTGTCAAGCTCATGTCTGTGGTATCAAATTTCATGACTGGGAAGGAAATGTAAAGAAATAAATTGAAAAAAATCAAATTTGTTGGCAATGCAGGGATGGTTAAATATTCTGATTCTACTGCTGTTTGGCCGATAACAATTTCTAGATAAGACTTAGTGAAGTAATTTAAATTTTTAGAAAATTTTAAGGCAGCGTTTGAAAATATCACTCTTATACATAGTTCTTGTTAAGGTAATTTAACTTGCAGGCACTGGTAAATTATCGCAGAGACAAAGTCAAGGCCCGAGGCAGAAACAGTGAGGTTATAGTTGCCACAATTGTGGATTGTTCGTAGAATCTGGAGCCCAAAAATACTTTGATACCACATCGAACTTTTTGGCACAATTTGTATCGAATGTAAGGCTGTTTATATTTAGTTTTGCTTTTGATTATGCGGGCATATTCTGAAAGTAAAAAAACAAAGTTTTCGAAATTCCATTTCAAACTGAATTGTATGAGAAGGTCTTTACAACTTGGTTCTACAATATTGCATCCTTAGCACTTCTCATTTGTGATTGCAAAAAATCCAAGGGCGAAATGAGGAAAAAATGAGTACACAAATTAATAAAAAACATCAAGTACAGAATCGATTTAATATAAACGAAAGAATGCCACTCCGATTCTGAAAAAAACTTTCAGGGCATTTTCTCCATTTAACCAATACTCATCTTATGAATACAAATTCGCGGAGACCTTTTCCTTTTAGCGACTTCGGCTCGGATCTTGGGTTTCTTGACAAGAGAAGTATCTCCTCTTCAGACCGCTGCACCTTAGGGCCACGCAAGTGAGCTAGCGCACTTCTCCAGAATCTGGGGAGTGTCTTGACCACTGTAGCGAAGTAAGCTTTCCGCGCAGTTCCCACTTGCCATTTAGGCCTGCCTGAGCGCGATTTCTGGGACACTCCCAGCTAGGTTAGGTTAGGTTGGAGTGGTGGAGGGGGCTCACTTAGGCCCTTAATAGGAGGCCCGTTGTGTTACCACAAAGAAAAATTTGTACTATCCGAAGAAGAAAATTACGCCTCACCAAACCATTTTGCCTCCCTGATAAACCTCAACAGGCAATTTACCTCGGTGCTTGAAACCTCACTAAGGTCATCCAAAATGGTGATCCCAGATAACGCAGTCTGCTTTTACACAGTGCAGGACATTTACACAGTCATATCTTGTCATTCTTGGAGCTCCTGCAGCATCTTCGGAAGGATACTCCCAACCTTTCAGCGCGTTTTCCTATCAGACAGTGCCCTGTTAGAGCCCCGATCACGTTAGAAGTGTTTTCCCTCCGTAGAGAGAGAACGCTACGCTACCGTTTCCGGTCCCATTTAGGCCACGTCTGCCTTGAAGTTCGACAGGTCGTAGTTTGTCTCCATTTGTTGTCAGCTTGTTTATATGTACAATCTCTGATTAGCAGTTTGCAAGTGGCAAACGGCATACCAATGCGTTTTTTATTCCGAAGAATCTGCTTGGTCGTACCTTGCAGGAGAGGGTTTCGTGAGAAAACGCCTCCTCCTACCTTATAATCGAGTTTCGAGCCGATGATATCAGGTGGAGTATGAAACTCACTCCTACCTGCTTGGAATTCGTGTAATAAAGTTACTTTCAGAAACCGATGTTAAAGCACACCGATCCGTGCTGCTCGGAATAGAGCAGAACTTGTTCAAAATACAAGAGTGCCCTTGGTTTTCAGGATGCCACTGGTATGTCTCTCTTAGTCGCAAAGCAGTCATCGCTGCCATCTGTTTTCCAACCAAATCTAAAGGATAGACCTCCTTCCTTTCAAGGCCTCATTTGGCGTGGCTCTGAGCGCCCCACTTATACAGATATTTGCACCTTGGTGAGTAGCCTGAGGTTAACCTCTTTTCCTAATGCAGGCCACCATACGATCACCCCATATACGAGAATTGGTCTGACGGCCGCTGTAAATATCCACCGACAGATCCGAGGCTTAAGACCCCATTTAATGCCTGTGTAGAGGGCTATGGAAGCCTTTTCATAACTTTGAACTAAGGCTTGGCTGGTTTTGGCTATCTCGTGGCAGTATTAATTTAACATGGCCAGAATTGCTGTTCCACGGACAGAGCCAGCGGATGGAGACGATTTCGTCTGCCTTTGGCCAGCGGAAGAGGCAGATTTGAGGGTCGGCGTCGACGCTCCCCCACTGCTCCAAAGTTTATTATTTTTTTTAAGTTTAGAACTCAAGGCTTATGGATCCCAACTCAGGGGTGCAAGTTTAGTCATCTTAAATTTTTCGCAAGCTGCACACAGTCTCTACCAAAAATGGAATATCGATTATTGCAGAATGCTGTCGTGGTATTGAAACCAAACAAGTTTTTAGTCAATTAATAAATTTAGTAAAAAAAATGAAAGTTTTTTTTTTTGAACTGGTACCACAGATATGTAAATATGTTGTTCTTGTGTAAATGGATGTGCGTATGTATATGAGTATAACAAATTAGCCAAATCACTCACTCGTTCACTCAAAAACCTGAGCCTTTCTCGACTCAGCTGTACTCGGTACTTCTCTACTACTTATAGCTACTTTGACAATTTCATAGACTTGCATGCACAAACACATACATACATACACATACACACAATACATAGTGCAAATTTATATGCATACATTTATGAGTGTAGATATGTTTGTTTTGTTTTTTTTTTCTCTTTTGCTGACCGTCAAATAGCAAAAATTTACGACTTCAAACGTTGCACCGTTGTAAAAATCATTTCAATTAATTTTAATGCGCGCTGTGCATAAAAACAAATATCATGTCAAACAACAAATCATAAAAATAGCAACTACAAAAACATAAACAACAACAACAACACCAGTACCAACAGAAGAAATTGTAACAAGCAAGGGGAAATTGAAAAAAAACAAAAACAAAAAAAAGGGAAGAAGAAATAGGAAAAAATATAATAAAGTATATACGAATTGTAGTAAGTAGCAAATGTGCACGGATATGCAAACGAATACACACACAGACAGCTATTGGCATATGAATGTCGCGCTAGACAATTTTGCGCACCCATATACATATACCTACCTACCTAGTCTGTACACAAAAAGAAAAAAAAAATAAAAATAAATATATGGAAACCTATTGAATGTAATTAAATTTTGATTTTTATTGCGGAAACATTTATGCCAACATTGACGCGAAAATCGACATTTTTGCGCGAGCACAGCTATGTATGTGAAATAAGGTATGTATGCATGTGTTTGTGTACTCACATAGCCACATAACAAAATCGAGACATAGAATTTATGAGCAGAAATTTTATTGTTTGCGGTGCATCACCGCTGCTCACATTCGTTGCTTTCTAGCCGTTGCCGCTTCGATGGCGATTGCCAGCTGTAAAACTAAATGGTCGAAATTTAAGCAAAAAAAAAAAAAAGAAATAAAAATATTGACTTGCAACCAAAGTGACTTCAATTAGCAGCAATTTCCATGTCAATAACTTTTCATTGAGAACTAGCAAAACAGAGGGGAAATTCACATTGCTATGAAGCGCTGGGCGAAATAGTTACGTGTTTGCAAAAACAAATTTTATGTTATGAGAATAAATGGCATCATGAAATACTTTCAGAGAAAGTAAATTAAAAAATATACGATAATAATAAATAAACAAAATCAAATAAAACTAACAAAATTGGAACTAAATTATGATAAATACTTTGAAAGAAAATAAAAAATTAAACAATTTGACTTAATATGAAATATAAAATAAATAATTGATGTAAATCAAAATTTAGTCAAATTAAAAAAAAAATTACAAAAATATTCAAAATCAAAAAAAAATTAACAAAAATGAAATTATTAATATAAAATATAAAATAAATAATTGATATCAATCAAAATTTGGTGAAATTAAAAAAAAAAATATTCAAAATCAAAAAAAAAAAATAACAGAAAAAGAAAAAAAATTAAATTAGACCAAAAAAAGGTGCAATAAAAACAAAAACTACAAAATTTTACTTAATATAGAATGTAGAATAAATAACTAAGTACTATACATACAAATTTAGCAAGATTTAAAAAAAATATATCAGAAAATCATGTGAAAAAAAATTGAATCAAACAATCTTAAAAAGTTATAACAAATAATAACTATGATAACAAAAAAACAAAAATACAGCTAAGCTAAATTATACGAAATTTAACTAAATTAAATGAAATAAAATAAAAAAAGATATAAAAAATAAAAAAAACCAAATTTAGATTACAGAAATACATTATTCAAAATAAATAAAAAATACGCAAAACAATATAATTGGTAAACCATTTATTACAAATTTTAAAAACAAGTTTTAAAAAATAGCACAAAAAAAAAATAGAAATAACATTAAAAAAATTTAAATAAGGTATAATAAAGAGAAACAATAAAATAATATACAATATATATATAATATATCAAGTATTATGTTACACTTATATATTAAAGAAATTTCTAATAATACATAAAAATAAATAAGAAAAAACGAAATAATAATATTAATAATTTCGCGCGTACTTACTTCGGAAGGGAATCAAACCTAGGACCCACCGAATGAAGCGCGTACAAACTATTCACTGCAATCTGTAAAATAATAATAAACAAAATATTAACTTAAATTAAAAAAAAAAACACCTAATAATAAATAAAATAAAACAATAAATTATTAACAAAACAAAATAATATTAAAAAAAAATATATGTTAGAAAATAATCGATTAAATAAAATTAAGTAAACTACACAAACATAATTAAAATAAAGTAAAATAAAACATTGTGCTATATAAGACACAATAATATTACAGAACAAGTAAAATAAAATAATATAAAATGCGTAAAATTAAATAAAATTAAATAAAATATAGTAAAAACATGTAACTAAAAAAATATGAAATGAGTTAAATTAAAATAGAATACCATCAAGCAAAATAAAACAATTAAATTAAATTAAGAAATTGAAATAAAATTAAACTATACAATTAAGTAAAAGGAAAATAATAATAAATAATAAACTAAATTCATTAAAACAACATGAAAAAGTAATATGATCAAATTAAGTAAAATGAAATAAATTATTTTATATGTGTCTGCTATACATTACAAAATAAAATTTTAACAAATTAAAAGGCAATTAAAAAAAATAGCAGTAATTTGACTCAAATAAAATTACAAAAAAATAAAGCGAATAGCTCAAAGTAAAATTAAACTATAAAAATCATCGAATTAAAAAAAGATAAATAACAGTAAATTAAAAATACAAGTAATTAAGTAATTTAGTAAAAAACTTAAAAAATTTAAAGATAAAATAAAATAAAATTAAATCATAGCATTTAACACAATACAAAAAAAAATAAAAAGTAACTTAAAACTAAAATCAAATAGAAGCAAATAAAATGAAATCATTCAATTAAATTAAAATTGAAAATAAGTTAAATAAAATATAAAAAAAATTCAATAAAATAAATTAAAAAACAGCATGAAAACTTGAAATAAAATAAAATAAAGTAAAATAAAATTATGTATAGTAAAGTATAAATAAAAATTAAATTATAAAAAATATGAATAATAAAGTTAAATTAAAAACAAAAATAAATAAATAATAATAATTTAAATTAATATTTTATGTTAAAAAACAATGACAAAAGACGTAAAAAATGAATGAATGTAAAAAATTAATTAAATCAATTATAAAATAAATAATAAAATAAATACTAAAAAAAAATTTAATTAAATACAAATATAAACAAACAATAATCAAAAAAATAAATAAAAAAAATATTATGAAGTAAAAATTGTACTGCATATGTACAATTTTTTTTTTGGATTGCTGATATAAATAAATTATAAACTAAAGCACAACACAATGACAAAATAAAATAAGAATTGATAAAATTGAAAATAAAATTAAAATTAAAAGAAATAGTATTAAAGAATTTATTACTAAAAACTAGTCTAAAATATAATAGAATATATTGCACTATAATGTTTTATTATAAATAATATTTTTATGAAGAAATTTATATGTATGAGGGGTGACTGAAAAATTCCTTAGACAAGAGGCAAAAAGTCCAACACCTATTTTTATAAGGTCAGAAAAAAATTTAAACTTTTATTATTTCAGAACACCCTGTTATGTAATGTGTACACACTTATAACTGAGAACAAGTTTCTAGTTAAAATTAGTTATAGTATATGTCAATAACACTTAGTCTTTCAATCAATCAGTTGTATTGTGTGCTGTCATTTCGTAATTAAATTGTTAGAAATGTGCAATGAACATTTTTGAATATCCAATTGAAATATTTGTAAGTACATGCAAGGCTTGCAATTTAGTAGACAATATATCGAAATGCTTATGAGCTTACAGAAATACTTACACGACAATTTCCGTCTTAGATTGGAAATACATACACATGTACGTATCTTTCTTAAGGAGAGTAAATATTTCATGAAAATAAGCAGATTTAAATAAATATACTATTTTATAAAATCACTTCATATCGGAGTTTCTTTTAGACACAAATTAAATATTTATATCGAGATTTTCATTTACAACTTTACATTCATCATTTTCATTTCATTTTCTTTATTACAAAGTTATAGAAAATTTCATATAGAATGACTTTTTTTATTGCATTGCCAAATGCATATAAAAATTAGTATTCTGAAACTACATACATATAAATATTTTATAGACTGCTGCCAAAGTGAGCTATAACAATTTTAGCGTTAATTAAGTTTTCATTTATAATACATGGCTAGATATACAGAAATTTGCTTACTATATGTAAGCATTGTATACATCTATAATGTAGATATGAAAACAAATAATGTTAAAAGATAAAATGTATTAACTCAATAAGCTTTGTTGAAGAACAGCAGTAAATGTACAGGATACTAGAAAAACCCGGCAGACGTTGTCCTGCTAAAATTTATTTCTTAATTTCCCTTTGCATATCTAAACAGAAAACGCATTTCGGTTTCTGTTATATTAACAGGTGGCAACCCTCTCCTACCTATATATATCCACCTTGGCCTCGACGAGGCGAATAGTTTGGCAGTCGTAATTAAATTAAATTATGACTTTTAAAAAAATCTGACAACCCTCTTCAAAATATACCAATTCATACCGATTATGAAACCAAAGTTCGTTCGTTCTCTAAAAATTAGTCTCATTCAAATTAAATGTTTTTGCATATATGGTTTGAATCAAATTTAGTAACGTGTTTATTTTATTTTTTCTTATCATTTCAGATTTGAATATCGCACCTCGTTAAACGGCAAACCTTTGACAGGTGGGTCCGCATGACTATTTATTACAGTCAATATAATTAAGTGCTCTAATAGAGCTAAGTATTTGGCACATTAATATCTCTGGAGTTTGGTCAGTCCAGTTATGAGGTTATATTTTAGCTTTTATTCTAGTAAAATAGAAAAGAAAAGAAATAAAAGCTATGAATTTAATGGGGAATAGATAGAAGAATTATTTTGAAATCAATCATGTCGCGTTCAGTTAGAAATATTAGATATTTGAATTTCATAAGTTACATACTAAATATATGGTTGGAGTAGAACCCAGATGGCGCTAATGGATAACCGGCTGAGCTATTCGAGATTGGTGTCGAAAACTTATTTGCAGAACAAAGTCGGACGAATGCACGTCTGCCGATTGAAATTTAAGTGTGCTCTGCCTAATTCACAAAAAAAGTTAACCCTCAAATATGTGCTAACTACCGCGGGATCGCCCTCCTTAACATTTCATACAACACGGTTCCACCGAAGTCAACTCATTCAAATCGAGAATATGAGATTTGCCCCAGAAACCTCATTCTAGTTCTGCAAAGGAGATGTTCCACACTTTCTACAGCTGCAACAGTAGGCGCTGTGTTCCAATCCCATTACAGAAATGTGAGAACCCAGTGCCCAGTGACTGGCAAAAACAGCGGAGAGTATAATATCTTTTAGCATTGAAATCCGGCGACAGGCTCTTGCATACCCTGCAAGATTCGAAGTTCTTCCATTTGCAGTTAGCTTGGTTCATCCAGTGATGGGAGAACCGTTCCCTGATGAGATATGATATGAGATGAATGCTTCGCTGCCCAGGCAGCCATATCAGCGTAACGCTGTGTCAAAGAGCTAAGTTCGCAAATTTTAGTTACTCATTAATCTCTGTGCATAAATAGCTTTTGACCGTTTGCAGATTATAAGCTTAAAAAAAACACGCGAAATTCTGTTCCGATTCTACAAAGAGATAGAGAGTAAAATATGGGAGTAGTAGTAGGTGGTAGGCGTTAGTAGTAAGTAGTAGTTGTAATTAGTAGTGGCATTAGTAAAAATAGTGGTAGCAATAAATAGTGGCATTAGTGGAAATGGTAGAAGAAAAAATAGTAGTAGTAATTAGTAGTAGCATTAGTTGAAAAATAACAGAAATGAGTAAAAAATAGTGTAGCATTAGTAGTTTCGTTTTTTTTCTGTTATATATTATATAATCGTCATGTGGTGACTTCGATACGCGATAGCGATTTCTAAATTACAAAAACTTGGCAAAAATATTTTTGAAAATCTTGCAGAATTTCCGAACGCGCTCATGATCGTAACAAATTTGTCTAACGATTTCCAGACAGATTCGTTACACGCAAATTTATTTGCACATAAATACAAACTAAGTGTTACAAATTACACCGCAGAACACACAGACTCACACACATATATACTCGTACAACAACTCAAAGCAATGGCTTTAGACAAATTACAATGCTACATGGCTGTAAAAAGATTTGTTGTCATGCATTTTATATTTTTGGTATTTAACGGTCATGTTTGTACATCATGTATTTAATTTGTATGCTTCGGATTTTCTTCATTTTTATTATGTTTTTATTTCACAACACACACACGACACACACAAATAGCTGTATATGTAAAGGTGTATGCGTTCGCGGTGCGCAAGCGCCGCCATAAACCTTTTTTATCAACTAAAAAAAAATTACATAGTAAATAGTTGACATCGCGCTACGGTCTGTGTAATGGTGTGAAAAAGGTGGATGCTGACTGTTGGCGGGAGAGCAGCGGCAAAGGTGAAGTCAACAGTTGGTTGTTGGTTGTTGATTGTGGCGTTGCGCCATATTTGACAATAGCAACAACAATGAAATGAGTATCGTTGTGGTAATGTCGCATTAACATGTTTTTTGTTTCCTTTGAATGCTTAGCATTAGAATTTTTCATTAGACAACGTTATGTCTGTCTGCCTTGTGTGGGGAGTAGTCGACGATTATGTAGTACGTTAAGTAGTTAAACGTGTAGTTGCAATTAAAAAACAGTTGTTTTTTATATAAATGATTTGCTTGTCGCAATTTTATTTCGATTGCCTTATTTAATTAGCTGGTCAGGCAAGAGCACAACAACACAAAAGCAACGGCAACCAGTTTGGTTTTTTTCCAATCATTACTATTACAAATTGTATACACTTCAATTTAATTTTTAAAACATATGTTAGAAGTTAAGTGCTGGTTTTTCGTTTGTGTTGTTTACAAAATGGAAATAATAACGGTGAGAATGAAAAATAGACTTTTTTGTGTTCTTAAAACGATAAATAATTCCAAATTAAATAAAATGTATTAACCTGTTGAATAAATGGAAGTTATTTTAGTTGGATTTTATTCAGATACCCAGAATAACAATTATTTCATGGTTGAATTTTAAACAATTCATGCAAATTTTCGCAAGAATTATAAAAGTTTTTTGAGAGAACAATTTTTTTTAGCCATCGATAACTACAACTCGTAACACTGTAACTGACTCGGCTGGATGTTGGATGTTGGACCAAAACAACTATTTTTGGAGAATACCCGTGCTTTTACTTTTTTAGTTATTTACATATAATAATTAAAAATAATTTGTTAGCAAAGGTCCAATTTAAAACTTCGAAAACTCATATCATGATTTTGGAGGATACCTTCGAAAAACGGGGAAATTCTTTTTTACTTCTTTTGAGTGGTCAAAATCTCAAAAAAAAATTGTTTTGGTTCAATCTTCGGAAAAAATATTGATTTTGCAAAAAAAACTTAAAATTTATAAGGGAAAATATATTTTAAAACTCTCTTCGTAACAATTATGAGTTCAAAAATTGTTTACGTTTTGATATACGGAACTATTTCGGAATAATTTCCTAAAAATGTCGGGATTATTTAGGAATCAGTATTCAAATGGTCCAGAACAACTATCGAAAAACTCCCGAAATAGTATTCAAGACTTAAAAAAAACTAGGGAAAATTTCCTGATATTTTCAGCACTTGTTCGGATTATTTTGGAATTAGTCCCAAAATGGTCCTTAAGTAGCCTCGCAAAATGCGTCCGAAAGAATTCCGAATTTAAAAACCTAAACAATTTTTTCACACTCACATCTATTATGAAAATACTTTTTTACAAACAGTGACTTAAAAAATTGAACGCATGGTGATTGGAAGTATTTCGCGATCGTTTTTGGCACTTTTTCGGAATTACTTCGGAATTCGTTTCAAAATGGTCTTGGAGTAGTCTCGATATAATCGTCAACTAGCCCCGGAATTGTCTCGAAATAGATCAGTTGTTCAAGACGTAAAAACGAAATTTCGAGACCATTTCAAGACTAATATGAAGCAATTATAAATCTCAAGACTTCTTAACGATATTTTCGGAGTATTTCGGAACTGTTGCAGGAACATTTTGTGATAGCTTTGGCGTTTGTTTGGTATTATTTAGAAATTTGTTTCAAAATGATTCTGAAAAACTTTTAAAATATAAAAAACTCAATATAACAATAAGCGGTGGTTTAAAAGATGTTTCCCACTCATAACTTTTATCAAAAGACATTTATAATTTCACTCTCAAAATAATAGTTTTCGGGGACTTAAAAAATGTATATCATGTTATAACTACCATTTATGGATTTTTATTGTTTTTTCTTATAACAATATGTCTCGGTTATAAGTCAAAAAAACCTCTCGACTTGGTTGCCACCTGGTTTTATGTAAAATGTGGCTAGAATAGAAAGGTCGCACTCCATATGTTATTTCGGTGTAAGCAGTAAAATTTCGTAAGCAGCCATTTTCAATATTTTTTGATAAGTCCTCACACCCTGAATTTAAAAAAAAGTTGAGCTTTAATTGCCACGTGCATATCCACATACAAACATTGCTATCTACACCCAAATCTAACCCACCATTCCCATCAATTTAGTTGTTTCCACAAAAACTTGCACTCAATTGCATATTTCAAACATTTTTCCCCCCGTTTTTTTCGTCACACAAAATAGCAGATCGAAAATTTGCGTCCCAATTGAATTACCATCCAGACAAACCGAAATCAAAGTCCAATAAATTCATTCATCAAAATTCACCAAAAAACACAAAAATACTTGCAAAATCAAAGCACCATTTCCGAATATCTATATAAATAAATAAATAACAGAGCGAAGGTCATGCAAAATTCTTCTGGCGCAAAAAAAATCAAAGCTAAAACTAAATTGAACTGATTGTGAGCTGCATATTTTGCAGGAAAGCAACAAATCAACCAATTTTTGTGGCGCCAATTATTGGCGTTGCGGTTCGCTTGTAAATTTGCCAAAAAAAAAAACAAAATAATTCTACATACATAGTTTCAATTAAATAAGGAAACTTGCGTTGCGTGAAAGGGAGTAAAATATTCAAATTTCAGTGTGAAAGTGTATCAGATAAAAAATGTCTCCAAACGTTTGATTTTTGGTGTCACGCCGATGTCGTGTTTCTCTTTCTTTTAATTTGGCTTTGTTATGGTAAATTAATATAATTTTCTTACGAAAAATCACACAGTTGTATTATATTCTGCTACTGGCTTTTCTCACGCCTGGCCTTTTATAGCAGAATTTCACAGATCCCTAGTATGGTTCAATAGAACCCATTATCCATCGCCCCTTTTCTCCTTTATAGTTGGGACCCAATCCCCTAATCTTTCTTGCTCTGAAGAACCTGGGTTCCGAGCGGGAAGATGTTCTTAGATCAGATTCTAGCATCCAGCTTGGTGAATGTACATAAAGCAAGTATCTTAGAGTCCCACAAACTGCAACTACAAATCTTATCTTGCTCCCTCAGAAAGTCGGTTCGATTAGATGCATCCTTCGATGGGAATTTTATATAGAGAAGAGGTCATCAGTGCTTCCCTTTGGAACGCTGATAAATTTATTTTAGTTTTAGCTAGGGGCCCAACGCTCGCTTCATCTTTATTCCTTTGATAAAAAACCCCTTCTTTTTGTCCTCAAACAGATTATCTAATGCGTCTAAATCTAAGGTCGCATGGCCGGGGTTTTGGACAACGCCTAGCTTTTTTTCTTTTGGGCGAGAAGGGTCGCCTCTTCTTTCGTTACGACAGGACTGAAGTAGAGGGTCAGTGGTCGATGACGATTCCACGTTCATCTACCCCGACGAGTCCAAAACTGGGCAGCGGAGTGGGCTTTAAGGAGTTCTCAGAGAAGTTAGACGTCTCTCTTTCGTTCCGGTTAGCTGACTTTGACTTCGCTAGCATCTTCCAGAGGTGTTTGGTATTGAGACGGCCTGCAGATTGCTGACAAAAAACTCCGATGGGGCACAAAAAGCATTAAGGTGGACTCTCAATGTATGAGAAAATTGAAAACTCATATGCTTTAAAATCGAAGGCCAATTTTGTGTGAGGCTGGGGTAAAAAAAAAATGAAAAAAATGTGAGCTCGATGGGTTGCAAATAGCTGTTGCTGTTTAAATTTTGTGAAAACGAAATTTGGGCATTAAAAAAGGTCGTAACTATTCAGGAGTCATTCCTAGCGAGGTAAAATGTATGATTTATTATTTTTATCATTATTATTTTTATATTCCCAATATTTTTTTTTTGTTTCGAGGTCGTCAAAGCATTCAAGTCGTTCGAGAAAAATCCCTCCCTTATATCTGCAACATTAATCGCAAATTTTTTCCTTCTACGGATAGCATCTTAAATAACTTTAGAGCCATCGGACTTATCATCGTAACCGTCTTCTTCTCCAGTGCCTTCTTCAAATGTTTCTTAACTTTCTAGTTGGACTTCCTATTTTTGTAGGTAATTTAAAATGTCTCGAAATCTTCTATTACACCAGTAGTTGGCGAGCTACTGTTGCAATGTTTTTTGTCTTTCCAGAATCTAGTTTTGGTGACCCTAATATTTGTTGATCGTAATTCAGCTTTCTTTTTCGGTGTCGAAATTCCCCAGCTCACTGGTGCTTATCACCGGAACACAAAGTTTTTTTTTGTGTACAAAATATTTTGGGTTTACGATACGTAAATTCATTGTTCTCTATTTTGGTACATTTTTTTTTTTAATTCAGGTTCTTTCGAATGGAACCCCAATGAAGTGTTGGCTAAAGAGCTGTACTTTATTTTAGAAAAGTTTTGGGACTGAAAAATAATGGTGGGTTCTTTATACATTTTATCTCTCTAGGAATGACTTTTGAGTAGTTACGATCGTTTTACTTTTCTATTTGCCCAAAATTTCATTCCCATAAACTTAAAAGAGCGTGTTAAAAGTTGTATAACGTTTTCGTTCACCACAACCTCACATAAAGCTTGGCACCGATTTTCGAAAATCGGAAATTAAAAACTAAGGAGCACACAGCTCTTTTAGATTTGACTTCACTCAAAACAAACTCCAAGATGCTTGGGCACTGTAAGCGGGCGTTGAGCTTGGCGATCAGGTCAATGGAAATCTCTCTCTTGTCTTCACGCACATCGAAAATAAACGGTAATGAGAAGGTCGACGGTCGGCTTATTGAATCCAAAGCTTTTCTGGGCAACGCTACAACAAAATGAATTCATGTAAATTTTTAAGGGGATTGACTGAAATAAAATTTTATACAAATGTGAGGAAAATCCCAACAAATTCGAAAAAAAATTCAAAAAATCAAACGAAAAAAAAAAACTAAATAAAAAAACAAATTGAATCAGAGCAGCCAACAGTCAGCCAACAGCAGCTTAGATGGGTATCATTAGTTGGTTTGCCAAGAACTGACTCAACGTGCAGAAAAGGAAACACATAGCGCGCTAGCCAGGAGGATTCCACAATGCCAGCGCCATCAACCAATATAGCTGTACCGAGTGTCGGTTGGTGAGCAACGAAACTGGAGCACAAACATTTAATTTATACAATTTTAACATTTACATTTTTTGCGCGCCAAATCTACATGCCACACTCCAACACCGAGCTGTTTGCCTTTTGGCATTTTCAAACATTTGATATTCAATTTGGAATTATGTACATATGTATGTACATATTCTGAAAGAAAAGAATTTTCCCAACAATATCTAACTAAATAAATAGATACAAACCAAAAAAAAAAAACCAAAAATTGAGGCAGCAAACAAACGGAGGAGGACAGCAACATTTGGGCCCTCGATTTGCATAGAAGCCAAAAGTTTATATGGAAAATCCTTTCTAGCCAATCAACCAACCACGCCAACTGGCCAACAGTCGGTCACCATGTACAGGCCAAAAGGCACAGGAGGTGTGGTCGATGGCGGGTTACTGCCAAAGTTTGCATGAAGATACATTGGACCAGGTCAGTGGAGTTCGACGTAGATATAAAGTGCAGGGTTAAAGTAAAACCAAAAAACAAATGAACAGAGAGTCAAACGCAAAAAGTAAGAAAGCGAATATACTATATGCGCTGTGTAGGAGTGTGAGAAAAAAAAGCGCAGCAAAAATAGCACCAAAAAAAAAAAAAAATATGCGGAGATAGGCAACTAGGCAAAGAGCAGGAGCGCTGGAAGGCACCAAGAAAAAAAAACCATAGACAGTGGTAGGTTAGCGAAAAAATAAATAAAATTGAATTATTTGTTTAAAAATAAAAAAAGCAAAGATTGAATTTAAAAAAAATGCAAACAAAAAAACCAAAAAAATAAAAATAATCTCAGCTTACTACCTTAGCGCCTGACGCCTTTCGCGTTTCATACCCAGCTTACTCCACCGCTTTTGCTCTCTTTGCCATTCGCCTTACTCTGCGGTTCATTGGGGCATTGCGGTTCCATTTAAGTCGCACAAAAACAAAAACCAAAAACAAAACCAAAAACAAACGGAGAAAAATAATTCCATACAAAATAAATGCCAATGTAGATGGACGGCGTAGACAAAACCTCAGCGCTAGCGGTTGAAAAATTATGCCAGCGTGCGATATGAAATCGAGCGACGCAAAAGTGGGTACCTATGTAATTGTAGGCTCCAAATTTTTTATTTGCTATTGGCAAAAAGTGCCAAAATAAATTACAAACATAAATAGTATTGTTGTTTTTTTTTGTAATTTACTTTTAGCATGTCACGTTCGAATTATAGATGAAAGCAATTTAAGCGATAAACACGAGTACGTTGTAGGCGCTTGAAAACAAACATATGCACATTAGGGTGGTCCAAAAAAATTTTGTAAAATTTAAATTTTAAATAATAATTGTTCTGTATCGAAAAAAATTACAACTCAATTTCTTTAATTTTTTATTAAACAATTTTTAGAGGTCGCTCAAAACTCTCATGCATTTTATGTAGTGGCAAATAATTTTTTTTTTTTTTAAGTTGTGTAGAATCCTTGAAAATCTATATTTTTTAGTAGGGGCAGTTTAATTCACCACTTTTTAATATTCACTGCTTTTTATGGGACCATTTCAGCATTTTTTTAGGTACTCTTAAAAATAGTTAAAATTTTATAATTTTTTGAAACTTTTTGGGTATTTTTAAAAATAGTTAATATTTTTGATTTTTTTTTTTGAAGTTTTGGTAACCCATAAAAATTAGTTAATGCTTGAAATAAGATATTTATAAATTACGCATCATTCTTTGAATGCTGCTGAAGCGAAACAGAGAAAAATTCTAAGTTTCAAGGGTTCTATATCCATTCTACGAAAAATAGTTGTTCAATATATAAAATATGTACATGGAAAACTTGGAGCGCTTTGAGTGACTACTAAATATTTTTTTTTTTTTGTTTTGGGATATTTTTCGATATATAACAATCCTCGGCGAGAGACCCTTAAAATTGCGACCTAACTTTTACCCATAAACTTTTCGGTCACCCTAATGTGCTTACTATTATTTCATGGGTTTTTCTTAAATGTAGTGACAGTGTACTTTGATTTATTTATTTCCATCTGTTTTGCTTTGCTTTGCTTTTGTAAAAATTTAGATGGTATAAAAAAAAAATTATCTTATGAGTTTCTCTTGTACGTTTTCTTAACAATTTCTTCCATTTTTGCTTATTCGCTAAATTTAATTACTTAATTGAGGTAAGAGGTTTACGATCCTTAAAAAAGTTGCTTTAAAAAAGCTATTTTCAGTGGGAAACTAAAAAAATATTCCTTAGAGTCCGTAATCTGTATATACAGCTCAGTTCTCTAAAACGATACTCGAATTTCCCCCCTAATGAGAGAGAGCATCCGAACTAAAATTTTTATTTTTTTTATATTTATTTATTATATATTTTTTTAATAAGTTGCATTTTTTACACATCTTACATAAAATTTGCGTTCTTAAAATTTTGCATAACTCAGATTCGCTGTTTTTAGCGGATATTTTTTGTATATAAAAATGTAGCCGTTTTATTTGTTACAACTTGGCTCAAAAACTGATCAAAGGATTTCAATCAAATTTGGACAGTATATTCCTTGGACCCGTGGCGCGGACATAGGCTATATTTTAATTCGTTAAGTCGCGAGTGAGTCGAGATATTCAGAAAATCCGTATTTATTGCTATGATGCTCGTGGAATAAAAAATACTTGTATCCAAATTAAATGCGCTAGGTGGCGCTGAAGTCGGGTTATTCAGAAAATCTGAATTTATGAACCGATTTTGACGAAACTAAAAACCTACAATGGCGTTGCCACGAGAAATATTGTTATGGATCCACTAGATGGCACTAGAACCGAGTTACCCAGAAAATACGTATTTATGGGCCGATATTGAAAATATTAGAAAAGTATGGTACTGGTGCAATAAAGAATACTTTTAAGAGAACAGGTCTGCGCTAGGTGGCGCCAGAGGCGAATAAATCACCAAATCTCTGTTTTTATCTAATTATTTATTTATTATTTATTTATTCTAATGAATTACAATTTTTGCATTTAAAATATTTTTTTCTTAAACTGTTTTAAATACTTAGAAACGGATAATGGAATATTAATTTTGTAACGAGCATTCCAACAGATTTTCTAAATAATATCACTATCTGTATATATTTACTAAGTGATTTTCTCGCGCAAAAAAAAAAAACAAAATTGAGTTTCTTTTTTGCTACAAAATGTGGCAACGCTAATACAAAATATTAATTTTGTAACGAGCATTCCAACAGATTTTCTAAATAATATCACTATCTGTATATATTTACTAAGTGATTTTCTCGCGCAAAAAAAAAAACAAAATTGAGTTTCTTTTTTGCTACAAAATGTGGCAACGCTAATACAAAATATCTTGATGCTAGTTCTGTGTTAAAATTATTTTCAAGTTTCTTATTACAAATTAGGGATACACACAATTAGCGTTTATTTCGTAACCAGTATTCCGAAACATTTTGTAAATAACATCATTATCTGCAAAAAATTATCTACTGAGTGACTTTCTTGTACAACGAAATTTATTCATATTTGCTATTTCAAAAACTAGCAAACTGGTCCTGGCGTAATGTTGTTTTGCGACTGTATTATATGCCTTTCATTTGATAGGCATATTTTAATATTTAAATCAATGTTAAATTTAATTTAAAATTTTCGATAAAAAAACTATGTGGCAACACTATATAAAACTATTTTTTTAACTGTTTAAACCACACATTTTAGTATGTAATGTAAAGTTAAATCACACATTCATAAAAAAAATTAGGTGGCAACACTAAACAAAAATATTATTTTAAAAGTTCTGATTTTCGTAAGCAAAAAAAAGGAAATTTTGGTGGTAACGCTGATAAAATAAATTTTGTATGCTTTAGATGTAATTCCCATGTTAAAAAAATATATTATTGCGTTTAATTACAAACAGGCGGCAACAGGGCGCTAAACAGAATATACAGCTTTTAAATAAGCCAAAAAAATGTATGTACAATTTACATAGTTAAAAAAGGCCGACAGCAAGAGCGTGCGAAACAAACCATAAACCCTACAATTTAGCTACGCTAGATCCATAACAATTTAAAGCATTGTGCGAATGAATGAATGAAGTACATATGTGAGTTTTTATACAGCCTAATAAATACAGTGTGCTAATAAATTTTTCATACATCCCTTTTTGTATATTATTACTAAATATTTTTCTTTGAAATAATACACAAAAAAAAATTATGTGGGTCGAAGGGAAACAACTACCAAAATAAGGAAAAAGGAAGGAATGAGTTGGAGCTAAGAAATATTTGCTACATATGAAGAAAAAAGATTTTGTTTTATATAGGCTTTTAAGGATTTTGAAGGAACTTTAACGCAAATGGCAGAAAATGTCGTTATGTGAAAACAATACAAAATTTTAAGCAGTTTAAAATAAAGAAAATTTTTCTTTGATTCGTTGACTACTTAAACAAAAACTATCTAACATGAACATTTCAATCTTTGTACAACTTTTTAAAATTTCCATAATTATTCACCAAAGTTTGGAAAATCAATTCAAATATGTCGTATAAAAAATATTATAAAAATACCTGAAAACCCCGGTGGGCAATGTCCTGCCAATATTCATTTAATAAATCCCCCTTACGTACGTAACCAGTTTTCGGTTTCTCTTACATATAACAGGTGGCAACCCTCTCAAAAATATAGGTGTGCACCTTGTTGCGAACAGTTCGACACTTATATTTTAATATTTTATAACCCTGAGCGCAATTTAATTTAAATTGACTTTTAAAAAGGTGGCAACCCTCTTCAAAATATACTTAGAAACTTTTTTCTAGCGAAACGAATGGTTTGACAAGTTTTTCTACCATCGCATATAACCTGTGTATTATTTAATTAAATTTAACTTTTCAAGCAAGTGGCAACCCTAATAAAATTGGCTATAGATCTTCTTTCCGAGATAAACCATGTGGAATTCATATTTCAATATTTTATATAACTTGTGTTTAATTTAATTAAATTCGACTTTTCAAAGCGATGGCAACCCTTTGCATAATTTGGAATTAAACCTTATCTGCGTCGAAACGAATCTTTGGTATCCATATTAGTAATTCGTACAACTCGTATATAATTTAATTATATTTGACTTTTTAAACAGGTGGCAACCCTTTTCAAACTATAACTAGCTACAAACGTCCCCTCTTCTTAGTGAAACAACCGTTTTGATACTCATATTTAATATTTTATATAATTGTGTGTAATTTAATAAAAATGTGTTGTTTCACACAGGTGGTAACCTTCTCCAAATACTGCTAACTACAAACTTTATTCTAAGGAAGCAAAGCGTTTGCCACCGAAATGTTAATATTTCAAAAAACTTGTGAATAATTTAATAAAATTCGACTTTTCAAACATGTGCCAACCCTCTCCCAATCATAAAATATTCTTTACGACCTTTTCTCTTATGTACCAAATGTACGTATAAAACTTTATGAAAAAGTCGCGTCGTTTGGGAGGCGTGCGACCATAACCACCGTGACACGAGATTTTTATTTATAAAATTTGGCATGAAAAATTCTGACAAAATCACTGCCAGAAAGCTTTTTTGACTTACTGTATTATTCCAACTCTTGAGTGCCGCCAGCCAACCACAGCCACAGTACCTGTACTTTTTTGCCTGCTGTGGCACATTGAGACATACAAAATGCTAAAAACAAAGTGCCAAACACAAAGAAAACCAAAAATTAAAATATAAAAAAATCACAGTAGTACTTCAAACTAAACTAGTCGCAAAAAATCAAAAAAAAAAAACAAAAACGAAAACAGCATTTATGCTGATTTCGTAGACCAAAAGCGCCGCTGAAAGCATTATTTTTGTTTTTGTTTTTTTTTTTTTTTTGCTTTTTGTTTTAGCTTCAATTTATGCCCCTTTTAATTTTTTTATTTTTTGTAGCACAGCCGCCTAGCCGCCACTAGCCATGATTTATGGTTGTAGATTTGTTTGAACATAAAACGGACAAAAGTGGACACAGCAGTAAAAGCGAATGGAGTGCAAAAAAAAAACAAAAAAATAGAGTAGAGTGAAGAGAAAAGAAAAACAAGGTTTGAGTTAAACCAAATGCAAAAATGGCATGATGTATCCGAAAAAAAAAAAACAAATTACGCGCAGTTTATTTGCTTGAATTTAATTCTTAAAGCTTGAAACTATTTCGATTGGCTTGGGGCAGCAAAAGCAGAAAAACCTCACTAGCCTCCAGAGTGCTTAATTTTGCTATTGTAGTTGCTATATCCTGCAGTGGCCTGTAGCAGCGGCAACACAATGAGACATGCCACACTTTGGGAGAAATAAAAAGTGTATGCAAAAAAATTGAAAAAGACAAAAACGAAAGCAGAGTGGCTTGAAATATTAATTCAGGCAACGAAACCCAAATGAAGCGCACAGGCATTGAGAAATGCGGGAATAGTTGATATTTTATTTTTGCAGCATTAATGCTCTTTGGTTATTTATGTTGCTCACCTTTTAGGCGCACACATACAACAAAAAACAAAAAAAAAACAGCAACACACTACCTACCTACATCAGTCCCTAGGCGCAGAACAAAAGCGACAACAGAAGCGTTTTGCAAACTGACAAATGTCATTTGTTATGCATACGAGTAATAATAAGTAGGTGTAGGTGTAGGTGTATGTGCATGTGTATATAGGTTTGTATGTCTCTGTGTTATATGCCAACCCGTGAACCCTTTGAAGACCACTTTGTTGTAGTAGTAGCTTCATTAGCCAAGAATGCGGAAAGGCATGCAGGACACGCTTGACCGACTGGTCGACTGGCCAAATGGCCGAATGGGACAATAGCGAACAATAGCTTAGCAGCAAGCTACTTTTGTGTGCATGTGTGTGAGTGTGTGTGTTTGTGTTCTTTGAAAACGTTTATGTTATTTAACAGGGTTATACTGCTATGGGCAATAAATTACTAGGGCAGTTGATTAGAAATGTTGAAGATAAAGTAGATCGTGGCTGTGCACAAATATCTGTGCGAATATTTATGCAGAATATGTGTGTGTGTGGAATGTTTACAGCAGCAGAAACTATTGAGCGTTTCCGTGGAATTAATTATCCATTAGAAGTTTGATGGCAATATCGTATCGTCAATTTCCAGGATAGTCTTTGTATGCCTTCATATAAACATCGGTCAGTTTTTATAGAAGTTAGGTGGATTTAAACAAAACGAAATATTTAAAGACGGAAAAATATGATTTTCACAACCAAATAAAATCGCTAAAAAATATCGAAAAAAAAAATTTTCAGCCAAAAGAAAAAATAAGTGTCTCATCATTTTGCACAAGAAACAACATATTCGAATTTCAAAAAAAAAAGAAGAAAAACATGACTCGAATGGACCGGTTGTCTTGCAATGAAAAAGCTCTATGTATATATTTTGGTCGCACTTGGGGGAGGGTTGCCACCTATAAAATTTTAGTTAAAATATACACAATAAATTTTATAGGCACATTTTAAAGGGAGTTGCCACCCGTTTAAAAATTTAATTTAATCAAATTATACATAAGTAATAGAATGAGACGGTTCGTCTTGGCGCGCTCAATATTAATACTTATATATTTGAGAGGGTTGCCACCTGTTCGAAAAGTCAAATTAAAATAAATTCTACACAAGTTCTATATGCAAGCAAGCGAAATGCGATTTCGAGCTACATATGCAAGTACCAATTATTAAATAAATATAGGCAGGGCAACGTCTGCCGGGTTTTCCTATAGATATCTTATCTGTCCGAAGATATCTTATCTAGAAATGTTAATTCTACTACACGAAGAATGAGACAGAAATATCTACTAGTATTCGACTTATACAAAAGGCAGGGCCTTCTGTAGGTACTCCAGTACCCGGTTATTAATACAAGGGTTAAATATGCGTGTGCGGGCCTTACTCACTACCTACACACAGTTTCCGTCGTTAAAAAGGAAAGCTCAAAAATATCGCAGGCTCGTAAATCACTGGGTCTTCAAAATCCATAATGCTGTCTCTGTTGCACTGAATCCGTCGAGAGATGATGCGTTGTTGCTTCGAAGTCTAAAGTTTCTGCAGCCTCTCTATAGGACTACGAATATTTCGAAGCAGATGGACTTGGTTTCGAGCCAGCTGCAACTTAGTAGGAAAATAAATAAAGCAGATCGGTTAGCCGAGAATGACGTTGATTCTGAATTTGATGAAATCTAGATGACATCTATGAGATGTATCTCCGCAATACTTCAAGCTTTCTGCTTGTGATGATTTCCTGGTTGATTTCGATAGAAACGAAGTCACGAAATACGCCGATAAACCAACGAGATCAGAGGAATTGGAGGTACACATTGTCGGCGTTAGTCAAGCAGCTATTGAGAAATGAGCTTTATTCAGATTGCGTGTTATTCGAGCCGATATTTATGTAATTGTTTGGTTTTAGATCTGGTTTGTTGCCGAACCTTGGCTTGGTGTCTATTAAGACGCAAACGATACACTAAAAATCACTTTACCTCATTCTACTGACTTCTCTCCCATTTCAATTCAATATCATCCATCTTATGCTTCAACTTGCTCATATCTCGATTAAATTTGACTTTTGCACCCGCTTGCCGCTAATGAAATGCACAATGCTTTCTTCCATCAATCTACGGCTATACGCCGTTTCGTTTCCGCTCCGCGCACCTGTCACTTTCGCCATCACGTTAATCACACAATTCCGCACAATCTTCGCGTACACACACACGTACACACACAGAGAAATAAATATATAATGATAGTACACATTGGCTTGGCACTATCAACAAAACTTTATACTAAACAGAAAATAATTATAAATAAAAGTTCAAATGCGACGGAGTGGCTATTTTTAAAAATGATTCAATGCCAAGTAGCGCGTGTGAATGTGCCCGGCGGCGGCGGTGGCAGCAAATGTACGCTAGCTAGGCTGCTTGTTTATTTCGCCGGCCGGCTAACCAACCAACCAACCAACCAACCAACCAACCAACCGGACCAACTCACTGCCGCCTATTTGCTGTTTATTTCGAGGCTGTGGTTGCGCGGTCAGCTTGGTCTGCTGCTGACAGAGTGACGGACGAACGGACGGATAGACTGGCTGACTGAATGCGCTGATGGCCGGTGAACAAACGGCGGGCAATTAAAATTATCTCTTAAAGTGTAATATAGTTTTATTTTTATACAAAATTTTCACAATTTTTTTCTTCCTCAAAATGACTAGTAGAGCCACACAACAGCCAGTACTGAGTCAGGCACAACAAACTAATGTCGAAATACAACAAGTAAAAAATTTACAAAATAATACATTTTAAAAGCAAGCACCGCATATTCATAAACGCCGCGCCGCGTGAACGCGAGCGTAATTTGTGTGACAGCAAATAGGAAAAACGGAAATTATTTTAAATAAACCGAAGAGCTTTTTTTTTAAATAAATAAATATCAAACTAAATTGAAATTGAAGCATAACAAAGTTAAATAAATAAATAAATAATCGTAGCGGAGCAGTGTTTGTTTTAAATTTGTTTTGTTAGCCGCTTAAGATCCATCCAATAGAGAGTTGGTTGAATGAGAAAATAAAATACAAAAATTCAAAAATCGTTCATAAACCCTACATACATACAAACAAACAATGCGAACATATTGAAGCAAATACTGAACCTAAGCCTTCAAAGTTCAACTACATCAGCCATGAAAATAAAGCTGTCCGCTTAACCATCTACTTAATCTCAGGCAAGCTATCCAATTTAATCTGTAATCAAAGCAAAATTCTTTCGGGCGTTTTCTTAAAATTAAAGGCTCAAAATTTGTGCTAATTGAGAGCATTTGGCTTTTACGTTCTAACCAGATGACGTAATGTTCAAACAATAGCTTCTAGAAATTGTTATGCGACTTAAGCTGAAAGTACACGGCATGCTTTCAGCGGCGAATGCGTCACGCCGTCGGGATTGTTAAATAAAGTTAACTCTGTGTATTTGCAGGTTGGCTGTTATAGTCGACGGCATTACGAATGCGTCTGTACTAAGCTAAATAATATCACAAGTATGGATATGTCCCAGGGGAATAAGACTGTAGCATAACACAAAATTTTTATTTGAGGGCTTCACTAAAAACATATTTAGGTTAGGTTAAGTAAGAGCGGCTGTCCCCATACCATTGCATAGAATGAGGGCACACTTAGGCCCCTTCGGACCCATTGTGATACCAATTGGGCAGTATGTGTCCTCCGTTCCCCTCAAAAAGCAACAAATTTGTTTGCTAGATGATGATCATTGGTTTCCGCATCTACTTTTTAAACTCGCTACCGCATGGCAATAACCAATAGCTACCTCCTTCTCGTCACGACAGCTGCGATAATAATCCTAATGGCATGCGAGCCCATAAGGGGCTGACCAGTTGTGATACCAGCCCCCTGGCTACAAACGTGTTGTATCTGGCTGTCAGCTCGTTGAGACCCGATCACACTCCTTGACTTTACTTCGAATCAATTGAGCGATTTAATCTTTAGCTGCTTGATTATCGGAGAATATGGTTATTGCTTGCAGGTTGAGTGCCGAGTTTAACAGCCAAATCGCAGTCTGTCTTATTGTTTAAAGCTCTTACAGATCAAGGCTCTTATTGCGGAAAGCTTATCTAACAGGCGCAGCAAGGATCAGGTTTGCGACAGCAAAACGTTTTTCTCGCTTAATTTTGCGCTAAAACTCTTTGTCTGTGAGGGTTGAGACGAAAAAGGTCGTATTTCTCTGCGAGGTTTTACAAATGAACCATAACAAGGGCAAACAGTTCTTTTTAAGTTGATATTTCAACTGTATTGCCTGAGGATCGCAAAACGAATGAGTTTGCAGGTGACCGAGGGCAAAACGAAGTACTTCATATCATCAAATAAACAGTCAGCGCATTCACGTCTTGGCTACAATTTTTAAATGGTAAAGGGATTTGTTTCTGTTTCTTAAAATCACTTTGTACTCTTAAGGAACCTCGTCAGGTTCCTAATTTCGACTGACTTAAAATCGGCAAGCCCATTAAGAATGTAGCTACCCATAGCTTCAGCTCTCCTTTTAACCAGTTCCGGGCAACGGCAGAGAAAGCGATGTATGATATCCTTCTGCACCACGTCATGTCAACTCCTACAGAAGTCCCGCCAGGGACCTCTAGTCTGGTTGTGTGTGCACATATTAAACAATGCCCGATTAGCGCTGTAGTTGCCATCTTAATGTCCTGTCTCCCCAAGCTGAGGAGAAATTTCGTTCCTTGGTTACTCGCCGACGGCCAGAATGCCTTTGCCGTTTAGCAATTGAGTTCAGCCTGCAATCTGTCGTTTGCGATGCTAACAAATTTCCTATCTATCAATAGCGCCCATGTCTGTAAAGCGATGCCAAGTGAATCACTGATATTAATGGCCGGCAGGATCGTACCTTGATATATCGCAGTGACCCAGAACCCACATAATATGTGCTGGGAATGTCTCTTTAAGGGATCGCCGACATTCTGCAGTTTCCTTCGATGTCGGCGACGTTTTCCTTAGGGATTTAGTAGCCGCCTGGCTGTCAGTGAAAATACAGATTACATTACCGGGAATCGTATCACTTCCTACAAGTGCCTCCGAAATTGCCATCAGCTCCATTTATAATATTTACTTTCTGGGCGAGAGCATCCCACCAAACTGCTGTAACCTAAAAAAAAGCATTGGCCTGATAACCGCCGTGTAGATCCATGCGACAATCTCGGAGCCTAACTGCCAGTTCTTGCCTATTGCTCTGGTTATTTGAGAGAAAGATTATCCGAAAGTTTTTTGTACCTTTACTTCGTTATTCCGGCAAATATTTCATAGGAAGAAATGCATGGAATGAAAAAGAAATAATCCGGCGAATTAAAATAAAATGACAGAAAGTATTCAACGCGGTAGACGCTGGATACGGTAGAGTAAGAGGAAGGCCTTCTCGGAGTTCCCAAAATCCAAATGAGAAAGGACTGAACATCACTTGGTATTTCTTCCAATTAGCGTCCGTTAGCAGGAAGGCAGAACGACTAGCCTGAAAAGTTGAGCTCATCCAATGTAAGATCTAGTTCTAAGAGTACAGCTGGTTTTGGAAAGTACTGAAAATAAATTTTACGCTAGAGAACACATAAAATCTTTCACAACATTAATTGAAAAAAGTTTGCACACAAATTTATGCTCTACACCAGACATCTTCAGACGCATCTTAAGAATAGTTCATTCAAATTCATTTAGCATACAAACTTTAACTTTAACGCTCACCGTTTACGTGACACTGCAACCTTGATTTACATCAGGTGCGTTCGCATTCCACAACAGCACATCGGTGTGGATCTCTCACGTACGCGCGTACTTGCATGAGCTTGCACTTATTTAAGTAGATGCCAACGCGCAATTGGCACGCTTTCAAGAATTTTAGTAATTCAATCAAATTGAATGGCAATTAATACGAGAATTCAACTGAGCTGCGAGCTGCGAGCTGCGAGCTGCGGAAGTTTTTTTGTATGCAACACGAACACGAAATGCCCTGCTTAGCGAGGCTATAGCAAATAGAATGCAGCTGTGAAGTGGTAAGCGAACAGGTAGTATGTGTATAGTAAGAAATGGGGAAAAAATGCTGAAGGTGAGTGAGATAAGTGGTGAGGTGAGGAAATTCACAACAAAAAATAAAGAATGTTTGTAACTGAGCTGCGTATTTCACTGATCGACAGATGCGCGCGCCCCATATTGCTGGTTGAGGTGAAGTGTTGAAAAGACAAGTGGTATGTCAGTCACTTTGTCAGGCAGTCAACCAGTCAGTAAGTCAAGCAGTCAGTCAGTCAGTTAGGTAGAGTGTGTCAGTGCATGTGCAGCAATTGCTTGTCATCAAAATGCCTGCATAATCACATCAATCAAGTTGCCGATTTTTTCGCGCCGCGCTACCACCAACAACGAACAGCAGAAGAAGAAGATATGTTGATGTTGCATTGCATTTATTGCTGCACTCGTTCGTTGCCTTTTCGCTGTCGATCTGTTGAAGGTGGATGGAGGAGGCACGGCGCGCTACTTTTTTTCCTGTTTGCATTTTATTTATCTATTAATCGTTTCGTTTGAATCTCAAGTAGTTTGGCAATCCAACACTCCTTCACTTGCCAACAAGCTGTTTTTTTTTTGTAAATATGTTGCACGGCAACATGTTGCTAACATTGCTGCTGCTGTGATGGCCTCAAGCTGTGCGCAATCAATTGCAATCTCTACATTTTTATGCAAATTTATGCCTGCAAGGAAGCCTGCATGCCTGCAGCGGCACTTACTAGCATTGAGCATTGATTTTTTCCAACATTTTTTTTTTAATTTCTTTTCTTCTTTTTTTTTTTTTGTTTACCTACTACCCGCGACATATTCACAACTGATTGCCTTTTTATTTGCTTCTAATTCATTTCACGCTAAGCGTATGTCGGCAATTATTCAACAGCACAAATATGTACAGCACTTTGATTTCCAATTGAAATTCCATTTTACTATTTGTTTTTTGTTGTTGTTATTATCATTTTTCTATCACCACTTAACACCCAGCGACATTTGGTATTGCATTTGCCTACAATTGTTTTTATTATGGTTTTTTTCTCTACATTTTTTTTTTTTCTATTCCCTCATATTACTCGTACTTGCTTGGCACTAGAAGTGAACGTAAATGTCACAAACGCTTAGCATTGATATTGTTGTTTTTCGGCTTGTATTTAAATGATTGGGGGGTGGCGGGTGTCGGGTAACGGGCGTTGGGCAAACACTACAATTGCATGCCACATTTCATTGGATTTCATTATCGTTGCGGCGGCATAAAAGTGAGCATTTAATAAAAACGAATGACTCGCATTACAATTGAGTGCAGACAAACATAAAGGGTGCGGCAAATAGGAGTTTGGTATTTTAGTTGAAAAAGCTTTAAGTTAATGAATAATAAAAAAAAAATGGAGTTCACTTAGCTCTCATCTGGTTTTGATAAAAAATTGATGGCTTGTGGAATTTTGATAGTTTTCACCTTTTCAGTGGTTCTCATATAATTGTTTGATTATATGATGAAATTTTTTTGTGAAATTTGTTTGTTTTTTTTATGCTGTGTGTGTCACGAATTTTCTGTCACACAAAGTACGTTCGACAATTTTTTTTTTTTTTTTGTATGGGAGCAAATGGGAGCAAAGGACTGACAAATGACGTCAGCAAAAAAAATTATCAAAACTAAACGAAAATTTTCAGCGAATTGGAAGTTGGACTTTATGGTACTAAAATTTATTGGGCAATAAAACTGCATACTTAGAATTTTTCTGAAAGAAAAAGTTTGAAAATTTAAAAAAAAAATTTGTTAAATTTTCCTATTTTCTACAAAATTTAAAATGTCGATTTGTAGTGTTCGGGTTAGACATATAACCAGCTAAACTTTTGTGAAAATTTAATAAACATTAAACAAACAAACAAAAAATAGTCAAAACTTGAAAAAATGTCATGTCCAGATTTTATTGTCCGGCACTGTATGTCTATGCATATCGTAATTATCGATATTGGTAACGATATAATTACTGTTATCGGTATACGAAAATGTCGCAAATGTAATCGATAAACAAAATATTTTTATACCATGTCGGTCGGTTATCGCATCACTTTTGATAACATTATCGACCTAAAATTTAGTCCTATCCAATGATGGCTAGTATTAGAGATCGAAATAGGGTTTGAATTTGTTTTTGAAAGTTTTGTTTTTTAGATGATTTGTGGTTTATACCAAACTCTTTATTGAACCACCCCCTGTATGGGAGTGCAAACGCACAAACTCAACACTGACATAGCGTAATAGGCGCATTCATGCCAATTCATGGCGCAGACAGTGGCAGTCAAATGTATGCGTACTTTTCGCACAAATGTACATATGTATGTTTGTATGTAGTCACCTTTATAATATAAATAAATAAATAAATCTACGACTACGACTGTAATAGCGGCGACAAGTCTTACTAAAAACTTTTATCGCCACCAGCAATGCGCCACCCTCAACAACCACTAAAAACCAACATGGAGGCATAATATTGAACACTAGCCGCCGCTCTAACAATCATCTCACAGATTCGTTATGTTTTCCTGCATCTACTATTTCTAATTTTGTTTTTTCTTTTACTGCTACGCTTGATTAATTTTTTTTTTCTGCCAGTCGATTGATCGCTTGGCATTCATTTAATGGATTTATTGAATTGCCCAACTGTCGTTATGCCGTTATGCCTGCTGCGGCGTTGACGTATGAAGTTCCACGGTTGCATTTCATTTCATATGAATTGGGTGTTAAATCAGCAAATAGCATTCAAATCAACTGGAAAAGTATTCAATTAATGTGTGTTGTTTTTGGTTTTTTGTTTTTGTTGAATTTTTAACATGTTCAGTGCCAGTTTGTATTAAAATTAAAACTTTTGAAAATCAAACAAACAAAACTGGGGTTCTAAAACCGTGCACTGCTGCTCTTAAGTATATCGCTGTTAGTCTGGAAATAGGTAATTCGCAATTGAGATATTATTTATATTTCTAAAACCAAAAAAATACATTTGGAGGTCGGAACTTTTGATAGAATTTACTTATATTTTACACGTAGATTATATGAAGATATTTGGTCATCTTTAATATTAGATCAGATCGAGCTAGCCTAGGAAGGAGCACGGTCCCTCATGGCTTCCAATTTTACCGCTATGCCAGCTAAGAATACTTAACAGTTAATCGGGAAGTCTCCACGCTTTTCTCAATGATAGTTACTGGGATAAAAAAAAAAAACTTCAGTTCCTGTTCCTACAACCATTTAAGAGTCAACTGTGAAGAACGTAACCTCGTCGGAGTTTGGTAGTGCGCCAGATTCCCAGCCACTTCTGATGGCGCAGTGAATTGTGAAGTTATCTGATAATCGCATGTTTCTTGTTGCAACACCACTCGTTTTAGGATAGAGGAATGTTCTCTATTCATTGCACCGTAGCTTGTTAGACGCCTTAAGTATTGGGTGGGTGGTAACTCTAAAAGAGGGCCTACAGCGCGTTCAGCTTGAGGCGTCGAATGTACTGCTCCCGTCACATATAGACATGGCATCCGTTGTAGCTTTTTTTTAAGTGGAGCAAATAGGATTCGACGTCGGCCTCCTCCTACCAGACCACTGCACCATAGCTGAGCCTTACAACCGCTATATACATCCAATGAATAATGTGCGGCCGCAGGCGCCATTATTTTTTTCCGCCGATCTCTATGATGAAATGTTTAATGATTTCATATTTGTCAAAGTTCTAAGTTTGCGCAAATAGTTTATGGTTGCCCTGCCTTAGTGCACAAAATTCAGCGTTTCAATTCTGAAACTACCTCTTATGGGAAAAAGAATTCCGAAGTCGAGTTCATGCTTCGAAGACGAGCTGATCTCGTAGAGAATTCAATCGGATGATAAACAGAAGAGAATTTTCCTTCAACCCATTATTACACGTCCGTAAAAACCCTAGAGCTCGCCTTCGTACTATTTACCATGTGGTTCTCGAAAAAATGGAGCAACATAGTAAATAGTAAGTTTTGTTGCCCATTGAATTTTAGATTAAAAAAAGTTTGAGGTGACTCAAAAACCTTAATGGTTTTTTCCCTGACGTCGTTGGACTTTCCTTCCATATAAAAAATTGTCAAAAAAAAATTAAATAAATGCGATTTGTTTTTGCCATGCCCTTCCCCCCTTTTAACCAGTCTTCGAATCGCATTCCATAAAAATTCTTAATTCCATTTTGGTAATTATTATTTTCGCATAAAATACCTCACGCTTGAATTACCATCAAAGTGAATGGAATATGCAGATAACGGTGGCTAGTAGCAGGTATTTTTTGCTATGCAAACGTTTTGAAAATTTTGTTTCCACACATTTTAATTTAGCTTGCAAAATTTGCATGCCAACACTGCATTCATGCAAATTTTTGATTCAAACAAAATGTGCACAAAACAAAAATAAAAATTTAAAAAAATAAAACCAAAAATGAGTGCAAAATATTTTCACACGCTAACCTTGAAATTCCACAGCAGCAACGCATACCGGGAATCAAATATATTTTGCAGCAACTACAAGCGGCCAATGCACTTGGTTTTGTGACAACTGCAGCAACAAGAACAAAAGCAATAAAAAATGCTGCCAGCTAACAGAGCAACTAATTTGCTCTACCAACTAATCTGCTCGTGCCACTGACGCAGAGCGCGGTAGATGTCAAAAAAAAATCACACTGCGCAAGATAATGTAATTAAGTGCTGCAAATCAAAATAAAATATTACAAAATCATCTAGAAAAATGCAAAATTTATTTATGATCTACTTTAAGAGTATAACCATTGGCATTGGAAATTAACAGAACTGTTACCCTACTTTTGTAGAAAAATATTCGCTTTTTAATTTTCGATACAATTCTGCTTCAATCGTTCATAGATTTTGCGTGGCGAAGACCCTTCGGGAACATTTCTATAGCAAGTTGTTTCTAAAAAAATTTTGCCCTCTAGCTATACTATAACTCACTGATAAACAAAAACTATATAAAATATGGTTTCAAACTGTTTACGAAATTGACAAAAAATCATCAAATTCAAAAAACAATTTAAACTTTTTAATTAGAATTTTAACATAACAGATGGCAACCCTCTCAAACATATACATATGTAGGTATGCACCTTGCCGAGACTAACAGTTTGGCACACATATTTCAATATTCCATATAACTCGTGTATAATTTAATTCAATATGACTTAAAAAGGTGGCAACCCTCTCCAAAATATAAGAGTGAACCTTCTCATCGCCGAGACGAACAGTTTGACACTCATGTTTTAATACTTCATATAACTCGTGAATAACATACATAATTAAATTTGACTTTTCAAGCATGTGGCAACCCTTTTCATATTATACTTGTAAACTTTTGCAAAATAAATGGTTTGAAATCCATAGTTTACTATTTCATATAACTTGTGTATAATTTACTTAAATTGGACTTTTCAAACAGGTGGCAACCCTCTCCAAAGCATAAATCTGAACCTTCTCATCGCCGGGATGAACCGCTTGACATTCATATTTTAATATGTCATATTACTTGTGTATAGTACAATTAAATTTGACTTTTAAAAAAGGTGGCAACCCTTTTCATAATATGCTTACAAACATTTTCCTAGCGAACACTAGCTTGACACCCATATTTTACTATTTCTTATAACTTGTGTATGATTTAATTCAATTTGACTTTTCAAGCAGGTGGCAACCATCTCAAAAGCCTAAAATATACTTTGCGACCTATTCTTATAATTTCTCGCTCAAAAAATACATTTAAAATATAAGTTTTAAAATAATACTTTATTGATTGAATTTTATTTTCTTCTATTTTAATAGTTATGACTCTAATTTTAACTATTTCACTATCTCGAAAATCCCTCGTGCAAATAACTTCAAATTTATTTGGGGTTCTTAATGCGTCAAATGCTTTCTTCCTGAGTTCAATACGTTTTGCCCGCCGTTAGTGAGTGCCCCGTAATTGTTGCACAATTCTGATAATCAGATTTAAATATTTAATAAATAAATTAAAAAGTTTAAAGATTACAGAAAATCAATCTTAATTAAATGACTTGCAAAAATTTCGAGTTTTCTACTCACAGCCATGAACTGAAAGGCATATTACATATTTCCAAAAACAATTTGTAGCGCTGTCGATTCCGCGGCGGTATTGATGTTTCTGTTTTCGAGCACTTCTGACACTCATCACTTTCGCTCTTATCAATTTGCCGTGCTGGTGTCGAAGTGATTGACAAGCACGGTGCTAAAGATCAATTCGTTTGTTTGTTTTTTTTTTGTTTCTTCTTTCTTCAGAGAAATTTGTTCAATTAAATATTTCCTGATTTTCTTTCGGTGCAGTGGGTGCTCTATCATAATTTATGTTTTATTTTTTATTTTTATTTTTTGTTAATTTGCATTTGAAGGCAAACATAAAAGATTGCGCTTCTTATCAATATCGCTCTGATTAAGTCATTCATATTTTTTTGGCACCTTGCTGTCCCGCTGTTCTCGAATTATTTTTGTATTTTTCACTTGTTTTTTGTAGCTCATGATCATCATTTTAATAATTATTATTATATGCTGAAAATCAATATAAATCCAAATTCCGGTCGGTGATTAACGCTGACAGCGGAGATTAGCCTAAACAAATGACATTGATAATTTTCGTTTGAGCAAGGTTGCAGTGCAATAATAAACCGGTGTGGTCTACGTTAAAAAAATGTATTTACTCAGGGAGGAATTATACACATAATTTAGTTTTTTAGACAGAGAAAAGAATGAACGGGATGACTCTACAATAATTGTACTGCTGTTTTCAATAATAAGCTATTAATATTAGCTCAATTTTACCATCTTTAAGGTCTCAAAGAGTAAAGTGTGTAAAATAATTTTCGGGAAATGAAATGAATCAAAATCTTATTAAGCGCTCCAAAATATAATTTACTAAACACTTAGCACTTTCTGTTCTGTTCAACTGTCAAACAACTCGGGCTAAACGATGACAGTCATATTACACTAATGCTACGTTCACACAGAATGATTTTTCAAAAGAACAGTGACAGTCAAAGGGGTATACCTAAATTGGGACGTCAAACGTCAACGAACTGTCCGAACTTCTCATGTTAATGTAATTTGACAGCGCGTTACGTCCTGAAGTTTGATGCGGAAGACAGAAGTGAAAAAGATATAAGATAACAATAAGAAAGAGAACAGTCAAGTAAAGAATATGATCAATGGGACTTGTGGGTAACTTAATTACCGAACGTTGCAGCGCAAAAAAATAAAAGTCTGTTGAGTTTTGATATTTAAGTGACAGTTCGCATGTCATGCCCTGTGCGTTCCTGTTAAGTGCGCATAACAGAGCCTTTAGCATCATTCTTGACATCGACCAAAATTCTAAACTACTACTCAGACCAGACAAATTTACATACTGATGTTATCTGAGCGAAATGCGTAGTTCCCTGACATCGTTCAATGACAACCCAATACCACTAATTTTTAAATTGAAAATCATGTCATGAAATTCCAGTATCACAAATTTGTTTGCGCGTGCCATGATATTGATAATTCTCTTATGATATCTGAGAGCAAATAGAGCTTTTGGTAGCAGTTTCGCCTTCTATTTATCTACGAAATACGTGTACTCTGAATAAGAAGTTTTTTGCATTCAAATTTTTTGGGAAATCCACGTTAGCTCACAACTCTATCGATATATCGTCTGTAGGTACCGAGTGCTCAAGCATGTGCGCGAACATTTTCGTCATGTATACGCAGCTTTAGTGATCAGTGACTGTTTAGCTAACTAGCTAACTATTGAGATTTCATAAAACTATTGAATACGATTACAGAAATTGTCGCGGGGATATAACCCTTTAACATCATAATAATGAAATATTTTACCTTCCTAGTGGTAAACTGGCCAGTGGAAGGAAGGCCTCTGGCATCACTGGACATTGCGCTTAGCGAAGTTTGGTTTCCTTGACCTTTATGGAAAATCTAAAGTTTATATAAATCGTGAAATCTATTATTTTTTTGGGATTTGTATACAAATTAGGACGATGAATAGTTTTTTTGTATTAGCCTCTCAAATCAGAGCAAAATAACTGTTTTTGCTGCGCTACCTTTCGTTTCTGAGGAACAATTAGTAAAATAAACAAAACCATAAGAAAAAATTTGTTTAACTTTATAATTCTATTAGTTTTCGGTTTGATTCAAATAAAAAATATACCCGCCAAATTTTAGAATTGGGCAAAAAATATTGATACAGCGAAATATCTAGTTTTGGTTGTTTTTTAGAGCCGCTTGGAGGGTGTGGCGCGCTTTTTTTATTTTGGAAAGAATCAGAAAAAAAATTCTGAAATTAAAGCGGAATTTTATTAAGTGGCGGACTAGCTTTTTATAGCACTAAAATTAAATGGGCCGTAAAACTGCACATCAAATTTTTAATAGATGCTGATGAAAAACTTAGTAAAATTTGTAAACAAGTTTTTCAAAATATTTAAAAAATTTTAATCAGAATAAAAAAATAACACAGCTTTGTTATAAAATTAATGAAGTAATTTCTTTTCTTATAATAAAGAAAAATCAATAGCTGAAAGTTGTCAATATATATAATTTAAAAAAAAAATTGTTTCTATTTTAATTAAAATTTTTGTTTTTATTTTTTACTTAGTTAATTCATTTGTAATCCAAAAACAATTTTTCGGATACACGCAAATTTTACTCGCAAGAAATGTTAACCAGTTTTTTGTTTCTCCAGCTTTTTGCAATATCTTTACTAACAGAAACTTTTTTTTTTTTTGAACTGAAAACTCATTATATAATTATATAATTTGCCCCTCATTTTATTTTGCTTTTAATTTTTAAACATTTGAAATCTAACTTTCTTATATCTCCTCTCTCTTTTGCAGCAGCATCATCAACAATTTGTAAGGAAAAATAGCAAATATAAAAATTATAGTGGAAATCAACAAATGAGTCCGAATTGCAAAAAGTAACATAAAATACATTTTATAGCCGACACGCTTGCCTTAATTTATTTATTAGCAAATAGTAATATAAAAATAATAGCAGAAAGAAGAGAAAAGTAATAACAAGACAAATTTCGGCAAACAAAACCTCGTCCGAGCAAACAAAAGCTTTCAAACTAATTAAACAAATATCAACAAACCCAAGCACTAAATGAATTTTTGAAGAAGAGAAAAAGAGAAAAAGAAAGATAAAAAGCAAATCGCAAAAGCGTCAGAGGTAATTTCAATTGGTGTCTGATTTACGCGCTTATAAAATTCTATATAATATTCGAATGAGGAAATAAATAATATTAACACAAGTGTTTAAAAAAAAACTGTGGAACAGTAGAAGTGTTTTTGAAAGAAAGTGGCAAAGTGCAACTAATTTACGTAAATAAATAGAGCCACTTTTTTATGGCTCATTAAACGGCGAAAGGCGAAATAGCTAAATTCTAGAAAGCATTTCAAATTAATTTGGAAATTTTCTTGTTCTGCGCTAGAAGGCCTGCTGAATTTGCCAACACATTTGCAGATGTTTTATTAGTTGTGTGATTTAATTTGAAGGAAGCTGTATTATTTTTTTTGTTTGTTTATAATACATAATGGCAGCTATAAAAGATGGGCGTAAAATTATTTGGCTGCTGTTGGCGCTGCTGCTGGCCGAAGTGAAATGCAACGATTCACAAGGTAAGTAAAATAAGCTAAATAAAATAGAATTTTTTTTCGGATTATCAATGATAGGTAACGAAGGTATAAAGCAAGGACCGTAATGGGTGCTATCAAAAAATAGATAAATAATTATTATTACACAATTTTTAAATTTTCGCTCATTATTAATTAATAAATTCTTCAGAAAAAATTCCGGAAAAATAATCGTATGTCGAGTTTAATTTTTTTATCACAAATAAAAACAATTTTTAAGGTTTATTTTTTCGCATTGTTATAATGATTTTTTTTTTTTGTATTCCTATTTTGCATCCAAAAATAATCATATTTTTTATGAGTTAAATTTTTTTGGTAGCAAAAAATTCTAATTATTTGAGTTTTATTTTTTTCCACAAAAATAGTCATTGCTTTTTGAGTTATATTTTTTTGCTCAAACATAAAGCTAAATTCTTGAGCGACATAAAAATTAACTTTAAAATTTTTTTTAACTTAATTGTTTTTTATTAAATTTTTATAGAAATATAGTTTTATGAAATATAACCCTATAAATCAAAGTTTCAAATTATTTAATCAATTCACAAAAATTCAACAAATTAAAAAAAAATGCCGCCGGATTTTACAAAATTTTAATCAGAACTTTTAAAAACTTTTTGATAATGCAGTTTTGTATATATATTTTTGGTCACAAAAAATAATAAATTTTTGAGTTTTATTTTTTTTTTCATCAAAAATATTCATTACTTTTCGAGCTGTATTTGTTTGGTCACCAATAAAACTACATTCCCGAGCGTTATTTATCTTAAAACATTCACAAAAACTCAAAAAATTAAAAAAAAAATGCCATCGAATTTTACAAAATTTTAACCAGAACTTTTAAAAACCTTTTGAGTATGCAGTTTTGTAGCCAATGAAATTTTAAAATAATAATGTATGAGTTTTTAGGGGTTAAAAAGTACCGCTGATTTTGAGTATTTTTTTTGTTTTGCTGAAAAAAAAAAATTTCAAAAATCAATGAACATTTTAAAAATGCACTTTATTATCCACCAAAAATATTGATTTATTGTTGGAGAACCTCTGCGAAATCAACAATTCACTTTGTACATAAATTTTCAAATTGTTTTGTGTGAATTAAAAAAAAATAAAATATATCTGAAAAATTATCGAAAATATTTTTCAACAAAACACAAATATTTCTACACAGATACACATAACAAATTTTACTTAAATTTCCTCTTCAATCGAATTCGTAAAATCTTAAAATCCTGCAAGTTCACTTTACGTTCACCCTTTTCTGACACTCTCATAAAAAATATTTAATATCCAATAAGCGAATATATGAACATTTATTATGAACCTCCATATATCAAACTCATAAACTTGCCCAAGCCTCTACTTATGCCCACCCTCTTTTGTGAACACTGCGACATCTTCACAAAAAAAAAAAGCAACAACAATAAAATAAAATAAACCGAAATTTATGTTGCGTGGGCGCCTGCTGCCGCTGCGACTGCACTTAGTTGCCGGCCGGCCGCCACACTTGGCAACCTGACGCAAAAAGTTGCGCCAGTCAGCGGCAGCGTCAAGCCTTTTAAGCGAGGCGATTAAGGCGTGAAGGAAAGTAAATATTGAAGTGAGAGAAAATTAAAATGTTTTTGTTTTTTTTTTTTTAAAGACATGCAGCAAATATTGCCGCAATGTTGTAATTTTTTTGCACTTAAGTGTCTCGAATTAATTGAAGATTTTTTCTTTAATCAGTCGGATATGGTGTGGAAATCGCTTAATTATTTCTTTTCATCCACTTCAGCGCTTTATTTATGGATTTACTTTAAACAGTTTCGCCATTTTAACCAACTCAAAAATTATTTAATTATCATCTTTACTTATTTCTGTCGCTTACAGTTGGGTTTCCAAAGTTGGAGCAAAATAAAATTGTGAATAAAACGGCAGACCTTTGGCGTCTTAGTAACATTTTAACAATTTAAGAATGCGACTGAAAGCAACTTAATAAATTTTATATTACACTAACCAGTTAGTGTTTTTAATTTGCTATCTCATTAATTAGACCTAAAATTAGAAAATTAATCTCGGCAACAAATTAAAAATCCCTACTTTAAATGACCTTTATGGAAAATGTTCGCATCTATAGCTTATATAAATCGTGAAATCTAGGAATTTTCTGTGTTTTTTATTCAAATTATGATGACTAACCATATCCCAACAATTCGAGCTGTATCTTTTTTTGTATTAGTCTTCTCAATCAGAGTACTGGGTCTGCTTTACTTTTCCAATGAACAAGTTTTATAATTTTCTTAGCTTTTTTTAAATCAATTTGTATTTTTTTTATTTATTTATTTGAAAGAGGAACAATTATAATATATATAAACGAGGAGGTATAAATGAAGTACCCTAGTAATAAATAAAAATAATAAAACTGGCTAATACTTATGTGTTATTTTTCTCGTTATCGAATATTTTTGCAATAATTTAGGTAATTGCGCCATGGGGCAGAAATATCGATATTGTATGCGATATGAAGAGGTGATTGGTGTAATGATGGGACTCTCCATATATGTATAGGACCAGTAGGAGTTTAGCCAGTGGCAGTATTCCGAACTTAGGCTGGCGTAACGAGGGTCGCACGAGAAAACTCGAGCTCCTCATCTGGCATTGTGGTCCGATAGCGGTATTAATGGGCAAGGAGACGATAAAGGTCTGAATCGGTTCCCAGTGCACGTCGTCTATGGCCTACATGTAGTCCGTCGAAGCCAGCAGTTGTCGTTCGTATTGCTGAACTTGAAGGACGTGCAGCGCTTTGGCATGTCTGGAGCTTCTTTCACAGTGTCCTACTAATCTTCGACGACCAGAGTTGAACCTTCATCCAGAGAAGACTCATCTGAACAGTCTTCACAATGAGCGGCGACGCTTCCATCCGGATATAGGTAGCTACTGAAACTCCAAAGATCTATTAATAGTAAGCTCGTGCCTGTTAAATAGCATAACGTGGCGACCAATGAAATCGCATTTATTATACAACCTGGCCATAGTCATCTCGACTAACAGACCTTCTGACTTTTTCGCCATGGATTGCCGAACATATATGTATACACTTAAAAAAAGCTCTTTGCGCACCAGCAAATATTCCGAAAGGTGAGCATTACTGCAACGGATTGCATCAACACACAAGTAGGTAGATGGACACGCATCTAAACTTTCCGACTGAAGCGCCAGTCTGATCTCCGTAGTCCTGAGTCAGTACGCGGTTCGGAGGTTGCTAGACTGGGGCATGTGGGAGAACCTCCTGAAGCTTTGGTATGTTGTAAGGTCCGCGAAAAGCGGTGTCCGAGTAGAAATCTCTTATGGGAACTGCGCTTCGTGGTAGCTAAAGAGGTGCGGGAGTTTAATTCGCTGACAATTCATTCTGCACCCTTCGGATAGACCCAACCGGAAGGTAGCCAAGAGGAAAATCGTCCAATAACAGTGGATCCCTTACCATCGTTTGCAGTAAGATGATGAAGACCATAGGAACTGCGAAACCCCCTAAGGCTATTGCCCCTGACAGGCTAAGCATGTTGATGGTAAAAAATGGTTTGGGTTCTGTGGGAATGGCGTATTTTAATTGGATCCTCAATGACCACCCTTATATAGGGAAGGTTGGCAGGATAAACCCGCTACTAAACCATAGAAACTAAGGTGTTTGCGGTCGAAGTATTTACCTTTTTTCGCCGGCAAAGTATCAACATTGCTTCCGAAAAGTGTACAGCGCAACAACAACACCCAATATCATAAACATGCAGGAAAACTGCAGTCTTAGGGTCAACGACATCTGCGATAGCAAACCGTACTAGTAGTGTTAGATCCTAAGGAATTGATAAGCCAAAGCTGGTGCAACGCTGGTGCAACGCTGGTGCTGGCTGCCGCAGTGGGATACTTCGAACGACTCCTTTTATAGGACTCACCGCTATGCTTAATGTAGTGTGACTGGACATTGTAGATGGTAGTTGTTGCTGTCAGACTGGGTAATAGTTTTCGAATTTGTCTTCATTCGAAGAGTGGTAGCGTCGAGCGCATCACTTTTCATCCACATGGCACCGGCAGATGGGTTGCTTTGAGGAAGAGTTTTTTTCAGGAGCGCAGCATCAACTTTAAAATTAAACTTCCACACTTCTGTAGTTAGTGTCCAAAAGGCGATAATCAAGTAACTTAATCGTGTACTCGAAATTGATATGATAATGCCTGGCTCCTCTAAAGATTGCATCTGAAGAAAACTAATATGGGTGGTCCATGATCACAGCGATTTACCTGATTTACCCTTGTTGTTATTTCTAAATACAAAGAGAGGTTGGAACTTCCTTTGACTAACTGTGGACTACGGGATAGGCAAGTAGGATTATAACGCTAAGAAAAGGAAACCGATCGATACTGATAGGATGCTTGATAGGACAATGTCGGATAGAAATTGATGCGGTCATACTTAGCATTACTTCTAACCCTTCTGGTCTTCTCCACGGTTGTCCAACTGGTGCGATATTGAAACACCTTAATTATAATTTCCTTAACACGCCTGTCAAATAAGAACTCTGATCTTGTTTTGTTTTTTTAAGCACACAAATAAATTTAAATACTACGGCAGAGGAAAAACACTTATGATACATTAAAAATTTTGCAAAACAAAAACAAATTAAATTCCATACAAAATTGAACATTAAATTTGAGCAATAAAATTTTAAGCCAAACATATAAATGCAAATATTTCAGAGCACCGTTGAAATAGTTTTCACATAATTAATTTCGCTAAAATAACCAAATTTTCCCCACATAAACAAAAAACATTTCCAAATACCAGATGAGTAGCTAAGAATTTTTCAAATGTGGGAATTAGAGCAAATTTTAATGATTTCCACTTCCGCTTCAGCCAAAAAACAAGAGCAGCATGCTGAAATAACAACAACAACTTGAAAATCGCGCAAAACAGTTGCAAATTTTATTATTTCAATATTCACAAGAATTTAGTGAACGCGCAGGCAAAATCAAAGAACAATTTTCACAATGCAAAAATTCAAAAATTCAACAAAAAAAAATTTAAAAAAAACAACTAATAAAAATTCACAAATTTTTACTGCATTGTGTTTATCGCAAATGAAAGTGGTGGAAAGAAAACAAAAACATAAAGCAATTTTGTAACAAAAATAAATTTTCTTGGTCTTACGCTGCCACTGCAGCTGGTGTGCGTTGTGGCGTCATCAAGTGGCAAGCTGGCCTGCGGCCGGTTGGCGGCGAAACGCTTTTTGCACCACATACAGGATGTATGTGTGTGTGTGTCTGTGTGTGTAGCTAATGGTAACATTGTGCCAGCTAGTTTGGTGCAAGCACTGCCGCCTGGTTATGGGCAAATGAACCGCTGCTTGTGGCGTCGTAATTGCCTGCCCAGTCGTTGAAGTGGCCAGCAGCAGCAACACAGCAACACTCGTAGACGCACAAATACACCCAATTAAAATAAAAATTAAAATTGAATTTAATTTAGGAAAAAAAAATTATTTGCTTTTTGCCAAATTAATGCGCAGCTAATTTTTTTATTTTTTTTTTTTTTGTTTGCCGTTGTATTGGTGTGGCGCGCTTTTGTCAATATTTGTGCAGGCCATTTGAAAATTTTGCAATTATAATTTTTTGTTTATTGTTGTTCGCTTGAGTTGTCTGTGGAAAAGTAATGACGTAGTTTTTGAAATTTCGAAAATTTTAAATGTTGAAATTTCTGAAATTTTTGAAATCTTTTAGAGATCGTTATCCATTTTACAAAAATTTGTTGGCGTAAGTGCTGGTCAAGAACAGTTGAATTTCAAAACCTTCTTCCAACATCATAAACCTCTGTATGTCTTTGGTAAACAAAATTAACCAAAAATTCGAGTAAAAACTGATAGCCATTGGGATACCACAGAAAAGTTAAAACAGAGTGGCAACATCGTGCTTAGAATCTGAAAACTGCCGCGTGGAAGAAATAAAGTTACGAAGCTAGCTAATCTCCACTCCTGACACGTCCCCAGGAGAGTAAATAAGACGGCATCACAGCAACTTGGGTCTAAGGCTCGTAAAAGCAAAGGAATTTAGTAGAAAGTGCTGACATTATTCCACCTCCTCATCCTCTGAGCGCAATTGTCGCAGTAAGGGTCAGTGTAGATTGAGACACATCGCAGGGATTTCCTTCCTATTGAGCAGTGCTCTTTCAGCACTCCTACGATTGATGAGAAATGTGTGACTTGGGAAATTGTAGAAACGCTCCTGTCTACTTCTTCGTTATAAGTTTGCGCTTACTACGGGATACTTGCTAGTAGCTACCCGGCGCTTAGAATTTCGATTACAAACCCCGACAGATGGCCCGAAGAGTCCCGAAACCTCCTATGCCTATGAAGTCATTTTTAAGTGTACTCTGCCTGGCTAATTCATCCGCTTCAAAATTCCCTGTGATATTGCTACGCCCTGGTATAGAGATTAACGAATAAATATTGTAAAGTTCTGGATTTAGAAGCCCGACCATCCATAACTACCATCGCTCACTCGACTGTAGCGCCAAATGCTCTAATTGCCGCTTGGCTATCAGAGTAGATCTTTATTTTCCTTAGATCAGTCGCGCCACAGATTAGCCAATGGGTCGTTTCCTCGTTGGCTGCTACCTCCACTAGAAATTCACAATACATACAACGTTCTTGGTCGTATTGCCCACAACCGGCCCTTCCGTAACGTATCGGTCCATCCCTGGCCACGTTCAACAGTTCTCGGTTCCACAATTCGCATGCTAGCCAATCCATGCCATAGAACGCATGAAAGGTGAACAGTGGTTCGTTAAAGTTGTAATGAAATCGAAACTTTGCAAAAGCTTCGAATAGCCACAGTCCGAGTTAAATTGATATCCAAGTTCAGTCTAAACTCGGTCTGATTTTCCCAGATTTTCACAGTATCTATTATATTTAGGAAGACATAGTTTGATGGACCCCACTGTCAATTTTTAAACGACGGTCTAAATTTATTACGCTATATCTTTTTAACGAAAAAAAGAAAGAAAATAAATTGGTAGGTAATGAAAAGATCAAATATTTAATGAGATTAAGATTTAATATCGCCGACAGAGCTAATCCAGCTACACCAAAAGCTTTTGGACCTTACTGCGTCCGTCTTTTCCCAAGCTTACTTACTGACTTACTTAATTGGTACTAAGCGATTTTGGAAGAGTTCAACAAAGTTGCTCCTTCTTCCCGCTAACTGGCGCCAATTGAAAATACCAAGTGACGTCAAGCCCTTCTTCACTTGGGCCTTTCAAAGCAGATGAGGCCGACCTCTTCCACTGCCGCCACCAGCTGGTAGCAAGCAGGTATAAATAATTATGCCTGAAAGATAGCAAGTTACTCAAAATTTCCAAAAATACCGAAAAATGCTATCTGCCAGCCAGCCAGCCTTTCAAAATAACTCTTAAATCTTCTACTTTTTTTTCAAACTAACAGCGAGAAAATACAATTTTATACATTCCAATAAAATTAATGCGCATAGGCTTCTTCAAATTTCATATTTTTTCCTACTTCATTAAATTGAGGTCAATCAACTCAACGCTTAGCGCCAGACAACCAAAAATTCCACGATTACAGTTTGTTTATCTAGAAATTGTTCTGTTCCAAATTTGGGTAGAAAAAATTGAGAACACTACCACTTGATTTGATATTTTGCAATTTCATTTCATAGTTGTCGTAACATCTGCGCCGGCAGGCGCACACACACACACACACCCAAATGCATAGCTACCTTATCTGTTATGCGTTATTTTGTTTTTAATTTTATTTTTTATAAGTGACGCACAATTTCGGCAATCGAATACGCATATTTTTTAATTGATTTTTTTTTGTCGTATATTGAGTTAAGCTGACCCAGAAATTTTTTCATGCGCTCCTCTGCCCTGCGGCAATCAACAGAATTCGTATGGTTCGATCAAGCAAAACACTCAATTGATCGATCGATCAGCGTAACTGGGTCTACATAGATGTGGCCTGCGTGCTTTTTACATTTCGCCAATACATCCACACAGACTTACATACAAACAAACAATAAGAGGTGTAAATTATTGAAGCATGAACAGATGTTCGATTTTGTATTTTTATTAAAGCGTTTTGCAAAAAGTGTTTACAATTTTACCTAGCGAGTGCGTTCTGCGAGTGGGTTAAGTAAAATCGAATGTTTGGTAAAATTAAAAATAAAACCCGCAATTTGTAAACATGGCAAAAATGTTTATATAGGCCATGGCTACAAGTTTGATATGTAAACGAAAGTGTATCGTACTTCAAGTTTGCATTATATAAGTTGCGTTGCCCAAATGGTTTACCTAGTTATTTATATAGATAAATAAATTACTACTAGGGTAAAACGGCTCACGTAGGATCTCTAGCTGGTGTCAGTTAGCAAGGCAGAGGAGCGACTGGCACGCTAAGTTGAAATCAATTAAAATCGCCTAGGAGGTTATAGTGCCAATTTAGAAGAAGAACAACATGAAGCGAAATGAAAGAATTCTGTGATCTGTAAGGTATTTTGTATCCCTACAGCACACCCTTATTTCCCATGGTTAATTTCAGGTTCCAAATTCGCAGCTCTTTGGGGTTCGGCTATATTCGAACTTAAGTACCGCTATCCCTGTATGGCCTGGCAAACGCAAAACACGTACAAAAGACATCCGCCGATGTCTCATTCTCCACAAAACAAAACCAGCATTTTGTCTGAGTAGACAGACTCAGCCGGTACATGTGAAAGCTCAGATGATTGTGACCGCATAGGTGACTAGCAAGAAGTCTATTATCAAACCAACCAAACGGTGCGATGTGCCTTCTATTGAAGGGATAGCCGAAAGAATGCCTGGCCTGTACAAGATCCTCCCAACTTCATAGTACCTACTCCGCTCCGACTCAACCCACTCAGTAATTAAACCTTTGGTGGAAGTTCAGATAGGCTTAAGACGAAGGCTTTCGGAATCCTTCGTTGCCAACACTGACCAAAAATAATACGCTATTCATACGAAAATACACTGAAAGAGCACTAACTCCACTGACAGTGAAAATATGCTCCCTTCATCTGGCGAGAATACAAATTTCGTTCTGGCTAAATTGGCTTCGAGATGATCTATTCAAAGCTTGTTAAAAGATTAACTCATAAGGAAGCAGTTTGCCCTGCGAGTTAAGCGATCACACACTTGCTTTCTAAGTCCCTCTCGATTGAAATACAATATGGTTTGAGTCTATTTGGTTGAATCCTCTCCAATGGAAGGTCGGCGGCAGGCCAAATCCAGTTAGGATTAAACGTAGAGGTATTTAGAGTTTCCATTATATAGGTAACTTTCAAGCTGAAGAAGAAAAAGGGTTGTCATCTGACCTCTTCCGACCTATCGCAAACGTGTATTGAATTTCTAAAGGAAATAGTAATTGCCCATTAAGTTTTACTTGCTTCTACTACTGGGTCAATTGGCCAGTTGACAGTATCTAGTGGGCGCGCAATAATTGATCATAAATAAATGTTGATTTTTCACAAAAGTGTATGCAAAGTTAACGTCCAACCCGCAGTTTGTCTTGTCAGTCAGCCATCCTGAGTGTCCAGCAGCAATTGAAAGTAGAAAACCATAAAATCGCCAAAACAATTCAAAGTCATGGCAGACACCTTCGCAACTTATTCAGCCGACAAATGGTCGCCTTGGCTTTTACGAGTACTCACAAGCTACAACTGCAAACAAGTGCGCGGCCGTGTCTACAGTGAACACCTACAAAACAGCCACCTGCGGCTCGAAATGCAAATATATGTAGGTACATATCTGCTCTTGCCTTTGGCTAAAAGGCACCTACAAACCTCGTTACCTACTAAAAGTCGACTAATCGAATAAATTTCTGGATATGGTTTTTGTTTGTTTTTTTTTTGTTTTTGGTTTGCAAGTTTCTTGCCTTTAAAACCATTTTGCCTGTTGTGCACTCAATTTTTTTTTAGTTAGTTTTCGTGGGCATAAAAAAAATGCAATAATTGTAAGTAAGCAACAACATAACTGATCACCATGAGTGCAAATATTGACAGTGGTACACATAATTTCTTGTTGTCTTGCAAAGTTGGTCACAGTTAGCAAGGTGAGGCGTTGATTGATGGTCTCGCTGTGGTAATGTGACGGTCAACGAAGTGCATAAAGTGGAACAAAATGAAATAACAAATGAACAGCGAACATACAAAGAGATATTTATGTATGGCAACTGGAAAATAAACCTATTTAGAAAACATTACGTTAGTAAAATACTCTGAAAATTAATCTTACCCAATGGGTGTAAGATAAATCATATAAATACTTACTATATATACAGAAAACTAATAATTTTGCTTTTGAATTATCGTTGTTGTCTTAATCGGCATTGTTATCGATTTCGCTTTTGTCATGTCTATTTTAAGGGGCATTTATAGTTATTATTATTACTACTAATATCAGAATCGTTAATTACACCGCTATCCTTATTAATATTTGTATCGATATTTTATTATCATTATCGATAATTTTTGATCGATAACATTATGGGAATATTCATCAGTATCGTTATTTATATTGCTATCCGTGTCAATATCTAGACAACTTTTGTTACTGTTATCGCTATTGTTATTGATGTCCGACAATAAGGTACAATAATGTTTTTGGAGAGGGTTGCCATCTATCTGAAAAGTTAGATATAATTATATTAATAAGTAAAACCGTGCAAATGCGGTGAGTAACGCAAAATAGGGCTAAAAAAGCTATATTTTGAAAATATTTTGGAAGAAGGTGGCCACCTGTTTAAAGAGATTAATTTAATTGAATATAAAGCTTCATTCCAGGTAAAATGTTTCCACCTCACATCTGCTATTCGACAAGAAAAATCACTCGTTCTGAACTTAAAGGAAGCGAGTTTGCCATTTGCCTAACTTAACAAAAAAAATCTTGTAATAATTCATAAAAATGCTACAATTTATTCATAAAAAAAATTCAAAATAAAATCAGCTTTATATATAATCTGAAACATTTTTCCAATTAAAATATCATTACTAAGTTAAATTTATATATGTTTAAAAATAGAAGCATATGTTTTCTAATAATTATACTTTCAAAGCACATCAACATAAATCATAGAATTAGAATTAATACTAGCAATACCCAGCCCGATATATTTTCGAAATTCACACAACTACCACAAACCACATCAAAATATTCACAAATGTGTCGGACAACATAAGCAAAATTAAATTTTCATTATGGATTTTCTGTTCTTGGCAAGTAATTATGACGTTAATTCTGTATTGTAATCGCATAACTAAATTTACACACACACATACATACACACAAATGTTAGGTAACAAAATATTGATATACAAAAAAATGGCCCACGTAGCACGAATGTAGATACATAAAATAAATAAAAATCACTTTTATATCTATTTTTTTCACAGAAAAAGTTCATTAAAAAATTCATATATGTTTGCATAAAACGTGTGGGAACGCCCACTCGCTCAGCTAGTTGGCTAATGGATGAGAAAAATAAGAAAGTGAAACAATATGCGAAAATGTGAAATATGCTTTCTTTTAGTGATTTTGCTATCTATATAATTATTAGTATTTAGGTAATATACAAGACATTAAGACTTTCATGGGAAAATTATGATTTATTTTTATTTTTAAAATTTTTTCATACTTTCTTCAATGAAAATAAAAAACTTGTTCTCCGCAATTTACGGGTAATTCCAATTTCTCCGTGATTGTAGCACACATTATGCGAATTTAAGGCCGACATCACACTCGTGGATGACTAAAAGAGTTGAGTGTTACAAAATTTGTTTCAAAACCAATAACGATGTGCTGCAAACAGAGGCTTAACTGTTATAAGAGAAAATAATTAATGTCAGTCAATAATTATTATATAAGTAGACATTTTTTTCAGTCATCGATAACCACTATTTCGAAAATGGATTTATAAAAAAATTTGATAAGAATTATGAGTGAGATAAATTTTTTAAAGTCATCGATAACTATTATTTCGAAACTGCAATTATAAAAGTATTTTGATAAGAATTTTAAGTGAAAAAACTTTTTTAAAGTCATCAATAATTTTTTTTCGAAACTGTAATTATAAAAGTATTTTGATAAGAATTATGAGGAAGATAAATTTTTGAAAGTTATCGATAACTATTATTTCGAAGTTGAAATTATAAAAGTCTTTAGATAAAAATTTTAAGTGATATAAATTTTTTAAAGTCATCAACTTTTATTTCGAAACTGCAATTATAAAAGTCTTTTGATAATACCTTTTCATGCGCTACATTTGTTAAGTCATCGACTATTATTTCGAAATGGAAATTATAAAAATCTTTTGATAACAGCTATGAATGAAATAATTTTTTTAAAGTCATCGATAACTGTTATTTCTTAACATCAATTATAAAAGTATTTTGATAAAAAGTCCTTTGATAAGAATTGTTATATAAGTCAACGAAAAATATTTTTTAGAAACCGAAATAATAAAAGTCTTTCGATAAGAATTATGAGCGAGATAAATTTTTGAAAGTCATCGATAACTATTATTTGGAAACTGAAATCATAAAAGTTTTTTGATAAGAGTCATTGATAACTATCATTTCGAAACTGTGATCATAAAAGTCTTTTGATAACAATTATGAGTGACACAAATTTTTTGAGTCATCGATAGCTATTAGGTGGAGACACATATTATAAAAGTCATTTGATAACAATTATCGGCGAGATACATTATTTTCAAACTAAATTAGTTAAGGTCTCTTGATAAGAATTATGAGTACGTTAATTTTTTTAAGTCATGGATCACTATTATTTTGAGACTTATATTATTTTGAAATCAATGATAATTATTTTTAGATCGAAATTATAAAAGTATTTTGATAAGATTTATAAGTTAGATAGGTTTTATAAATCATCGGTAACTATGTTTTATCTGGAGACTTATTTAATAAAAGTCATTTCATAATAATTATCAAGGAGATATATTCTGCAGTTTTGAATTATCAGGAGGTAAATTTTTTAAAGTCATCGGTAATTATTATTTTGAGACTTATATATAAAAGTATTTCCATAATAATTGTCAACGAGATTAATTGGCTAAGTTATCTATAACCACAGAAATCACTCCTTATCAAATTGGTCTGAACTTATCTCGAAAGCTAGTACCAAAATGGTCAATCCTCAAATAATTATTTTTCTAGGTTTCTGACAACAAAGTCTCTTCGGCAAAAAGTAACGCTTTAGTTTTAAACGCACACTAATAAAAATTCGTGGATATAGTTTAACCTTAGCTTTTGACCAAAATGTTTGTTGTTTTCAAAACACTAATTCACTTTTGATTTTATCGTCAGAAATATAAAAAATTTAACAATTCTTTAAGCATATCGTCAACAATAATGAAAATTTCTTCTAAAGTTTTATAAGGAATTCATTTAATTTTTTTTCGTTTTCTTCAAACTACAACCTTACACAAAAAATTCCCCAGTGTGTTCCTAGCCTTATGCCAAAACTTTTAAACAAAACATATGTGAAATTATTAACAATCATTTTTATTTGACAAGAAAAATTTTAATATACTTAATTCTATTGTGCTTTTTTATACTTGCGCGAAAGTGAAAATTATTATTTTAAAAATTTGAATATTAATATTAGCTAATTTCTGCGATGCACATGTGTTTATTTGATTTATACGATTGAAATGAATTGACGCCATAAGGCATGCCAAGGTCGAAGAAGCTAAAAGCTGCGCAGGGTTAATGTGAAGGTTAGATGAGAATAGCGGTCTGTTTTTGTTTTTGTTTTTTGCCCAAACGAGAAGGTACGCAAAGACAAATGCAAGTTGCTTTTCTATGCTGACTACGACGAGTTCATGGGTATTTTTTTATATTGTTGTTGTTATAATGCGCGCTTTTTGAAGGCGAAAAGCAGGTGTTTTTTTTTTTGCTTTTTTTGTCAAGTGAAGGTAAGAAGAGAAAGTCAATAGAGGAATATGCATGGAGTTAATTTTGTTAGTAGCAAACAATATTTTTATGACAGCGAAACGTAGCTGTATAGAAAAATACTAAAAACTGAAACGTCAAAAGTTAGAACATTATTTTTTTTTGTTTTGCTTCTAAATTTTAGTTTAAATTTTTAGACATTTCTATATTGGTCAATATCGACCGTATAAAGTATTTTTAAGACAATTAATTAAAACAAAAGATATTCCTGCCACCTATTTCTGCTAAAGGTCCCATTTTACATTTTTCTTCATATCTTCGGCACAAATACCTAACAAAGTGGTGATGTGGTAAACTAAGATATGGTGGGTAAATAACACAATGAATTACTTGAGGTCAAAGAACTTCCACAACAAAAATCGTCCCTCGTGACGAAAACATTTATATATCATACCTTAAGATCCGACTATAAATGCCGAAGATCTAAAAAAAACATGTAAAATCGGGTCTTAGGGTGGCCAGAATTTTTTTTTCGAAATTGTCTTTTAAATCTTGTCTTGACGTGACTTCCCAGTCTCTCTGAGCTACTCAACCTTAAAGCGTTGAAAAAAATTATTTTCTTTCAGTTTCGAAAACGCGAAAACGTTGACTATTTACTTGACGGAAACCAGTCAAGTTTGGCCAAAGGTTGACGTAAAGCGATCCAAAGCGCTGATTCGCCTGGACCGACCTCTTCTCGGACCAATGGTTGGGGTAATAACCGGGCACTGCCTTATGGGCACACACGGGAAGAGATTAGGATGCATAAAAAACGATTTCTGCCGCAGGGACAAAGAGGAAGTGGAGAGCATCGAACAATATCTCTGCCACTGTCCCGCCCTCTCCAAGACTGTTTGGCCGACCTGAGCTCGGCAAGCTTTCCCGTAAGGCGTACTCGGTCGTTCACCTTCTAAGGGAAGGAAGAAGAAAGCGTAATGGCCTCCGCCTGCGCTATCACAACGCGCTTCCGATTTCTCAGTGAATAAGTGATAGTTCAAATAAAATGGTGGATGGTTCCTTAATAAAAATGAGCTAATAATTTTCGAGAAATACTGAAATATTCAAACATGGAGTCAAATAACTATTATAATTAATATATTTTCAAATTACACTAGTTTACAAATATTTGATAAATGAGTGGATTCGATGAAAGTGTTGGTTATACTAATTTTGGCTAGCTGAATACGAAAATTAGCTTCATTTATTTTTCCAAAGACTCCAAATACTAATTTTTGAGGTCCTCTTTGTAGTCATAAAGCTTCAACATTTAGAATCTCGAAATCTTGAAGAGATAGAAAACTTGGGTGTCATTTTCAGAATCGGTGGACATTCTGGCTGTTGTAGCGTGAAATGAAAGTTTTCAGCAGAGCTCCAACTCTTGAAGTGAATGTAGCTAACATTATAATTAATCGCTTTTATTTAATTTGTAATAACTTTTGCATTTTCTGTCCAATTTAAGGGCGATTTGCTCCACATTTATGTAATGAAATTTGCATTCAGGAAAATGTTTTTAATTACTTTTTTTACACAGTTCATTTACACAAAAAAGTGAACAAAAATTAGAAATTTGAAATCGAAAAGACTCGAAAATTGGCTTATTTTTTGCAGTAACTGAAAAATTACTATTCCAATTCACACAAAGGATACATCAGTAAAAGAGATTATGTGTAGGTACATATAAAACAATATCCATAAAAGGTCAAAGTTGATATTTTGGAGTTTTTAGGCAGTAATTGCAAAGGGACCTTGAAAATATGGTTTCTACCAAAACCTTGAAAACGCTCTCTTTGAAAAAAAAAATTAAATTAATTTTCGGGTTCGGCGACCTAAGATTAGTCTAAACACACTAAACAAATTTTCAAATTAAAAAAAAACCAAATATTTTGGAAATTTCCCTTTAATTGTTCACAATTACCATCTGCGATTCCAACATTTATTTCACATGCATTTAGCCGACACACCTTTGAAGATAAATGGCGTCTGAGAATGCAACACAAATCGTTGTAGCAGAATGTTGTCAGCATTAAATTAGCAAAATTTGACATTTATATGCAAATTAATGGGGGAAATTCACGCAATTATGACTTACAAATTATGCAAACGCATAGCAAATACATACATACAAAAGAAACAAAAACAAACACACAGCCCAGCAATTGTGGTAGAATAAATAATGAAATACATACAAAGTATTGCACCGAAAAGGCAATTAATATAAAATAGGCTGCGTGCAAAGTTTAGTATAGATATTTGTAATTTTTTTTTGTTATTTTTATGCAACAATTTGTCAAATTTATTACTTCTGTCGTTGGCAATTTTGTTTGCATTTATTTCAAAAAGAAATTATTGGCGTTGATGCCAATGAAAAATTTTACTATGCAAAAGTAAAAATATGCCTTGTGTATGCTTGCGCAAAATTTCTACACTCCCAAAAATCAGAAAAGAAAATAAAAACCGAAAAAAGAGTCCAAACAAAAACTAACTTTAATGCCATTCCGGTCTCTGCTTGATGGCCCATGAAAATATTAAATTTTTCGAAAGCATTTTTAACGACATGTAGTTAATAATTTAATTGGCATTTAGCTGTGGTCAGAATTTTTCATTGAAGAAACAAAAATAAAATTTTATTTACCAACATAGTATCAACATATAATATGTATGTATATTTGTACTTTTTGATATTTTTGCATTTGTATTTGTGTAACGAAATTTAAAATACACATATCGAAAAAAAAACGCAGCGACAATAAATGGCTTGCTGCGAATTTTTCAGCCATAGATTGCTTTATTTGTTGGCACAACCCTAATAATTAACTAAAAGCATTCATGGTAAAACAAATACGAAGTAATGAAAAACTCTAAACAAAAACAAAAAAATACTCAACATACGCTTTTCCTGGAAATAACTTTTAAAAAGGGGGAAAGTAAAAATCCACAAAAATCGAAAACTTTAAATCTTCTTAAAGAAATATTTCTGCATTTTTTTATGTACATAAAAAAGTTATATTACTAAAAAGTTGAGAAAAGAAATTTTGGAAAGTTGTGTTCTTAAAAAAATACCCAAGTTCGCGAGCCAGAAGTAAAAATTCTTTGCCGACCCTACAATAGGATATAAAATTAAGTATGGGGGAGAGTTTTATAAGGCACCCTCTTTAGTTTTTTTAGTTTCAACATGAATGCAAATAGTAGCAGAAATTAGCACTAATAAAAGTAGTAGTAGTAATTAGTAATAGCATTAGGAAAAGTAGTAGTAGAAAATAGTACAAAAATAGCAGTAAAATTAGTCAAAACAGTAGTAGAAATTAATAAAAATTGTAGTAGTAACTAGAATTAGCAGTGAAATAAATGAAAATCGTAGTAGAAATTAGCACTAGCACAAGTAAAAGTAGAGCTATAAATTAGTAAAAATAGTATAGAAAATAGTACAAAAATAGCAGTAAAATTAGTCAAAATAGTAGTAGAAATTTATAAAAAATAGCAGTAGTAACTAGAATTATTAGTGAAATAAACGACCTTGGAGGCCACTTCACAGGCCCACGACGCGAGATGTTGCGCTCCTCAAAAGTTTCCTTCAAAAAATCTATTGTTTCGTTGGCTGTATGGCATGTAGCGCCGTCTTGTTGGAACCAAAGGTTCTCCACATCGACATCCTCCAATTCAGGCACGAAAAAGTCATTAGTCATGGCTCTATAGCGTTCCCCATCGACTGTCATATTATGGCCGGCTTTGGATTTTTGAGGAAATATGAACCAATGCAGAGAGAATGCCCATAGGGCACACCAAACAGAGCCTTTTTGGGGACGCAACGGCGTCTCAACAATGGCTTGTGGATTATCAACACTCCAAATGCGATAATTTTGTTTATTAGCGTGCCTATTCAACCAAAAGTGAACTTCATGGCTGAACAAAATTTTCTTGTGAAAATCGGGATCGATGGCCATCTCATTATGAACCCAATCACCGAACGCGCTTGAGAGTCGTTCGGTTTCAATTCTTGCAAGAGTTGGATTTTGTAAGTCTGCAAACCAAGATCCTCTCACAAAATCTTCCATAAAGTGGATGGGCACAGCTCCAATTGTTGCACGCGTGATGGCGAATAGACTCATTTGAGTCTGCTCCACAGCAGCAATAGCGTCTTCGGTACGCACTGTACGGCGTCTCTGAGGATGCGTGGTGTGAAACCGACCCAAGGTTGCTCAAATTACCGGCTCTACTGGGCGATTATGTCCATTATGTAATAAATTTTCACGATTTGCAAACATTGGTCCGGTGTAATTCTATTGATTTAAAAATGGCCAACCAAAGTGAGTATAAATCAAGTAACAGCGGTCAAGAAGACCAACTTCGAAAAAAGTATTGCCTCATTGAAGACCACACGTCTAAAAAAACCCCTTTACTATAAACAAACCGTGACCGTGAACTGTTTGCCAATAATTCCATGGAGGCATAGACACTGTGTGCTAAGCATAAATAAAATACTCGTCTATATATCGATACTTTGCATTCGTGCAGCGACAGAACAATAAATAATTTAAACTTGGCTAAAACGCATAATAAAATATAAAATACCAATTTAAGTAAGTAAATTGCGGTTGTGTACGAAATATTAAAAATGCCAAGCGTGTATTAAGTTATGTAAATTGGTGACAGAAGTGGACTTTCCGCATAACCAACAGCGAGTGAATGAATTAGAATGACAGTTGCAAAGACCGGCAGGTAGTCGAGTGATTCATAGCTAGACAGAGATATACAAATGTTTTTGTATTTAAAGCGTGGATTTATGCAAAAATCACCCAATCAAATGACCAGTAAACCGCAGTGTGCCACGCTTCATTCATTTTTAATATGAACAGAGTTTTTTTTCTCTATTTCCACCATTTGTTTTTAAATCATAAAACAAGCCAACAAATATCGGGAATATTGCATAAATAAAAATTTTATTAACTCATTTATTTGCGATTTTACTACTGTCAATATTGATTAGATATAAAGCAAAAAAAAAAAACAAAAAAAAAATCAAAAACGGCACTCGCATAAAATAGTCACAGCCAAAATCACACACTACCACCATAAATAACAACAGACTTGCAGACTGGCAAAAAAAAGCAACAAGCAACCGGTTGCTGTTGTGTGTCGCAAAGTAAAAGGTAGCAAAAGAACAAAAAAAACAAAAACAACACACAAATTTAGCAACAACGATAAACAAATAAATAATGAGGCGTAAAAATCAATTTTGCACCATAAACCTAACGGCACACGCTTGGATTTTTATTCATGTCATATACATACAAACATGCTATATGTATCTAATTATTTTCAATATTCATTTGCCAATACTAGTTTATATGGTCTTGGCAAGTATTTGTAGTCAAAAAATGAGTCATAAAATGACGTTGTCTGCTATTATACAGCTGCTGCGCATGCGCAACGACGCACAGTGGTAGTTTGGTGATAAAAAAAAGAACATTTTCGAATATTACATTTGGAAAATCGTAAGATGCGATTTTATAAAGAAATGTTTGACTAAGAAGCACTCATAATTTCTTTACTTAAAAAGCAATAGCTTGTTGTAGAAAAAATTGAGTGAAGTCAATCAAAAATTGCACAGCGAAAACTGGTGAACGAGATTAAAAAAAAAAAAAAAAAAAAAAACCATGCGATTTCATAAATATTTTTTTGATGGCTTATAAATTCTTTGGCCGAACTATGGTATCGGGTGAGTGTGCAAATCAAAGATTTTGTAAATTCCCCAAACGTATTTCAAGCAATTTTTTTTTCTAACAAAAAGCATGTAAATTAAATTTCAAATTTTTGCAAAAATTTTGAGAATTCAAAAATTTTTCATAAAATTGCAATTTTTTTACTTGCAATGTACTTAATTTTGAGTGTCAAATTTTTTTTAAACTTGAATTCGTTCTATAACAAAAATTAATTAAATAAATATTCCTAAACTTTTACATAATATAAAAGTTCAACAAATTTTCATCAAATTTAAAATTTTTTTATTTGCTATTCCGTCAATTTAAAATAAGAAAAACTTTGTTTCGCTCTAAAATAAAATAAAAAAGAATATGCATCGAATTCATAAAATTCAACAAATTTTCATTAAATTTTAAAATTATTTTATTTGCGCCAAGTCTCTTATGTTAGTTTTTTATAAAACTTTTTCTCGTTCTAAAACAAAAAGCATATAAAACAAAATTTCAAACTTTGTAGAAAATTTATAAAAATTCACCAAATTTTCATTAAATTTAAATTTCTTTATTTTGCAATTTTTTTCAGCGCCCAGTTTTTTTTGTTTTTTAAAAACTGTGTTCCAAAATTGAAATCAAAATTTCAAACCGTGTACAAAATTTATAAAAAAATCAACAAATTTTCATAAAAATGTAAAATTATTTTATTTGCAATCCACGCCAAGTATCTTTTTTTTTAGTTTTTTTCAAACCTAACTTTGTTCTAAAATACATAGCATATAAATTAAAAATTACAAACTTTGTACAAAATTTATAAAAATTCAGCAAACTTTTATGAAATTAAAAAAAAAATATTTTTGTTTGCAATTTTTTTCACGCTATGTCGTTTTTTTTAATTTTTGTAAAAAACTTTAGTTTGTTCTAAAAAAAAAGCATATCAAACCTTGTCCACAGTTTATACAAATTCAACAAATTTTCATAAAATTTTAAAATTATTTTATTTGCAATTCCTTTAAACGCCAAATTTTTGCTACCTTTGTATAAAACTTTACTTCGTTCTAGAATAAAAAGCATATGAATCACAGTTTCAAACATTGTACGAATTTTACAAAAAAATCAGCAAACTTTCTTGAAGTTGAAAAAAAATTTCAAATTTCATGAAATTTAAAAAAAAATTACAAATTTCAAATTTTTTAACCTGAGTTTTTTTTGGTAATTTTTTTTCAACTTTAGTTCATTCTGAAACAAAAATCACATAAAACAGTATCTGAAGCTTTCTACAAAATTTATAAAGAAACTCAGCTAACTTTCATGAAATTAAAAAAAATGCGTGAAATTTTTCTTTCCTATTAATTTCATCATCATTTTTTGCCAACAACAACACTGTGACAACAACAAATCCACTTATCCGGCATTCACTCACCCCATTACTTCTCGCCATTCATGCGCAACTTTGCCATTTTTGAATCTACGTACACGGCTGTAAACAAATCGCTAAGCTCTAAATTTATATGCAAATTTGTTTTGTGCATTCAAGCTAGCCACTAGCTTAGTAATGTCTTATGTCTCAAGCAATGCTGAGTGCGGTGCTGTGCAGCGATTGTCTTTTGCAATTAAGAGCTTAGTTTTTCTACTATCACTTTTATTTGGCTCCATTAGCGGACATTTTCGGTTAGACTTTTGAAGATTTTTTTCCGTTCAGTTTTTGTTATTTTCTCGTGGCTTTTTGCTTCAATTGGCTTTTTGCTTCACTTTGGCGTTTGCCTTGCAATTCTCTAATTTTTATTTGTATTTTACAATTCTCAAATTATTTTTTCCGCATTGTCCACTCACATTCCAAATGCTTCACTAATTGTATTTTAATTGCATACTTATGTTTTGGGTTTCATTGACGATTTCCTTTTTTTTATAAGCGAAAAATGTTTTGTTTTTCCTAGAGGGCAATATTTTTACTGATTTTTACTTACCCACAGTCCTTCACTACCTCTGTGAGTATCCGGGTCTGGCTCGTAGTAGGCAACAGACTCTAGAATTCATCCTGGCGGGCAACCTGAAGAGCATCTCTTGTTGCACAATGAACAATATCAGTAGATTAATCCACAATTGCAAATAGTTTGAAAATTAAGAATCACAACAGCCGGAAAACATATTTCAGTATAATCAGCGTATCAAAATGACGCTTTAAACACTAATTGGGTACAAGGTTTTTCCTGCTGGGTATTTTCATTCATTGTATTCTAGTTCACTTAATATTCATTTTTAACGCACTGTAGCTGTGCTTCAAAGTAAGAATTTAACCAGGCGAAAGAAATTACGTAAACCATTTATGTGTATAGTATAACAATAATTTCGTTCTATGCATAATTTTTCATCATAGCGAAATTTGCACAATTTGCTAAAATCACTAATTAATATGCAAAACCTGTGTAATAAAAAGTGCATGGCTGTTAAGTATTTACATGAATTTATAATTATGCAATTTGAAGTGAATTTTATCAGCAATAAAGAGCACCATGTGGCAAGTAATTTGTATGTTCATATAGTTCATTAAAAACTTGCATTATTCCCCACTATCATATTGGCAGACATTGCGTTTACGCTTAAAAATTTCCATTAAATCAATAAAAAAAAAAATTCTTATAAATAAATTTTAAATATTTATATGCTCGCAGTTAAATCAATCGCTGTCGATTTCCATAAATTTAATATTTCAACGCAATTGTAAAGCATCAGCGTATCAGCTTTTCGCAGCTTCGTTATCAGCTCAAGTGCACTGAGCTCAATCATTTTCAATTTTACAGTTAACAAATTTATAATGAAGTGACTGTCATGCGCTTGACATTTTCATTTAAATCATTGCTTTCATACCAAATCTATGTAAGTAAATTTATTTGTATTAAATATGTATGTGTGCAGTAGTTATTAATTAAGCCGCTGATTTACTCAGTTCGACAGGTTAAAATTTTTTTTTTTTAAATACATTTTATTGTTTGAAAAGGCAAAACTGTATGAAAATATTCAAAAAAAAAAAAACTTGGATTCATCTACTTCAGCTCTATGTGGCAATCTTTTGCCTTAACTGCGGTCACAAACCGAGTTGCAGGTTGTTAGAATGGGATTTTGCGGTATTTTGGTCCATTCGCGTTGAATCGCCTTTTCAGGGTCTTCATTAAGGTGGCCAAAAAAAAAAATTTCCCAGGAGTTTCAATGCTAACAGCACCGAAAAATTTTTTACATCGAAAAAATGGAAAAAAAAATTAAGAACAATTTTTATCCATAGTAAAAAAATATTAAATTTTTATGAAAAGTGGTTGAATTTATCAAAATTTTTTAACTTTGATTTTATTTAAAATAAAATAATCGGCCGACCTGGACTATTATTTTTTTAGCTCAGTAAAAACAGTTAAAATTGGCTACATATTTTTTTGCGTCCGAAATAAAAGTCCTTTGCTAATTAAAAAAAAAAAGCTTAACTAAATAAAGTAAATTTGATATAAAATGAAAGACGACTAAAATATGAAATATGAAACATGAATTGTAACTAGAAATTCCGGTTGATTCTTGATAATGTTTTTATAGACTAATAATATAAAAGTCCCGATTTTTCAATTATTTTTGGACCTTTTTCCAAACCTTAAAAAAAATAAAAATAACCCCGTATTCTCGTTCAGGAGCTCCTGGGATCAAAGAAATCTTGATAACTTTATTCTACAACAGTATTCTTCTTCGGACTTTTATTACATCGAAAAAAATTAACTATTATTTTCGGCATCTGACCGTAACGGTTATAATTTTTATAAAAAAATACCTATTTTATAATTTTTATTTTGTCGATCAAGTTTGATCATTTTTTTTTTTAATTTTTCAGTCAAGTTTAGTCGTTATTTTTAATTTTTTAATTTTTATTTTTTTGATAAAAAAATATCGTTATTCTTAAATTTTCATTTAGCCGATCATATTTCAACGGTATAATTTATTTCTTAATTTTTTCGATAAAAAATTTTTTTCTTGGATTAAAAAATTTTCGATCACATTTTATCGATATTTTGTGATATTTGATATGCAATTATGATTTCAAATAAAAAATCTCCTAAATAAAAATTAAATCAGATTTGTATTGTATTTTAAACTTTTTATCAGCCCACTTAATTCTGGTAAAATAAATAAAAAATTTGGTTACCTAGTTAATATTTTTTTGGAAGTGTTGCATAATTTTTCTCCTATAAATAGAAAATATGCACCAAACTTTTTCTTTTTTTTTGTATAAAAGAAAATGCGCAAGATCGTAAAAAAAAAGGATTATTGAAAATCAGCACCAAACTTTTTTGAGTACCTCGAAAACTGGTATTTATTAAACTATTAGTATCGAGCACAGCCCGACGCACGACAGAATCCAACCATTTTTCATCCGCTACAAAGATTTCAAAACTGTTACCACTTTTTTGTGCATAATTTCAGGCCGAAGGCAATGAATTAAACAGTTTGAACGAAAAAAATGCGAAGGACGTTTTTCTTTTATTCTTTAGGTTTACGGTTATTTTTATAGTAATATAAAAAGCATGGCATAAAAACCGTTGCTTATTTTAAATAACCCTACCTCGCAAGTATCTTTGGGCTAGGCAAACTTGTACCTGAGAAGTCGTGGGAAAAAGTTTTTAGTGACGTGATATTGGGATATACATACGAATAGTTTAGTACCATATCATTAAAATCATCTGTGTAACACTTTTTGCTAGATAAAAATGATATCACTATGTAGGTTTGCGGAAAATGCGGAAAGCTTATAGAAAACATTTTTTCTGAACGAACATTTCAGCGACTATCAAGCAATGTATTAAAATAAAATGCAAAAAAGTATTTTTTTTTTAATTTTGTCACTGACTGCTTTTTCTTCCACGAAATAAAATTTATTTGTGACATCTTAAAAGCTACCGCGTTAAGGAAGCAAAAAATAATATTAATAATGTATTTATTGTAGGCATTCAGCATTTTAGACAACTTTCGGCGATAAGTCGACTTGGCGCTTTGTTTGCATACCTTCGGCATTTTCCATTCTGTTTTTTTTTTGTTTTTTTTTTTTTTGCTTCAGCCTCTTTAAACCGGTGCAATGACCGCAATATTTGCTGACGGCATTCAACCGCAACCGCTGAGTGTCGACATTCGTTGACAAGACAGAAAGAAGCAAAACATTCATGGCACAAATTGCCAGTTTGAAGCAGGTAAATAGCTTCAAAAAATTTTAACGAACGGAAAAACAATTACAATCAAAAAAATTGCAAAATGCTGACAAGTCTATGGAATTCTTATTATGTCAACGCAGCAAGCAAAATTGGTGATAAAAATATGTACGAACGGGAAACAAATTGAATAAATCTCAAAAGAAATGCTAGGTAAATGAAAAAAGTGTGAATAAAAATATGAATATTGGTATAGCTTTGTATGAAAATAATTAGCACTGAGCGCAATGGTACAGTTGAAGTGCGGAATTCGTTGTATCGCTTTTTATAAAATGCAATGAGTTAAAAAAATTTAGGTTGCAGAAATCATCATTTTTATTTTAATGTACTAGAAAACATTTTTTTCGAACTAAGTACAAAAGTACTGCAGAAGTTGAACAAAAACAAACTATGCATAAAATATTTAATGCAAATATGAAACCTAAACCAGTTCGTTGCTTCCGATTTCTAAGCCAGTCAGTAATTTGTAGGGCTAACGATTGGCAGAGCTAGTGAGTCTCGCGAATAGTTGATTTTTGTGGTTATTGTACCTATCTTGCACTGGCACTGCTCTTAAGACATCCGCAACTTTTTTTAGGGTATCGCAGGATATATATAGGATATCGTCCAGTGCCGAGAGAATAAAGTTAGGTTTTCCCACATCGAATGTGATTTGATATAATTGAAATGTAGTTTCGATTTGTAGATACCATATATCATGCATTTCAGTGCAGAGAGGCTTGCCTTGCGATACAAGCTCGACATCTTTTGTTAGCATTTTGTTTGAAGAGATATTTTCTTCTTCTTTTTTTTTACGTTACTTTTGCTGGCTTCATCGGCATTTCCCAGATAAAATCGTACGTATCTCGCTAAGACTGGCGATCGAAGTTCCCAATATGGTTATCTTTCTCAAGGTTATTAGTCTCGTCCCAACCACGCAACGAAATCTGGTTCAAACATTTCACTTTCAATTTTCGATTCGCCGCCTAGGAAGTTTCACTTCAAAACAAAACAAAAAAATCTCAAACTTATTATATATAACTACAATTTTGAGCTTAATGTATAGCCTATTCCATTAAAGTTGCAAATAATATCACATTCCCTTTCTTTATTGCCACAAATTAGTCTCGAAGGCTATTTGAAGTCAACAAAATTTTCTATATGACACGCATAACACATTTCGAAGCATTCAAGCATAATTTGAAGGAATATTAAACACGTGAAAGAAGTGAAAAAAACATAAATTTCTATACACGCTCATAGGCCTACGTGAGTCGCATAAAACACGCAAATAAACAAACGCACACACACACGCTTGCACTAATTTATATAAACGAGCAGCAACGCATAATTTATGAACTTCTGCAATAATTTAAATTTATTGCAGGCGCGCACAACTCAACGGTCGCACACAAACACACACACACACACACTCACACTTGTGTAGATATGTACATAGAAAACATGCGAGAAATAAAAACTTGCATGCCTTCATACCTACATACATACAGAAACTTTCAAGCGTACGTCAATGGTCGCTATGTTCGCCGCTTGTTTACTTGCCAATTTTGGCACTCATAAAATAAACATTAAAATCAATAAAACACAAAAAAAAACTTCAAATGAACAACAGGCAGATTTGAAACTAGACACACGCATTTTAGTGAGTTGTAAAAAAAACTTTAAAAAAAAACACACCAAAAAAAAGTCTCACACATAAATGTAAATAAAACGCGTAGATAAAGTAAATTTTTAAATATGGAAAAAATCGCTCATACGTCATGGTGCTCGCGGGCAACATTGTATAGCGGCTACATACCTACAAAACTTAATAGATATTTGTATTTAGTTATGAATTACAAACGTGCGCAACAGATGGCTAGCACGTGACACACATGCATTACTTAAAGCGAGATTTACATACATTCATAGTAAAACATCAAAGAAAAAAATTGTAGAACTTAGCAGTGGAAATTATATATGATAAATATACTCGTACTCAGTTTGCATCAATTCGGCCAACAGAGATTCTAAAATTTAGTCAAAGCACGATTTTTTTAATTTACATACTTACAAACTAAGCTGCTAGAAAATTTAATGGCGGAGGGTTCACATTCGGGAAGAGCGATAAGTTCATGTTATATTCAGGGGAATTTAACTGTGATATTCAACAGTCCACCTTGCTGCGATTAGTTAAACGATGAACAACACTTTGTGATACTAAATTATTTATTAAATGGTAATATGAGAGATTGCTTTTTTATAATCAAAAATCCATCTAGCACTAAACCATTGAAAGCTTTTTAAATATGTATCTCTGTAGCAAAACGTGTTTGAAATAAAATTCCATGAGAGTGACATTTTACATCGCGTCAAGCAAGTCGCGCCGATATCGCGTAACATAAGTCATGTTGATATCGCGTAACATAAGTCATGTTGATATCGCGTAACGGATTCACCATATGATTGAGAAAAAGCAAACACACGTACATATTTTTACTAATGCTACTACCAATTAATACTAATTAATACTAGAGCACTAAGCTCTACGTTCGTTACAGTCCTGTTGGTGCAATCCATCGAAAGCTACATCACAATCTGTTCTTCATGTTGGCTTCTTCTTGCCTTGAAACACAGCCGAAATGGAGGGGATTCCAAGCCGTCCTGTTGCCAGATTTCGTGTTGGGTTAGCGGACTGAAAGCAGTAGTTTCAAAGTTACTATGCTTTAAATAACTTATGTTTTTCTAACTTCTCTTACCCAATTGCACTACTTCCTCACCTAACACCTTACTGCATTCTCACCACTCAATCAGTGTACTAGTTTGCCCACTTTCTTGCGTTTATGCCTCACTTGCTCGCATGAGTATCAAACACATAAGATTCTTTGGCGCAGCGCTAAGCCGAATCTACCTTCTAGCATATTTCTTTTCCTACTAAAACAGCGCTATACAAGAAACACAGGTTCCATGTTTCCTACAACTTCTAGGCCGCACTGCTCGCAATATCGGGTATCGTCGTGCTCAAAGCGATGTCCGTGCTGTCTCACGAGATATGGACCAACTCCAGGCATGAGCCGATGGGTAAACTTGTCCCTTTTTGTACTATCATATCTTGTCTGCCACTGGCTGTTCTGAGCGCGTTTAAGTCACTTTGGGATTACCTTCGCACGTCTAGTGGACATAGGCCAGCTATGATGAGATCCGATTCTGCTGAGACCATTCTGAATGCAAGCCAGATTTTAAGAGCTCACAATCGGTTAACGCAGTTAATACTTCGAGCGTATAGGATATGTTTGAATACGTCGCACTAATCCATTGTCCCAGAGAGGACTATGGGTCTCACCATCCCAGTCGAAACCTGTCTTGTGTGGTGCCTTGGTCCCCAAAATATTCGCAATAATTCTATACAGGGCTGCCGTTGCAATCGCCGATATTTTACTAACGCACTCGAGATAGTAACGAAAGCTAAATAGATGACCCACCAACAGCCCTTAGTAGCACTTCACGGACGGCTTGGTGTTTATGATCAACATGGATCAACATCGTATCTACCTTGTTAAGTCTACTACCAAACGGTAGTAAGTAGCCTTGATGCTGAAATCACTCTGAACCATCCTCCAAACTTTTTCATACGGAAACTTCATTCCAGCTATCCTAGGGCAGCGTTATACCGCAAATATGACAATACATATGGTTTAAATTTAAGAGAATTCCTGTGTGCTCAAAGGACATGGTAATGGCTCGAAACATTTCCAAACACGGCAATCAAAGTCTTAGGGTGTTTAATGGTTAGATCGAAACTGACCGAGGAGTGTCTAACTTCTCTCTCAGCCGCCTCTTAATGCTTTCATATCGGACTGATTTGGGTGGCGGGTCATAGCGGCATTGCAGGAAACTGCATGACTGATAAGCTCGCTCGACAGGGCACCTTTGAAATTATAACTCTAAGCAGAGAAAGTGTGAGAGCTCCTCTGGCCCCCTACCGACTTATGTAGGAACGATGAGCTCTGGGAAAATACCACGACATGCAGAATTACAAAGACCCACTGACCAGTGGTGGAGTTCTAGCCGGTTTGTAGCAAAAAGCGACAACTCTCTGAGTATAGCATCTGATGTTCTTTGCCGCCGCTGTCTCCAGGATGGCGAGGTGAAATCATCTTCTCATTTTCTACGCAGCTACCTTTTCTGTACGAGGGCTGGGGTTTTAGTACCTAGAGTCTTACTTCATTAATACCACAGAAGAGCTCTAAGGGGTGGAAATCAGCAGCTTGCGGCACTTCATTCTGGGCACGCTACGTTTCTCCAATTGGATAATCACAATGGTCTCCTATTACAATCTAAGTGAGTTTACCCTGGAGGAACTACCACATCAACCTAACCTTACCTAACCTAGCAGTCCAGCTACATGAATTTTTTGTACGACTCCAAGAAAGTTTCACCACTTATTTAAAATATTTTAACATGGCTGTGAAATGTCGCTAACCATTTTGAGCCGATGTGTTAATTACGTGCATTTCTGCACCAGAAACCTTCACTAAATATTATTATTATTTCTTTTTTTTTTACTTTCATCTCCCACTTAGCGCTGCAATGCCAAAACAGCAAAACAGATACAAGCAACGAGAGCACGGCTTATCTTTTATTGTTGATAAACTGCAGCAAGCACAAAATTCGTCTGTATAACTTTGTCTGCAATGACGCGTGCAAAAAGCGGCATCATGCTCTTAATATGTTTGTCATGAATTTTTATAGCTTTAGCAGCAGAATTTTCATCACGAGCCGCCGCCGCCAAGTGCAAGTTTGGAGTGTGGCGTTCGTTATCGTACGAATGTTATCGCAATGTTAACGGAAAGGTGAAAAGGAAGGAGACAGAAAAAAATTTAAAAAAAGTTGAATCGGAAATATTTGCTCAAAGCGAATGAAAGCCAACAATTGCACCCGCTGTTGTAAATAATAAAGCGATGCAGCGTCTCAAGACGCAAACAGCTGAGACAGACAAAGCCCAAGCATTCAAAGAAGTCACGCCGCCGTCAAACGTCAGCGCTTTAAGGTAGGCAGACGTTTGGTACTCCTTCTGCTGCCATTTAAAGTGGTTACAATGTTTACATCTTTGCAAAGCGTAGAGTGAGAGGTTTTGCATGGAGGAGTTGAAGTGGGTTTAATATGACTGTAAGAAAGCAAATACGAGCTGAACGAGCGTGTGTTGAGTAAGCTTTGTATGCTTGTTGATTCATCTGTTTGCTTGCGTTGGGGTTAAGCGTTTATACTGCGGGTTTTTTTTTTAAATTATACATTAAATTCTTTTTTTCGCTCCTACATTCCTTATATTTCTTTTGCTTCCTTCCGTCCCCCTTTTTTTGTGTGGCAAGCAAAGCATTTAAAAAGTAATTTTCTGTGTACTTGAAGTGTGTAAATATGGAACGTGATGAGCTCAAAATAAATATTGAATAAAGTATGCATGCAACGCGCATACAGACGCACGCACACACTCGCACACTTAAAACTTTAGAATCATCATTCGGGCGAGAAGACTGCAGGAAAATCTTTCAGACGCGAAGTACTGATCTCCTGTTGTGTTCTGTACCAGAGATAGTTAGCGTTCTCTTTTCTTTTGAAGCTAGTTTTGAAAAGAGAGAGAGAGAGAGAGAGAGAGAGATTGATGGAAGATGGCAAAGGACCCAAGCTCACTATCCACGGTAATTTTTACGGATGTCTTTGAACTGCACGGCTATGTAGGTAGCGGGATGAACCTGAACCTACGTCTGCCAGACCATTTTGGCGTCTTTTCAGTAAATTGACAGTAACAGTTAAAGCCCAGTTGCTTGACTCTACAGCGGCCATCCGACCGCTTACAATCTACTTCAAGCTGCTATTATATCTCTTAATTCTGATAGAACTACCTCTAAGGTTTCTTTCGAATGTAGGAATGCCCTGACCGAGTAGCCAAAGCAATGCACCATGTACATAGTATGGATCCCAGCTCACAGAGGAATTCCCGAAACAGCGCCGCCGACGATGTAAAGTATATGTTAATCTGGTGAAGATTCCAAGAAGGTCTAGGCCACAAAGACACATCGACCGCTATTAAATAAGGTAATCAGTTTTCTACAATTAGAATGGATTTCCCTCTAACAATTTTTGCTTGCGGGGCAAGGCCGAGGTATACTTTTAACTCCAGATAAACTAGCTTAAATTCAACTAGTTCAAATTTGTGCAACTTTCGTAAGACACAACTTAACTAGATAGTTTAAATTTAAACAAAATAGCACCTGAACTATGTAATTCAACTTTTTCCTGCAGAGCTGCGAACGAGCGATATTCCCCTAGTACATATACAAACCTACAAGTAAATTTGTATGTTCTGTATGTATGTAATGTATATTGCCTTATGCAAATAATTACCCGCGAAATTCCAACAGCTTTAGCGGGGGAGAAGAACTGCGTCAAGAAAAATAAAACGCAAATCCAAAAACAATCCAAAACAATTTAAATAATTAACATGAAAGTTACAAATTAAAAGCGGGAATTTCGCAGGTTTTTGCGAGAATTTCAGCGGTGTGTAATCGTCGGTATGGGATGGAGTTGGTAAACACTCACAATGTATTTGCTTTTGCATTTTGATAAAGACTTCAAAGAGTGTTTGAATTTCATGCTTTCATTAAATTTGCTTTAAGCTGCAAGGCTGTCGAGAAAACGAAGTTTGTGTTTAAAAAGTACGTACGTTATTTGTTTTTGCTTTTTTTCTTTAGTCGCATACTTGAGAGTGAAGCCGGTCTTTAACGGCGCTAATATAGACAAAATATGATGGTAGCTATTTCGAGTTGAAGGAGAGTAGCTGCAAAATTATTGCCCCCTTTGTTGTTTATGATTTCCGCTTTGAACGAGCAGGCTTTAATTTTGTTTCTCACACTTTTTTGCTATGAGAATCTTACTTGGATGTTGGCAGAGATGAGCGTTATCAGAAAAGTGAATAATTGAAAGATGGAAAAATAGGAATATATTTTCTGTTATCCGTTGCTAACTTTGGTTAGGATGCCATCTTCGTTCTCGAAAAATGACACTGAAGATGGCACGACGCCGAAATCGGTTTGACTTCAAACCAAACTTGACGAAAAATCATTCCAATAAACTTCAACTTTTCATGCGGTCGGAAAGACAGAATACCAAAAAGAAATATACTTTCATTTTCTATGCTAATAATTTTAAATAACGATTAAATTTTAATTCATCGTACGAATAACTTTGAATAACGAATAGCTTTTTATTCATCAATCAAATAATTTTGAATTACAAAGATATTTGTATTCATCATTACTGAATTATTTTGGGGGAGAAATATGTCCATAGATTTTGTTTAAAAATGGGCGTAGCACTGCCCACTTTAGAGCAAACAGGTCTATCTCCGAAACCAAAGGTCGAAATTCTACCAAATTGGGCATCATTTTAGATTTAAAGCCAATTTCGAAAGTTATAGAAATCTGGGAAAAACAACATGCACTCTTTTATAACGGTAATAAAAAAGTGATCAAAATATCGAATATTTTACAGAATCACGTAGCGAATTCGCTCAAATTTTGTACGATGAATTTAATTAGAAAAAGAGATCCGCAAAAATCAAAGTATAAAGAAATGGGCATGGTACTTTAAAAACATAAAATTTCTTTGTTTATATATAGGGAAATAAAGTCAAGAGAATTAAAAAAAAAGGAGAAATATAGTTCAATATAAAGTTATTGTCGTCATAATCTAGAAGTTATCGAAATTGTTATCGATATTGTATTGTATCGGCCAGTTTATCGTTATCGTAAATATCGCTTTTTTATAGTTTTCGATATGTTTGGCAATAGTGGCATCGATGCCATTGTGGAAATAACAATTAGTATCGAAATTGGTGTCGTTAAAAATATAATTATAGTTATCGATTTTGCTAACGTTATTGATATCGGTATCGAAATTTGAATATTTTTTGTTAGCTTTTCATTTCGTACTCGTAACGCTATGCATATAAGTGTTCGTAGTTTTTTTTTTTTTGGATTTATCGATTCTGCTAAATTGTAAAAATCACCAAACTCAGTTTTTCTCCTTTCATTGCTCTCTGTTTTATTTAAAAAAAAAAGTAGTACAAAAGCACTAGAAATTTATTAACTTTTCATTTTCTAAAGTCAAACACTTCAAAATGCATTTGCCTCCCGGCAATTGTAACTGCAAATATCTCAAAGCCATTTACACAAACCAAATAAAAATCACTTCAGACACATCCAGTGTTGGAAATGCGGCATTTTGCTTTCTAAAAGTCACCATACAATTCGACTAGTGAATTATTGAAAAGCAAATCCATTTACGCCAAACATTAGACATCAGTCGCTCGATGTGTTTATTTTTTTGGTGTTTGGTTTTTTTTTTGTTGGGTTTTTTCGAATCTACATAAAATCTAGACCACTACAACCGCTGACCACTAGCTGGCACCAGCTGAAGCCAATTTCTAAACACACACGGCACTAAGGTTTATAAAAATGTAGACAAATGTGGCAAGTGCATTAGTGTATTAGTGATTCTATATACAGTGGCGAGCAAAACATTATATTGTTTTTTTTTTGTTAATTTTATAAACAATTATAGTTCATACGTTAGCAAAAAATTTTTAAACTTATGTTTCACACCCTATATACATAAAATTTATGAAAACTCAAAAAAAGTTCTTTAAAATTTTCAAATTTTTTAAAAGAATGTTTTGAAGTTTTTCGAGTACGCAGTTTATACCTTATTTAATATATAAAAATCTCGTGCTACGTTGTGTAGGTATACAAATAGGTCGTAGAGTATATTTTAACCTTGGAAGAGGGTTGCCACCTGTTTGAAATTTCAAATTTCAAAAAATGTATAAGAGTTAAAAGAGATATTAAAATATGTGTGTCAAACGGTTCGTTTCGGCAAAAATGTTCACAGCTAACTACTATGAGGGTTGCCACCTGTTTGAAAAGTCGCATTTAATTAAATTATACACAAGAATAGAAAATATTAAAATATGAATGTCACACGTTTTGCCTCGACAAGAGTTGCCACCTACTAAAAAAATCGATTTACATTAAATTATACACAACCTATATGAAATACTAGGAAATGCGTACCAAACGGTTCGTCTCGACGAGGGCATGGTACGTACCTATATTTTTGAGAGGGTTGTATGTAGTTTGTAGACTCGAAATCTACTGAATAGATTGAGCTCAAATTTATAAGAAAGGTGACTCTGGTATCGAAATATTTCTAAAAACCGAATTTATAGTTTAATGCAAAAAATATATTAGTCATATACTAACAAACACTTTTGTTTAAAATTGGAATATTTACAGTCCAATTTTATTTCCAATTCAAAAAAATATTTTAACCACATAAATATTCACATTTAATTTACAAAATTGCCGCTAATTTTTTATCATTTTATGAATTTTGGGCATTTGAAACTTTTTTCATAAAACGCATGTATTTAATAAAAACTGGAAATTCGAAAATTTTTTATAAAAGTTGGAGTTAGGAACATTTTTTTCACTCCCACCTAATAGGCGATGTATAAAAAAAAATTTCAAAGCTAAAATTTCAAAAACTTTCAAACGTTCACTTTATTATACCAAAAATAAATATACCATACTTAAAATTGCATAAACAAAAGATTCTTAAATATTCTTGAAAAAAAAAACATTTTTATGAAATTTTTTTGAGTTTTATAAAAATTTTAATAAAGTTTCGAACATTAATTTACATTCTTTTCAGTATAGTTTGAATTATAGTTTTATGTAAAATATTAACTGAAAAAACTTTTCATTAAAAACCTTGCATATATTGTAAAATATCACCATTCGACCAGTTTTGCACAACAGTGTATTGTATATGGATTTGCGGGTACATAGCTATGTCCGGTAAGCGCTTGCATTCATTCAACAACTACCATTTAGCCACTTAACAAAATTACCGTTGCACGCTGCTTACAATTCGCCATACGAGTACCACCACCTTCTGAGCCCATTCTTCGCTGCGCTACCAATGAGATATATATATCTAGTAAATATGTACAGCCATTTAGCCATTAGCTCACTGGTTATGTATGTAAATTGTATTTGGTGGCCTGGGACATGGGACATCGGGAAAAGAACAGAATTTGAATGCTCGGTGAAAATGAAATAGAACTAACTATGAGATGAGTACGGTGTATTTTGGGTGTTGGTTAGAGGATTGTTGATTTTTTTTACACTTTTTCTACTTTCCCCATAGTTCTCCAAATGCTACAACGTCCTGCCGAAGGTGCCATATGTGTACGCTTGAAAAACATATGTATGTGTGTTTCTATGCACATATTGAACATCACTTTAGTGTTGGCGGTGTTTGCTTTTCAATTAACTGCAATTTGCTTTTAGAATTGTTTTCATTTATTTTTAATTTTGGTTTTGTTTTGTTCTTTTTTTCAATTTTTCTTTCTTACTTTCTACATACTCTATACAAATAACAATGTTTTATGAAAAGTGCTGAAAACGCTTAAGGGCGCTTGCCAATCAAGCATTGTACAATAGACAATTGGTTAGTTGGCTAATAGCGGTATTGGATGACGCTTTTTAAATTGGTGGACTGTAAGTGTAAGTGATTTAATAGTTATTTATTTTGTGGCAAGGTAGGGAATCAGCAGCGCAACAGAAATTTTATTTTTTTTTGTTGTCCATTTCTTAAGGATTTGCCGAAAATAGTAAAAACCATAAAACTTAGCTTACTTCTTCTGTTCCTATAATCCCAAATATAACCCAAGGCATCTAAAGGGTATTTTAATAAAATATTTTATTTCTGGATATATAAAAGTGATTTGGCACTCATATTGTAAAATGCCAGTTAAACTTTCCATGACAGCGTTAAACAAAATATATAGACATAGAAAAAAGTAGAAAAGCCTGTTAAAAGCAATTTCAATATTAAGTATGTAATTCAATTTTATCTTCACATATAATATTTCCTGTGAATTTTATGATTTTCTTTTGCAGATTCATTGAACTCTGAAAATTTTTGCTTCTCAAGCAGCCAAAAACTCGTACTAAGTATATATTGTACATTATTTGTTTTTGGACATTTTTTAGGCAGTTTGGCAAACACTTAAGCGGCGTTTGAATTTAAAACTCTCAACAGATTAGAATCTTTGCGGGAAAAGAGCTACTTAAGCGAATTTGTATGTAAATTCTTGAAAATAATATTTTTTTTTTCGTACTATTCGAGAGGGCAATAACAAGCTAAATTGTGTAGTGTTAAAAAAATATACAAAAGATTTTAGGTCAACACAGCTGGCGCTTAATTTCGATTATCTATAAGTTTATTTATTATGCTCTCCTGTATTAACATTAACATTTCGAGTTAACAGATTTATTTATTGTACTTTTGAAATAAATTATTTACATATTATTTTATGTTTTGTGGTACTTCGAGTTAATTGTAAACAGATTTTGGTTAAGAAGTACGGTAGAGAAATTTTAGGGGGAATAATTTCTAGGGCATTTTGTTACCCTAATGAGATGAGACTTTCGAGAAGGCGTTAGTGGCTTAAAAGTAATTTAAAAAAAAAACATAAATGTGTTTTAGTTGTCCAGTTGAAGAAAGTAACTGTTTGATTATTGTTATTTTTGTTTATCGATATTTTAACCAAGAACACAGCATATATGAATTATTTTATCAAGAATATGTTTAGAAAAATATTGGTATATTTAGATTTAACTAGTTTATCCGTTTTCTGTACTATTTTTCTAAAAGTTTTCAAGTCGCTCTCTTTTTGACCATACCGAAAATTTTAGACTAGAGAATTCAAAAGCCTTGTTAGACTTTACTATTTTGTTGTAATGCTTTAAAACTGAAGTGTTGTACAGTGTATTTCGGGATATTATTAAAGTAAAACGCATAACGAAATTTGCGTCAGAATTCTACCTCGAAGGTCGGGACCATTTCAGGACCTTTCAGTAGCTCCATACTGGTTCACCACTAAAACTACTACTACTACTACTAATTTCTACTACTACTAATTTCTACGACTACTAATTACTACTACTACTACTACTACTATTACTAGCTATCACTACTATAACTACTAATTATAACTTCTTACTAAAGCCACAACTAATTACTACCACTATTTACCTTAATTTCTATCACTATTTTTGCGAATTCTACTACTAATTTCTACCACTATTATTACTAATTTCTTCCACCATTTTTCTTAATTTTTTCCACTATTTTCTACTACTCATTTCTACCACTATTTTTACTAACTTTTACCACTATTTTTCTTAATTTTTACCACTATTTTTCTTAAATTCTGCCACTATTTTTATGAGTTATAGTACTAATTTCTACAGCTATTTTTACTAATTTTTTCACTATTTTTCTTAATATTTAAGAATTCTACTACTAATTTCTACCACTATTTTTACTAATTTTTACCACTTTTTTACTACTAATTACTACCACCATTTTTGCTAATTTCTACTACTACTTGTACGAATGCTACTACTAGTTACTATTACTATTTTTATTGCTTTTTATTTTTACTAATTCATTTAATGTTTTTACGAATTCTACTACTACTCTAGCACTCTACTACTAAGTTATAAATTTCTTCCATTATTTTTTACTAATGGTACTGAAAAATATTCTAAATAAAAATCGAATCTGTCTAACTATTGAAGTTTTCTTTTAAAATTTTCCATATGTTTTGCATACAAAAAAATTAGGATAACAATAGTTTTCCAATTTTGTACATTTACTTACCAATTTGGTTTTTAATTTCTACTACTACTACTACTTATAAAGAAATCACTCTCTCCCTCGAAAATTTACATAATTTTTCCCAATAATTAATATTCGTTCGAACCCAACTCAACTTTCACATTTTCCATAATCTTTCCCCACCATAACTGAATTTTTATTGTCAACATCCCAGCGTGATAATAAATCACAAATAATTACAAATATGGTATAAATATAAGGGGGAAAAAACTACATTTCCACACTCTTTACAATTCCAAAGCAAATATGTACATAATTAATTAATTTTTATTGTAACTGTTGTCATATGTGTTAAAATGATAAATTTGCGCTAATTAAGAAGAAGAAAAAAAGCGACGAAAACTAAAAATATATGTAGACGTAAAAAATGACTGCCGCACAAAATAATAGTTTTTAATTAATAGCGAATTTTAATAATGATATTGCGGTGGTGGGCGCATCCATTGAGTTGAAGTGATTTTGTCGCACGCTTCCCACTCGCTTCAACGGGGAAAACATTTATGCAGATTAGCTAGACATGGTATTTGAGAAGTGGCGCGCTTTACTACTCCGCTTTGTGCATCGATGGTGTGGGTAGTCATTGATGGATTGTTGAAACATTTTCACTATTAGTTTATGGACTTTTTGTCAGTTTTTTTTTAACTAGTTTTTTCAATTATCTCGATTAAGTTTTTATAATTAATAATCTAATTAGTAGTTTATAATTTGCTGATTAGTTAATTATTGTGCATTTAAAGTTTAGCTTCGGCGAGTGAGGGAAACTTTTTATGGAAATTGTTAAAAGTTGAATGATAGCACAAAATATGGCAGAAATTTTATATCGGACTTAGTTTTCTATAGATAAAGAGTTTGATTCATAGAAATTTAAGTAACACTCATTTTCGCAAACTATTTTCTCACAGCGGGTGTTAAAAACCGTTTGTATAAAATAGATTTTTTTTTTGAATACTGATAAGCGAAATCGGTCGAATGGTGATTTTTTTACAATTTTTTTACAGTTCATATATCAAATGGATTTATTAAAGAAAAGTTTGAACCCAGAAATCCAGAAACTAGGCTACAGCCGATAAAAATGAAAAATTTATTCGATATGTAATAAATTAATTGTTCAATATTACAACATTGGTATTACAAGAATATTAGCTGGAAAATACGAAAATACAGAACTTTAATGAAATGATGCCAAAGAAAATAATTAAAAAATTGGTTTTTCAAAATTTATGGCATATTCAAAATTTCAAATTTTTTTCGGATGTTCTACTTTTTGTATGAATATCTGAGAAACTATTATTTGAAAAAAGATATTTAAAAATCAAAAAAAAAAAAATACATAATTTTAAAATTCCATTAATGTAAAAAAATCAAAGTCATATCGTAAAATTTTTGGCTCAATTTATCTGAGGGATCTTGAAAGGTCCTTTAACACTTTTTTGCAAGCTCTATATAAAGTTATTTTAAACACATATTTTATATCAACAATAATTTTTTAGCTCAAGGTGAATTTTTTTATAAGGAAAATATTGGAAAACCCCAAATATAGTAAAAGCGGCAGAAAATTATTATTGGTAAATAAAAAGAGTATAAAATATTTTAAATTACCAAACGAAAAAAAAAAAAAAAAAATTGAAAGCTCGAAATTTTCCAGATTTTTCAGTTTATTTTTTGTATACTTCGAAAGCGATTGCAGTTTATAAACTGTTGTACATATACATATGGTGCTTTAAAAAGTATATTTCGAAAAAAAAAAGAATTTTTTATAAAAAATCCAAAACTTTGACACCTCGAAAATCAAAAAAATTAAAGTCATGAAATTTTTGACTCAAATTTTTTATTCAGCAAATATAATTGTACTTAAATAGTCCTGAAATCTCAGTGTTCGTTTTAAAAAAAACTTTTGTCAAAACTTTTTTAAATGACGCCAAAGGAAAAAAAATAAATAATAGCATTTGAAAGTTCAACAATATTCAAAATTTCGCAATTTCACAATTTTTACGGATTTTCCAGTCCTGTTTTTTGTTTTGCATACCTCGAAAACGACTGCAGTTTCTAAATCGTTGTACATTTGATATATTGTGCTTTAAAAAGTAGGGTTTGAAACAAAAAACTTTTTTTATAAAAAAATCAAATTTTGATATTTCGAAAATTAAAAAAATCAAAGTCATTGTGAAATGTTTGACTCAAATTTTACATTCAGCTAATATAGTTAAACTTAAAAAGTCCTGAAATTTCGGTGTTTCATTCTGAAAAATTTTTGTCACAACTTTTTTAAAATAACGGCACAGGACAAAAAAAAACAAATTTGAAAGCTACGCAAATATAAAAATTTTGCAATTTCATAATTTTTTCAAGTTCACCAGTTTTTTTGCATACCTCGAAAACGATTGCAGTTTCTACTTTAAATCGTTGTACATGTGGTATATCTATTGTGCTTTAAAAAGTATGTTTTGAAAAACAAAAAATGGTTTTTTTTAAATCAAAATTTGATATTTCGAAAATCAGAAAAATCAAGCTCATAGTGAAATTTTTGACCAACAATTTTTTATTCAGCAAATATAATTGAACTTAAAAGGGTCTCGCAATTGCCATGGCGGTTTTTTTGCTTTTCAAAGAGACAAATTTTTGAATTTTGAATAAAAAAATCAACAATAATTTTCGAGCCAAGGCCAGTTATAAGGAAAAATGTTGGAAGTATTGAGCTCATAAATTCTTGTTAATTTAAATAAACTAGGCCAGGTCAACAAGTTTATATATGTTTTGAAAAATATATAATATATTTTGTTCGCAAACCGCAAATAAACTTATGTTAAATAAATATCAAATTTTGTGGCTTAGAACAATAAATATTAAATTTTTGACAGACTACAAAATAGTGCGAATGGGTGTAAAGGAAATATAGACAAGCCACAATCTATCCGGGGCGAAGTTTGGCATAAGAATTTAAATTAAAAAAACACTATAATAAATTTTTTTTTTTGTTAACAGTTTTTGAATGCCGCTTCATTCAAGGATAGCAAGCAAACATGATTAACTTGAAAACCACGCAATTTTTATTTACCTAAAACTAAGCTTAAAACCTTATGTTTTTTACCCAAGAAAAAATTGTAAGCCTCTTAAGCTTAGCGATTACTCTTGGCAAAAGCAATACAATGTGGTTTCGTAATTGCGTTGTCGAGGAATGCTTATGGCGTCCTTAAATCTTCTGTACATATGTAGATATATGTATATACTTACTTATAAAATATAATATGTATTTACTCCTACCCGGCGGTAGCATAGGAATTATGCTTTCATTTCTCGTAAACTATCAGCTGCATAGTATTTTCTATAGAACTTGTTTGCAATACGTATTAAATTTTATATTTCTTTATCTTTCTTTTTCGGTCCATCTTTTGCATATATTTATGGGACATTTACACAACGGAAACAAATTTATTCGGTATGGAACAAATCAAAAGGTAATAACAGTTTTATTTTTTCATTATTATTTGTTTAACGTTATTTTTTTTTTTTTTTTTTTTTTGAATAAAACTTGTGTACAATTTGAGACAACATTATTGTGTCGCCTACTTTATGTTTCACATATCTAATGCTCTATCTTAAATCTGTAAGTAATTTATAAACTTCCGCAAACGAAAACCCCCATTTGTTAACCCCACAAATTTTTGATTTTTTTTTTGTACACATAAATAAATCACAAACAGAGAGTTATGTAGCATACATAAATCTCCGGCTATACAAGAAATATGACTTGTTAGTAATGACCACTAAGCGCATTGGTCATACATCAGTCAAAAGAACTTTTGAAAATAAAATATATAAAAATAAAAAAATAACTTAAATGTGAATACATGTAAAAATATTTTGCATTTGAAATAACTAAATCCACACAACAAAACATGAATAATTGTTTCAAAAAACAAAAAAAAAATAACAAACAGAAACAAAAAAAAACTACAAAATAAACCGAAAAATATGACGAAACGATTTTTGTCGGTGACAGCAAGTAATTTGTAACTCTGCTAAACTACTCGCCCTGTCATGTACGTCGGTCTCTCTCGTTGTGGGAAGTTGTATAGTTCGATGATGTAAGCAGATAAAATCTTATGGTGGTAGCAGAGATTAAGTAAACAAATTGGTCAGATAAATGAAAAGAATACAGAATACTACTTAGTACTAGCAAAAAAAAATGGAAAGAGATTCCGAACGACAACGGGGCAATGTGAACGGAATGATTAATAAAGCAATGGAAAATAGCCAGGAAAATGACTAAGTTGCTTTGTATTTACGACATAGACAGGTGACTAAGGAAAACAAGTTGATAAGATACGGAGGGGGGGGGGGGGGACTAAAGAGCCACAAAGATGTTAAAATGATTGAATGCTTGACTGGGTAGGTGAACTACTGCATTAAATGACGAAGTGAAATACAGACTAAAGTGACGAAGTATGGATTTAAATGTAACAGAGTTGTAATCACAAAGACAGATAGTGCGCATGTTTAGCGTCGAACGAATTCGAACAAAGATAATAAATTTTGCCCAAAAGGAGCTTTAAGTATTCCCAAATATGCTATATACGCTAGAGTGCATATCAAATGTATTATATTTTATGAACTCCACCGAAATTATTTCACTATGAAATTTATTTACAGAAAAAAATAACTTAGCCTAAATTTCTAAACTAATATCGCACTTAAATTCTTCTGAAGATAAGAACTGCTACTGATATTGTGTTACCAACAATAAATCTTGCCTTCTAAACTACTGCTACTATTTTTATACATTTTTCTACGTGTTTTTTTTAAAATTGTTTTATTATTCATTTCATATTCCCTTTTCGTGTCTTTTACTATTAGTCACACTACACCACCGTCTCATACTCTTTATACCACAATAAAATTACCATAGAAAATTTTTGATTTATGTCTTTCTGTTGTAAATTATTCATTGAGTGTGCAGAGATTTCGGTTGGACTTATTTATATAAGTGTATAGGTATGTTTTGTTATTGTGCCTGCGCTCAAGCGAAACTAAGCCCACTCAGTGTCATTTATTTTTATCCATATAGTTCTTTTATACTCGCATATATTTAGTTTTTGCCAGTTTCAATCTATTGTTATATTTTCTTCATATTATATTTAGATATCTCTGTTAAAACGCACACAGTCACACACTCACCTACATAGGAATGAAAAAACAAAAATAAACGACAGCGTAAGTCGGCAGCAAAAGCTTGGCTAATTATTGTAACCATCAAAAGCAGCAGTAGCAGCAACAATCAGCCATGGCATTGACTGGCATTATATCGGCGTCATTGGCAGTACGGTGGTCAAGTTCAAATTCGGAATACAAGCTGACTGTCATTAATATCATTGTTGAGGCCTACGTTATTTTGATATTTGTACGAATATCGTTTTCAAAACACCCCTGCTTTCGGCCGGCCACCGCCGCACAGAAGTGTGTAGCGAATTGTTTTGCTATGCATAATGCGATTTTTATTGTGCTCTGCCGATTTGCCTTTTTGTGAAATTAAAGCACTGTGCTTGTTTTTGATGTTTAGTGTTGACCTTAAAGTTTTGTGCTCCAGAAAATGAAAATTAAAAGAAAATATTTAAAAAAAATTCCTTCTGAAGATACACAGATTATTACTAATTACAACTACAACTTCTACTACTACTACTATCACTACGACCATCACTAACCTACTACTAATTACTACTACTATTTTACTGATTTCTACTACTATTTCTACTAATGTTTCTACTTATTAGTACTACTATACTGATTCGGTTAGTTAGTCTGCATAAAAAATACATAAAAAGTAGCGACATAAAAGCAGAAAATACAACCCTGGCGTGTATTTTGTTGTTGCTGGTGATACTTGAAACGTCAAAACGGCTGTGTGAAATTGAAGGAAAATGAATAGGAAAGAGTAAAATTGTGTGTGCTACTGTTATTGGACAAATCTTGGACCACTTTCAAATTAAAAACAAGAAAGAAATCAACCCTGTTCTTGTTGCTTATTTAATGTGCTAGCCAGTGATTTTAATAGCAACAAAAAAAAAAATTTAATAACAACTTAGCGATTTTGTATATTTTTAGCAGAAAACTAATTAGCAGCCAAGAATAACGAATCTCACGGTTATTCAGTTCTCTTCTAAAAATCAGTCGGTATACGGGAAATAATAAATTTTTTACTGTCATATAATTTTCGAAACAACACCACATTATGGTTAGGAAAAGGTTGCCCAATTACATTGCCAATTACCTTTAGAACTTATTTACATACTTAGCATGTGATAACTCAAATTAAAAGCTATTAAATTTCAAGCTTCATAAGTTCTTTGGTGTTGACACAGCGGCAAGATTGGTAGACATGATAGGGCTTCCTTCTTCAAATCTTACCTTTATTGCAGACAGTCAACGGCTCTTAATTCGACAAAAACTAACTCGATTTGTGTTTGGAACTGCCGAAGATCTCTGTAATCTCATCGGCAGCACATGGGTAACCCATACTGCGGATGAGTGAGAGTGAGTAGGAATCCGGCTCGGGCATTCCTGAGCTCCCAAGTTGGAGAAAAGGTCCGAAGAACTATTAGCGGAAGGTGAACTAATCTGGGCGTATGCGGGCAAGCACATTAACTTTGGTCTTCAATCAATGAGCGAAAGATTTTTCAAACCGAATGTCAAGCTTCTCACTGAAATACTAATAATAAAAATTAAAAAATAACTATACATTTCGTTCATTGAAGATTTCTGAGGCGAAAAATTGTTTTACACAGTATAGTATTATTGTTCGACTACTTTTCATCGCTTTTCAACAGCTCTCAATCTGATTCATTTAGAAAATGGATTTTAATCAAACTTAATTCCCCAACCTAGCCTCACGCTACACGCAGGTGCACAGAAGTGCAAATTTAATTCCCGCGCTATGCATCCGCCACCCATAACTCTACCATTGCTTGTCCCACTTCGTAGCAATGGCGCTCCATCGCATCCTCAACAAACCTAACTCAAATTACACAAATGCACACCATTCTTTTGAGATTACACACACACACACGTACATATTTACGAAGATCAACTTGAGCAGGTGTTTGAGTATTTAATGAAGTATAATTTTTCACTGATTTTTATCAAGTGCAAATGTAATTAAATGCATTTAAAGGGGAGTGTTCAATTGAGTTCAGCTACTGAAAGGAAAGCAGGCAGCATTTTAAGTGGCAACGTATGCACAGCAAAATAGCAAACTAAAAACTAAAAACTAAAAACTAGTTACATAGCAAAAAAAAAAAGGATGGCTAGGACAAAAAAGTGAGAAAAAAAGAAGAGAAACTGAGTTGCTAAAGAATTGAAGGTATGCTGGCGTGGAAGAAGAATAGCCTTGAGCAGCATGGGAGATACATTATTTAAGTGGATGTGAGGATGTACTAAAAGTACGAGTCTAGCATGTGCGTGAAGATCAATTGACAGTTAATAATAGAGTGGATCTGAAGTTGCAACAAAGTAAAATGAAAAGCATGCGTATAGCCGAAGTGTGCAATTAGGTCGTATGTATTTCTTATGCATACAGTGACTCAAACAACTAAACACATGGTAATTTGTTTACATAGTCTTTTTCGCTAATCTTTCTTCTGTTAGATAAAAGACGAATTGTGTTCAAAGTAGCGTCCTAAACATCTTAACCGATGATAATTAAATTTGGAACACCCACTGTAGACTTGCCAAGGATGATCATATGCTAAAATGACCTCCCATAAATAAAGTTGAAAGTGGAGTTTATTCTCAATAAGAGAGGAGAGGAGAGGCTACGCGTTGGCTGATAAACTCGGCACTTAAAATGCAGGCACTGGCAATCTTCATCGATGGTCAAACTTCTATTAAATCGCTCGATTGCTGCATTTAATTTCGTCAAGGACTGTGACCGAGTGTAGAAAAACTCTCAACGGGCTGGCATTTAGATAAGACACATACACCAGATGACTGCGTAGCAGATGAACTGGCAATAGCTGGTACATCTCTGAAGGGAATAAATACCTCTCATGATGTGGGGTTACCGGCAAATATAAGAGCCTAGGGAAGATAAAGGGAGATAATTTAGTCTTATCAAAATGGAAAGCCATATCCGACGCCTGGTGACAGATATCAGAGCTTGTCATTGCCTTATGGGAACGCATGCTAGTAGGATGGGCCTTCCCGAAAACGACTATTTGCCCCAACTGTCGTGTTGAGTAGGAAGTGAAATGCGCTGAAAACTACCTTCCATATAGTCCTGCTTTTGTGAATGTAAAAAAGCCTACACCAACAATTCTTCGACTGCCTGCTGGAACTGGGGTCGTAAACGATCTCCTACATTTCTTTAGGTAATCCAATTGGATTGATTCTTTTTTCAAGGAACCTACCTCCCATACTTTTTTTTGAGTAAAACCTCTTTACCGGCAGTGAGTTTTTACATCGCGTCACGCAAGTCGCGCCGCCATCGCGTCACGAAATCACGACATGATTTTTTCATGCACGCAGTATCTCTGGAAGAATTTGTAATTGAGCACTGGAAATTTCTTAAAATATATATCGAATCCATATCATAATCATGAAGAAGAGAATGAGCTTTTGTTTCATACCTTTTGGAAGTTTCATACTGCATTTTTCTACCCTATATTTTAGATATAGTACTGAAATTTTGTGCGGAGATTGGTACAATCCACACTGTACTCACAGAGAAAATAGGAAGTTAATCAAAAAGGGGGCGTGACCGCTCCCAAAGAAGCTAAAATGTAAATCTTGTTTACAATATTGGACAACAACGTGTGGGAACCCGCAGGCATACTTAATATATTTTTTTTTTGTATAAAACCTTAACTCGTAGTATAATAACAATTAAAACAACATTTAAAATTTTATACAAAATGTAAAAAAATTCAACAAAAAAATTTCATAAAAATTGTATCCTTTTTAATTTGAAACTTTAGACAATTTTTTAGGTAAACGGTTGTTTATTAAATTTTATTATATTTATGTGCAAGTCTGAAGTGGATTTTGTAAAAACTAAAATTGCCAGTTACTGTTGAAATTCAATGTTTTTCTTACTTTTGAAGAGGCCTGCAAATTTTGAGCCACTGTATATTGATGCCCCTTCTGCAACGCATATGTGAATTTACATATATCGTATATATTATCTGAATTTATTTATTAGTAGCTCAGTAATAATAGCTTACTACTCCTCCTCCAGCCAGCTTCTGGATTTATTCGCCGTTGGCAACGTGCATTTATCTGTTCTTTGCTGGGCGAGTAGCCAATGAAGCAATGATAGCTCATAAGTGAAGCGCTTCAATGATTGATAGGCAACAGAAATTTACTATTGAAGGAACACTGGAGAGCAGCATTCAACTTTGCGCGCTAAGTTTGTGCTAAGCTCAGACAGAGAATTAACCATATAGTAGGTATTTAAATATAATACGTCAGTAGATATGAAAAGAAGATTGCTTGAAAGCTAATGTTGAGTTTACGAAGCTTGCTTGGCCAATTCGGTGTTATTATCTCGATATTGTTTTATATATTTTTTCCCCAAGTTCAGGTTCTGAACGTTTTCAGTCGCATAAGTCTCCCAAATTCTCCCGTAGACAATATGGAATCTAATTCGACTGTCTAAAAATAGATCACAAATAGCTAGAATAAATTACTCTTGGACAATTTTTGCTCTAGAAGGCTCTAAACGTGGGTGTTAGACTACTGAGTTTCGGGTATGGCATGATCGATCAGATCGCTAATATTAATATAATGAGTGGGCGCTCGATGATCGATATTTGGCCGAACTTCTTCTACATTTTTTTGGTATGCGTCTTGATGTTGTACCACACCGAATAGTAGCTGATTGTTGCAGGTCTCGAAGCTCAACTAATAGCTCCTTAAAGCAACATCCACGGCTTCAGCCAACCATTGCAGCTACTCTTAAAATTTGTGAATATTCACCAACAATTTAATAGCTGATTTAATTCGCTAGCATACCGAACAATGCAACAATACACAACATCAGCTCTAATGAGTGGGGTAGAGCATAAATTAATTGATGCTACCTCACTGTGGCAATGTACGCCGTTAAAGTTATGGCAGGCGATGGAGTTTGATGAAGATAGTGCATTTACATGCCATACGCTGATCGTCCGCTAGAAAATAGCAAAAATTATGTTTTAAAAGGCTAATTTGAATTATGATTATATACAAGACGATAGCTCGATATTACTTAGCGTGCTGTTGCAGCGGAGTGGTGGATATGTTAAGGCAACAACCAACAACACTCTTGCAACAATATTTTGCTACTGCAAACATGCACACTTTTTGCTTGCAAATTTCTTTAGCTGAAGCTTCTACAGATAACTGAAGGCAGCCAATATCCTCCCATAGGAGTGGTAAATATTTTACGAAGCACCAAAGTAGCCAGTACTTTATGATGCTACTCCGTTGTCTAGCTATTTATTTACCTTCCATTCTTGAACTGTGCCATCGCGCCCGCTTGCCTTAGTTGCACATTTAATGACCCTGGTCATTACCTCTTAACTCTTTGCAAAAGCCATTTATTGCTACAAGTACAGCTTGCAAATAGTCATTATTGTTGTTGTTGCAGTCGAACAGCAGCAATAGAGCTTCCAACAAAAATAGTAAGAATAATAAGAATAGCAACAAACAATATTAAATTCTAGTAGATAGGTAATGCAATTCAGCAGTTCTTGCAACCTCTTTAGCTGTCTTAGCAGACCAACCAAGTATCACCTCTGCCATTAGCAGCAACCCCTTTCACCTTCAACACCACTCGCACAATCTCTTCAATCGCCGCTACACCTGCTCTGCTGCAACTCTTCAACCGTTCCACTTCACTCCGCTCCATCAAGTTGCTGCTTTATTTTAACTCGTTTCCTTCTCTTTTCTTTTCTTTTATTTTCCTTTGTTTTTTTTTTTTGTACTAAAATAAAGACGCACCCAAAATCGCTTGTCCACTTCCATGGCTGCAGTGGCTGCAGTGGTGCGAGACTCCATGGTTGCCGCCCATTCTTATAGCTACTCAACTACCTCATCGACGTGCGCTTGGCTACTGTTGCCCAGATTAGTGTGCTGATAGTGGCGACTACTTCCTTGCAAGGTGTTTTTGTGTAGTGGTAGTTAGTAGTAAAATTTTACTAACCATTTAGTTTTTTTTTTTTACTACATTCACTCTTCGTTCGTTCGTCCATCTGTCTGTCTGTCTGTCTGTGTGCATATAAATGTTGCCCTGAGCGTGATAAAAGGGTAATTAAGTGCGCGACTGCGCGAATGACTGGCTGTTAGGTCTGTTGCTGCTTCTTTTTTCCCCTCCACTACCTTTATTGGTATCGTGTGAATGATCGCCTAACTGTTCGGCAAATGATTGTTGTTTTATTGGTCTAGCACTGGCTGCAAGTGTATATGGCTTTCGATGTCACTTTCATTAACTTTGCCGTAGTGCTCATTTACTTTTGTTTCATAACTCTTGTGACTTTTCTCACCTCATTTCGAATATTTTCCGTTAACTTTTATGTTTAAACATTTAGGAAAGTTTTATTTTATATTATCTACTTCGCGCCTGGTCCGACACTATTTTGGGAAAGCGGCAGCACTGCAATAAAGCCGATAAAGCCTGTTTCTTGGACAGCTAAACCTGGTCGGGTCGACCGTTCACGTTCACTAAGCACAATGTGATCATTTGAGCAGCAATTCTGCTGCACGTGCTGCTACCAGATTAAAGAGAATTGTCTATATGTTCAGCTCAATCTTCGGGTACTCTGAAATTCTTGCAAACTTCGACTTTATCTCTCCCCTCCCACTAACGGAAGAGTGGCAGTGGCGTAGCGTTTGGTGCAGTGGACCGATGAACTTCTCTACGGCTGGACGGAGACTCTCTGTTAGTCAACAACTTCGACTACCAGGCTACTGCAGTATAGTTCAGGCGGAGGTAGGCGCTATCTAAGAGGCTACTTATTAGTGTAATGTCTGTTAAACAGGTCAACATATATTCTGATAGCCAGTCGGCAATTGAGGCTCTAAAGTCATTAGTGGGCAGGTCGAAATTAGTCACCGAATGCAGCACTTCTCTCTTTTTCATATCGAACTGATTTTTATCATAGCGACTTTGCAGGGGAATACCCGTCTGATGAGCTGGCTCAGCGGTCACCCTTAAAGATATGACTCTAGGCAGGACTTCTATTAGGCAGGTGGCCTTAGCGATTGTTAAGCAAATACGACGGCATTCCGAATTGCAACTAGTCCCTAATTGGTACTGAAAAGAAGGCGTTCAAAGTAATTCACTGGTCCAAAAAACTACAGCCTTGTAGATCTGACCATCGTAGGAGTTCTGACCGGACATTGTCCGATAGGAATTGATACGATCAGCCTTAATGTAACTTCTGATCCGCTTTGTCGCAATTGTTTGGAGGCTAATGAGATTTCATATTCTCCTCAGCTGCCCTGCTTTTCGGAGACTAAGGCTCAAGCACTATGGCTCTTCCTGGTATCGCTCCCGAAGCGCTGTGGAAGGAAAGGAGGCTGAAAATCAGCAATCTCTTAAAGCGTTAATCCTTTAAACTTTTCGGCTATATTAAACGTTGCAGTTCAAAATAGTAAGTGGTATTCACAATAGACTACTTATTATTTGTCTAAGTGATACATCTAATCTAACCAAACCTATGTAGGTAGGTAGGTAATCAAAAATTCATTTTGCCTCTTACGTTTTAATATTATTTTCGATTTAAAAAATAATTAATACAGCCAATTACTTTTTTAGTGTTGTAAGGAAAAAATCAAGTTATCATTGTAAAGTCAGAAGAAGGTGAATGTATTATCGATGATTGCAGATGGCAATCCGTAGATTAAGTTTCAAATCATGGATTTTGGAGAAGGATGTACACATGGAGAAAAATATACTTAAATTCATGTATGTGTATTTGATTAACATTTTTCTCTAACGAATTTATCTAATGATATTTTATATACGACCGCTGTAATCGGCGAACTTTTTGACTTCCTTACATTGCCTTATATTTTTATTTTAAATCTAGTGTATTATTATTTTTTCATACCTTCTTCTCTTGGTAATCTTACTGAATTAGAGCTATTTCCAGTTATTTTACAGCATCTACTTACTTGTTCTCTTTCCAATATTTTTCTCCTCAATTTCCGCTCCTTTTCTTCTTTACTTTATTATCAACCGCTATTCACACTAATCTGCTCAGAGGTTAATTGCCACTAGAAAACCATGCTAAGATTCTTTTTGGTAGCAGCATAGCTAAAACGAAAAAGAAATATAAAGATATCCGCTGCGAAAATAAGTTACTTATCTAAAACAACAACAAAAAATACTTAACTACAAGCTATTATTCCTACAAAAAATACAAAAATAACAGTCATTAGCGCAACAGAAAGTTGGTATCCGTTTCGTTTTGAAAGCAAAATCACCTAGAAGATTATAGCCACTGCTGAACCAGAAAAAAAAAAAAAACAAATAAAAATAAGAACAGATTGTCAATCGTATAGTAAAAACAAAAACCCGAAACATTTTACGCTTTTCAAATTTTCAACGGCAAGGATTATAGTAATGCTCATATATTTTTAAATTTATTTTCGTAACGCTATTTGTATTGCGGATAATATACAGAGAGAAGTGTACTAGGAGATATTCAAAAATACAAAAATACATATCGTACTTAAGGTGTATATATTTCTAAGAGGATGAAATACAGTGCTCGATTCCGATAAAGTGTATATAAAAAATTTTCATATTATCTTTTCATAGATATCGCATCGTGATTGGGTTACCATATTATTTTCTTTCTATGCAACGATTTGTATCGGATTTTTCAGATATTATTTCACAACAAAATATCTGTGGTCACAAATGCCTGAATTTGAAACAAAAACATTTTAAACATTTGGATTGCAATGTTAGTCTCACGGAGAGCCGACATTATTTTGGTCTATGAGCTATGCTATAGATGGTGAGATGGGGATTTTACTTGTGTTTAGCTTCAAAAAAAAAAATAATAATAATAAAACTCGACTTTGTCTTAACTCAACTTGGGTGGTTATTGAGTTAAAGATGAAAAAAATTAAGAAAAAGAAATAGTCAAATTTTTTCAATATTTGGTAGAGTTATGGTATGCCCTATATATTTCTATCGCCGATCTCCATTGTTCGCTCCTTCGTAGTTGCGATACTGAGCATAATTAGTGTCTCAAGGGCCTGAAGTAGCTGCAATTCCGTGTTTTCGACATTTTTTGAAGAACATAAAATGTTTAGTTTTATTACATGGGAAATAGCAACAACGCAATGTCACTGGCTTCAAGTTGATTGTCGATTGGCTCCAAGTAAATTGTATTGCCTCCTGTGAAAGGTGGCGGCCAACGCAACCAATAAAACTGAATGTAAGTTGGCTTTTATAGATTTTTTTTATATTCTAAACAACTTCCATATAAAATTCTTGCGCAAGCTCAGTATAGTACAAGCCTACCTGATTCTATTTAAGACTTGCACTCTAAAGAGGGCATTTAATCATCAAAAAATAATAATGAGACAAGAACTCTCAGTAGTCGAAATCAAATCCCATTTTGCTACTCATGTAACTCTTACTACGAAAATTTCACATATCTTTGCTATCATCAGCATTCAACTGACTTGCATCCAAATGTAAATAAAAGCAAACTGTCACACATTTTGCAATTTTATTTCTTTTTTTTCAATTTTGAATTCAATTTCTTCAACTTAATGAATGAAAGAATGGATGACTGACAGACAAGTTAAATGAATGAGTATTCATGCAGATAAATTACAAAAAAAAAAATTATGTGTATGCAACAATAACAACAATGGCAAATATTGCATCAGACCACACACGCTTGAGAGTCGAAAGCAAATGCAATAAAGAACAATTTAAAAAACAAAAAAAAAATTTAAAATAAAAAATCTAACAAAAATAAAATAAAATAAAAGACACAAATATGTAACACCCATTTACGCACTAACAGTCGCATCATCGACATTCTTGTCACTCTGAATTTCCAACTCGTCTTCATTAAAAGCGAATTAACTACAACATCAGTCAAATATTGACAACACCAACGAGTGGCGAACAGAAAAGTGAAATAAATGAGTTTATTGTATGTGCGTGCAAACCCTGTCGGAAATGGAATTACTTTAAAAGTAATTTAAAAAGTGCATTTTTTATCAACTACAAGATTCTATTTTACGAACTGCAACTCTTATTTTTTCCTAACTTTATTAGCATGGCGATATCCTAGGAGCAAATCAGTTATGCTGACTCTGCATTTGATTTCAACTAAGTACATTTAAATATGTTTGACAGAAAGAACATCGAAATTAGTTTTTTTACAGCTACAATAAAATAAATTCCATTTTTTTAAACTGCTTTAAAACTAATCTAATTCCCAAATACTTTCCAGCCTGTCCATTTCTAATTATTAGAAAATATCTGAATATTTCTACTTTATAGTGAGTATAAAAATTTTATTTTTTCATTTAAAATACATTTAAATTTCAAATTAAGTATACAAATTAAAAACAATTACTCTACCATTTCGATCATCAATTATCGCTCACTGCTTTACAGGCAAACAATTTAAAAAAAAATCAGTTATAGGAGACTACTTTCCTAACTCAAGCACACTTTTTTGAAATCTTTTTGTATGAGTAGGGTTTTGAGATGATGGTAATTTTGTGTTTATTTTTAGGTATCACTTTATTAACAATTTTTTAGTATATAATTTAAATGCGTTGTTAACGACATAAACTTGTTGGGATTGGTCAAAATGAAACTTTTCTTAATTTTGGTTTTTTTTTCCGAGTTTTTGTAATTTATTTTAATCTCTAAACTTTAAGTTAAAAAACACATAAATTAAATAAAACAAGAACTACAAAAATGTCAAAAATTTCACACAAAAAAATAGTTTTAAGTTAAAAATTTAAAAAAACCAGTTTCATATCGGTCGTCTATAACTCTGATCTCTTTATTTGTCTACAAAATTAATAAATCTAATTACATTTTTATAAATTTTTACAAATTTAGACATATAATTTATTGAAAACATATTTTGCCAGAGAAATTATAATAATACACGTAGATACTTACATAAAGTATATACTTGGCGCAAATTACATCAACGTAATTAATTTAAAATGCCATTTTTTCAAAGAAGTTGACTTTCACCTACTTTTTAAAATTGGTCCATTTTTTAGACCGCCCCTTTTTTTCCTACTGGGTACCCATATAAGTGTGTTTGTATGTTTGTGTGGGTCGTCGGTCGTCAGATATGCAATAACGTTTTCAACATCAACAACGTCACGGCTTGTGCCGTACAAGACACCACGCCAGCGATGGAAGTCGAAAAAAATGGCATGCTCAAAATTGACAGCCGGAGTGCTGATGACACAACGCTAATCAGTAGCGGCAAATGTAAAAAGCATTAGGGAATTGACAGCAGTGGTGAAGTTTTCCAAAGGAATTAATATAGGTTCTTAAAATAACGAACGAATGAGTTCTTCAATTTTTGCTAATATAGGGAATGAATGTATACGAGTAAATTGTACATTGGTTAGGTCTGACCTAAATTGTATCCTGGTTTCCAAGGCGAGATGTGCTAATGCTGGTGGAAGTGCAACTCCGGAATATTTGGTGGCTATATATGATAAGATATTCTCTATGGAAAGCGAACAACAACCACCAACGAAAGTCGGCACGCCTTTAAGAGGTCAAAATGAGAAATTGATCCGCAGTGGTAAAGAAAAAGCCAACGTTTTGGCACTACATCTAAAAAATGTATTTTAGCCAAACATGACAATCGAATAGATACGGTTTGCCTTTACTCCCTGCTATGTCACCAACTGAACTAATAAAACTCGCGTTCCCCACTAAAACTGGAGGGCAGATTGCTTCTCTACACTAGTATTATAAAGCCTTTCTGGACGTACGCGTCGCAGTGGTGAGGCGAATGCGGGTAATGTGGGCATACATTCAATCCTTAGGGGAATCACTGGAGCTCCATGGTACAGTCGGAATAAGAACATCCACGATGGCCTTCACAACCCATCCATACAAAATGCACAACCATTTACCGATCGAGTAACACAAACACTACTCGGGCGAAATAGTTTTCCAGCCCGGAAATTAATAAAAAAAATCCCGTAGAGCAGGCATATTCCTCCAATATGCTTTTAGTTTTTTAGAATTAAATTAAGATTTCAAAACTTACTGTTAGTCTCTTGCAGAGAAGATTCAATAAATAAATAAAGTTATAAAAAAAAAACAGAAAAAAAACTAAACGATAAAAACCTACGGGATGGCTATTTACTCTTGCTCTCTTTGCTCTTCTTTTGTAATCACACGATAAGGACGGATGGGATGAGCCTCAGCCTTATCGGAGAAGTAGGCTCCTTCCAGTACTTGTAAAAGTGGTGGAAGGGGTTATGGTTGTGCGACTTCAAAAGCTAGCTAGGGTTAGAAAATTGGAAAGGCAGCATGGATACACAGCGATACAGTGGTTATAGGACCTTAGTTGTACGAAGATTACTCTATGGAGGAGCAAAAGGCCTTTAACTTGATATGAATGGAAATGGTGAGATCCGGGTGGATAGTGGTAGATCAGGTGGGGAGCACGCAGTTCTCTGCAGTCATTCATCAGTGGTCCATTGATTTAGAATATTATCATGAGCTCCCAACTTCAGCAGCTGAAGCCACTCTGTAAGTGTTGTGCGTCAGTGGACGACTTTCTACTTTTGTTGGAGGAGCCGAGTGATCAGCAGGTTACCAGCCAGGGACTAGCCAGACGTGCCAGCTTATTATGATGATTGCCTCTATTTCACACTGTTTCGGCGGATGCATTGCAAATGCTGATGAAAATGCCTCTTTTCCACCTACGAATATAGCTTTTTTTTATATTTTTTTCAAATAAGATCTGTATGCTTCAAAATTTTGAATGACCAGTACAAATACTAAAGGCATAAAAGCTCGCATTTTGCAAATGCAAATACTTAAAAAAAAACTCTTGTAAATCAGCAAAAATCATAAAAAATTCCGCATTCCAGCATTTTTATGTTTCCTTAATTTATTATTATTCGCAGTTCCTATAACAGCTTGGCATTGACAACTAACCATTGTGACCCAACACTGCGGCGACAGCGATAAATGATCGAGCTGTTGTTGAGCTCGATGGGTGCTAGCTGATGCTTTGGCTAATAAAAATGATAAATAACTAAAAAATGTTGCTGCCAATCAGCGCAATGTCCGGCAAAGCGCGTGAATTAAATGAAAACAATATTGAACAAAAAATGTACGGAAAAAAGATTTGCTTGAAAAGAAGACGAAAAATCAGCAGTGCAGAGACAACAATTGAGTGTTGGACAATGGAGCAACTTATGACTAAAGATGCAAAATAATAAAATATAAAATTAGTTATATTTTTTTCTTGCAACTCGTTTTTTCCAGAGACATAATTATTATAAGAGAATTGTGTAAAAGTTAATCAATAATCATTATAGTTGTACATTTTTCGAGTAATCTGTAACTAATATTAAAAAACATATATAATAAAAGTCTTCTGATAATAGTTATCAGCGAGATAAATATTCTAAAGTCTTCAAAGACTTTTATTTTTATCAGCGAGATAACCTGTTTTAAGTCTTCAAAGACTTTTATTTTGAGACGTATAATATAAAAGTCTTCTCATAAAAGTTATCAGCGAGATAAACTTTTTTAACTCTTCAAACACTTTTATTTTTGGATTATATTATAAAAGTATTCTCATAAAAGTTATCAGCGAGATGAACTTGCTTAAGTCTTCAAAGACTTTTATATTGAAATTTTGTCTTTTTTAATATCAAATTAACTATTATAATATCTCATAGTAATTATGAAGGAGACAAATTTTTTTAAGTCTTAAAGGACGGGACTTTTTAGGACATCATTACATTCGGCACTAGTTTGAAATGATTTCTGGACCAGTTGGAGATCACGTATGGGTGTTATTTTAGCTGCACCTCCTTCGACTGCATCGTCAGCTTGGGCTTTATTTTTAATTTTATTATATAATTTTCCAAGAAATTTCCAAGGGTGTTGAAAGCAAGCTCAGCGCCTTTACGCTTGCAATTTGAATACCTTGCCGCAAATGAATGACAAATACAATTACAGTCACAGTGCGTTGCTGTCAACAAAGCGTTCGTCCGTCCGCATCAGCGCAACACCTTTGCACATCCAATGCACATTTCCTTCAGCTTCCTTGGCCTGTTGGTATTTTTGTTACCTGGTTACCTGCTCACGAACTTGCCTTTAATTGTTGTTGACATTGGCAACATTCGTAGCACGAAATAGTAACAACAAAGCATTGCCACCCATAACAATACGCATCAAGTACCAACTACAACAACAACAAAAACAACAATTGCAACAACAATACATTGTATAACAATAGCCGCGAATGAAGTGACGTTGATGCGTCCAAGTGCAGAACGCGTGAACGCCTGCGAAAAATTTATGTTGTCCACGGTTGTCTTTCAATTTTATGGCACATCCGTTGCGGCTGTGGTGGCGGCTTGCACTGAAGAAAAATGAAGTGCAGTGGGCAAACAGAAATTCAATTAAATGAACAAAATTTATTCAAATTCAAATTCCGTAATATTTTTAGGCTTTTTAGACTAGCGCCCAGAAAGGTGTAAAATTATCATACCAACTTCGGTTTAAAAAAAAACAAACCTTAGCGAAATATTTACTTATTTTCTGAAAGTAACATCGTTGACGGAAAGTGAGAGTGCAGACCCGCAGCAAAGACAAAGAAACATTGTTGGCAACATACAATGCGATTGGCCAGGCGGTATTAAATGTGGTCGTCAGGAACTAGTAGGACGCAGTCGGTGAAACTGCAGACCTGCCTGTGCACTCCGAACGGTGACGGGATGTCTTCTGATGTCGCCTTGCTGGTTGTCACCGTCTGGAGCACCCAAAGAATCATCTGTTTCGCAACGAGCCACCGAGCATCATCAGAGATCATCTCCTTGACAAGTTAGGAACGAGATCCAGTCGCATATGACTCAACCACTGGATCCGACAACATACCGACAGGTCTTAGGTAATATCCACAGAGAGATAGTCACTATCAGCATAGGCTCTCGCCTTGCTAATACTGCAGACAACAGGTCCCGCGGTAGTCTGGCCTAACTAAGATCTGGATATGGTAGTAGACTCAACACCTACTTATCCAGAATAAGCCCCGACACATCAATAACGGCGTGTCCTGCATGTGGAGACTCTCCGCATGATACCAAACACCTATTCACATGCCCTCTCAAGGCAACTCATCTAACACCCATTTCTCTCAGGTCCGCCCGTTTCCTGGGTCTCCCTTTAGATGAGTTTGACGACAACGACGTGAGTGAATCGGATCTTTACAGGGTGTAGCTAGCTGCTACGAAAACAACAACAACAGCAAACAGTAGCCCATATCGCTTGAACTTTGCGAATAGCATTATCCTATGGTATCGAGCAAATAGCCATATAAAGAGCACTAGACTCACAAATAGTTTTAAGAATTTTGGGTAGACGCTGAAACGGGAAATGGGTTTGCTTGCAACCGCTCCATGTAGTACCAGAGTCAGTCGGGTTAACCACACAACTACCATCGGTTTAACTTACATGTTAAAAATTAATCACGCTTTTACCCACAGTGTATGCGTGAACTTCTGTCCCAATGACCGTCCGACCCAACTCATTTCATCTCAACTACGTGGCGGTGTCATCTGCCACTCTCTTACACATTTCGATAGCGCTGCTGTCTTTCGCGCTACAATTCACATTTACTACAACGTGTCGTGTGGCATGTAATATGTGGCTGTCATGGTTAAATGTCACCGACTGTAATATTACTTTAGTGACTTCTCCCTCCTCCCCCCTGTACATAGGGTTTGAATGTAGCACTAACCGACCGACCGACCGACCAACGTCAATAGCCCTGTCAACGGCTTGAACGCAGCACCAACTAGCAGATCAAACAATCAGCCAGACTACCAGCGAGTAGGTGTTGCCTGATGTGCGGTTCATTGCTTGTAAATTTTTATGTTCTATTTTTTTTTTTATTTATCATGCACTGCAGCTGTGATTTAAATTGTTGACAGGCATTGCATAATGCATTTTTAATAGGCTATCGCGTGAATGCGAATCGTCGTAGCAGGTAAAGTAAAAGTAAATACAAAGTGAAAGGGCAAAAAAAAACAAAAAAAAAGAAAAAGAAAGAGGGAAGAAACACGCGCTGTTAAATTACGTCGCACATAGAAATTATGTGAATCGTCGTTTTTGGTTGGCGTGAAAAGCGACTTGAAGAAGAGAGGGTGCATATATTCTTATATAGTGAACAGCGTCCCGCGGCAAGTGATTTACTTGAGTGCGTATTTTGTGGTTGGCAATGGTCAATGCGGCGTGCGTAAAGTTCGCCATATGCTGCCCACGCCGCGAACAAGAAAAGCAGCCACAGTGGAAGCACTCAACACTTTTGCCGCGTCGTCGACCAAGCCGCTCATCCTTTGCCTTCTACCTCATTCAACTTTTTGCAGACTTACTGTCTACATACTTTTATATTTGTATGTGTACCTATTTACTTATATATCTGTTTGATTATATAATTGATTGAGTTTGTTGCAGGGCATTTCTACCACGCTCCTCAAGCGCCCTGCAACCACTTCCATTTTGCCAATCGCTTTTCGCCCATCATTCTTTGTATTTATTTTCACTTATTCTTTATTATTTTTATATATGTATTTTCAATAGCAGCCCTTTTACAGTTAAGTGGCAGCAATGCGCGTTGCATGTTTGCTACGTTACGTATTGCATAATGCATTTAAATTGCCAATACGCAAGGTGTTGGAATTGAATTTGTGGCGAAAGTAAATAGTAGTGATGTGATAAATGGGAAAGTAATAAAATTACATAATACCTGAGAGAAGGGGAGGGATCTTTTTTTCGAGCAATTTATTAACCACATTCAAACAAATATGTATCAACATATAAATTTACTAAAAACCGCACTGTACTCTATTTCCCACTTGACTTCACTATCATTAAATATATTCTAAGTGAAATAACGTTGGCTAAAAGTAACGCCAAAATTTGCAAAATTTGCAGCAAACAAAATTTTTGCCAAGTATTTTAATTAAGTTTCGAAAACCCAATTAGTTGGTGTATTTGTCCCAAAAAGTAGTTGGTATATTTGTCCCACAAGTTTAGTAGAAAGTGGGCGTCTAAGAGTTATTTGAATTTATTTTTCGCTTTCGATGGACTTGATGTCCTTGACTTGGATGAGCGTAGTAATAAATAATAGTTTTGAATAATTGACTGGAAAATAATTATAATGAAATAAAAGTAGACTAGATTTTTAGTCTGCGGAGCTTAAATTATTAATCGATTTATTACAACACCGTACTTCGAGCGCCGACTCTATTTTGCTAACAATAATTTTTGTTATAGAAAGTTGTATAAAAAAAAGCAACCTTTTTTTTGTAGCTTTCTTAAATCTTTTTACTAAATTTATGTCATAATCAATTCCGATTGCAAAGAATAATGAAAATGAGCCGTTCGTTTTATTAACGTAATCATGTATTGTTTTTGTTTTTTTTTTGTACAATCCAATGGTAAATAATCACTGTAATAAAATAGTCAAACATTTGAAATACGACCTTTTATAATATTTTAAGTATTCACGAAAATAAATCCAAAATAATATATTAAACCAAAAAAATAATCACAAACACACAAAAATACTCTAACGGTCAAAAATAATAACAGCAAAAGCAAAAAAAAAGAACAAAAAAATATCACATTCGAAAGGTCAAGACAACAGTAAAATAGTTCATAAAGTTACGAAAAAATAGAAAAAATCAAGGAAAGTCAAAAATAACGATGGAAACTCGAAAATATCGAAAAATCGATAACAGTCAGAAAGCTACGAAACTATTCCAAAGTCGAAAATAACGAAAACCCCAAAACTAATCAAGTAAAGCCGAATATAATGAAGAAAAAGCGAAAATAACGAAATGAGTTCGAAAGTGAACAAAGCCTAAATGATTATCAAATAGTTAAAAAAAAAAAATAATAATAATAAAGCAAGCAATAAATATCAAAACTAAATAAGGAAAATTAAAAATAATGGTGAAAATCGAAAATAGCGAAGAGAATTCGACAACAATGATAAAGGTAATTAAAAAATAGACAAGAAAACTGAAAAATAGTAAAAAAAAAAAGCTCAAAAGAACCAAAATTATTCAAATGAAATGAAACGAAATGAAAAAAACCCATACAAGACAAGGCTTATTTTAAAATTATCAAAAATTATATTACATTTAATACTTTTGATTATTTCCGTTAATTAACAGCAATCAAAACTACTTTTTTTTAATTTTTGCTATCTAAAAGTAATTAGACATCGTTTCGTAAAAAAAAAATTAATAACCAGTAGCTCTTAATTCAAAAAAATAGAGAAGATAGCAAATAAAGATATGTATCGCGATGATATCAGGGGTCATCTTTTACTGTACTTAAATTAAAAACTAAAACATTCGTCTAAATAATAAGGCGTGCAGAAATGTAGATGTAGCCCATCCACCAATATTTGAAATTCGGAGAAAACATACCAACCACCCTTAAACTAGACATTCATTTAAGGTTTTGTATGAAAATTTTTATTAATAATACGTTTACTTTAATTTTTTCAGTTTTATGTTTTATTGAATAAAAATAATAAAATTGAAATTTATTTGCATTTGTTTTTATTTCATTTTTGTTTTATTTTCAATTTATTTTTATTTAAATTCTATTTATTTTTATCGTATTTTTGCAATAAAACTTTACGTTATTTTTATCTCCATTTTGTTTTTTTTTAGTTGCTTCATTTTTGTTTAATTTGTCAATATTTGATTAGTTTTTATTTATTTTTCAACATATTTGCAATCCTATATTTTTATTTAAACATTTTTTATTTTTTATTTATTTATTTTGATTCTTATTTTATTTTTTGTCTTGAATTAATTTAATTTTATTTTTTATATTTATTTTTTGTTAAATTTTTCTTATTTAATTTAAAATAATTTTTTTATTATTATTTTTATTTAAGTCGAAAATATTAATTTTTGAGCTCAAGACCAGTATACTTTCATTAAAAAATTAATATTTACGATTTAATAAGCAGACCAAAAAATAATATAGGTATGTTGTTATTTAACTTCTATTTTTATTTGTTGTCGTTTCTTTTTTATTTTATTTTCTGTTTATTATATTTGTTCAATTTTTTGTTCCACTTTTATTTTTCTTTATTTTTCTACATATTTGTAATTATATTTTTTTATTATTTAAAACATTTTTATATTTAATTTTGGGTCTTATTTTATTTTTATTTGTTTTTGTTTAATTTCAATTTTATTTTTATTATTTTGTTTTATTTAAATATATATATATCTACATATTTACTTTTCATCAATTTTAATTTAATTTTTGTTTTATTTTTATGTTCCATTTGATATATTTTGTAATTGGTATATTTTTCTTCGATTTTTATATTTGTATAATTTTGTTTTGTTTTATTTTTATTTTTATTTCATTTTCAACATGTTTGTTATCCTATTTTTTGTTTAAACATTTTTATATTTAATTTTGATTCTTATTTTATTTTTTGTTTTGATTTATTTTAATTTTAATTTGTATTAAATTTTTGGTTGATTTTTTTTACTTCATTTAATTAATTATTTTTTTATATTTTTTTTATTTAAATTTTATTTTACTTTTATTTGTTTTTGTTTAATTTTTACATAGTTTTTTGTTATTTTATTTTATTTAAAAAAAAATTTATTTTTATTTAATTTTTATCAATATTAGTTTAATTTTTGTGTTTTTTTTTATGTTCAATTTATTATATTTTGTATTTGTTATATTTTTATCTCTATATAATTTAAGAATATATTTGTATTTTTTTTTTCTTAACATTTGTTTATTTTACATAATTTGGGTTCTTATTTTATTTTTATTCTTATCTATATATTTAATTTTCAAGTTATGTTCTTTCATTTTAATTTAATTCAGTTGACTTGCATTTATCTTACTTTATAAACTTAATTTAATCAATTTTTTGTTTGCTTTTTTTTCCAGAGTATAAGAATAGGGTTTTTTTGTACTCTTTCTGTTTGAATTTGAGCTGATAACTTATAAGAAATACGTAGATTTAAAAAACGACCTAGTAAATGAGTAACAATTAAAATTCATGGAATAAGTTTTATCCTGGGGGAAAAAAAATTGGTGTGAGGGACTGTGACTGTTGAATATTGCCTTACATTTAAAATAATTTTAAATAACACTTAAAAAGAAAGCAAATTCAAGAACAACATTTTTAAAAAACCAATTGTGAATACTGCTGACACTTCAGATTTGGCTCTAATTTCTACAATTCGACTTAGTTTTTTTTAGTTTCGATAAAAGGAGAACTAACTATTTATTAATTCTGACTGTGGTTCTTTATATAAACTGTACTACTCTAATTGAAAAATCGCATTACCTTCGCACATTTCCGAAAAATAAGAAAACTTTTACAAAGATAGGAGAACAAATTCACAGAATCAAATCCAAGCACGAAGAGTCAAATTAAATATACAAAAACAAAAAACGCTTAAAATGCATGCCAAAAACAAAAATTTAATTCGTAGAAAAAATGCCAAAGGAATGCGCTGGAAAAGTAACAAAGCACAACAAAGTTATCAAAAGGTAACAAAAGCTATCTGCCGCAGCAAGTGGCACAAAATCAATTTTGTGAAGCAACAAATGCAAATGGCAAAATAAAAGCCAAGCCGAAAACCTGAGTAGCATAGTGTATAGTGAAGAGGCTCTACATTACTGGAGAAAGGATTTTTTTTTTTTTGTTTTTTTTGACGCCACCGCAAAAGCACGCCGAGCATGTAGACATTAGAAAGGCGCCAAGGCTAACGAAGTACGCAAATGCAACGATAAAAGTTTGAAAAGCGAATGCAAGTGAATACAGTTTTCATTTTGTTTCTTTCAAGTTTTTATTTCTTTCTTTATTTTTTTTTTATTTTTTAACAGATATCAGTTTCGAAGTGTTTTCGTACAATTTTACACTATTTGGTTTTTTTTCTTTTCGTACCATTTGTGGCCGTGAGCAACTCTAAACTGCAGCAAAAGACATTTGCTATTTGAAATTTGATAGCAAAAGAAAAAAACCGAAAACTCAAAACAAAAAACTAGAAACTAAAATTTTTTAGACTGCAGCAAGGCAGCAATGCAATTGAATTGAAGCGAGCAAAAGTCGAAGGAAAAGGGTATGCAAATTTTTTGCTTTTTAAAAAATAAAGTGAAGTTAGCGAAAAAGTATCAAAAATAAAGCAATTAGAGGAAAAATATGCTGGGCAATAAAAATAATGGCAGGCGAGGCGCATGCTGTGTGTGTGCGCAGCTTATTCGAGTTGTAATTGAAGTTGGACAACAGTTTTGAGGCTACACATTGCTGGTTGTTTTTTGACTTTCGTTTTTTTTTCACATTTTGTGGAATTTTTAGCAAACCTTTTGCTTGCTTTTTGGTTTTTTTTTATTAGCAAGAATATTAAAATGCCCAGCGTGCAAAGGAAGGTGAAAAGCAGGGCATAGTAATCGAAGGAAGCGAGGCGAAAAGAGCAAGCAATCGAATAAAGGGAAAAGTATTAAAAAACGGCAAAAACTTGAGAAAGAAGTTATAAAATAAAAATATAAAACAAAAAAATTAAACTAACAGCGGCCACTTTACATTGTAAACTTCTTGCAAAGCGCCAAAGTGTTAGCTGGAAACGTGAAAATAATCAGCATAATGAATGCCTTTGCTAAAAGTGAATTGCACTCTCTCCGATCACAAAGCAAGTGTGCAGGGGTGAAGGACTTGGGTAGAATTTTGCTGTTATTACACTATAATGAAGTTACTTTAGTTTTGTTTCAGTTTTAGTAGAATTTTTTATTTGTTTTTGCCAAATACCTTTAACAAAAACCGGCCAAATTCAAAAAGTCAATCAAGCTCAGAATAAAAATGTTCTCAAATTCATATTCGCATTGTTAAATATTTTTAATTAATTTCGTTTTAAAACTGCTGGCCTTTCGTATCATATTAATTTAATTATTTCAAAATAATTTAGTTTTAAAGACCATTAACCGTTCGTTGAACTTAAAACCGATTTATGTTTTACGACCCCGTGGGTAGATTTCTACCCATATTGAGATATCAAAATATTTTGTAGGAAAAAATTAAAAAACCGCGAATCATTTGTATTACATTTATCACAGCTTCCCCAATGCGAATCCCAATTGGCTCAAAAAATTCTTCCGTTTTGTGTTTTTTGCTTTTCTTGCCACGTTCGTTCGATTCGAACGCCTTGTTTGTCATATAGCACTCACAAGTAATCGTGGGTTTTTTCACAAATAGTTTCGTGACAGACTCATTGAGTTTCAGTTCAATTGATGTTTAATTAATTTGTCCCATAGTTCGCCATTGCACAAAAAAAAATAATTTATCATATCATATCATAGAAGTAGCTCGATGATTGGCCTAACTTCTCCTACAATTTATGGTATGCGTCTTGATGTCCCACAAATAAAGGTACCAAAATTTGTACGCCGACTACGCACGGTAAATGATTTTTCTGCGAAGTTTTTGCATAGCAGAAATGCACTCGGTGGTTTTCCATTGCCTGTCGAGTAGAGAAAAAGATTTTGTATCCATAATTTTTTCATAAAACAATCGATAGAGCGTATACGTAACCTTTATTACAGAATCATGGAGAACGACCGCAGTTCGGGTTCAACTTCGGTCATATTCGGTCAATAAAGTTCGCATCGGCTTCGGCCAGCAAAAAAAAGGCGAGCTTTGGCCGAATATTTTTAAATTTTCATTAATATAAAAATTGGATAAAATTATGTATTTAATATATTTCACTTTAGAAAAAAGTTAAATAAGTATTTCGGATTTATATCATACCGATACGTTTGGCAGTAGTAATACTAAAAAAAAATTATTCAATACATAACGACTTGGGCACTTTTTCTCAAAGAACGTCTTCTGCCAAAATATTGTGACACTTTTGATTAGTTTATTGAAGCCCAAATTTTCTGTTGGAAAATTTTCTTTAAAGTATCTGTCTTCTGGTCCTCCATAGAGCGTGTCCAGTGGAGGTCAGCTTTTTACCGATAGGCGGAGTCGGTTGCAAGATGGAAAAGTTCAATAGACTATTATTTTTACCTTACAATATAAAATTTTTAAATTTTTAAAATTTTAAAATTTTTAAAAATATAATTTTTTTGTTATTTTAACAATAAATATTTTCGCATGTTAATGTGATGAATTGAAATGGAAGTGATTTAATTTTTTTTTTTAATTTAATTAAATGACATGAAATGAAAGGAAATAATAAAAAAAAGCACTAGAATTTTAAAATATTCATTGATTTTTATTGTTTAAGACCTTGAAAATTTTCTGTTCGGCTTCTGCCGAAATTGTCCAAAGGTCGGTTTGGTTCGATTTGGTTTGCACGAAAAATCAAGGTTCGGTCGTTATCTACTATTTTAATATACTCTCTTAGAGGCTTTCACATTGGTATTAATTTTTTTTTTAATTCAACTACGACAGTCGAAGAAATTTGAGCAATTGATTTTAGAAAATGAATCAGACTTTTGTATAGTGGCTGGATTTGCCGAGCAAGATTTTGCTTTAGTGCGTAATTCCATATATCCCTGCTTAATTCTATCCAATATATTAGCGCAAGATTGCACTGCCTTTGCTCAGAAGATAATATTAGAAATTATAACATTAAAAATATGCGCAGTAAATTCTTAGCATTAATTGTTTTTTTTTTACCCCCAAATGAAATTAGCTACATAAATAAATTTTCTAACTAAATTACCGCCATGTGGCTAATTTTATTTCCTCCTTTTATTTCACAATTTACCACAAAATCAAGTTCATCGCAACTCAAAAATTTCCACCTTCAATCAATCAAAATTTTCCGTAAAACTTTTTCGAACACACATCTTTCATGTAGTTACCACAAAAACTACGCATGCAATTCATCGTTGCCATTAATTTTTTTTTTCATTTTTTCTTCAAATATTTACATAACAGCAAAACTTGCTTAGTTAATTTGCCGACCAAATAACTTGGAAAAATAATAAACTTTTTGTTCGCAGGCATAAATTTTTGACTAATTGTGCTTAATTTATCATTTGAGCCATGAAATGTGAACGGAAAAGTTTTTACAAAAGAATGCGTTATGAACACAGAAGCCACAACACACACACACCCACACACACGCAAAATATATAAAACTACCAAATATATATGCGTTTGTGTCTGGATATGTGTGGTGGGTGTGCAGTTTGAAAGAATGTGAAATTTTTTTTTTTGGGCATACATATGGGGAGCGAGTGGGGCTGTAGCGGCGCACTGAAGGCGGTAAAGAATTTCAGAAATTTGTAGCGGCTAATAAAGGTTGCGAAAGTTAACAAACAAAAAACAATTGCTGAAAAGAATGCAAACGAAAATATTAAAATGAACTCGAAATTCAGTGGCAAGGCATAGGCGGAAATATTGGAAATAGTGGGCGAGAAATGGTGGCCTAAGCGGCAGTGGCGGGTAAAAGGAATGCATGTGAAATATGCGAATATTTTATTACTACGCGTGCATAACATATGTACATGTGTGTGTGTGTGTGTTATTTATATTATACATGTATACATGACACACATACAGCCATATGCGCGATATTAAAGATTGATTATATTTTTCAACTTGCAGTTGCCATTTTATTTAATTTTTTTTTTTCTTTTTTTTGAGATATTTTCCTATTTTCTGCTCACATCCGATGATTGATTAGCCACATATTTGTCATGTTGCTGTCAGATTTTTCTGCGTCTTTCGGTTTGACTACTGTTTTTGGTTTCAGTGAGTGGTTTTTTGCTTTCATTTTTTTGTACCATTTTTTTTTTTGTAATTTTTTTTATTGTATACATAATTTTTGTCGTATTACTTATGTTAAGTTTTCTTATTCACTTTTGTATCTCATAAATTTAAAAGTCATTTGCTGTCGAATGAATTCAAGTTTTTGTGAATTGAAAAAAATGCTTTTACCACCTAGAACAGCATAAATATTTTTGAAACTAAAATTTTACGCTGTTTACGAAAATCATAGTTTTTTCTCTGTACGTGTCCGGGAATACAGACCAAGGAAGAGGGCTATCAATTTACAACCACCTTCGAACCCTTCACTGCCAAAAAAAAATCGAACAGACCGATAATTTGGGCGATGGTAATGAGCCTTCGGCGCCGCGAACCGCTCCAAATAGAATTTGTCATGAACCTAACGCCCTTAAAAACTCCAGAATAATGAATAGTGGCTTCTGTTATCGGGGAAATATTTCTATCTCATAAAACTTGCTGGCTAGGGTGAGTATTTTCATTTCAAGTGCCCATCGAGATCCATGAAGTTTCACTCCTTTCGGCTAGCTTTCTAGGCTGACAATTTTTTTTTTTAAATATAAGAGTGCCCCTGGGTTTCGGGATGTTACTGAGATGCCTCTTTTAGTCGCAAAGCTGTCATCGCTGACATCTATTGTCCTGCCAAATCTTAAGAAAGGGAAGTCGAAAACAGGTATTTTTTGCAGCAAAGAAGGAAAGTCAGTTATTTGCAAATGAGTATAATGTTTATTTAGAGTGTGAAATGAAAGTTAGCTGCTGAAAATCGGTTCACTAGTTTGAGTTTCCTATCAGATACACAATTTCGAAACACATGCTTTTGAGAAAACCCCGTTCAAAGTCTGGGGTCAAGAGCTCGGCGGGCAGCTTCCCAGCCATTTTCGAAGGACATCTCTTCCAAAATTTGTAGAATGAGCTGTTGAAACTTTGACACGATATCATAAGGCGATATACCTATCGATCAAAACAATAAAAAAGATTGATTTTTGAAATATCTAAAGGTGCTTCTCCTCTTAAGAATAAATAAAAATTAAAAATAAGCTTGAATTATTTTTAGTTTGACTAAATTTTTCGTTTTTTTTTAAATTTTTTTTTTATCTAAAAAACAAACTCAAAACTTGTAGAAGTGCCAGCCAGCCGAATAGCTTCAAGATCGATATCTCATTACTGATAGTATGTCGATTTTATTGGTCAATCGCGACATTGGAAGTCCAATTGCCTACAGAGTTCAAAGTATCCATTAATGAAAGCAAAACTATTAGCAGTAGAATTGTCAGCGTGGGTGACTGCAATTTACAAAACGGATACATAAATTTCACTTAGTGTTACTTAAAATGAGCTGTGAATTGCAAGTTACACAATAAAAGAAAAGCTGCTAATGAAATGGACAACAAGCATCTACCGCGTACTATTTATTCCCCACAAAATAGTACATGCTAGGGCGTAGAAAAATGATTGCTAAAAATAACCTTTGATAAACCGATAATTTATGCGCGAATACACGAAAAGTTTCCCGAATCCATTTCACTCTTTGCGCCCTTTCTAAAACTACTCGCATTAGTTATAATAAAATAACAGCGTGCAACAACAAAGCATACTTTCAGCATACACAAAAAATTGTAGAAAAATATTTTATATGCAAAGAGTAGGAGGCATTAGCAGAATAAAATACAAATCCAAAAAAAAAAAAAAGAAAAAAACTTAAGTTGTTATTCAAAAGCTCATACCGCGTAGTTGAAGTAAATAATGAAAGTGCAGGAAAATATTTATTTTCACCTTTCAACTGTGTGCACTCAATCATCACAATTGCAACTTGTTACAGCAACAACTCAACAACAACCAACGTTATCACTTTGCAACAATCAGCGCTTTGCCGCTTTACCAAAAGGCAGACATAGATAAATACGAAAATATTTATTTTCAAACAAGGAAATATTTACGTTCAAAACAAAATAGTTTGGTATGCGTGTTTATCTGCCGGCTACTGATTTGAGCCTTGGATGTACACTAGGGTGGTATAAAAACAAAAGAAAAAGTTGACTTGGAATTTTCATGCTCTCACTCCCTAAGATTTGTATCTATGGAAAATAACTATACTCCAATTTTTTCTTTTTTTTATCCGTTCATTGTACTTTGGGTAGAATTCTACCCAAAATTTCACATTCAAATAAAATAAATAATTTTAAAAATTTTACATTTTTTCGTACGAGTTCTCAATATGGGTAAAAGTCTACCCGCAAGGACGGAAAACTAGTAATCCAAAATAATAATTATCTGACCGTTGAGTTTTACTTATATTATAAAAGTCTACGCATAATAATTATAAATAAGAAAAAACTTGTTAACTCTACATTCAGACTTTTATTATAAATGTCTTGCTAATATTAAGGAGTAGGATTTTTTTTTAATCTTCAAAGACTTTTATTTTCCGACTTTTATTATAAAAGTCTTTTCACAATTATAATGAGTAAGTATATTATTTTAAAGACATTAAAGGCTTATTTTCAGACCTTTATTATGAAAGTCTTTGCATAATGATTATTACTTAAGACATTTTTTTTTTCTGAGTCTTTAAAGACTTACATTATAAAATAATTTGCATAAATATTATGAGTGAAACATTTTTTTAAGTCTTCGTATAACGAATAAATCCTTTTTTCACATTTAAAACTTTATCCAACTCATTCTTTTTTCATTTCAAGTGCTTTCAAATATTTAGATTTTTTAATTTAGCACAGTCATGCTTGCCGTCAAAAAACAATATAAAAAACTAAGCTCCTGGAACCCTGAACTAGTCCAGAAGTAATTTCCAACTGGTGTCGCAATGATTTCGAAATAATGCCGAACCAGTCTCTAAGTGGTTTCGGAGTAGTCGTGAATCGGTCCTGAAATTTTTTCCAAATATTTTCGTCCTCCAAGATTTAACAAAAAAAAACTTTCCTACTCATTATTATTATGAAAAGACTTTTAAAATATAAGTATTTGAATGATAGTTACCAATTACTCGCAAAATTTGCATCCTTCTAAAATAATTATTAATTAATTTTTACTCTTTTCTCTTATACTAGTTATGTGCCTGCGAGTAGCGAGTTTAAATTTAACGAACGGTTAAATAAAAAAAGTTTCGCATGGTTAAATAAACAATTGAGTATTATTATTTGAAGTATCCTGAAAAGGAGCAAAAATTGCCGATTGAAAAAATTGTGATATTTTCAAGGATTAAAATATTAGAATTTGGCTTTTGAAAAGTTTTTATTTTCAAGGATTCGATACCATTTCTATGAAAAATCATTTTTCCCACATAAAAATATTTTGATTTGGTCATTTCTATGAAAAATTGTTTTTCACCCATATAAAATACATGTGAAACTTTGAGTGACTTCTAACTATTTTTCTATTAAAAAAAAAACAATTGTGGTATTTCGATATAGGAGGGTAGAACGCCAAAATTCCGCTTTCACTTTTCCCCACAAGCATTTTCGGACCTCCCTACTGCACACCCACAATCGACCTCAAAAGCGCACATCTATCTAAGCAACACGCTATCAATCTTCATCTGCACATTTTCTTTGTTGCGAGCCGATTTTTTTTTCTTAGTTTTCATCCTTTTTCTTTTTCTTCTTCTTCTTCTACTTCTACTTCTACTTCTACTACTTTGTTTTCCTGCTATTTTCAACAATTGTCACATTTGACACACGTCATTGTGGCGCTCGTTATTCATGCCATTTTAGAGTGTCAAATGGAGTGCGACACAATGGCAACATAAACGTTAACAAAAGTAAGTAAATAACAACAACAACAACAAAAGCACAAACGATAATAACAACATATAATAATAATAGCGCAACAATGCATTGCATTGGCAGCTTGCGGCGGAACAATGAAGATTAGCGAATTGCATTTGGAATATCTTCTATTTGCGGTGTGAATGGCAATAAAGAAGTGCGCTATTTTTCAATGCACCAGAGGCGAATAATAGCTATGTATTTACTTCGTAGAAACTGTTGCACAAACCAAATAACTAGGCAATACTTTGTAAATATATAGACGCCTTTGTCTATGTGTGTGTGTGTGTGTGTGTGTAGTTCCACATTGCAACCTAGACTCCTTCCTATGGCTTACTTGCTGCTGCCTTTGTGTCATGACAAATAAATAATCGTAACTCACGAATTGCAGAGCGCCGCCGCCACCACCACCACCACCTTCCATCCGTCCGCGTGCATGCGCCATTTATCGCATACATTTATTTATTTGTGCAACAATGAAAATAATTTATTTATGCATATTTACTTAGTAAGTTTCACTTTGTGTCCCAGTGTCACAGTTGCGTTTTAGTTGCGACTTCCAAAAAGGAACAACAGTCAGCAATTGCATTGCTCAACACTCAGCTCATATTCCTTTTTACGAAATGGCTGATAATGGCAAGCGGATTTGAGTTCAACTTTGAGTTTGGTACGAGGGTTGTTGCACCGCTTAACCTAAATGCATTTTTATGAGTAAAATCTAGCTCGCAATTAAATTAATTTATGATAGGTTAGGTTGCAGTGGATGGCAGAACTTTTATCGGCGCACCTAGACCGTAAATGCGGCAATTGTGACCCCGCTTGTGGATCCATTTTCTTTTTTCCTCAAACAATCACTTAGAGTCTGTGGATCTCAGGCATTGCTGCGGCTTCAACCCAGCTATTTAGTTCACCATAATCTTCGAAAAATTCTGATTTTACAAATTTTTTTCTTCTACATTATCGATTCTTTATTCAGTAAGACACTCGCAGAATTCTGATTACATGAATTTTCTAGTCCTTCTCCACAATGCGGGGCATTAGCATCGTAAATGTTTTAAAAATTTCCGGCTCCTTCTCATCTGTATAACTTCTGTAGTCATCGGAGGATCACCAGCTTAGCCACCTGATTCCAGATATCTCTATATGGCTTGTGAGTAGCCTCATTGTCGGGATAGGTATCCGACGAACCAAGCGAAGAGCTTCATCTCGTTTAAAAGCTTCTACCTTGGATGTGAACACCAAGTTGACGAAAGTTTGTAAATTTTAAAAATTTTATTTTTAGTTACAAGATTTTGTGATATTTTATAACAAACAAAAAATACAATTTTAGCATATTTACTTCGAACGTAGAGTAACCCTCGTATATGTATATCTAGTATATTTGGATTTGCTTCAATGCTATCTACACATACATATATTCGCACACATACAATCGCAAATGCATTTACATATGTATATCGAATCATAAAGTCAGTTAATATTTTTATTTTGCCTTAAAAATTGTTTACATTAATTTCCACTGAATCCACACTGAAATATGAGTTTGGCATTCGGATAGCACATTTCAATGCTTGCTCTGTGTTGGATATATTGAAAAATTGTAAAAGCAAGTGAAGGCAATACAATTTGTGTACTCGTATAACTATTATTTTATTGCCAATGCAAACAGTTTCGTTTTCATGGTGGGGTGCTGCAGCTCTGGATGCCTGTAACTCTGCAATGACTGACTGCGATGGTGAAAAGCGACACCAGCGGATATCTTTGTTTGCAATTCGAATGGATATTTTTAATAAATTTTGTGTATAAAATATGCATACACTCAATTGTAAAACTTTATCTACATATAGCAGACCTTTGGGAGCAAAATGCATCGACTGAGCACCCGAGAATGTAGACTGCGATTGGACTCAAGATTGAAGTAAAACTCTACGCTTTCTACCTGAATATCGGCAAGTATTCGAATTTTTGTAAATGCCGTTCTATAGATTAGGAGGCTGGCAACAAAAGTTGTCAAATTGGTTAAAAAAAACTTCGAAAAATTGGCTTATCAAACAAAATGATATTTTTTTGAACGCATTTCCATCATACCTTGTTTGGAAACTAAACCGAAATTCCGATTTCCAGCCCATGCTTCGATTGCATAGAACGGATTGATGGGTCTGAGCTTATTCGCACAACATGACCCGACCAGTGTATCTGCTAGATCCATTCCATATAAACTCGCTGGTCGTTTCATCTTTCTATGCAGCGGCGCATTTTGCAGAATCACTCTTCTTGTGGATTGTATAGAGCACACTTCCTTAAATAATAATCGGGAGGCATGGATTTCTCCGTCCATTTTCTGCAGTCTAATTATACGAGGTTCAAACAGACCAGGTGTTTTTTTCATCGTCTTAGTCGAGTGCCGCGATATCAACACCGTTAGCAGTTCAGTTATCAGGATTTTGCTCGGGCTTCGAACCTTTTCTAAGATACCGCAATTTGGGTCAAATTGTTGGGCATTTTGTACCGTTTTTTTCTGTGGACCGTAACCGCTACAAAGTTACTGAGATCCTGCTAGGTCTGCTTAGCCACTGTCATTATCATCAAAACCCTCTAAGCATAGGCCCAAGAAACGCTCAGTTTCGTCGGGGTCGAACCAACGGCGGAGGGATATTAAGGTTTTAAGAGGACAAGTGAATAGTTTGTTGAATATGCTGGGCATGTTTAGATAATATCTGGATTGTTTCTGGATAGGTACGAAATGAGCCTGCTATACTATCCAGATTGCAGTTTGGAAAGAGTGACGTGGGGCTCCCGAGACAGCTCGAGCTCCTAACGACGTAATTGGCATGGCGAGCGTTGCCGAAGGTGTGGACTGTCTATCGGTCATCATCCCAAGCCCTGCAATCGCATGCATTTTAATCTTCTGTGCATACTAGTTGTTCTTCTTGTCTGATAATTAGAGAGCTCTGCGATAAGTTAGTGAGCCGAGTTGATATTAGGCTAACGGAAGTCCTCGAGGCCTGCCTTTCGGTTGGATTTCTGACTTTCGAACTGGAGATAGCCACGTACTCTGAAGCATTTTTCTGTACTGGAACTGGATACCACAGACTACCATGTTTCGGATCCCGGTGAAGTCGAACAGTCCGTCCAAGTTGCCTAACCTTGCCCATCCTGCGATCGAAGCCTCCACGCAAGAGTTAATAAAGTGTTTTTCATATATGCTGAGGTGTGGTCGAAAGTAAATGAGAGGTGTTGAAGAATCGCACTTTGACCGAGTATTGTGACAAGTCCATCGCCCGCCAGAGTGATAGGCTATAAATACTTGGCGATTAATTTGCGCTACTTTGGAATTCAGCTTTGGTAGGCATCGTAAGTTCCGTTGCGGACCCTACTTTGCCGCGGTCGTATGTCCATATTTCACCCGCCTGAATTTTTCTTAAGCCAAAGTCAAAATTAGTATCAAGGCCAGGCAATAACTACAACTAAAAATAAAATTTGAATGGAATTCACGCCGTTATGGAATCGAAACCAAGGCCTTCACTAAGTCAAGGCCGCCAAAACCGTGGTTGGAATACCTATCTACGATTCTAGCAATATATGTTCATATTTCCAAAAGCGACAACATGCACTAAACTTTAAAATTTTGTCAGCGTTATACTTTGCTTTTTTCTTAACCGAAGTAACACGAACTCGAAAGACGCCATCTGCTTGACAAATAAACATTCAATAGTAGAACAAAGTAAGTGCAAACTCTGCAATTGCAATTTGTCACATCAGCAATGAATTACCGACATTTTGCTTATGCTAAATATCAATTTACGCGACAACATGCAACATCGAAGAGACTGAAATGAGAAAATGAAAAAATGAAAAAACTGAAACCAGTAATGAAATAAAAACACAAACGATGCAGAGCGTCACTTAATGGCCGCTTCATTCAGAGACAGCCGCTTTCTTGCGAGCCACAAAAAGCCTCGAGACGTGGTCGACTATATGTACAGTCGTTCGTCCGCCTAACTGTCCGCTTGGAATGGCAACTTTAACAACTTTGGCAACTTCAAATCAAAGCAAACACTAGTCAAGCGCTTGATTTCTTTAATCGCCATGCAAACATAAATAAACATTTTTCCCCTCACTAAGTCTACAGAAAAGAAGTAAAAACAAAAAAAGAGAAAAAAAACAGCTAAAGTGGCAATAAATACACACAATATAATAAAAAAAGAAAACAAAAAAACAAAAAGTATGCGTTTACGGAATTGAGAGCGCAGAACGTCGATGCAAATGTCGTACGTCGTTCGTTCTGGGGGACAGTTGCCGCGACGGTTGCCATGATGTCGTTCGTCTGTGTAACTTTGTGATTGTGGCTTTGCTGCCACTGAAGGCGACCGCATCTGCATCGTTGCATCTGTGGCGAAATTAAATGTCAGCTGCGGATCGAATGACAGCTGCGGTTCAACGCCGTAATCGCGATTGTGGCAATGTGAACGGCATTGAGACGTTTTACTACGTTTTCAATTCTTTTTTTTTTTTTGCAATAATTTTTTTAACTCGTTGCTTTCCGCTTTTTTTGTTTGCTTGCTTCATTTGAAGTATGCACAAGAATTATGACAGATCAGCGGAAAAAATTAACAAGCATTGCATTGCACGAGTACGGCGAGCGAGTACGGTTGAAAACATTTCGACATTCAACTTTTATTTTTATTTGCGCTCTTATTTCTTCAGCCTTGCCATCGAAACCGTTAACGCTTGCATTTCACTGGTTTTGAGATTTCAGTTTTTCATAATTTATTTATTTTTTTGAGCTTTTTCCCTCCTCTTCTGCTTCGCACAAAAACTTTCTTGCTCATCCAAATCGGGTTTTGCGGCGAGTATAATGACATCGCGTGGTATGCGTGACATTTGCTGTGATTTTATGGCGCTGATATGCGCGTAAAATTGGAGTAATTGAGTCAACAACAACAACCTGCACTGCTTCATCTGCTTGGTTATTTAATATTTTATTTAATTTTTTTTTTTAATGTCATATCTGTTAAGTGGAGTGTGCTCGGCGGCAAGCAACCAGTTTTTTCTTTAACGGTTTATCTTTAAATGCAAATGCTATAACAAATTGGCTTCAAATTGAAAATTAATTTAGTACTTATTGGCTAAAGACCAGTTTGAGGTGCTTGCCAGTACAAATGTTTATTTTTTTATATTTTTTTGATATTAACAAGATAAATTAGCTGTCAGCCACTGTCGTGTATGACCAGCTGTGGCCTAGAATATTATTGATTGATTTTTTGTTTGTTTTTGTAGATGACTTACTAGTTTGATTTATTGTTCTATTCAAAAAAACAAGCAAAATATTTAAAGACTGCTTCATTTCTGCTTTTAATTATGGCATAGCTTTCAGTTCGTTTAACTAGAGCTCTTTTTAAGTTTACTTTTATTAATGGGAAAATATTCCAAGTTCCAGCGGCTAATAGCCACAAGAGCTAACACTAGGACTGAGTCAGAACATACGATATATGCCAGATCGTAAAAGAATATATTTGACGATTAATTTTCTAAGGTTATGTTCATACATGTCCAGTCATATTAAATGAACTTATAGCTTTAATTCTTTTTTTATATTATCCAGCATTGGGCTGTGTCATGGCGCGAGTTTTACGCAAAAATTAAATTCTGCAATTTATTAAAACTAGTCAGAAAATCTACTGCTAAACTTCAATAAATGAATTCAGATTAATTTTAGATTAACTTTTCAATTTGAATTTCTTGCTTATTTACTTAACATTTACATGAATGCATTCATTTATTTTTAGTATAACATTTGCACAGCCAGCATAGAAATAAATTGTTCACCGCTCTCAATTCATTTTCCAAATTGCACTGAAATTTAATAAAAATCGCGAAATAGCTGGAAAATCAATAAAATGCAATAAAGAAATTTCCACAATCGTCTATATGTAAATATGTAGCTAGAAGAATGCAGCAGAGCATAGAGAAAATTGCAATTGAAAACTATTGAAATTTATGTAAACTTTCGCATCGAAATGTCATCAGCTTTGTAGTTAGACCAACCACCACTACATTGTTGCTTCCTTTTGTGCAACTCATTTTAGTGTTATTTTTATTTTGTTCATTTTTCTTTTTTTTACCTTTGTTGTTATTGTTTCATTATTATTGCTTTGTTGTTGACATACTTTTTCCAAGTTGTGAATGAAAATTAATTTCAGCAATTTCTACAGCAATGCGACAAAAGGAAATGCACTAAAATGCGCTAAGTACACAGAAATATGCAACTCTTCATATTCATGGCGGGTGGAAGGGAGTTAGCGAACATAACAATAAGTAGTTAGTTGCTCTACTATTTAGTTGAAAGTGTAATGCAATACTGCATGACGGAGTCGTTTTCGCAAGCCGATCATTTTGACATGGAAGTAGCAGCGATAGTTTGCATGAATGTTGAGAGAAAGTGGCTCATTCTAAATGGAAAATGAAGATAAATACCACAATTTTGCACTTCAATAATTTTTCAACTCATGTGAAAGAATATAGTTGAAATTGGTAGAGCTATTAGGCATAAATTATGCATATCAGGGTTTGGTTTCAAGTAGGAGCTATGCTAGGGTTTTGAGCACAAAATTGTTGTACTTTGAAATTTGGTGATCATCGGTTATCGGTATTATCATTGTTATCGACAAAGTTGTCACTATCGCTAACGGAAAAAGTATCGGCTGAAATAAACAGCGATTATCGATAAAGTCAAGCCAAGTTTAAGTCTGCCATGGCCTAGTTATGGTAATGGTTCTGCCAGATAGAACAATTTTTCTACGCGCCTATCCTGCAAGGCAGCAATAGTATATTGCCCAGATATTATACTACATTTTCTAGTTTCGATCATATACCGCTCTATTTATGTGTCAGATACCAAACCCAACGCACATCTTATTTGATAGAGATAGACGTTTACCCTCGAAGTCACACGTACCTAGTGAATAGACGCTGCTGAATTGGTCCTTTCCAGAGAAACATTTCCCAAATGGATCCGTTTCTGATATTTGTCTTTAGCCGCCGCACATGGCACCATCCAACAGATCATATGACTACGCTATTTGGAATATTAAGGATTTTGAAGAATATCATAGTTCAAATTTGGAGCGATACCTTAGTCGACCTTCAAAGTCTTTGATTTATTGTATTATGTGTGGGCAGTCGCATAGCGTTCGCTAAGGATTTTGCTGTAGTAACCCCTAAAAACCCGGGGTGGGGTTCGTCAGAAGGTGCAATCATGTAAAATTCTCAGGTTTTTAGATTAGGCAAAAGCGTAGGCTCTAGAAACCTTACAGTGATTCTACTAGAAGAATTCAGAGGTAATTTTAAACGCCTCTTTTTCGTTGGTTTTAGTCAGTGGTTGGATAGACAAGAACCTACCATCGAGTAGGATATATATTTGTACCCTTAGAAGTTTTCTCAAAGTCGTGTCTTGGGCGCTCTGGATACAAGTTATAAAAGTAATTGCCGTTTCTTGGAGTATGCGACCAATTAGTATTCACTTCAAACATTTATCTTCTAAGTAAATTTTGTTTTTTTGCCACCACAAATTAAAAAAAAAAGTAACTAACAAATCCTCTGTTTCCTTCGCAACGTAGACATTTAATAATTTCCCCGAAGAGCCGCCTTTCGCCACAATCTATCGCAACTGTCTAACCTGCGAATGTGCAACTTGAACTGCACAATTTCAACAGCTAGCGATTACTAATTGACAGCACGTGTTTCCCCCCAATATGATTACGGACTATCGTAGCAAAAGTCCAAAAACAAGGGGAAGACAAAAATAAGAGCAGCAAAGGAGAAAATGAGATACCAACGAGACGAAAGATAAAAAGGTGGCAGCAGCAAATCGGAAGGAGTAGAAGCACACAAATCAACGAGGTTGTGATAAAATGTGTCGAGGTTGTACCTACCTGTGTCAGTGCAAGCCAGACCAAATATGCAAATGGAGCAAAAAATTTAGAGCAACGAAGCGATTACGAGTACTACTACTTCTGCTAGCTTTTGACAAAGTAGACTACCTAAATATTTAGGCTGGCTAGCCGACTGTCAAGGGTCGATGGCGGGCATGAGGACGCAAAATAGTAAAAGTGGAAGGAATTGAAGAGTGCATGATTCATGGGCTCCATGGGCATCAGTGCAAAATGTGCTTAAAAGTCGAGAGCATGAGGAAGCGTGAAAACGACTAGCGTAGGCGATCTACTTATATTATGCGCGACATTAGTCTGGCGCAAGGCACTTTCGGCTGATTATGTTAATCGAGTCGCAATTTAGGTAGACACGTACATAGTACTACGCAGTGGCGCACACAGAAAAATATTTGGGGGATTTACGCTAATTTAATTTAAAAAAAAAGTCAATTCATTTCAAGGTAGTACTGCAGTTTTAAGATTTTAGTAGGGGTTGGAACCCCATAAACTTCCCCCTTGCGTGCTCCAGTGGTACTACGTTTTACCTGGAGAATATCAAGAGCAATTCGTCGGCGCTAATGGCTGGTTGCTGGCAAGAACAAAGCGACAGCAGCGATCAACCAAATGCGAAAGATATAAGACGAAAAAGATATTAAATAAAAAGTAATAAAAACAAAAAAAAAAACAAAGTGTGAAAAGTAAAGTGACAAGTTAAGAGTAATAAAAGCAATAAATGAACAGCGTCATGCGAATGCGTTGGAAAGTCGCTTTTGTAAAAAATGTGAGCGCGAGCGACTTAAATAAAGTGTTGTAATAAATTTAAATGCCACAAAAGTTGCACGTGTGTGCGTACAAGTGAAAGGAAATTACTTTCACTTTTTTGACTAATTGCCAGACATTAGGATACCCCCCGAAGAGTCGCCAGTCGAGCGAGCAGAGGCGGCATTTATCGAATTGCAACTGACCGCATGCAACGATAACTTTTACTTTTGCAGCAATGCTCTGCATACTACTCTGCATTACGTATGAGTTGAATAAACATTTAGGGATATAATTTACATACTGACAATTTTGGTATACACAGACCGAGAAACAGTTAAACTAACCGCAAATTTGTGTACACAAAACCTCACTTTTCTAACTGGAAAATAAACCACACATAAATGGGTGGTGCTTTTCAAAGTTAATATTTACTGCTCCAAAACTACAAAAACAAAAATTGACAATTGAAAATTTCCTTTCCTACACGTAAGGAAAATATAAAGATTCCGTTAGCCAAAAATATTCAAAAAGAAATCACAAGAAATATTTTTCATTATTTCTGTTATTGAAAAAATAATTTGCCATTGCTGTAAAGTTTTTTAAAAGCATAAATGTACGAGCATTTGTCTCTTAAGAGCTGCAAATTTATTTAAGAAATTTCGATAAAAGAAAATTTCTTCAGCGAATTTTTTAAACAGATGGCAACCCTATCAAAAAATATTTTTGAAATTAAACTTAATTGAAATCTTTGGTTTGACACTTATATTGTAAAATGTCATTTATTTTTTAATTTAACTTAATATCAATTTAAACAGGTGGCAACCATATTGCAACATTTATTGTAATTCATTGTTTTAATGGATTTTAACCTTTTTTATAGGTGGCAACACCCTTTAAAAAATCGATTCAATCATAACCCATTTATCGGACTATACTTTATAAGTTATTTTTTAAATTGGCTATAAATTTTGGAAAATAACTGATACTGTAACGACTTTGAGTCTACTGTATGAATTCTTTAACCTTTTGTTGGAAAAACTAACTCTGGTTGCAGAATTAAACCATCGCAGCCCTGAAAATATTCAACGCGATACCCGCTTGTTGTGACCAAAGATAGAAAGACCGGGTGGAGAAGAACTTGGCTTCCCTTGGTGTCTCTATTTGGCGCCATTTAACGAGGCAAAATAGTGGCAGGCAATTATGGCGCCATATAAGATTGAACAAGAAATTTCAACACGAAAAAGATGGTGTACTTTTACTATGGTGAAAAGAAATAAAACATACAACTTTTCAATGCTATTTGTATCTCCATGAGGTCGAATTAGGTCGTTAGCTTACCTTTTCGAATTTGAAGGTTCACTTTTGAAAGCATTGTACCCTTTACGAGCCATCGTTTTATATTTTATATGACTAATTTGGCACTTTTGTTTCATCTGAGCAAAGTTGACAGTACATGACATACCGCACCTACAACTGGAAAGCGATAAGCTTACGGCGTGACCCTGATGAGGTCATGGTGTTCCTTCTGGGGAATTATATCTCGCCTAATTTCCATATTCAAATATTCTTCTGTAAGTACTCGATTCCGCAAAATATCGGTTTCATCTAGTATGAAAAGAGTTGATGAATCTGAGAAGCTTATCGAGGGATAGAGAATGAACGTTTTTTGTTCTCAATATATTTGGTCCAAATAGGCACCATCTCAACCTAGTAAAAGCAGGGCAGATACAGAAGAAATGCCCTGTGGAAGAGAATAGTTCATCCAGGTAAGATGTGCACAACAAGGGCTCGTAACCTCTTCCCTCTCTGTCTAAGCAGGAATTTCGCAACCACTCTGTCCGTTCTTTTCAGGAGGCACTTGGTTGTTTTGTAGGTATCGGTAGTGTGTCAACGGTTCTCATGTGGCTTATTCATGACATTTTTTACGTACGTTACTGCTACCATTGCCCCAAAAATTGGCTATGGTTCATTGGAGTCTGCCAGTGATCCGCAATTATCCAATTCATCAGCCAGTTCGTTACCTTGACTAGCGCTGTGTCCCCGGCTCGCACATGAGTTCAAGCTTATTCCATTTTCCAACAGAGTTCAATCTCAACTCAGTTTCTTGAACAATCTTTGAAGAGATGCGTGTAGTATCCAATGTCTTTCGTGGAGCTTGGTTGTTACAGTAGACTCTGATTTGGTTTACACGCCACCCTTCGCCAATTATCCAATGCGCTACCGTAGTCATTGTACCTAAGGCAGAGAAGTATCTGAAATCGCCATCCAGGTACCAACTAGCTCCAGTTCCATTTACTGTCTTGAAGCGGTCGGAGTAAAAAGTTGTCACCGAGCCTCCCAAGTTAGTACGTAGATCTTTCCATTGGTCACTTGTAGGAAATACTCACGATAGACTATCTTTCAGTCCGTCATTTGGGGGCAGTAACAAAAGCGGTATTGCTTTGACAACCTTCGAAACAACTTTCTGTGCCCCGAAGCTCGCTCTCACCTCTGCAGCTGATTTAACATACGTACCGCTCATTGTTATTGTCAAAATAAACATAGCTTTTGTTGGAGTACCCAGTATAGGGAAAGTATATGGTTATTTATGGATGTAGACGTAAGCCAGTTTCAATCGTGCCAATAGTCGTAGACAAAATCTATAAATTTCCATTACAGTGCGCCTCCACCTCTCTCTCAATCTCTCTCCCTTTCTCACCCACAATAGCTCAACAATACAAATGTAATGGTAGTAGATATGCGTAAATAGTTTGCTCCAATTCCGACACAATCTCAATTTGTGCTAATCTCTTTTTGAAAAATGTTATAATTACAATGCAGCTGACCCCGTTGGTTACATGAGTGTCCGGCGTGCACGGAAAATATCCTTACACATAGCCAGTGCGTGTCGGTGTGTGCACAGCAGATACCATCCATACATAAATTGTATTTAAATATATTGTGCGTATGAATGCAGGTCTATATAGCTACATGCATGTTTGAGGCGAGTTCAAATCCCTCAGCTTATTAATTTCCATAACAAAAAGCCATAAAATATTCATACTTTAAAATAAACATAAATTACAAGCCAACAATTTGTAAGTCCACTCTTTATTTATTGGGTACAGATTAAGCGTAGAAACGGACGAACAATATACGGCTCGTTATTCATAATACAAATACAAAAAAAAAACAAAAACAAAAACACAAAGGCAGTCTAAATGTCAGGACAACTGGCAAAAATTGCAGGCTACGATACTAGCTCTGTGTGGCTGAATGTGTACTCAATTGGTGGCTTAAATAATTTGCAAAATTATGCATTTGACAAGCACAAATGGAGCGCAAATAGCAATGGAGAAATACACACACATACTTGCACAGAAATTCCATACACACAGCGAACCTTCCCAAAGTGATAAAGGATTCGAATGAAAAGTAGAATATAAAAAAGAGCAAAATTAGTCAGTAAAAACTCGAAGTCGTACTACTAGCGATGGTGTGGTCATTGAAAGATATACATATGAGTATCGCCAATGGGAAAAGGTTTAAGAATTGTGTGCTTAGAAAGCTCTGAGTTTAAGAAAAACTCCGCTAAAGACGACATAAAAGAGAAAATACCAAAAGTATAGATATTTACATAAGTTTAAGTTTATAAGGGAACATAGGTGTTATGGTCACTATTTGCAAGGATCGTATCGCTATTTCTAAACCAATAGCGAAAAAATTCCACTTAAAAAAAGCGCAATGTTTGTGAAAATATTTTTGTAAATTATTGAAATTGATGACCACTTTCCAGACCTTGTAATGACTACATTCTATAAGCACATATTAAATGTGTTTAATACTCTATAAAAAAAAATGTATTATGCAACAGAGCTTTCACATTCTACGAAGCTTTCATAACTCAGAACGATTCCATAATTGAAAAAGCGATACAAACTACTTCAATGCGTGCATATCTCTGTACAAAGCTTTTTTTCATCTTCCTGAAACAGATTAAGCTTTTTATTTGAGGAAGAAGCTTTTAATTCAAAACACTTTTTAGCACATGACGGTGACTCAATTTAACGTAGAAATTTTACATGCTATGAAGGGTAATTTTTCTTCTATAAAAAGCTTTTCATTTGTTAGTAGAGATAGCTCTCCTATTTCACGTAACCGAGCATTGAAACGAGCTTTCACTTCAATGAAAGCTTGCAGCACATTATTGCAAGTTACTACTGGCAAATTAGCGTACCACTAAATGTATTGGAAATTTTCGCTAAATGAGCTATCAAAGCCAAACAAGTATTGTAACTCGACGAGAATAACTAAACCTAAACTGATGAAAAATAAATAAACCTTAAAGCCTTCTACAAATTCCAGTCATATATGGGAGAAACTCTCAAAAAGGTATTTTTTGTTGCTATCTGTCATCAACGATGAGGAAGAAATTCAAGTCCCGTACTTCACTTTCTAAGTATTCCATTTCCTACTACGCCCTAACTCTTAGTACTATTTGATATTTACATAGAACTTTGCGAGTTATGGCTCCAAATAGCCAACAATTAACCATAATTGTAACACAAATTTGTTTAAACGAGTGTGTAAATTCATTTTGAAATATTTCGCAGCGTATTAGCAAACTTTCACTCATACAAATATTCATTTGCGACAAATGGGGAGCAGTCATTTAGAATAGTGGAAAATATTTTCAGTGGCACAATTCAATTACAGCTTACCACAATTTGCTTTATGTGGGGTGGGCTTACGGGCGCCAAATAGGTTAAAAAACGGTCCAGGAGCTCTATGCTTCTCTACGACTGCCTAGAAGTGTCTGCTGTTAGAAGAAAACTTTTAGAAAATCTTTGCTTTTTTTTTAAACTTAACCAAGAAGGCCAAATGGAAAATTCGCAATTCCCACACGCATATTCCCACAAGTAATTAGGGTTACTGCTAACTACGAGTACGTTCGTTAATGTTTCCATCTCGTTTAGCACAGAAGGAATGGCTATCAAAGCGTAATTTTTTACATAGCTCATGCTTTCCATCACTTTGCCGTTTGATGATTTGTAAATATCATTGCTAAGTGCAAACAAACAACGTTCAGATACTAATGAAAGCGACATAGCGTAAAAGCTCTCACCACTTACGACGAATGAAATGTCGGTTGACTTAAAGCAAGTAGACATGGGGAGGGAGAAGAGAAGGAAAAGTCGCCAGCATTGCCTGCGAAATGGACACCAACGCAACAAACTTGCGGGCCACCATGTACACTCAAATTAAAACCTGCGTGCGAATTAATGTCACGCCATTTTTTTGCGCAAAAGCTCTGGGGAAACGCGAATGGCTACAGCTGAGGCTGCCTTTTACTGGCTCTACATAAATATCTAACTCATAGGTGAATGCAGATGCAGGACATGAATATGTATAGATTTTTGGTATCGTAGCACATTTTAATGCCAGCGAGAGGAGAAGGCAAGAGCAGGCGCTGCTATTAAGCAGGTGCCGATATGTAAAACTGCTTGTAACGGTTACAAATACTTATATAAAGAGGGTGTATCAATAGATCACTGAAAAATAAAAAAATGGATGACCTCTTCTTCTCAAATTGCGGTCTCTCCCATTGTACGTAAAGTTTCACTGAGTCTTGCTACCGCTACTGAGACTCTATCGACGCAAACTGAAGTCTGTGATATCTTCGTCCCACACTCTTAAGATGGACGCACTGGCCTGGAGGATATGGACGAGACGTACCGGACCTATTATCACAAAGCACACAACGCATAACCCAGAAGCGGCTCCATTGCTACGTCTAATCAATCTGACTCTAAGTGTTCGCTAAAAAAGTGTTTTCAAAGCTCCAGAGATGCTACATTATAGTCAAGAGAACAAACTAAAGCATTCGATTAGACATTGGTGTCCCGGTCATTTAGCACACTGCCCCAGCTCTGCATGATCGGCGACCTATTGAGACAAAACTACTGATGAGATAACAGAGGCGCCGCTCCGAAAGCGACCTGAACCGATGCATACTACCGCTGCTTTACTCATCGGCTTAGGACGTCCGCGATTGAGCAGACTGTCTTCTGTTAGGTGGGCTTGGTTTGATTTCGGAGGATCCTGAGAGTAAGAGCATAGTTTAAGCAGCAATGTCGCCTCTGAATATTACCAGTACGAATAATAAGAGGAGGAGGAAGATGGAGTATGAAAGCTCCTATCGCTTCCTTGAGAAGTTCCCGGAGCGCCTCTCAGCTTTCCTAACTTCAATGGATAAATATCACGATGTAAGCATGCGGATTTGTGCGCTTCCAAGCGAGGAAGAAACCTCAAATACAGCAAACCCTCCTTCGGGGGCGGGAGCTGCATGACGGTGGGGAATTTACAAATGTCTGCAAATGGGGAGATGAGAACTACGAAGTCAATAATTTCCAAAAGATTTACGACTGTATACCCGTGGCTACCACGAAAAGGCGACGAACGGACTGCGACGTTGAAAGCTGCGATAACTCGTAGGATGAGGGGCCGATGAAATGCAGTTAGGACCGGAGAGTGTCATCCATTCACAGTATTTCACGTATAAAAGTATCGGGCATATCCGCAGTCATATCAATTTTCTAAGGTAAATTAAAAGGTGATGATGCCTTTTGGGAATATTTGAGCTCTTCGATTGGCCAAGGGAAGGGAGCAAATGCCCTTTAGACATATTCGATATTTTCGTTTGGCTATGCCTACACGACCGTTCGTACCACCACTCTTCGCTTCTGCACCTACTGATGTTGTGTGCGACTAGGGGAACGGTGGTATTCAATCAATCTCCTAATGAGTTTTCTTAGGCATCCACCGTTCCGAATAACTTGAAGCTCTAACGGTTAACAGCTGTACTGCTAGCGTTGCCGAGACGACTTATGGGGTAGGCCGATCTAAACAGGGTTAGATCGCCGAAACAACAGTTCTTGGCCGGGTGAAATCCGGGTCATTCCGGTACGTAGAATCGACTATAGTGGGAATGAAGAGATTCTCCGCATGATACAAATCACCTTTCTCACATGCCCGCTCATCTAACCCCCCTTTCCTGGGCCTCCCCCTAGTTGAGTTTGACGACAACGACCATGAATGAATCCGCTGTTTACAGGGCGTGACTAGCCGCTGCAACAACAACAACAACAACGTTACCGAGATACATTAGCCGTTTACCGCTGTCGAGAGCCGCTGACCCCGTCCGCTTTCGGTTATTTGATCAGCTATCATTGTAGGAAAGACCGTGGTCGCTAATATTTATCGGCTCTTTCCTCTCTATATCTCTCTCTACCCAGAAGTCGTATTCTCCACACCACAGCATGGGTTCACAATCTCACAGTAGGTACACAGTCTTCCATCGGGTGCATTCCCTATATTCACCCACATCTAATTACTCAATTATTTTACAATGAAAAAAGCTCTGCAATAAAAAATATGAGTCGAAAAAGCATTCTCAAGAAAATATTTTATTTAATGAGCTTCAAAAACGTCGACGATGGGGAGACCCTAGACGTATAGACTGCGAGTAAACGAGACTTTGTTTTGAAGAAAAATATTTTTTTGTCAAGAGACCTATTGACTCACCACCGTACACACCTGCCCTTTAAGCACTTCTGGCCTGCTTACGCTTCCCACTGAAGTTAGGTCACATTTCTGCTGGGCTGCATAATTAGGCTATCGTAGCGCCGCGCAGCGCTTTGTCAATTGATGTCACTGTGCATTTGGTCGATGTATAGCCGCAGCATTTAAGAGCAGTAGTCGCACACGACAAGTATTAGTAGCTCCTGTTACTGGTACGAAGCAATCTAACATCCCCGAAAGCAAATATGGAGCTAGTGATTTTTGACATTTCACGGCACATGTTGATGCCACAAGCATTGTTGACTTGAGTGAACGCTTCAATGGCAACAGCAACAGCAACAACAATAGCAACAGCAACAAAAACAACAACAACAGCTTACCCCAGCGCTAAAATCAACTCTTGTTGGGGGCATGCAAAGATGCTGCTATTGATATCACACACACTCAAAGCACCCACATTGCTGGTCTACTTGTATTAGTAAAGTAGCACACTGTATTCTAAGCCGCAGCGCCTCTAAGTATGCAACGATTACATACATATATAGCGTAATGTGTGTGAGGCTGCGTCATGTGCGTAATTATGCAGCTACTGGCTGTCGTGTAACATTTTGTCATTGCCTGAGCAATGACGTCGATACAACAACTACATAAAACAATTACAACAGTGACAATTACAACAATGTGACTGATTGCTGATGGGCATGCGCCCAGTGGCGTCAATTGCCGTGTCCAGTCAAGCATTTACTCCATTCATGCCTTCACGCACAAATCGCATTGCGGCTTGTTTTGTGTTGTTGATATGGGCCAACAGCGGCAGCATCATCATCAACGGTGATGATATTAGTTAGGCGGAGGAGTAGGTACTTGAACATCTAGTACTTGTGTGCCACCCAATGTTGTGTAGTGCCATTAAAGCTTTGACACGAATGCTCATTAACATTTCATGCAACAACTCTATATAGTTAGTTCCGCTTTGCATTGTTGTTGTTGTTGTTAGTGTTGCTTTAGTCCACTGTTGCCGCTGCCGACGTTGAGTTATTGTCTTATTTCATTGTTGTTCATTTGCATAGCTGTGCCTATTTTGCCAGCAATTGGGTTGACTGTTGACTGTGCCATTAGACCGAATTTTCAGCGGCAACTAAGGTATTAGCCGAGTGAGCAGGTGTGCCAAATCTGTTTGTATTTGTATGCAGCCTCGCTGTATGTGTGAGTCGCTGTGCACACAAAAATCTTTCTCAGGAATTGTTTTCTTTAATTTTTCCCCCCCGCTTGCTTCCCACATATTTGGCCATACAAAAATCTAAGGAGAATATGCTGCAAACTAGATTATCCAATACCACGTAGAATCGGGGACTGAAAATGGCAGTTGTTGAGGAAACCAATTATCGAAAAATTCACTCGCACTGATATTTGCCTCAGTTGTCTCATGAATTTGAAAATAAATGTTTTTTTGTAATTTTTATGCAATATAAAAACCCGTTATTTTTAATCTGGGTTTCAAAAATCTTATTTTTTTATTATTATTTATTATTATTAATATTATTATTGTTATTTTTGTTATTTCCTTTCATCGTTCCATGTATTTTGAAAACAAATTGTTTTTGTAATTTTTTTGCAAAATAAAAATATATTTGATATTTCCATTTTTTTTTTGTAAATCTGAAAATAACATTAGGATTTATATGATTTATTTATTTTATTCGACACATGAATTTGAAAATGAATGGTTTTTGTACTTTTTATGCAAAATTTAAAAAAAAAACCAGTTACTTCTGGTTTTTATTTAATAAATCTCAGTTATTTTTGTTATTTATTTCATAAGTCTCTTGTATTTGAAAATTAATTATTTTATAATTTTTATGATAAATTATTTTAATTATTTTAATTGACTTGTTTTTGTATTTTTTTCGAAATTAAAAAAAAAATAACAGTTAACTCTGATTTTTATTTTATGAATTTCATTTATTTTTGATGAATTTGAAACAAAAAATTATTTTTATGTAAAACTGAAATATAACGGCTTTCTGATTGTTATTTTATTAATTTCGTATATTTTGTTTTCTTTACTTATGTACGTTTAATCAATTTGAAAAGAAATTGTTTTGTACTTTTTTTGCAGTATTAAAAACAATAACTTTTATTCCTAATTTTTATTTTATAATGATGCAAATAAATTATTTTTGTAATTTGTATATGCAAAATTAAAAAATAAACAGTTATTTCTGGTTTTTATTGTATAAATCTCAACAATTGTTGATATTTATTTTATTCGCGGATAATTTCCATTTTCATGAATCTCGAAACCAATTAGTTTTGTACTTTTTATGCTAAATTTTTAAAAATACTTAACAGCTCCAGAAGATGTCGGGTGACTTAGAACGAACTCAATACAGAGCCTAAATTTATAGAAAATTTTACTCTATGTTCAATGAACTATGAAGGTCAGGTAAAGTCATTCTGCCTTGATCCAAACTGACCAACACTTGTAGAGCTGCATGCGAAGGAAATGGTGAAAACTGAAAAAAAGTATAAATCCTCGAGTTTAGCGCAACGACTATAAGCTGGAACATTAGTGTGAGCAATTTTAGCGCTAATCAGCTCTCATTAGATATAGTGAGACAATGCTAATTCGGCGGCAATCGATTGTGGCCCTCGCCACTCTCAATTTTGTTACCTGCAATTTAATTACTAACAAAGTTGTTTTGCGAAATTACTTACTCCAGCGTCAAGAATTTTTTGGGTACCATAGTTTATTTGATTAGCTGGTGAGGCACTAAAAGGCGTTTTGACTTTATCCTAAAATCCACACCACCCTGCTGGCAATGAGCTAAAGGCTAGTAATACTGCTAGTTACCGCTCATGATTCCTGCTGCACTTGCCGTTTGTCCTCTGGCGGAAGTAATTGTGGCATTCTTGAGTTTCAAAGCGTTAAACACGCCGAAAATCTATTTGAATGGTCACTGGAATATTATTGGTTTTATTTCTCAAGCAAATACTGGTGCGAATTAAATCCAAGAATGTCGAAAGTCCACACGGCGTCGTTGAAAGAACCGCATCAAGTTTTACTAGTCACTGGGACATAGTAGAGTTAAGCAAAGCTATTTTGCGTTAAATAGTCTAAGGCGAGATATAATACATACACTCGAATTATCTCGGTCTGCTTAATTTTGTCGGGCAGCTGTTTTATTTACTTTCGACGAAAAAAATAGAGTGAAAAAGAAAGTGAGGTACACAGAACTTGAGAGAACTTTCAAAAACTACACACGAGAATAATAAACTAACTATAAATAAGGGACAGGTTCATTCAAAATTTAATGGAGGTGAAAAAGTCGGGAACATTCAAGCATCACTCACTGTCCAAACAGCATGCACGACTGGGAATGCTATTTAAATTCATAGGGTATTTTTTTTTTTTTTTTTTTTTTTGACAAAGCAACGGACATGGAGGTCGTGGTCACCTAAAAATCTAACACTGCCTAGCAGAGGGCACAGTGAAAAAATAGCAGACAGAAACTACCGACAGACCTAGATATATGCTGAGTGGAGTCTTCTTCGGGCTTTCAATTTACTTTTCGAAAATAAAGATATCCATAATTTAAGTTATTATGTGTAACTGTTAAAAGCTTATTGCGAATTTGCTCTAATATTATGCATTTTAATAAGTAGTTATTACAAATATGACTCTGAATTAACTTACCCGGTTTTTCTTTTCACTCTTTACAGCCGATATCCTACCACACCTCTGCCACAATGTCAAATGTCCGCCCATGGCCGATATAACCTGCCCGCCGGACAGCAGTGTACGCGAAATTCTCAACACTATCGAAGTTCAGCAGTTTACCGCCGCACCCGACATCGCGCTCGACGAAATTCTATACAACACCACCATCGAAATCGATGAAGAAATCTATGCCGAATGTTGTTTGGCGAAGAAGTGCGCCTGCAAAACCTGCTACATACCCGACTGTCATGGCGAAGATGAAGTGGTCGTAGAACTACAACCCGAATCGATCAACAAACCCGGCCATTGTTGCGGCGAATATGAATGCCAAGTCAAACCGAATTGCACAGCTGGTGGCGATAGCCAGCTGTATTGGCTAAAAGGTTGTCAGCGCTGCCACTGCTTCTCGGGCAAACCGATGTGCATACAAATCTGCGATGAGGCTGCCAACAAAACCAAAGCTATTTGTAAGCCAGAAAAATTGAATGTCTTCTTTGAGCATGGCGAAAGTTGGCGTGTTGGTTGCTATGAATGCGAATGCGTCGATGGTGTTGAAAAGTGTGTGCTACCCTTTTGCAGCAACGTAAATTGTCCGCGCGAGCGTCAGGTGACGCTAAAGGATGGCTGTTGTCCCATTTGTTGGCCCGATTGTGCGCCCATGCCGAATGAGCTGCTCAGCAACAGTAGAGCTGCGGCAGATAAATATGGCAGTACAGTTTCCCGCCATTACGATGAGGATGTAGTCGTTGAAGAGGCGGGCGATAATATTGCGCAACATGGCAACAGTGACTATAGTGCGGAAAATGAGATTGACACATTGCCGGATATACCATTCGATGAGGAGGAGAAATCGTTGATTGTCGCTGTGGTTGAAGCGCAGACCACTAGCAAAACCGCAGCAGATGGCAGTTCAACCACCACTTCCAAAGTAACCACCGCCAACCCAGCTGGCCACTCAATTTCTAGCTACGGTCATGCCGAATACTTGCCCACATCGCCCACAACTGCCGCACCATCAGCAGCACAAGCAATCGCTGCGCTTGCCAGTGAACCGGCTATAGCCACCGCTTGCCCTCCTCCTGCTGCTGCAATCGGGCGCCATGAAGCGCCTGCCACTTTCCAGTTATACCCCGAGGATAGCGTGCCAGAAGTTCAGGTCGTATCAGAGTCTTGTAAGCATTGGATGATTTATATTGTTATTGGCATTTTGGTCGCTTTCATTGCCGTGTTGATTGCCTGGATTATCCAATTGCGTTTGAAACAGCGCTCCTATCGGCCAGTATCGCACATTGATGATAATTTCAATAAGATGTCCTGTAATATAAAAGCAACAAATGCGTATGTTTAGGTGAAAGCAGTTGAAGAGAAAAATAGATGTATGATAAAAGTTTTAATTGTGTGAGATAATGGCAGCTAAATCTATAAGATAATCTATAAAATTATAGGCCAGCGGAAGATTTAACGATTCACAAAGTAGCCCAACATTGGCCTGTTTGTAGTTGAAAAAGTTTGTAGGTAAAAAAAGGATCCCCTCATTTAAACCACCAAAATCATTTTGAACACAAACGTATTTAATTTGGGTTTTTTTTTGAGGAAGTGTTGAAAAGATTTTCGAAATTTCGCATAAACATAAAATCAATAAGAGTAGGAAAAAGTTGACAGTATTTAAAAAGCAGTTCAACTGTACTGAAATTAAGGAAGCACGGCTTTCAATCTTCCAACTCAGCTTTGGGTCAATAAAATGCTATATTTACTACTCTTAAATAATTAAATTTCACTCGACAACACTTTTTTAGGACTTCTTGATTTGGACAATCCGGCTATGTCTTATATTCGAACGTTGAAAGTTATTATGTCGAAGATTCTTGCATTCTAAATTTTCAGCCAACTTTTCGTTTATTTCTTTAGATTTGGTATTTGCGTTTGCCAGGAAACCGATCATAAATACTTTTTTCCTTAACATGGAGCTTAATTTGTTAAATTTTCATAAATTTATCCTATCGTTTTGTATTTCGAATGTAGATATAATCCAGAAAAAAAGAAATAAATAGATTTTATAATTTTCTTTAAATAAGTTCGACCCATCGCCATCTATCGGGTTAATTATTTGCAAAACCATTTCTTATCTTGAGACGAATACATATTCTGGATAAGAAACAAATTGAAATAAAATTTTCGAAAATATCTCGGATTTAGGGTCACCTTGTGGATCAAACTGTAGGCTTTATCTAAAGAACCAAGTACGAAGATTGGATTGAAGACGGATCCGTAGTTTTTTTAAATTAATTGTCTAACACCAAACACTGTCATTGTACAGTGAACTTTTCCAATAGTTTCAAGATTTTTGTTCCTTTTTTTGTTTTGTAATTTTTTATAAAAGTAGAGCTCGCATTAAAATAAAATATACATCAAGGAATTAGTTACACTTTCATTAAAATTTGGAATTTTTAAACAAAATTTTCAGAAACTTTTCCCCCAAATTTTTTGTTTGACCCATTACTACAAATTCGGCTAAAAAATATATCAGAAATTTCTGTAAACTAAAACTATATATTTTTTAACAGCTTGCTCAAAAAAGTGCTCAACATACTGTAGCTCACAGTGAATAAGTTATAGTTGTATTTTTTTGCAATATTTGCAAATTTTGTGAAGTTCCGATGTCACATTTTTTTCCTTAATTCTTTATAAAAATATAATTCATTCAATAATACATACCATGAAAATAAAAATTTTCAACTTTCTAAAAATCTTAATTGTGTTGAGATCTTTAATGGTGTTGAGATAACTGAATACCCGACAAACTTTTGAAAATTATGGAAAAAAATATTGAAAGATTCAACGTCGATTTTTTCAAGTTTGTCAAATTTTCGAAACATTTTTACATAGTTCAAAATATTTTTTCTACTGGTTTATATTACTAAAAGACTTTATTTTTTATAAAAAAATGTTTTTTTTCAAATTTGTTAAATTTTCGTTAAAATTTTGAAAAATTTAAGGTAGTTAACTTTTCGTAAAGTTTTTACAGTCTAAAATTTGCAATGGTTCTTATTATTAAAGGAACTATATTTTTAGTAAAAAAAAAATTGGATTTCCCAATTTTGTTCAAATTTCGCAGAATTTTTGCAGTCTAAAATTTTGATTCTAATAGCTTATATTGTTAAAAGAATTATATTTTTATAAAAAAATCGATTTGCCAAACTCGTTAAATTTTCGTAAAATTTTTAAAAAATTTTAAATTTGGATTTTAATGATATGTATGTATATATTTATTATTTTATAAAAAAAATCAATTTTTCCAAGTTTGTTAAATTCTTGTCATATTTCTACAAAATTTCGGTTTTAACGTCTTATGTTATAAAAAAAAGCTGTATGTTTATTAACAAAAAATCGATTTTTCCAAGTTTGTTAACCTTTCGCAGAATTTTATTGTTAAAAAAATATATTTTTTTAAAAACAATCGATTTTCCAAACTTGTTAAATTTTCGTAAAATTTTTAAAACACTTAAAATTTGGATTTTAATTATTAAAATATATACACATATTTTTATAAAAAAAACAATTTTTACAAATTTGTAAAATTTTCGTAAAATTTTCATAAAGTTTAAAATTTGGATTTTTATGGCTTTTGTTCGTATGAACTATATTTTTATAAAATAATTTAAAACAAATCATAAGAAATGTTGCCAATATTGCAAAAAAAACAAATATGTTCAATTTAAACTGTGAGCTACGGTACATTTCTACACGTATACATTCATACAAATTTATTTTCTTTTTTTTTCAACATTTCCTTTTTACAATCCCAAATATTTGTTTGCTCTTTTTTGTTTTTTGCATATTGTAGACGAAGATCTCAATTTTTATTTGGATTAAATTTTTATTTGGATTAAATTTTTATTTCGCATAAAGAGTTTAATATTTTCGACAAATAAAATATCATTGCTACCAACACAGTTACTCGTACACACACACATATGTACATACACACATACAAACATGCATAGATGCATCCACACACGCAAGGAAAATCATACACCACTGTTTGATAGAAAAAATCTTACTATAAAAATTTAACTGAAAGTATTGAAATTTTTATTTTGCTTTATTTTAAAGTTACAACTTTTTTAAAGTTTTAATTATTTTAAACTTTATATATTTAGTAGTTAAAATTTTTTGATCTAAGTACTTTTTTCGCTTTATTAAATTGTGAATGGTAGCATACTTGGAAATAACTTAGCGAATAGCAAATATAGTCAGCTTAATTGAGCTGTTTTGGAAAAAAAATTAATTCAGGAAAATAAGAAAATATTTTTTTTCGCAACTAATGTCATTACTTCGCCAGACAACGAGTATACCAATATTTTCATAATATATGTACGTGTTTGATTTACAAAAAGTTTCATTAAAATTCTAGATTAGTTAAAAAATACCTATAGTATTAACTTGCATAAATTTAGTTTACGAATAATGAAAATTTAAAATTCATTTTAATATTTAATTTGAATAAAGCAAATAAAACTTAGTAACATTTATATAGTGTGCGATAATAAATAATAATAATAATAAAAAGAAATATATTTGTTAAAAAAATGTACACACTATGTATGTATGTGATATTTGTTGATAAGTGTTGCAAAGGAAAATGTATAAATATAATAAATAAAAAAAATCAATGATGTAAAAATGCTGCATACAAAGCAGATACTAATTTAGCGGAAGAGTTGCATGGTAAACGCAAAATTCAATTAGATAGCGACAAACAAGTCTCACACTTTTTATGATCGAAACAAAAAACACGCTGATCGAACGAACATGTTTCTTTTATTTTCTTCTTTTTTTTAAATAGCATAAGAATTACTATAAAGTTTTGAATTAACTATTCTTTAATCGTAAGTGAAAATATAATAAACGAAATTGTGTATACCAACATTTGTATATTTTTAAGTTTAATTTACGCATTGATTATAAGAAAAAAAATCAAAATAAAACCAAAAAACATTGAATTCATGCATTTCAATTTATTTAATAGAGAGTTATAAAAACTTTTGACCACACAACTCCAGGTAAGTTTGATTGCTGTCCAGCTGTAGCACAGGAAAAGAATTTCGATGCCCCCCCCACAAACAGGAAATTTTAACTCTTATTTCAAGAACTATACGAAACCCTAGAGCTCCAGAATATTATAGAAAATTATTCTTCAAAAATGTCTCATGGGGGCATACGTCTTCGAATTTGAATTAATAATGGACTCCAAATGCGGGAGGTATGAACTGCAGGATGAAACCATAGCCCCCACATTCTATGAGTGTTCAACGTTTACCGGAATGCGGTTCGAGTTGCTTGGTGAGGGCGAGCTATAGGTCTTGGCGTCGGTCAGGCGAAAAAGGATATGGAGATTGTTACAGATTACCAAAGGAGCATCAGTGTTTTCATAAAGTGATTATCCTGGCGCATAAAGAGAAGATTCTCAAGCCGTCAAAACTCAGGTGACACCATTGACGTGTTCGTTCTCCGTAAATCCCACTGATATCAGCCGGTTCAATTTAATTTAAACTTACCCAAATTTGGGATGCTAGAAACGGGTAAAGAAGATTTCGAACAACCTTGCACTGTTGTTAAATTCACTATTATTCAGAAGCAGTATTAGCTTTTATTTAAAAAAAAACTATCACAAACATACCAGCAGCAACTACATATGTTCAATAAATATATTGCATTACATTTTCCTGTTGGAATTCCAAATTGCTCATCAATCATAAAATTCAATTTCCTTTTCTACAGCCGCATTCTTCGAAGCTTTAAAGATTTGCTGAAGCATAGCTGCAGTATTCAACTGGCCGAAGGTCATCTGCCAACATTGCTGCAATTGATATGAACTTTAAATGGTAGTGTCTCTCAAACAAACCAATAAGTAAATGCAACTACGCATACCGAGAATGCATATGAAGGAACAAATAGAATATTTGATGAGAAATAAATGCAATCGACGGCAGGCATGCAATTGTTATGGCGTATTGCAAGGAAAATGACATATTTGACATAGCCTTGTGTCTGACGCAACGATACGGATGAAGGTTGGGAGAAAATTTGTGCAGTTGAGTTCGGGTTTGAGAAAAGACAGAACTACGATTCTGTTAAAGTAAGTGAAAGGACAGGAAAGCAGGTGGATGAATAGAGTTCCTATTGAATTTTTATATGGAGTTGATATGGACCTGATGTGGTAAACATTTCTATGCTTCGATAGCACAACTGCCGCCATTGAATTTCCAATATATCTTACGAAAGAAGGTGTTGCTTATTCTTTGCCAAGCCTAGCGTATCTTTTGAACTTGCAACACTTTGAAAAGCAGCTGCTTCCCGCACTCAAGTCAGTGTAGTCACAAAAACGGTGAAAAGCTCTGGCATTACGCTGCACTACTTCCTATTACACTCATAGCTCCACATAATAGATTCTGAAAGTCTTTAAAAACCATTTTTCCAAAGACTACTTACATATCGTAACTCTAAGCAGAAGTCCTTGGCACTTTTTACGTTCGAAGTTTATACCTTTTGACTTATGCTCGATATATGTATGTAGGTAGTTGCTCGAGGTTTGGTTAGGTTGGGAGACTGCTGATCTTCATGTTCACATCAGCTAGACGTCGCCAAGAATCGTGAACACCTTTCTATAGAAGGTCATCTATCTGACGTCCTCATACATGTCAGCTCTGTTTTCATCCTTAAAGTTAGAGTGTCCTCATGGTTCTCGTCCCTTATAGTTTGCCTATCGAAATTTTCTCCTTTGGGACTTTGGCAAACGGAGTCCAATTCATGCTGGGATTTTTTGGTATATTTTGCGCAACTTCCATCGTTCTATTACACTTACTGGATGATATCACCCACAGCCATTTTTTGTGATTCTAGCTAATGGCCCTAGGTCCGGTTTCACCATCGCCCTGGTCGCTCACTTCTGTTAACCGCATTGTGTCTGATGTCATCTCATCGAGCCAAAAACTTTAGACAAAGAAATTCCAATAATTCTATCACATGGACATTGAAACAAGTACGATAGTATGGATTTGTTGAAGTACTGAGTCAATGTGCTTGGATTCCATAGAAAAGTGTCGGGACAAACTGCCGTAAGATTAGCACGATGCTTAGCTTCAAAACCTTTCTGGGCAATCGTCGGCAAATCTTTGATCAAATGGGCATTTTATACGGTATTGCACAGATAAACTTGTGAACGAACTACGAAAGCAGTCCGCGCAGCTAAATAGAAAAAAATGAGGTGAAAAAGGTAACCCATCCAATAGACGTAGCAGATTATCCCGTTGTGACCTCTCGTGTGACACAAGCCCAACGCTCTGGCTAGTCCATGTAGTGCTGCAAAATGTAAACTTGGAGCCGCATCTATTGGTCAGTTGAAGTTACCCTATTGTTTAGTTCTGTGACCGCCAAGAACATTTTTGGCAAGTTCAGCAAAACGAAGCAGTCGTGTCAATTGGAAACTCCAAACAGGCTAATTTCTGCCACCGGTATTTTCGGCGGGTATTGCATGGAATACTTTCAGAGCTAAAATCAAAGTATTTGTGAAGCTCATGCAGCGCATTGTTCCATCGTCTAGGAAGTTCCTTGTCGCTATCGCGAAAAAATAAATAAATATACCTTGAAACCTCTCCTTTTAATTTCAAGTGCCATATTTAGGTACAAAAACCTTTTAACCCTTTTATTAGCCCAGCGGTGCCCACTGTGCTACCCACATATTTTGTTCGCCAATTCAGTATTGCAAATGTAAGGAAATTCACTTAAAGTTATGAATGGAATTCATAAAAGACTTTCGCTGATTTTGCCCATTTACAACTAGCCATGCAAAGTTGACCCATAGAATGCAATTCGACACACGAACTATTTCGCACCCTCACGCACTCATACATGCATCTAGATATACGTATGTGGAAGAAAGTTGTGAATACCCTGCAGTAAAACTTGCTAAAAATTTGCTAAGGCAACACAACTGGTTGTTCATCTTCTACAAAATTGTGGGTTGAAACCTCTTCAGGTAAGGAAGAAATTGGCTCTTTAATTCTTTTAGTTAAATTTCTTAAATTTAATTAAGTATTATAAGTATAATAGCATTAATAATAATAATTCGCATAGCCTCCTAAAATTATAGGACACTGCGTCCTTGAAGTCCGTTTGTGCCTCTTTCTGGCGTCTCTAACGTCCACATCCCAAAACCTCGTGCGACTTCCTAATGAAGTAAATAGTTAGAGCCTTGGTGGCCGCATTCAACTATTCATGATCCTAGAAACATCAGTCTGGCTTCAATCAGGACTATATAGACATTCAAACAAGATGTGTTTAGTCATCTTGTCGCGTTCCTCTTTGAAGTAAATCTTACAATTTCATAACCCTTCAGTTAATTCTGAACAATCTTACCTTATTTCCCCCAGAATAGAACGTTCTTGGCAGAAAATGACTTAAATCTTAAATGCTTTATTGAAAAATGTTAAGAAGAAGAGCTACCAAAGAAGAAAATTAAAAAAAAAATTGTGTAAAATTCAGATTGATTGTAAACTTTTTCACATATCCAAACTATTTTTGCGAAGGTCATGTCAACTTGGTTTTTTTATGAATAAGTTGAGAATTTGAGAGTGGTTGGTAATTTTCAAATACAATTTTGTGAACCACTCGACCAGATCTACAACCTCTACTACAAAGGTCACTTGTAAAGTGTGTGGATTTTTTTTTCGTTTTGTTGCACTGTCTAGCAACAAGAAGTCTCATGAGGAAATGTGGCGGAACTTCGAAATAGCCGCTATGACTGTTGTTAGTTTTTTACAATTATAAAAAAAAACACACTCGTCCACCTAAAAGCGCGAGCCAGAAGTAAAACTTCTTTGCCGACTTCATTAAGAGGTAGAGTTATAAGTGGTAGTAGTAGTGTAATAGCTGTTGTAGTAGCACTAGTAGTAGTAGTAGTTAGCAGTAACATTAGTAAAACTGGTAGTAGAAATTAGTAGTAGAATTAATAAAAGAAGTAATAGTACAAGTTAGTAAGAATAGTAGTAGTAATTCTTTTTCAATTGATAGGAATAGTAGTAGCAATTAGTACCAGTTAAAGTAGTAGTAGTTAAAGTAGAAGTAAAAATTAGTGAAAATAATAATAAGTAGCATAAGTAAACCTAGTAGTAGAAATTAGTAAAAATAGTAATAGCATTAGAAATTAGTACTAGCATTAGAATAAATAGTGAAAGAAATTAACAAAAAAATAGTAACTGTAATTAGTAGTAACATGTGTAAGAATAGTAATAGGAATTTATAAAAATATTAGCAGAAATTGGTAAAAATATCAATAGTAATTAGAACTAACATTAGTAAAAATAGTAGTAGAAATTAGTAAAAATAGTAGTAGTAATTAGTACTAGCCAAGAAATTAATAAAAATTGTAACAGGTTTTAGTAGTACCTAGCATTTGTAAAAATAGTAATAAAAATTTGAAAAAATAATAGCAGCATTAGAAAAATAGTAGAAAAAATAATAGAAGTAAAAATTTGCAAAAATATTAGCAGAAATCGGTAAAAATATCAATAGTAGTTAGAACTAATATTAGTGAAAATAGTAGTAGAAATAAGTGAAAATAGTAAAAGAAATTAATAAAAATAGTGAGAAGTATAAGCAATAGCATTTGTAAAAATACTAATAAAAATTATTAAAAATAGTAGTAGCATTAGTAAAATAATAAATATACAATGGAAATTTTTAAAAATAGTAGCAGAAATTAATTAAAATAGTAGTAGTAAGAAGAAGAAGTAGCAATTAGTACATTTGTCAAAATAGTAATAAAAATTTGTAAAAAAATAGTAGTAGAAATTATTGGTAGAATTAATAAAAAACGTAAAAGTAGTAACATTAGCATTAGAAAAATAGTAGTAAAAATTTGTAACAGTAATGGCGAAATCATTCCAAGCACCATACTTCCATTAAATAACTGTTCATGAAGTAGAATGTCATTTGTTGTTTGATTTGGCATTTTACTATGGGTTTTGTTCGCTTTGATCAGTCAGTCAGTCAGTTCCTACCCATCCTCTACACCCATCTACTCAACCCTTCTTCCCATTTTTTTTTCTATACCTTACTAATAGCGCTACTAGGTTCATTTTTGCTTTTGTTGATGTTGTTGTTGTTCTTATACTACGCCTGCCAATCGATCATGCAAATCATGTACGTACAAGACTGCAAACAACATACTTGGACATGGAGAGTGTAAGTGTGTGTGTGTGTATGTGAATACACAGCCCCACACATCAAATGTGCCACTTCATCAATTTTCAATACGACCTTGTAAAAATCCTTCTATATTGGCAACAAAAATGCTTTATTTCGCTTTTGCTTTTGCTTTTGCATTCGCACAAACCAAAACTAGGCCGGAAGTGGTGTGTTAGTATGTATGGGTGTGTGTGTGAGTGTGCGTGTTTGTGTTTGTGTGAGCTTGTGTAACAAATCATACTTTTTGAAATTTGCAAACATGCAATTTTCATGCCAACCTATCGAGCATCTGCTTTACATATGCTATTTGGCCCATTTGCATGCAAAAGCCGTCTATCAAAAGTTGCAAATAGTAGAGTATAAAAAAAGCTTTGCAATCCTTCTTGCCCCAGTGCTCCTCAAACTAAACACTGGTGTATTTTGTTTTTTTTTTTTTGCTTTGCTTGGTTTTTTTTTCTTCAATTTTTTTCGTTTTTTTTTTTATTTTGCTTTGCTATTTGCCAGCTTCTTGCTTTGCCGCAACTTGTGACATGAATGCTTTTGGCTTCATATTTGCACTATTGTGACATAAATAAGCCACATTCATTCACACACACACACACACACACACTTGCAGATGTATACTGTGTATGTGTGCTTGCCATGCCAAGTTGCTTTTGTCAAGTCAAAGTTGTTTTCATCTACTTCCTGTGAATTTTCTTTTGCTTCTTTTGAATGCAGCGCATCTTTTTTTGCCTCGTCCCCTTTCCAACTTCCTTTGCATATCAACTCTATAAACGGATTACTTATTGAGGTGACCAAACAAAATTTCAAATTTTGTCATTTCTGATTTTTGCTGTCAGCTGAATTGGTGTTTTTTTCTTGCAATATCCTGTATGCGAATTTCTTTAACAAAAATTGACTGCTTGTATTCATTGGTAATTGTATTGTAACAAAATCTGGTTGAAAGCAAAAGTTTTCTGTTTCTGAAAGGAAATTATTCGCATTTCTTCCATGAAATTAAGTTGAGCAAATATTGTAGTGATTAAAGTTTTCCAAGATTGCATGAGGAATGCTAAAATCAAAGAGAAATTTAACACTTTATTAAATAAACAAATTTTTCGAAGCAAGCGCCGGAATGTAGCAGTTATTGGGTTTACTTTCGAAGCAGAATCAAAAAAGAAAGAAACAGCAAAATCACAAGACGTGTGAAATGGGATTCCTTTGTGAGTTTGCATGGATGTGAAGTCGAGTAATATTAAAAAAAAAAAATTTGGAGCAAGTCAGTGCATTCTTGAATAGATCAAATGCTTGATGGCTTGAGGAACTCTAAATACTTTCTGGCCGCAGGTATGCTGGAGAATTTAAAGCGGACTTATCTGACCTACAAAGCTGCAACGCCTGCTATCTTTGGTTGCCTTAACTTGAAATGAAGCTGGGAATCTTTGTGAGGCGATCTCGACCAGCCTCAAATTCCTATTGTGAAAGTTGTCTAGAAAATGATGTTTTGGAGCCATCTAAACACCTATGGTAGTACACCTCAGCAACTCTGCATTTACGAAGCTTGGGTTCAAACACTTTGGCGAAGAACTTGAAACCAAATCGATCACATTGTGATAAAAGGGAGGTATGCTTCTAGTCAGTAAGACATGCGTGGGCTTAAATCAGTATATTGTCACAGCAAATAATGTGCATCTAAAAAAATAGTCGACTTTCACAGGAGCTCCCCAAGAGCATTTACTGGCAAACTGGAATGCGCGCCCTTTGCAAACAAATTTATTTTTAACTACGTACTTCCACTGAAGAAGTCATTGGTTTTCCAACGAGCCAGAAAGAATGACCGGGAGCTGAAAAGATGAGAACACTGAGACGGAGGGAGAGATAGACCGTGATTCGCGAATGGGAGGAGGCTCCGTTTTATTAGGGCAAAGTCAAATGGTCAATTCAGAATCGTACACCCGTATTTGCTTCCCGGAATTGTTCGAAAGAATAAGGCAAATACCTAGACCCAGATCCGGCAGCTAATTTTACAGGTGGTTCCAAACTCAACAAAAGAGGAGGCAGTAGGATTTACTCCAACGAATGAGTTAGGGCTAGACCTCAGCTTTCGCTTAGCGGACCACTGCAGCGTTTTTCAGGTAGAGATAAATGTCATAATGGGGGCTGCTCGGTGTTTGACAGTGTCCTCTCCTACAGACAGACATATCACTATATACTCCGACAGTCGAGCGGCAGTTAAATCTCTTAACTCTCACAAAACAACGTCCAAAGTTGCCACAAAATGCAGAAATTCTCTCAATCTCAATCTCGTGTCTAAGCGTTCCGCGACTGAGACATGGGTCCCTGGGCACAGTGGCATTCCCAGCAATTGCGCGGCAGACGAATTGGCAAGAAAAGGGGCGGAATTACCTACGATAAATTCTGCTCTAGAAGCGGGCATGTCTCTAACCTCCTGCAAACACAGTTTAAGGGCAAAACTCATTGAGGAGGTGTACATCAGAAGGCCCTGGAACCCTTCTGTCGGATTATCAGACAAGTGTGGCCAAAGGTTGACGTAAAGCCCTGATTCGCCATAACGGACCTTCCCTCAGGCTAATTTTTTGGGTAATAACCGGGCAGTACTTTATGGGCACACACGGGAAGATATTGGGATGCCTAACCAACGTTTTCTGCCGAAGTTGCAGGGACGAAGAAGAAGTGCAGAGTATCGAACATTATGAACACTATTTGTGACACTTTTCTCCTCTGGCCAAGACTCGAAACCAATTCTTTAATGGGTACTTTCTAAACTGTTTGGGCGACATGAGCTCGGAAAGTATTTCCGATCTTCTGTGCCTCGTAAGGCACACTCGGTGGTTCCCCTTCTTAGGGAAGGAAAGAAATAAGCGCATGGTTTCCGCCAGCGGTATCACAAGGGGCTTTGTCAGCCTGCGTGTGGATCCGTGGACTTGCACGGTTGCAATCGCTCTAATCTAACCTAACTTTAGTAGGCCATGAAAAGAACTCGAGCTAACTTTGGCAAAGCTATCCAGAGTTTTGTTACTGCCTAAATATTAAAAAAAAATATTAACAAAATCTGGGCTAATTACGGTTGTGGCGTAGAGTTATAAATATTTTTTTTTCATTTATCTACCACAAAACTTAAGTAGCAAACCCCTTGCGAGGGCTTCAATGGTTGAAATAAAATTTCTTAGAAGATGATTTACATTTTTTATAGTATTTTACATTTGTTTTTTCACCCGCTTCAAAGCTATTCGTCTGTAGCGCTTACCTTACTTCGTGCACTGCGAACTTTTTCGCACATTCACGCTTTTCTCATCTTTAAACTATTTCCATTTGTTTTTTTTTTGTCTTTTTCTTTTTCCATTGCAGAAAGTTTCACTTAAAATAAATTATTAATTGAAGGCGATCGTGTGCACTTAAGTGACATTAAAAACTTGGCAACAGCAGCTTGGCGCGCCAAAGTAGCGGTGATGACAGTGCAACAAACTACTTACAACCAACCAACCATTCATCCAAAGGAATTCACGTCGCTCCCCATCCAACGCCGAGTGCTACTCCCAACGCACCAGAAAAAAAACACATAAAAGGTGCAACATGTAATTACAACAACAAAGTTAAAACGCAAGTAATTTGCAAACAAGCAACTCATTTTATTTAAATTGTTGTTGTTGTTTTTTTTTTTGGTGTCTTTAATTTTTTTTCTGTAGCAAGAAGTACCAACTAGTTGAGCGACTGCCGAATTTACCAAATGCGCTTGGCTGATTTCGGTGTTACGCTTTTGCACACCGTGACTCCAAAAAGACCAAAAAAAAACACAACAAAAATTAAGAAAAAATGCAGCGCAACAATTTGTCGCATCAGTGCACTGAACGGCAGGCGTAGCAAAGCTCAAAGCTGGTAATAATGCGGAGCCAGTGTTTGTGTGAAGGAGTAGCGCGCGCGAATTCAAAAATGTTGCAGCAACAGCGAGGGTACTTTGGATGTTTGCCGCGTCGTTGTCACTTTGGATTTTTGCTCATTTCACGTTTTTGCATTTTTTCCACATTTCCCAGTGCAGCAATTTTTTTGCAATTTTTTTGCATCTTTTTGTTTTTCGTTGTTTTTTTTTTTTTGGTGTTTGTTATGTGGGTGCCTCTTTGCTGTCGTTTTCTGCACCTGAATTGAATTTTAATTAAAATTTACGCGCCGCCACGATTGCCCTGTTGAATGGCCGGCTGACAGTTACCAAATTTTTGCAAACATAAAGATAGTCTGTTGCAAATTATAAGTTCACTTTAGTTTAAAATATTTTTTCAAATGTTTTTCTTTTATTTGATTTCAGTTAGTTTTCAATTCAAATACATTTCGTTCTCTAACAAAAAAAAAACAATTTAATTTCAGGAAGGTGCTTGTTTTTTATTGAAAAAGTTTTTTTTAAATCATTGTTTTAGTTTTTCATTGCTTGATCAAAAATAAGCGTTATTTTTGGAGTTCCAATTTTCTGATTATATTTTATCGATATTTTTTTGTTTTTTTATTTTTTCTTTATTTTGATGTTTTCGATGGAATTTGATCGTTATTTTGTAATTTAATAAATAGATCGATACCTTGTCATTTTTATTTTTTCGATCAAAAATAATCGTTATTCTTGGATTTCATTTTTTCCGACAGTTTTGACCGATATTTTGTTATTTTTACTTTTTCGATCATGTTTGATTGATACTTTGTGAATTCTATTTTTTCGATCAAGACAAAACGTTTTCCTTAAATTTAAATTCTTCCGATCAAATTTGATCTATGTTTTGTGACATTTCTTTTCGGTCATAAAAAATATTATTGTCATCGCCGCCAAATTTGCTTGCATTTATTGTGATCGGAAAATTTTAGATAAAAATGCCAAAAAAATATCGTTCAAATATGATCGGAAAAATTTTAAATGCAAGAATAACGATTAATTTTTTTTTTGATAAAATTAAAATCACAAATCATATTTTATCGAAAAATAAAAATTCAAAAATAACGATTAAATCATAAATATTTTTTAATAAAAATCAAAATGTTCTCTCCTTCATATAAGTACCCATAATTAATGGGCTACAAAACTGCATATTTTTTTAAGTTTTAGATTTTGAAGGAAATTTTATTATGATTTTTTTTAGTTAAAAAAAAAACTTGGCTCTTAATGAACAGCATATTCGAAAATTTTCAAAAATTTCTTTTTTTAAATTTGAACTTTTTTTTAAATATTTGTCAAACTATTATGAGTTCTTATAAAGTTTTTGTTAGAGAATCAACTATATTTTAATTAAATAAAATAAAAAAGAATTGAAAAAATATATAAATATGTGATGATCTTATTATTTGCAATGGAGTGTAGGTACACACACACACACACACAAATTACCATCAAACTGTGAATTGTTGCTGCTGTCGATGGCTTGTCGCAATTATGGGCAATGTTGTTGTTGTTGTTGCTGTACTTGTTGCTTGCACTCGCTCGATTGGCGTTGAGGCATTTTAATGTCATGTCAGATGGCAGATATTGTCAAGTGGTGGTGGCGTTGCTTGCACCTTCGCGTTCACAATATGCGCTAGCGTTCGCAGGTATGCAGGTACTTACATAGATACAGTGGCTCACAATGAAAATGGACCAGTATTACTTATAGTTTTGCAACATTTTCCATGTTGATTTCGTTTCGTTAAGTTTTTATAAAATACCGTAAAAATAGTAATTTATTAAAAACCGTAGTAATAGTATTTTTTTAAGAATTTGTACACAAATTTAAATAGTAAAAAAAATTTATTAAGGTTGCCACCTTTCAAAAAAAAATTAGAAAAATTTTATATAAAGGAAGTATTTACGAAACATTTTTGAAGGTACTCTACACCATATAAGTTAGGGTTACCATGTGTCTAAAAAATATTTGGGAAAATGTTGTTGCCAGATATGTATCTAAAATAGCAGAAACAATTAATTTAAACTAAGCCCAATATAAAAAAACCTTTCGGAAAAAGTATTAACAAAAAATATATAAATAATAACAGTATAATACTGGGGGTATCAAACTAAACGTGCTTGAAAGGCTTAGACAACAAATTTGAATATAGGGTTGCCGCACACCTAATAATTGTTAAATAATACGCCATCAGTCATTTTATTTTAAAGTACAATTGATTCATGATTTGTATATATATTTTTCATTCTTGTCGGTTAAAAGAATTTGAAACGGTTCGACTCGGCAAGAGGAAGGTGCATAGCTTTTTTTATAGGCCATTGAATCTGTGTGTAATAAAGTCTAAGTTCCAATTTCCAAGAAATTTCTTTCATTTTGGATAATTTTTTTTTTTAGTGGTGGTCTTCCGCAGTTTTCTTTCATATAAGTTTAAGTAATATTTCATATGGTAGAAAATGCGCTAGGCCATCAGAAAAAAAAAGTTATTAATATAGCAAACAAAAATAGCACTGAACCATTTTCACCGTGACCCACTGTACGTATAGTTACATATCTAGCAAAGCGGAGTCACTGTTCGCTCATTGTAGTTTGCCAAATTTCTGCGCTTTTGCTTCAATCTCATTTTTAGTATCAGATTATTTTTTTTTTCCTTGTTCTTTCAATTCACAGTGATTTTGAGTTTTTTAGTCAGCTTTACTTTACTTTCTGCCAGTTCGCTTTATTTGAAGGCACCCACAAGCATTTTAATTATATGCAAATTAATTGCAATCCCATCACGTCGTCGTTTTTTTTATATTCTTGTTTTCTGGCAGTAATTAATGGCCACAAGTAGTCAGTCAAACAATCATTTAGCCAGTTTGTCGATCAACTGACTCATTTTATGTTTGCTTAAAGTATTTTTTTTGTTTTGATTTATTTTAGAAATAACAATTCAAAGGTGCACGTACATTGACTTTTCAATATCAGTGTAAATCATTTGCAGTGCATTAATTTGATTAATTTTTATTAATAGCGGTAGTCTGGAAAAATATGTACTTTGAACTTTTTATTAGCAATTTGCCTGATACGCCAAGCATATTTCACCAAATTAGTATTTTCTATATAGAAATAAATAATTAAAATTAATGACTTTAGACTTTGGACAAAACAATTTTTTTACACTTTTTACACTGCGTGCTCACAGAATGATTTTATTGCATTATTTTTTTTTAAGCCCCACAGAAATAAATTGCATCTGATGCTCTTGCCGGCCAGTAAATGTCACCAAAACGCGACATCAAACGGCCCAGAGGTGAACGATAGATCTGATCTTACCATGATTTTGACTAAACATCGTAGTAAATGAAAAAAAAGTCAGGCGCCCATGCCTACGAAATATTAATGAAATGTGATAATTTTGTTAGATTAGCTCAAAAAAGCCATTTTTTTTGTCTTTGAAGTCGATTTAAAATGTATGTGAGATCTGATCACAGCATCACATCAAATGATGCCATCATATGAACTCATCATATGATACGCCATACGTTTGGCATTTATTTGATAGCGAAAAAAATCGACTAAAAATATATTTACTGAAATATATACCTTCAGGTCGGATTTTTAATAAAAAAATATTGACTCCATTGCAACAAAAATATGACTACATCATATGATTATCATATGAACATCAAAAAAAAATCTTACTACAGAAATAATAGTTTGGCGCTGATTAAATATTTTTTAACATACTTATATTATACTAAAAATCACACAAGACCGGCTGCTTTTGAAACCGTTTTGGAATGAATGTGAAATCCCATCACATCATGCGATGGCATCATATGATTCATCATACGTTTGATATTATTTTATCTGATACTAATGAAATTCGAAGAAAACTTTAATTAGCATTTTATCTAACTTAAGGAAAGTTGATTAAACCAAAAAGCAAATAAAGCGATGGAACATCACAGGCACCCGAAAATTTTGGTACTCATGTCTTCCAAATGATACATATATTATGCTGGAAAAGAAAGAAGTAATTCATTTTCTAAATTAGCTCAGATACGACAGTTTTTCCCGTTTAAAGTGATTTTAAAATTAATCTAATATCTCATCACATCAACTGATGTCATCATATGATCTGATCACATGATACACCACACATATGACATTTTTGATCGATATCGGGAAAAATCAGACACAAATTAGAGTAATATCTACCTAAAGCGAAGACGTTTAGGCAATCAAATTATTCACTTCATTCTATCAACCATATGAAGGCATCATATGATGGGATCATGTGATGAAAAGTCAAAGCAAAAATGTCACTTGTTTGAGGCAGCGTATGAATTAACTAGCATCATGTAATTAAAAAACTTATAAAAAAAAAAAGTGAAGATGTAAATTTACTTATTTTTGTTTTTAGTTACCTAGATTTGTTTCAATTCGCAACGAAATCGAATTAAGCACTTTATTTTATTTTCATTTCATTTAATTTCACTTCATCTAGATGTGCATAAAAGCTTTTATGAAAATGCAACATGGAGACACGATTGTCATACGCTCTGAAAACGCCACTCGAATAGTTGACATCAAAAACCCAACAAAAAAATTTTTCATTATGAAAACCTCAACCTCCCTCTCCTCCACAAAACTATCTGGGTAGCAAAATTTATGAAGCATGTACCACTTCGTAATTCATTGCTCCAGCTTTCAAACGCCTGAAATTCCAAAAAAAAGCGATTTTTTAATTTGGTGAATTAATCCACTAACGAGCTTCACCACTCAGCACTTAACACTCGGCAAGTGATTCAACCAACCAACCAACCAGCCTTTACTTACTTACCCACTCAACTCAGGCTGTTGAAAATTTTATGAATGCTCATCGCGCTCTGCGCAGCGTGTTCGGCATAAATTTTGACAGCAGCTGTCAAACGGTGGTGGTACACATCAAAAGTACTTAGTTGGCATGCAATTCGCTTATGAGCGTCAACAAATGCACGCCATAAATTTGCGAGAGTCGGGAGTAGACGTAGAGGAAGGGCAACTAATGCAAGGCATTTGAGTTTGATATTTTTGAGTAGACGTGATTTTGTAAAAAAAAAATGAGTTTTAGTAATTTGTTTTTGGTTTCGTTTTTAAACATTTTGAAGCGTACACATAAATCACTGTTGCTCACAAAATAGGCGCTCAATGTGCGAAATTTAAATTTTTACACAAAAACAATACATTTTTATTATAAAACATCGACAAAAATGGTTTAAACGCATACAAATTTAATTGTCAATTAAGCGTAAAATGGCCGCACGTTGAATACAAAGTGTAGCGAGTTCAGCGAGAAATACAGTACGAAGTGCTTTAATATGTTATGAATGCCATGGGAATTTGAAATATTCAAATGAAATGAAAATATTACACCGAGCAGAGATTCTCATTGATTTTCGAAATAACGCGTACTAGGTTGAAGAAAGCTAAAAATTAACATAACTGGTAAAAGACTAAGAAACATTAAAACTTAACTGTATTATTACAGTACTATTCATAATTGATAAGGAAAGCAACGACATTGGCGACGATAATAATATTTATGGCAATACAGTGATCGAAATCGAATGCGAGTCCGAAATAATAACAAGAGTGGAAAAGGTAAAAATAGCGTGAACGAGATGTGTCAGCGGAAATGTATCGATAACATGATCATTATCGATAAATTCAATGTTATCGATAATTATAAAGATCAATAACGATAACCATAATGCTAACTATAACTAACAACGTTAACCGTAACTTTACCGTTAGCGTTAACCAAAATGATATCGATAAATATCGATAACTTTAAGGATTGAAATTTGACGAAGAATCTCTGCATTATATGAGTTGAAATAATAATAATTTCAAATTAGATTTTGAACAGTTATTTTCTATAAAGTTTTATAGAATCATTTAACTTATACGAGAGTCTATTTGTATTGCAAAGGTTTATGAATGGCCTAACAATTATGCTGACCCGAGTTGACATTTTTCTAGTTAAAATGTGCATTTGGTTGTTACGGATATTGCAACGAATATTTTATTTTTTCTTCGAATATCCCGATTATTTTTAAACAATTTAGAGGGGTTCGCATTCCGGCAAGACAACTCTAGATTAAAATTACTGAAATTATCATCATTATCATTATCATTATCATTATCATTATCATTATCATTATCATTATCATTATTATCTACTTATTTGAACTTTAGTTGTTTCTATGTGTTGTTTTTTGCTCTTCATTTTCCTACTATTTAATGAATAAACGAGACTTTGAATTTACATTTGAATATATTATTCTGGTTCACATAAAATTTTCGGCAATCACAGCACGTTTTCGCTAACATTCACTCATTTATTATTTATTTGTCATACATTAGCGCGTGATCTTGTTTCATTATTTGTTTGAAGTTAAAGCTCATTAACTCTCAAAGCTGCCTTCAAGCTGTCAAAAAATAGAACCAAATGTTTAGACAAAAATAATTGTTAAACATATGTACAAAATTTTGTAATTTAATACATGTGCGTCCATTAAAATTCAGATCAAATTTTATGAGCTTTTAGATATTTAAATTTTGTTTAAAAAACATCGTGTAAAACTTAAATAGAAGTGACATGAACAGAAAAAGTGAAACATTTGCGGTTGCTCTCTTTGGTTTGTTTATATTAATTTAATAATGAGAGTATTTATCTTTGGTTTTGTTAGTGGTTGTACCAAACAACGCGCTCCAATGAATATGCAAAGCTTTTCCTTTTTTTATGTCCCTCAATATTATGCCTTCTTCGAAGCATCTTCAAAATTTGTGTTAATTTCTTATTGTTCTCACAATTTGCCATATAATTATCGTCTCTCATTCCCATAATATTTTGCTTTGGTGTCAACTTTATTAACGACGCCACATACAGCGCTTATTATATTTTATTATTCCTTCTTTGCCACTCCACCCACACTGGAATGATTATTTGCTATAGGACTCACAGCGTTGCTTTGGTGTGAATTTTGTGGACGTCAAAGGTTTAATTATGAGCGAAACAGCAGGCGATAATGACCAATCTGTGACCGCCAACCGCCAACCGCCGACCAGCCAATCGACGAACTCAACCAGACTAATCAGAAAAGCGTCCAACTGATCAGCCAAATGACCAACAGACTAAATGAGCAAAGCAATTTACATAATTTACATAATTTACAAATTTTGCAATGTAATTGAATGATAAGCTGACAGTTTGGTCTGGCCGTCTGTCAGTCGGTCAGTCAGTCAGTCAGTCAGTCAGTGAGCCAATTGCAGGCGCCGTTAGCCAAAGATTCAAGAATTGTTCGGTTTTGGCTGCTCATTTTGTTTGTCCATCAGGCTGTTGCTCAGTACAATTTTTGTCAGCTATACTGCCAGAAATGTAAAAATTGTATATTATTTTCATATTTATTACGAGAAAATATGCAAACATTTATAACAAAATTAAAATTCACTATATAAATTGATATCTTTTTGAGCAAATTGATCAAATAAAAATCAAATTTACTTGAGAGCTGTTTGTTCATTAAACTATAAAAATGGAGCCCTACACGAATATAGACTGAAGGAAAATTTAACATTTAAAAAAAATTAATATTGTGTATTTTGTTACTTCAGTGGCAGTCCTGATGAAAATATATTCAAATTGAAGCTTCTGCTATAATTTTCTTTTGATATCCTCATTGCAAAGCTTTTTTCAATTTTGATTTTTCTAGAGGTGGCAACCCTATTTCAAGAAGTGGGTTTAAATATTTCTTCTTAATAAACTGAATTCCTAACTAGACAGTTTTTATCATTTTAAATGAAGGACCGAAACGGTTATAATTTTAATTTAAAAAAACCACGATTTAATCGCTACAATTTTTCCATCAAATTTAATCGAAATTTCGCGATTTCTGTTTTTTAATTCTCAAGCTTTATCATAATTTTTACATTTTTATTTTTTTGAATATTCCTTATTATTGGATTTAAAAAATAATGTACGCAAACAAATTTGTGGAGCTGACAATAATAGCAACAACAACAAAAATCTGGTTCATGTTTTATGAGCGAAAAAAGGGGGAAATCGAAATCCAAGAATAACAATTATTTTTAATCCAAAAAAAATCGCAAAATCTCGACCACATTTTAGCGAAAAAATAAAAATTTAAAAATATCGATCAAAAATATAAACCACAAAATAAAGATTATGCACTGATATAAAACAAAAAAATCTTCTAAATAAAAATAATGGAAATATAAAAAAATTAAATTAAATTAATTTCGGTCTATTAAGTTTATCGGTTGAATTTATATAGGATATAAAACGAAATATATTTCGAAGAAAAAAGTTTCGAAAAAGATTTTTTTTTGTATATTACTTGTATAAAAAAATTTCCAACTTCATTCTAAAAGTGGTATTTGGAGTTATAAAATAATTATGTTTCGAGACAAACAAAGATCCGAAAAAATTAAAAATAAACTTTACGGAATTTTGGTATTTCAGAAATCAAAAAAATTGAAATCATACAATACATAAAATTTTTCGCTAAATTTTTTATACTCTATTTCTAATTGACAGCAGAAAATTTTGAAAAATAAGAATCACAAAATATAAAAAACATAAATCATAAATTAACGATTCCGCAATGACATAAAATAAAAAAAAAAAATTTCCAAAGAAAAACAATAATAATATAAAAAAATTAATGTATACAAAATTTTAAAATTTTTCGAAGAAAAAAATTCGGAAAAACATTCTTTTAAAAAATATTATAAAACTTGGATATAAAAATTCTCCATATTTATTTTAAAGGTGATAGAAAAAAAATTTGTTTTGAGACAAAAAAGTTCCGAAAAACATTTTTTTTTAAATATCCTTGTATATAAAAATTTTTCAACTTCATTCTAAAAGTGATATTTGGAGTTATAAAAATAAACGTATATTAATACATATGTTTCGAGACAATAATAAATATCCGAAAAAAAAATTTTAAAAAACTTTACAGAACTTTGGTATTTCAGAAATCGAAAAAATCAAAGTCATGTATTAAATTTTTGGCAAAATTTTTTATACAATACTTCTAACTGAGAGTATAAAATTTTTGAAATTAAAAAAAAAAATAAAAATTAAAAAATATTGATAAAAAACAGAAAATAGCGATTATGCAATGACATAACATAAAAAAAATATCTTCTAAATAAAAACAATAATAATATAAAAAAACTAGGACATTCGAAATTTCACAATTCCTCGACAATCTTAAGCAATAAATTGTATATTATGTTATTTTAACTAAAAAACAAGTAAATTCAAGGTAGTATTATAGTTTCAACATTTTGTTAGGGGTTTGAACCCGAAACCCCCACTTGGGTGAGCTAATGCCTGCTGGTATAAAAAAGATGCAGGCAAAATGTCGCAGCCGTTTTTAAGACTAGCATCTATGCTCTCTGCTTGGTGCAGCAGCGCCCGGGTTAAGGGATTTGTGAAGCAAAGTTTTGCATTAGATGGTTAGTAAAGTGGGTATTTTTTAAGCAGACAGAGAATCGCACGCTTATGCTCAGAAGAGGAATGAAATATTAAAATGGAAAACATATTTATAGGCGCAAGATTTGCTAAATTAGCCGCTCGACGAATACAGGAATGATTGGAAATGAAGAAGATACAATTAGGGAGACCTGTCCATCACCTAGACTATCATCGAATCAGGTTCGAAGCGCTGAATTAGACTAGCGAAAAAAGTCATTAGAAAAGTAAGTACTCGTAATATTTCCGTAAAAACATATTCAAAAGCATTTTTTTTATTTGTACAAAAAAGTTGTGAAAAGCGACCAAACCACACTAATTGTTTGTGGGAGGGGTGCTGCCACAATCTATACATAAATTCAATCAATATTTGTGTCCAACTAGTTATAGCAAACAATTCACCGAAAACCCACATTTCGCTACGCACAAAAAAAAAACGTATGCAAATTATTAAAATATTTACAATAAAAATCACTAATCTGTTATTTTCATTTGCATTTCCCAAAAGCATAAATCAAAAATTCCAGCTTTTAGTTAGTGAAGTTAATTCACATAAATAATAATTTTACATTTATGTATATTTGAAATTTTACAAATCACATTTCACATAATTTATTGAAATTCAACAATCCATAGGATTTGTGGTAATTTACTAGCGATTTCATTAATACTCGCAATAAATTGTTAACATTTTTGTAAAGGTTAAAAATTTAGGAAAAATGTGTGCATACATAACTGTAGCATGAAAATATTTGCTTTCACAAATTTTCATGCTGTTTTGGATTTTAAATGCTTTAATTGTTACACGAGGGATTAAAATTTAAGTAAAGAATTCAGCGGCAGGTGTTGCATTTCATTTCAGAACTAGATATAGCAAAAAAAAAATTAAATTAAATATAGCCAAATTTTATAAGTAATAAATTAGTGTTACAATTTTCACATAATGAATATGCAACACTATTGAAATTAGCTACCGAAATCATTCGAATTCGAGGATAGACACAAATCTCTTTTTTTATTTGATATATCCAATGCAGACGTGGTTTTATACTTTACACCCAGGCGCCATAACAAGGCAAATTCGACCCCTAGACATGAGTCAGATATTGCAAGGGCACGTGCCTCAATCTGCTGCGGTTTGGGGTTGAGTGAGCTGTACTTTTTACTTTGAAATCGTGCAAGGGTTCTTCTAGGGAGTTGTCGAACGAAGGGATCTCAACTTGTGAATAAAAAACGTTGGTTGTCTTTTCGGATTGTGTATATTTAATATCTTAATTTTTCCCACATTAGGTCCAAATACGGATACTCCTTTTAGAGACTTAAAGAGTCTTATGATTATTGACATTGGCTGGTGTCTTCCGAAATTCCTACAAAAAAATGTATCGAATGTTTAAATTGGAGGATTTTGACGGTCAGTGCAAATCACCAAAAAAAGAGATTAGGCAGCTCAGAAATGTAATCTTCAAAATTTCGTTTGTGCTCCAACGGGTGTAATAGCCCTTCGTCGGTTATATGCGTAGCCCCAGATGGGATAATATGGCTTTTTTTTACATATCCACAGAGTTGTCGTTCATAATGATCGTAATTGTGTGCACTTTGTAAGGAAACCTCTTCGCTTTGTTCACCAAAATTCTCTGTAAATACCGCCAGATATCGAGGTTCTACTGCGACATCTTTAGCAGCCATATGCCATGTCAGCAGGACGGCCGCGCTGAGGCCGGCAACTTCTGCCCTAGGCGAGCGACTAAACGTCCTAGTGTTTGCCCAGTTGGTATCGGTCGATCGGCACATCTGACAAAGCCGAATATACATTCACCGTTATTTCCAAAAAGCATATCTGGTCCTATTATAGGCTATTAGAAAACTCGCTAGGTAGAGCTGGAGTCAAGTTATTCGTACAGTTCATATTTATGCACCGATTTTGAAAAAAATTTATGCTTCTTGCAAATATGAAAAATAAGTCTGCAAAAAATGGGCCAGCTAGGTGTCGCTACAATCGAATTTTTCAGAGTATCTGTAGTTATGATATAATTTTGATGAAATGAGAGGCCTATGCAGCGAGTGCGATGATAAATACTTTAACGAAATATTAATCCGACAGATGGCACTATGGTGACGAATTTTGTCCCATGACATATTATTTTATCACCACTGCTCAGCATGAAAATAAATCACTACTCAAAATAGTAAAATTTTAAATCAGAATATTCTCTGTTTTTGTTGTGCTCTAGAAATGTTGAAATTGAATTCGTATGACTAGTAATCCGCACAACTGATCGTTTCATACCTTGTGATAAAAATCAGCGATGAATTCATAAGGCCACTTTGGCTCCTTCCAATTAATTTACCAGCGACAACTGTCACCCAGTATTCAACCACCAGATGGCGCGTGACATTCCCGTCGTTAATGTATTCGCTGAGCTTATATTTGAACAGCGACATCTGTAATTCAATAATCGAAGTAAAATATGTTACAAAACCAATTATGCCCATATATTTTTAAGTTCTGCACCAAAATTCTCTGTAAAGACCGCCGGTTGGTGCCCAATGTCATAGCACGTTGCCTGGTCAATAACTCCGGGGCCTTCTGCAACATCTTCAGCCACAGCCTCGATATTCTCAGCAAAACAGCTGCTCTCGGCCGGCAAGACCTGGCAGCATCTCGCATTGACCTACATATACTCCTTTGCCGAATTGGTGGCGGTCGGCCGGGAAGTCAGTTTGCTGGTTTAGTGCCAGAAATTGCGTTATATACAAAAATTTTTACTCTTCACTAAAAACCGCGTTGGTTTTGTCAATGCTGGACAATGAAATTTGTGTTTCTTACTTTCGCGACAGCGGTACTTCAAATCTTTAAATCGTCAACGGCGCCTCAAATCCTGCAAGTGCAAACGAAAGCATCCCCCGGGAAGCTCTACTAACGACCTTCAAAAGGTTCTCGTTTTCAGAAAACTAAATTGTAATAATTGTAATGAATTAATTTTTGTGAAGCCAGTGAGTATTTCCAAATTTCTCTTAAATGCCAAGCAAGTCTTAAAAAACTTTTATTTTTCTTACCAAAAATAATTTCCCAAAATACTCTCCACAATTTTTCCTTGCATTTCTGCACGTTTTTATTACCAAACATTACTCATCCAACTCAATTTCGCCTTTTTTGTGGGACATTTGTCATTTCTCTTCACCATAAATCAAAAAAATGTTTGTTGACATTTCAACATGCAACCCCGCCTGCCTGTGTGCGACTATGACGAACTGTCAGAAAGGCTGCGCTGAGCACCAAAAAAAAAAGGAAAAAAATTAAATTTAAATGAAATCATAAAATTGTTAAAAAAAAATAAAATTTTTAAATGTAAACATTTCAACACGCAAGACACATTTAAATGCAAAATAAATCAATGTGGGAAGGCAAAGTTATTTTTGTATGCAATCACAGAATATTTCATCATTTTTATTTTTGATTTTTTTTTTTTTGATTGAATTTTCGTAAGTGAGGACTTTAGTTTGACTCGCAGCGCTCCATTTACGTAGGCGCCGATTACCGTTGAGTCACTTAAGCGCCCTGTTTGGAGGAGCCATCAAAGAGATAAAAAAAATGTACCTACAGCGAGTAGCGAATTTCTGATTGGATCGAACGGCAAGGTAATTGGAAACAAGTGACTTTAATATCAGATCGACGAGCTGACGGGATGAATGGAACGGAATTTGGTGGCACATGTGTCATCCATATTGAACACCCACGCACGCAATTGCTTTCAGGAACCTACACACTTGTACCTACATGGATTTGTACAAAATAACAATACATACATAGTATGTACATTTAAAGATATATAAATATGTATATAGGATGCGCGGAAGCAGGTGCGGCAGGCCACGGCCGTTTTGAAATGGAAAATATCGGCAACACGAATACAAATCACGACATCAGGTATGATTGACAGCCAGAGTATTTGAGGACGGCGGTGCGTGTGCAGATTGATTAAGAGGTAAGGATTAAAATTAAATATTAAAGAATAAATATATATTTATATAAGTCATCATCAGCTCATATTTTCATAGTTTATTTTTTCTGTACTACTGCATAGTTTAAGAAATTTTTCTCACTTTATTTTGCAAACAAAAAACATTAAATCGAATGGAAAATGACGATGACTGATGTTTATTAGTTTCCTACTCGCTTAGTTAATAGAAAGTAAAGTAAGGCTATGTAAGCGAAAATACATGATGGTAAATAGCGCTATAAAGAAATCCAAAATAAAAACGGTATCGATAACTATAAACAGATATCGATAAAAAGTATTTTCTATAGGAACGGGAAGAGGAATATAATGTGTTCTCGAATACAAATTAACACCAATAACACTATAGTGAAATCGATAACAATGACGATATCTATAACAATACAAATATATCGATAAAAATTATTGATATCGATAAGCGGAAGAGAATGTATACGCGAATATAAACAAAGAGAGATAACACTGTAGTGAAATCGATAACAATGACGATATCTATAACAATACAAATATATCGATAAAAAGTGTTGATATCGCGGAAGAGAATGTATACGCGAATATAAATAAAGAGAAATAACACTATAGTGAAATCGATAACAGCCCCGATATCTATAACGATAAAAATTGTTGTTATCGATAAAAGAAAAAGAGCATGTATACGCGAATATAAATAAAGAGGAATATTAATTATTAAATTCGATAACAATAGCAATATCTATAACGATATAAAAAAATATCGATAAAAAGTGTTGTTAGCGTAAGAAAATTATTTCGAAAGCGGAATATTACGCGATAAGCAATATGATGTTCAAATTGAAAAGCCTGTCAGCAATCATAAAATTATAAACTAACAGTTATTTAAAATTTTTTCAGATTGAAGTTGCTTAAAATTTCAAAACGAAAAAAACAAAAACGAAACCATACTGATATGATACTTTTAATTTTTGGCTTATTTGTAAAACTTCGAGGTGTCAGGTATAAAAACAGAATTTGGTTAATTTATTTAATTTAATAAAAGTATATTTTAAAGCCCTCGCGTTTTTAATAAACAAGTCATGATTTCGTCACTATTTAAGATTTATATTTTTTCGATCCCATTTGATCAATGTTTTGTGATTTTTACTTTTTCGATCAAGTTTGATAGTTACTTTTACATTTATATTTTTCCGATTACATTTTATCGATATAATGTGGAATTTATTTTTTATTTTTTCCGATCAAAATAAATCAAATTTGTCAGCGATTACAATAGTATATTATATGGCTGGAAAAAAAATCGCAAAATATCAATCAATAGTTCTAGTCATGGGCTTGGAGTGCAGTTTATATGAAGCATAGTCTGAGCAAGCTTTGACCGCGCCGTCAGCAGAGATTTTTTCCTACGAACCAACCTTTTACAATCCTGATCCTAGAGTCCAGTCCTTCGGCGGGTTAAATCTACTCCCAGCAGCTCGGGCGTGTATTCATAACGTTTTTAGTTGAACCTCACCTGGGGTGCAACTCAAAAGTTTTTTGCTTTTTTTTTATTATTTGTCCACAATTAAATGTTGTTGCTGTTTTTTTGCTTCGCTTACAGTATTTTGTTGTTGTTGTTCCTACCTTACTGGCAACCCCACCATCATCACTGAGTCAGTCGGTTATTTAGTTTTGTTATCTCCTCATTTGGCATCTATTTGTTTAAGTAAGTTTGTCATTGTTGCTGCTGCTGTTGCTGTTGTTGTTGCACCCTGCAGTCGCTCCAGATAAACGTAGGCCGCTAGTTCATTAGCACAATTAGGAGTATGACAAGTTCTGCGACAATAAATGACGACATGATTAATGCAGTTATTGTCGAAGTTGCAAAATGAATTTGAGAACTGTTTTCCAAGTTGGTCTACTGGCTTCAAAAATACTAACATAAATATAGTGGATGTATAGAAATGAGTGGCAATTATCTATGTATGTATGTCAAAAATGACAATGATGAATTACTTACTTTGGTACAAAAATACACAGAATTGTGGAGGAACAACTCGCAGCTTGACTCTCGCATTTCATAGTGTAACGTACGTGACTATTTGGCTGAAAATAATCTAAGTATCATTCGAAAGGCTTTCTCAATTGCACGCGTGACTTTTGCCTCCGCCCACGACTGTAGTTACCAAACTGCGAGAAATGCTTTGAGATAATCAACCTTCTTACTATAAAACAATTGTGGAGAATTTAAACAGATTTTTTCGATGATCTCTGAATGTGATTCTTCTTTCTTGACAATGATTGTAAAGGTTTGATTAGCAGGGACTGTAAAAATTTTGGTGTATCTATTACAAAGTAGGTCTTGCTTTATGATTAGTGTTGAAATTTTAGCCTTTTTGCGGTCAGATCTAGCTGTTTTTTTTTAATTTTCTTTTAGTCGGAATATTTTAATTTAGCCTCTAGCCTTTTCTTTTGTCCGCCACATTCTTTTCATTTCCGTAACTTTTTGTTTTGTTGGTTTTCCAACTTTCAAAAGTCTGGCTTTCATCACAGCACAAAAATATCGCTCAATTATTTGGAAGTCTTTCCTTACGTAAAAAACATTGCTATCTTCGAATCTTTTTTGAGTGACATTAGCGCAATGTGCAGTGTCATAAGGTTCGCCAAACTTTTGAAACTAGTATTGGGGTTATTCGTCCAAATGGATATACATTTTTTGCGGAACTTTTCCTTCATAAAAATTTTTTTTTTTCAAAAATTGAATTAAACACCAATTTAAAAAAAAACATTTGCAAACTCTACTATGTTATTGCTAAAAATTTTGCAGCTAGTCTCAAATTTTCAGAACTTTCAGTACCATTCTTTATTGGAGTTAAACCTTGTACGGATTTTTTTTTTTTTTTTGTATTTCAAATATTTCGGGAATCATTTCATCCAATATTGTATTCTATCAAGTTCCAAAAGGGACTCACATTTTGCAGTACGAATTGTATTTGACAAAAAAAATAAATAAAATTTAACCAGAGACAGTCTGAAGCTTCATTGGGTAGCAAAACGGTAGGAAGAGACTTTTGATGGATTTCACTTTGTTTTGGACACAAATAGCAATTAAAACACTTAATATCAATATGTTGCCTTTTTGCAACTTTAGTAATTAATTCGACACATTTTTTCTTTGAAATTGGAAAAAAATCTATCAAAAAGTAGCGAAAGGTAAATTTGAAAATACTATGATGTGATATTTAATTCTTCAAAGTTTTACCTTCAGCTAAAATCCAACAAAAGGCAGATTAAAAATTTATATATAAATATCACACACATGTAGCCATATTATACATATTTACACACATATGTACATACATATATCTAGTACCCATGTCACACCGAGAAAAAAAATAGAATTCCAATGGCACACCTCTGCACGTTTATTATATAATACTCGTATTTTGACACGCACGTTTTCGAAGCAATTAAGAGACACCTTCTACCGGTAGTAGAGAACATTTAACGAATAAAAGGTGAAAATAATAGCATTCCACACACTATTACAAAGATATAAAAACGAATAAAATCTTGGCTTCCATAGCTAGTCGCTAAGTACATATGTATGTATGTATTTCGAGTAAAACTTTTTCTATGAAACTTCAGTTTTGTCATCGCACTTTTACTTATAAAGGGACATCTTTTGAACAGGGAAAATTAAATGAAAGAAAGATTTCATGCAAAATTATAAGAGTGCTAAATTCTGTGCTCCTATTTTTTTATTTTTTTACTTCATATTTTTATTTTTGAGATTTATCTCAATAATACTTAGTACTAAGGTTTATAGCAAATTAGATCATAAATTGTGCCATATCTCGATGATGTCTGATTTTGAATGCTCTGTAATATAAAACTAAGAATTTCGCTCAGAAATTCGAGTCATAACCCATTCGGCCTGTATTCGTAAAACGCATCCAGACTCGCCATACTTTGTTTTATTCCATGGCTGAAGTTTCTTTGGAATTTAAAATTGACTTTATATTATAATATAGTAGTTCGATGTTTGGCCGAACTTCTCCTACGATTTGCAGTTCTCGTCTAAATGTTGTATCACAAATCGAGGCACTTACAGTTCTACGTCGACTTCGTGCGGCAATTGTAGGTATTTTATGAGAAGTTTTCTCATAGCAAAAATACACTCGGCGGTTTGCCGTTATTTGCCATGGGGCGACCGCTATTAGTAAAAGAAATTTCTAAAATTTTTGATACTAACAATAATTTTTGAGGTCCAAGCCAGTTACTAATAAAAAAAATTTTAGAAAAAAGACAACCTGACTATTGTTGACGCGGTAAAAATTATGGCTGGTATTTCGAAAATCAAACAATTTCAGACTTCGTAAAATTCTCAAAAACTAAAAAAAAATTGTTAAGTTTTTAAAAGAAACATTCAGCACGGTTTCCAAAATCAATTATATAGAGCAAAATGCGGATCTCCGTCAAAAATAAATATTATGAAAAATTAACGATAATTTTTGTAAAAGTGTTGCCAATTAAATTTCAATAATAAATTCTACGTCAAGAATTATACAAAATTCACAAAAATTCCAACCAAAATGTAAAAAAATGTTCATCTCACTTCCAAACTTTTAAACCAGAATTTAAAAAAATGAGGGTATTACCGGCCTAAATTAATTATACGAGAAGAAGAATGGAAGAATGGAAAAAACTGCGGGCCTAATGGTAATTTTTATAGTTCTGAAGCCAATTAAATTTTAAAAATAAATTTTGTTTCAAATTTTATTCAAAAATTCCAAAAAAAAACTTTTAAAAATGTCTATCTAATTTCATATATTTTTAATCAGAATTTTTAGTAAAATTTGGGTATTACTTTCAAAAACTAATTGTATGGAAATAACATTAAATTGAAACTTTATTCAAAATTCACAAAACTTTTTTGAAATGTTCATCAAATTTCCAAACTTTTTAACCAGAATTTATAAAAACCAAAATTGGGTATTGCTATAAAAAAGAATAGTTAAATGCGAACCTCAGCCAGAAACAAAAAATTATCAAAAATCAACGATAACTTTTGTAGTTTTGAAGTGAACTAGATCTGAAAAATAAATTTTGTTTCAAACTGTGTATAAAATGTTAAATGTTCATAACGTTTCTAAAATGTTTAATCAGAATTTAAAAAAAAAAATTGGTTATTGCTATCAAATATTAATTTAATATCAAAAAGAAAAAAATTGTAATTATTTAAAAATTTTTTGGCTTATCAATTTTCGGAAACAATTTCTTATATTGTATAAAATTTAGAAAACCTAAAAAAAAACTTTTTTCTTACATATTCATCAAATTTCAAAATTTTCAATCAGAATTTAAAAAACAAATTTGGTTATTGCTTTCAAATTCATTAAAGCTAATTGAATATTAAAAACTAATTTTTTTTTTCAAATTGGATACAAAATTCACAAAAACTCCAAATCAATTTAAAAAATTTTCATTAAATCCCCAACTAAAAAAAATGGTATTAGATTCGGAAATTAATTGTATGGAAGGAAAATTTGTTTCACACTTTATGCAAAATTCACACAAATTAAAAAAAAAAATTTTTTTGAGTGTTTATCAAATTTCCAAACTTAATAAAAATCAAAGATAATTTTTAGCCACTTAAACCTTGCACTCTATCAAACTTAAATTGAATGAGCTATGATCAAAGTATCTGCCAGTCTGTATTTTTTTTGTTTTGAATGCAAAGCAACCCTGACTTGTAATTAAGACACACTGGAAAACAATCGATCTTTGAATTTTGCATTTCGATTTTCTAAAGTTTTACCGTGGGGTACTCTAAATTTGTCACAAAATGCCAGAATTGTCAATACTCAAGCTAGTAATAAATGCGAATATGTAATTGGTTGGTCTTATAGTTTTGCAACAGAGTGTATATACATTGCATATTTATTTATCCATTTCAGCTACCAAGACATTTCTGCGTACACATTTAGTTATTTAATAGCCGACACTTAAAACCCTCTTTGTCGTTAAAGTGTTGAAAAAAAAAGAAATAAAATAGCCATTCAGACCGAACAACAAGAAAAGCGGCTAGGAAAGAGCGAAACTGATGAGAAAATATTAAAAATGAAATTAAATATAATGGCATACACGTGAGGTGAAAATGTGTTGACTAAAGTATGATTATTATGGTTGTATGTATAAGTTTTTTTTATTCCACTAAGTTATTTAAGCTTTTGCCATTGATGAGCAGCGACACATTTTACCAAGGCAACAAAGATAATTGATCAGACATAAATGTGTAGTATAGCTGTTTATAAATAAATATATGTGTGTGTGTCTGTCGCGTGGTAAGGTAAAATTATGAGCAAAAAAAATTATACTCATCATTTCATATTATTTACGTATCCCATCCACCAAGTGTTATGAGCGTCACGCATCGGTATGCAGCTCGGTAATGACGACTGTTAATGGTGTGGCCAGTGTTGCCAGGGCATTCGGTGTAAAATTTGTCTTGCACGTGACAATCGTACGCAGTGGTTATTCACATGCCTATCGAATGGTTGTTGTTGTTGTGCATATGCTCTCAAGCTGCAATGGAATGCTGCACCAACATAAAATTATTGGAGAAGAAGGAAAGTGTTACCAAAGAACAAGAAGTTGCATGGCGTTCCGTTCAAGATATCTCCGAGGCCATAGAGATTCCGCGCCTCTGAATCTCATCAGGGAACGGATCTCCTAGCACTGGATGAGCAGGACTAACTGCAAGTGGAAGAACTTAGGATCGTACGTGGTATGTAAGGGAGCCTGTGGCCCTACTTCGATGCCAAAAGGTGTTATTTTCTTATTAAAATGAATCACCGCTGTGCTCGCCGTTCACTGGATACTGGGTACTCACGCCACCTGAATGGGAGTGGAACACAATGCCTACTAACACAGCTGTAGCTTATCAGGTGCGGAAGAAACCATAAAACATCATCTCTCCAGCTGTTCAGGTCTTTGCAGAACTAAAATGAGATTTGTGAGCAAATTCCATTTTGTAAACCTGGAGGAGTTTGATAACGTTAATTCAAATGATTTACTAGGTTTCTAAGCTCCACGGGCTAAATCTAAGGCTATAAAAGAGTTTCTTCTCTCTTTTATTTTCCCTTCTTCATTCTCTGTGCTATCAAGTTCGATGGCGAGTACGCGGTATTAAGACTGCACTCTAAGTGCTAATTGGAGTTCTTTACTCGCCACAGCATCCAACAAACCAACCAAGTTCACGGCAAGTCCATTTATAACGAAGGAAGTTACGCTGGACCTGAATATTAATGTGGATAGTACTAGGAAATAGAGACCCAATAATATCCTGTATTCTGTAGCCGTTAGCTCGTGGGGCAGAGGCAAGGAGACGTTGTTGGCGACATACAAGGCGATTGAATGGCCGTAGTATCATAGGCTCTAAACTATGCTGCGAAAATATAATCGCCTGGTACTAGAAGTACACAGTGAATGATCTGTGTGTGGTCGGTCCAAATGTGGCACCTCAGGCGATGATCGGACGACTGATGATGTCGCCCGAATTCCACCTACGCCAAGAGTCACCCGCAAGTAGTTCCTCTTCGGATGCCACCATCTCGAACCGTCTCCCATACACGTCAGAAGGCATGACCTCGAACGGAGGGACGAGATCCAAACGACCAACAAATTTAACCACAAACATGTGGGATATAGGCGAAAATCTTTAGCGGGCTCGTGAATCTCGCGTTACTCTAGCCTAAAAAAAGCACACAATTTACGATAGTGCAAAAACTAAAAAAAAATGCAAAAGTCTGCAAAATATATCTTGATATAACTGTAACACAGTTAACAGAATTCAGTCATGTCTATGAAACCTAGTTGAGCGAATACGCTTGCCAAAAATTTGCTAGTTGAAGTTTCTCGAAAAATATAGCTACACTTTCATCAGGCACGCATTCAATCATGCTACATAAACTCAGCAAACAAAACTGGCAACAAGTAACTCTAAGCCTGAGAATGGAGGAAAGCCTGAGGTTTCTAAACAATTTTCCAACACTTTTTCAGCCAAATTACACTTTCACAATTTCACAGCTAGGCGAAATAAAAATAAAATAAAAAAATACAAAAACAAAAAAACCAACTAACAAACTAACACGCAGCAATACAAGTAACTTTTTGCTGCTGGCAAAAAAAAATTAAAACAAAAAAACAAACAAAAATATTAAGCAAACCACTCACCAAAAAGGTCATAGCAATCGAGGCCACCGTCGCACCGCTGCATTTTTTTGCATTTGCTTAAACCGCACAAAAAACAACAACAACAACAAATACACACATGCACATAAATTGCATGCAACGTGAGTTAGCAAACGAATCAACGAACAAACAATAAATCGCCTACATGTGGCGCCTCCGGTATGAGGAACGAAGAGCTCGATACACTTCCTAATCAGATAAGTTGCTGTTGCTTTTGTGCTATGCCTTTTTCGTGTCCTCCTTCATTCGTTGCTTGTTACTTTTTTTTATTTTTTGTTGTTGTTATTGCAATTTGCTTATCAATTTCGTTGTATCTTGGAAATTTGTTACAAATTTTGTGTGCGCCAGGTGTGTTGCTATTCCTCACTCGCACCTACATAGCAGAGGAGTCAAGAATATAGTAAGTATCGGCATTGCAGAGCAGCTGGAGCATCATCAGCGCCATCAGCGCACCATGCAAGCGTTGGATTTAGCAACGTAGCGTTATAAATTGTTGTCGCTTAGTTATTGCCAACACCAAAGCACCATCTGCATATCTAGCTCATGCTCTTGCCCCTCCAGCTGCCTGCCTGGCTGCTTTTGTAACGCTCAGCTCGTTTAGCAACGCAAATCGATGATATTGATGACTCTGCTTTGCTAGCTTTGGCGCTGGTGCTTTATTACCTGCTCCGCTATTGATTTGTAGGGGGTGATAAAATTGTGAACATAAAATGCAATAACAATGAGATCAAATTTAAAAAAAATTTATATTACAATGCAAGAAGAGTCTTGGTATTTTTTTTTTACTTCAAGAAAGCAAATATTTTACCCATTTGAATCTTTATAAATTTGTTCTTCCTCTGCAAAAGTTAATATTTATGTGATCCAGACATTTTTTTGGAGGATGGTCCTAGCAAAAAAAAAACATATTTGGTCGGGTAGACAGTCGTTATGTCGGTTCTTAAGAAGAGGTCCTTCCATCAACGGACGATAGAATTGGGCGAATATCTTTGCTCCTATACCAATATCCTCAGCTAGAGACGGTCCGTTCTTAGCCAATTAGTTTGATCGCTTATTGCTTCTTCTCCCGAATAGCACGCCAGTCCTTCCTTTGACTTACTAACTGGCACCAACTAGAGATATAATGTGAAAACAAGTCTCTCTGTATGTGGTATTTTCCATGGATAGGAGGACTTCCTCTTCATCTTACTTATTTGCTTACTGGGCGCTAAAATCGGCTAAGCGATGTTGGACGAGTTCAACGAATTGCTCCAGTTGCTCCGTTTTCTTGCTAATGGGTGTCAATTGGAATACCAAGTCACATCAAGTCCTTTTTTACTAGGTCGTTCCAATGCAGAGGAGCCCTTCCTCTTCCTCTACCGCCACCAGCTAGTACCACGTTGCTTGAAGGGCTTCAGGGCTTCAGGGCTTGAATGTTTTCGTCAATTAGCACGACACGTCTTAAAATAGCCTCTGGATCTTAATTCGCTGAACTATGTCCATGCCGCGAGTCGTAGGCCATATCAGCTAGTACTCGTATCTTTCACAATTAGTTTTAGTATTGTATATTAAAGCTAATAAATAATAATAATAATAATCTTTCTCTCGAACACTCCAAGGGCTGTCTCAACTGGTTAATGTTGATTCTCTTCTCACGGGTATTTTCCACAGTTTGGCGTATTGTAGATATTTGGTGGATGGTCGACTAGCGAGGTCTAAAGCCACAGTGACAAGGTCCAATCAGTTCGTTGACGGTTGGCTTCAGTTTTTCACACAATACGCTCGATAGAACCTTGCATGAAATGTAAAGGACGCTAATTCCGCGGTACTTGGCGAAGATTGCAGGATCGCCCTTCTTATGTATTGGACAGAGCACACTTAAATTTCAATTAGCGGACAGGCATTCGTCCGATCAAACTACCAGTTATTCACCACTAATTTTGAATAGCTCAGGTGGTAATCCATCGGCATCCGCAGCTTTATTGGTCTGCGGCCGCGTTATTGTTATCCGAAATTCATTGAGGTCGAGTGACTGGATATCAAGCGAGGGCGGTTCGAGATCTTCATCTTCTTCGGCGACACTTTTGGTGTAACTATTTATTAAAGTGGAGATGTATTCGCTCCACAATTTAAGTGTGCTTTGGACATTAGTCGGCTGATCGATGTTCACATTCTTACAGGAATTTGGCTCAGTATTAAAACTTTCCTTGGGTCGCCACAGCTTCTGCTAAATTTGTCGGGCCCTTTTCCTGGCGGCTAGTATCTCAAATTTTTTGCACTCACGCCGTAGTTCTCTGAAATTAACACGTTCGGAAGAAAGAGAGTTGGGAAAAAATAGGTGAAAAAAATTCCGAAAAAGTTTAAGTTTAATGATTTTCGAAGACATAAAACATACACATTTTCGATGGTTCCACTTATTTTAAAATGCCCAATGTCAGAACGAATAAAAGCACATTTCTTAACCTTTCTGAGAACACCTGCAAAAAATATCTTTGGAAGGTTTACTACTTATATGTAGGTAGAAATTTACAATATTCTACAAAAATATGTTGCAAAAACTTTATTCGGTATTATCGGGAAAAATCAGCAAATAAATTGGCTTCATTCACAAATAGCATAACAGCTTAGGAAACTGTCAATGTTAGATAAATGAAGCATTCGATAATGTTGCTTGCTTTGCAGTAACTTTTTAATCAGAGGTAACGGTGATAATTTAAAAAAAAAAGAATCATGATTCAAACGTTATAATCGGATTACAATATATTCGATTAAATTGAATCGATATTTTGTAATTTTAATTATTTTTTGATAAAAAATAATCGATATTTTTTAATAAAAATTTTTACGATTTTTATCGTTTCGAAGAAAAATAATCGTTACTGTTGAATATACAATTTTTCTGTCATAATAAAATTTGTCTGCGATAACAATAATAGCAACAACAACCATAATACGATTTATGTTTTATGATCGAAAAATCACAAATATAATCCCAACATTTGAGATCCAATAATAAAAATATTTTTCATCAAAAAAAAAATCACAATTTTGATCGATCACAAATTTCATCTAAAAAGTAAAAATTAAAAAATAACGAAGAAACTGGTTCGAAAAAATAAATATCACAAACTATCGAAACAAACAATATATAAAAATCATAAAATAAAAATAAAAAAGATCGATATATTCAAGTTCTGTTTTTTTTATCCGAAAAAGTCAAATTAACCATTATATTCGGTCTTTGTTTTTAGTATCTAATTTTATGATAAATTTTTTTATAATGAAGCCCCAGATCGAAAAAAAGGCCAAACAAAAATTTTCTTTATTTTGATGTCGTAATTCTTTCTTCAAATTCCAATATGTTGTTGCAATTATATAAAGATTTCCACAAAAAGAAAATTTAAAGCTACATAAAATTAAATCGGGTTGCTCCAGAAGTAGTAAATATTTCTCCAGCGCCAATTCCAGCCCATTTTTTCTCCTTTTGCCAGTAGTTTTTCGTCAATCCAGACAATTTTCGCTTTTGAGTGTGGTATTTTTTTTCCAATTTTTGAAGCTTCTAAAAATATGCCGAATCAATGCAAACTTAACACAAGAACAGTCAACATAATTCACTTGTGTTGATACTGTGTGGTTAGCTTCGAATTTTCTACAGAAATATTGTTTGTAAAATTACTAGTACAAAACTTTTATTTCAGTATTTCGATCAAAAAGAAATTTTGTTATTCCTTTACTTTAGCTTTGCTTTAGTTACAATAGATGCGCCTGAACACCCCAAGAGATGTCAGAACACGTTGTGCCTTTGTTCCTTTATTTCCACTATTTAAATCACTTCCAAATATTACAAAGACCTGTCAATATGCCGCGAACGGCATTTTAGCTGAGAATGTGCTACGAAAATGGAACAATGCTTTAAAGTTTTTTCCATATACCAATTTCTTTTTTTAAATAATAACAGCAGCTAGATATATTCCAACAAGCCCACAGCAGTTACAGCAGTGGGAAACACGTGGCTTTTCCAAACGAATGAAATAAAGCAGGAAGTGCACTGAACTGTGAAAATTTGAAAGGTCGAAAAGCAGAAAGGAAATGTTTGCCGATGCCATGCCAATTGAAGGCAGTTACAGTTTTGGCTGAAGCTATGGCGGTGGAGTAAGGAGGAGTACAATTTTTTCAAAGATAACAAATTTCATGACACAAACCAGATTCCCAAATAACTAGCACAATAGTAACTTAAATACATATAATATTTCCCATACATAATTCCGCACGCGCAATGATTTATGTGCATGTAAGTGGGTAGTACAAAGTCAAGCAATACATTTATATAACTGCAAATTAACATCGATTTTCAGTTAGACATACGAATTTCCAAACATTTTTATAAGTGTGAGATAAGTTATTCAAACATAGAATAAGTAAGTAGGTAAGTACTCAATGGTGCTTAAAGCCGGCGACATTAATATCAATTTAAAAAACTTAGGATGTGCTGGGGTGTTAAACTTTGCAATTCGTACAACAACAATTATTTTAATTAAATAAAATTAAAGATAAGCAATAAATTCTGTAATTTCTGGAAATCTCAATTACAGAATGGACGGAAAATATTTTTATAAATACATATATTTTTTTTTAAGTATTGTATACGTATACCGAACACTTATTTATGGTGTCATTGTCATCTATGTAAGTGCGACTATATAGGAATTTCTAATTACACCAGCAGCATAGTTTTTCGTATACCATTACGAATTTTCTATTCCAGAGCCATCTAGCGGATTAATTTTTAGTAAAAAAATACTTCTCTTGGCACCCACACTACATCTACTAATTTCATCAAAAAAAACAGAGATTTTCTCTATAAATCGCATCTTCAGCCACCTAGTGCATCTATCACTCCATAAAAATACTTCTTTTGCACCTGCTTCATACTATTCTAATAGCATCAATGCGAGATCATAAATATCTAGTATCTTTAGTGTCATCTAGTGGCTTTACATATAGCCTATGTCAGTGGCACGGATTTAAGGTACATATATACTGTTGAAGTTCGGTTGAAATCCGTTCATCGGTTTTTGAGCCCAGTTGTAACATAGAAAACGGCTACATTTATATTTATGTATATAGAGTGAGAATTTCATGAATATCTTGACTCTAGCGCCTGCTAGCGGATCCATTTTTGGTACAAATACTTCTCGTCACATCAGAAGCACAGATTCCTAATGTCATCAAAATCGGATTGAAACCACGTTTTCCTGAGTAGCTCGACCTATGCGCCACCTAGCCGATTAAAGTATACCCTATGCTCGTGCCGCGTGCCCAGGGAAAATTTGGTTGGAATCTGTTTATTAGGTTTTGGAGCCATATATATATATATATATATATATATAGCTAATAAAAAAAATAATAATAATATATTTCCTTGTTTCGAGAACGAGTTGTCTGTTTGACGAGTCAAGGAGATTGAATCCGAAGATTTTTTTTAACATTCGAAAGAAGCATAAAAATTAACATTCTCAGGTGATGGAAGTCAAAACTCTGTAATTAGCGCTATGGTCATTTGTTCTTAATATACAGCTGCGTCCGTGCTATGCAGTGGATTCCTGGTCAAGCACTCGACAAGCGCTCCCAGTAGCGTCGGGAATATCGGCTGCAGCCATAGCAAGCTTGGTCAGAAAGGCAGCAGCATGAAACCGCCGCATCATGCTTCTGCGACCTACTACTCGTATTTCTTCTTCTTCTTCTTCTTTATTGGCGGTATAACCGTCTAGGCGATTTTGGCCGATTTCAATATAGCGCGCCGATTGCTCCTCGACTTTGCTAACTGGCGCCAGCTAGGGACGTCAAGTGATGCCAAGTCCTTCTCCACCTGGTCTTTCAAACGTAGAGGTGGTCTTCCTCTTCCTCTGCTCCCACTAGCGGGTACCGCGTTAAATATTCTCAGGGCTGGAGTATTTTCTTCCATACGTACAACAGGATCATGTCAACGTAGCCCCTGAATCTTAATTCGCTGAACTATATCAATATCGCGGTAAAGATCATACAGCTCATCGTTCCATCGTCTGCGGTATTCGCCGTCGCATAGGTGTAAAGGTCCATAAATCTTTCGGAGAATCTTTCTCTCGAAAAATCAAAGGGCCATCTCATCTGATGGTGACAGTGTCCACGCTTCTGCGCCATAAAATAAATAGCACGGTCTGGATGAGAGAGGGTTTTATTAAGCTGTTTGGCGTATCGTAAATATTTGGTAGTAAATATTTGGTCGATGGCAGATTTAGCAGGTCTAAAGCCACCCTAATAAGGTCCAATCACTTCGTTGATTTCGGCGGGCATGGATTCCTCCGTCTACATTCTGGAAACGAGCTGGTACACCATCAGTTCCAGTGGCCTTGTTATTCCGTATCCACATTATTTCTATTCGGACTTCATCGGGGTCGGCATTAACATCCCGTCAACAGCGATTTGGGGTTCGGGATCTTCATCTCCTCCGGCGATGCTTTCGCTGTCACCATTTCGCTCTACAGTTCGAGTGTGCGACCTACTATTTATACAATAAATATTTAAATAGACATTCTGACAGCCCGCCATTTTATCTGGCAGCTGATAATAGGGGGACTGAAGTGTCAATATTGCCATCATCAAATCCGAATTCAGTACCCCTATTTGATGACCCATTGAGAGTGTTTCATATCTAGTTATCTATGTTTATGGCTTTACCTTAGACAAACTTTCAACTATATAAGCTCCCTACAAAATTGCATTGAAAAATGTACTAAGTATTATGTCTTAAGTCATGCGGCCGCAAATATACGAATATTCCCATACAGACCACAACGGCCTGAATTAATCATCCTTACTGACTTCATAACTCTGCACATCTGAACATAATCCAAGCAAGCAAAATCTGTACATCAGTACATACTATGTAGAAACCATGCCTTAAGATTGAATAATAAATAATTTCAAGTGTCACGCCAAGCACTTTAAGACAGTTGAGGTCGCCAAAGCGAGATGCATGAATTTCACTTACTGCATCCCAAAAGCGACTGTGACTGAACTTGACCTTACCGCGGTGAAACTTAAGACCAGGCCTACAGATCATATGCACAAAAGTGCAAAACAAATAAGCGAGCAAAAAAAAACAACAAAAACGTGTCTGCAAGATTAAGCGCAGCTACCACCACCACCGCCACCTCACCCCTTTTTGTGGCACTCGTATCCAGTGTGTGGATAGGCACAGCTGGCGGCGCGTTCACATGCAAAGATGAAAGCATTGAAAGAGGTTGAAAAATTACAACAACTTATACGATATGATATGAATGAGAAGAATGCTAGTAAGTATGTGTGTGTGTGTGTCTGTGTAAATATATCTTGAGTGGTACAGCAACTGGCTTTAAGCAGGTACTACTTTTAGCTTTTTTTTATTTTTTAATATTTTCCTCTTGTTTTTGTCTGTTGTATGCATTAAGAGTTTGCATGCGTAGAATTATATAGTACTTGTTTGTATGTATATTGCTATATTATACTGTTGTTGTGGCAATTTAAAAAACACACGCCTGCTCTTGGCAAGTAAACAAAAGTAAACAATGCTTAGTCTTCATCATAGGTTTTTTTTTAAATTAATTTACACATCATGCACACGCAGCAGCATCGACATAAATTATGTACAGTGGGATAGCAGTTTATAAAAAACGTAGCAAAATAATTCATCTTATTTCGGTAACCAGAGGATACAGTAACATAAATTTAATTTTTATCTATCGCTCCCTACATATAGTAGCATTAGTAAAAATAGTAGTAGAAATAAGTAAAAAAAAAGTAGTGAAAATTAATAGTAGCAATAGTCAAATAATAGACAAAATTTGAAATGGGATTAGTGCAAAAAAATAGTAGTAATTAGCAGTAGCATTTGTAAAAATAGTAGTAGTAATTAGTAGTGGCGCTTGTAAAATTGTAGTAGAAATGAATGAAAACACGAATATTAAAAAGAAGCACCATTAGTAAAAATAGTAGTAGAAATAAGTAAAAAAAAAGTAGTGAAAATTAGAAGTAGCATTAGTAAAAATAGTAGTAGAAATTTGAAGTGGGATTAGTGCAAAAAATAGTAGTAATTAGCAGTAGCCTTTGTAAACAGCAGTTAGTAGTAATTAGTGGTAGCACTTGTAAAATTGTAGTAGAAATGAACAAAAACACACGAATAAAAAAAGAAGCACCATTAGTATAAATAGTAGTAGATATTAGTAAAAATAGTAGTAATGAGAACTCCACCAAATACAGCTTTAAGAACTACATTCTTTTCAGACTTAAAATAAGAATCAGAATAAGCTGGTCTTGCAAGAAAGTGTCTCAACCCCCCTTCGACTCATTCAGTTCACGCGCTACTCTGACACAAGTCTTATCTGGAAATAATTCAAACAAATTCCCTGCATACCAAGGAACTCGCATGACGCCAGCAATCTTCACACAAGTGCACTGCAAATTCTGCACAGCTAAGAGTAGTTTAACCTTAAACAAAATATCACTTTATTTTACCCGCATATCATTGGTGATCTGTGCACCCCTCCACAAAAAAAAAAAACAACATTAAACAAGTAAGAAATAGTCTAAGTTTGGGTGCAGGAGAACTTTAAATATCTAGCGCTAATTTTTATTCGAAATAAATATGCAATCAAAAAAGTTAATCTTATATATAAAAAACTTAATGTGAGTCCTTTACAAGGGAGCAAAGTACTCAACCGATTTTTATGTAATTTTTACAGTAGGTGCACATGGTCTTCGGGTCCAGTATGTATATATAAATTAAGAAAAGGGGGCGGTGTCACACCTCCATGAAAGAGAAAATTTGAATTCGTCTTATAGTCGGAACTATTCGTTGGGTCTTATGTCTTATAGATCACACTGTGTGTTGTTTTGGAAATAAATGGGTGGTGTCACGCCCTATACAATAAAAAATCTACTTCTTATAACTCCGCGACTGTTTGATGCAGATGTGCAATATTTGGTACAAGGATCCCATATATTAGGCTTCGATTTTTTTTGATTTTTTAAAATTACCGTTACATAAGAGGTGGGCATGGTTTTTACACGATTTTTACAATTTTCAAAATCTTGCTTATTGACTTGAAATTCAATATGTGCATCAAATTTTGTGGAATTTGGTAGCATAGTTTTTGAAATATACCTATTCTATCGAAAGTGGGCGGTGCCACGCCTATTACAATTATAATTTTTTTTTTTTATTCCGTGTATTTTCTTATGCAACCTTTGATTCTCACTTTCTGCATATTTAATTTAAGCGAATTATCTTTAATAGTTTCTTAAATATCGGGTTTTTTGATTTTGTTTTTCACTTACCGTTATATGAGAGGAGAGTGTAGTTTTGGTCCGATTTTTGCAATTTGTGGAATTTTGCTTATTGTCTTGAAATGTGATGTGTGTAAAGTGGGCGATGCAACACTTTCCTTTCTTTATTTTCGTAAATTACCGTTATATGAGAGGTGAACGCCCATCTACAATACCAACGCTCAATGTCCAATTGGGTCCAGGGCAATGTGTAGACCAAGTTTCTTTGATAAAGCTCAATATTTACTCGAGTTATCCGATACACGGACGGAGGTTGCAAGTCTTGAGCAGAATTGGCCACGAATATTTACTTTCCTTTTCTTGACAACTCATCGGACATGGAATTTCGGGGGATTTCTCTGTGCCCGGGTACCCGTATAACCATTACGGAGCATTTGAAAGTGATCAATTTGAGAGTTCTCCTGTATTCTATGACAACTTTTATCTTGGCGATTTGATAACAGCTGAACTCTCAGATTATAAAGTTGTTAGCTGTTCTGGTGGGGACGGATATTGTCAGCAGCCTTCATTATGGCATTTAGCTCTGTCTCAAAAACGCTACAATAGTCCAGTAAGCAAATGTGGATGTTTAGTGCGAGATCACTGAGGTAAATCCCACTGCCCACTCTTCCGGTTAGCTAGTAACCATCTGTGTCTTGTTCTGTGGCGGGAATGCCCTGTAATGGTATCCGATGTTCCGATGTCAGTCGTGTTTTCTGTCTAGAAAAGTGCCTGGTTTATTTTTTTACGGCTGAAAAAGTCAAATGTACTAATGTTTATTCACTTGTATACTGAAATAATTTAGTTAAAAAAAAATTGAGTTCAACTTGAAAAATTAGGGTGCCTCACTAAAAAAAATTGCGATTTTACAGCGAAACTATATAATCTACTACGTTTTAAACATGTTTGAAAACAGTGGAAAAGATTGTCTGAGCGAAATGAAAGGTTGAAATATTATATAAGTATACAGTAAAATTTCACGCGAAATATATTCATAGAATATTTTAACCCATTAGCATTTATCTGAAAGTGTCATTTTGGCCTTTCTTCAAAAAACCCCTAAGAAGCAAATTCGGAATGTCGCTAGAAAATAAAAAAAGTATCTAGAGAATTATTCGCCAGAAAATTTCACTAAGGGTCTGCTCAGACACTGCGTTCAACACACTGTTTGACAGTTACTATCTGCCGCCAGCTACTACCGTCCAACGTCGCTGAAGCGCTGTCACTATTGTTACTTCTACTGATTGTGTTGGCTTAGGTTATCAGCATTTCCCCTTTGTTGTCATACTTTTTTTTTGCTTACAATTCCACTTTTTTACTATTCAGTTTTCCATGTATTACTTACCTTGCGGCTGTCTGGCGTCTGTGGTACGGACGATGAGCTGAGCCTGCAAGCGCTTTTCAAATGCATATTATATGGATGCTTTTGTTGAACGATTCATTTGGTACATGCAGCGTTGCGATGAGCGAAATTAACCTCTGCAACGACCTGTGGTTCCAAGTGTTGTTGATGCTGCCGCTTTTTTTCAACTACTCACTACTGCAATTCTGACGCTGCTCTGCTGAGCGCAAACGTAGTAACACAGAGGGTTTGCATAAAATCATCAGTGAAATATTTTTTTGTTCTTCTTTTTCTTCTCACCTCAACGTTTTTATTTTCACTGCTTTGCCACAGCTTTGTTGAACTACTGCTTTTTGTAGCCGTCTTTGCAGCAGTCAAATACTTGCAACATGCCGCGGCGCAGTGCACACACAGCAGGCGAAAAGCGCGCAATTGTAATTGATTGTTGGTACAACCTACCTGGCACCCGGGGCGGTAAAGGTCATGGACGTCATTGTCGTCATTGCAGGCGAACTCTACAATAACATCGTCTTCGGTAAGTGCCTGATGGCGAGTAGTAGTCTAACGCTTTTGTTTGTCTTTGCTTTTTGCTTTTTACCGTCTATGCAACCGGGCTGGGGGGCTATGCAACGCGCCAGTGATCAGACGACGATTTTATGGTTGTAGCAACTGCGGTCAGAGTTAGCTTGATTTGCCACTACTGCGGAAAGCAGCTGCTTAACGAGTTTGTCTTTCGGTGCGCCTTGGCGATGTTGTTTTGATTGCACCTGACGTTTGCATACAACGTCTATCTACCTCCGGCAACATTGGCATTTCTGCTACGCCTTTGACACCTTGCCACCCTGCCACCTGGGTGCGGCAATGGCGTTTACTGTTCGTGCTCGTAAGACCCCTGCAATAGGCACAGCGCAGCAACCACACATCCATAGTTGTAGCCAATCCAACGTTTAACTATCCAACATCTAGCATTCGGTTCAACACCCCACGATCTCATCCAGGCTGTCAGCCATTTTTGTGGTGTGCGTTGATGCTTTCCTTTAGGTCAAAGGTCCCAAAGGCTTCGTTGCTTTGGCGTTGAAATTAGGATGTGTTTGCATTGCTGTATGCTGACGAAAAGCAAATATGTTTGTTGGCTTTGCATTTGGCGTTTGCTTGAAGTTTGGTTGGGCCAAAGTTGTTAGAAAACAGTTGGTACTGAATGCGGGAAGTCAGAAATGCCAAAAGCGCGTTTAATCAAAACTAACCTTTTTGGCACAGTAGCGGTCAGGGCGTTGGGTGTGCGGTGCAAAAACTGTTTGCGGCCAAATGCATACATGGTTGTGTAAACGTTGAACTCGAATAAATTAGGAACATTTTCGTAAATTTCTAAGCAAGTCAAAGTGATTTGACATTTGAAAACAGACGTTTAAATGTGGGATCGAAATATTGAAGGACTGATTGCACTGTGCAATAACCGAAACCTATCCAGTAATAAAGCTTTGAGCAAGATTCGAACAATTATGCATCAAATAAAATTTTATATTAATAATTTGCAATCAGAACAGATAGCCAACTACTGCTCTGAGAGTAACGTTCCTCAAAACGATATCTGCGAGCAACGTTGCCAATTTTCTCATCCCTTACGTACTGCCACTGAAGATGTCGTTGACCCGTACGAGGACGAGTGAAATGCCGTGCATTCGCGAAAAGGAAAGTTGTTGCCTACTGGGTCAGACTATGAATGGGCGCAATGCGAGCCGTGTGTGAGGAAAATCCGAGAAAAGATTAGAGATTCCGAGATTTGTCAGTGCGAGTAGCTTGAGATTCTAGTCGACAGGAAAAATGCGTACAAATTCTATCGGAAGTTATGGTAGCTACCAGATGAATTCAAGACTAGGCCCCGGCGACCTGATAACCGCACGGAAAATGGCAAGGATGGTGAATTCGAATCTCCATTAAAGGATGACGGATCCGAAGTCACGTTGCCCGCTAAGCATTTGATTACGGCGGTGAGGAGCTGGTAACATACAAAGGCCGATCCTGCAAAATGCATCAATACTGCAGTTGATTTGAATTTACCGGTAGGAATTTAGGTCTGGTACATCTACCATCGACCAGATTCCTGATACGCCAATTCTTGGAAAATATCCGAGAGAAGGGTATCGACACTCACCATCTCTTTATCGACGTGAAATTCGCTTTCGACAGCACGGGAAAAAGTAGCCTAAACGCGCGATGTCTGAGTGTGGTAACCCTGAAAAACTATGTAAAATGACGCTGAGCCACCCAACCCCTCAATTGAGCTGATCATTTATGGCATGCCGATTACTCGACCAGGATCCGATAAGATTAGTTTTACTCCAAACGCAACTATCTACCATCCATCCAACCAGTGACCCACTCAACTTACTTTCTGGCCTAGATAGCACAGCTTCAACTCGCTCTCTATAGCTCTCAAAATTTTCAATTGATATCGACTGCTGATGAGCTCAACGCACATATTTTATCGAATGTATGTTGCACCCTCGTTTTGATATGAGCCGAGACACTACATTAATAGGTACATGCGTATGCCTAGCGGCAAGAAGTTGGCCAGCAGCAGCAACTGTTGTACAAAAGGTTGAATGGATGATGCAGAAATAGCGAATAAAGAAAAGTGGAAAAAAGAGCAAACAATAATAAAAATCATTGGAAGGAGGTAAGTTGTTGGCCACAAAGTGGCAGCACTTGGCAGTTGGCAGACGAGACGCCCGACTGCCTCTGTCAGACATACCCGTTGTCGTGCAGGCCGCCAAGCTCGTAACTTATTAGCCAAACGTCGACATGTGGCACAATGTTTGCTTGCTGCATGCCGCGGCTGCCGATGTGGTTGGTAGACTATTAAGTTGCGGCAATATGTTGCTGACGTGGCACGAGATAGGCTCATACATACAACAACACATGCAAACGCGTACACGTGAATGGAAGTCCATCTATGTATGTATATGTCTCTCGCTATGTGCTGGCAGCATTTCACTTAATGGGATTACGAGTAACAGCATAAAATTTATATACTTTGCAACTTACACAATGTAGTCGTGACAACACCAACAAATAAGTAGAAAACAAACAAATATGTATGTATGTACATATTGGGATTGCCTTTGAAAGGATTGCACTATAATATCAAAATGCTTAATCCGTTCCTAGATATTGCGTTCTATGAAGTGACACTTTTTATATGAAATCGTTTCTTTATGGTTAAAGTTTTAGTATAAAGTCTGCACTCTGGCGAGAACTGATAGTCTCCTTTTTTGACAGAAAAGCTTTGTGGCTCAGCATCCCCAGTCTAAGCATTCGACTTAAGGTACCAATCATAACGCGAAAAATTACTCTAAATACTTGTCCTAATGGTGAGAAGCATTATGCTAGCAAATGTTGTCGGTTTTAGCTGCGATATAGGCATGGTTTTCTGGCTGCGACAAAAAGAGTTGGCTTGGAATCGCTAAGCCTCCTCACTGCCCGTAAGGCCTTGCTGCTTCGCTCACGAGGCCCTGTCGATGGTGGAGTTTGAAAAGACGTTAAAATAGTTGCTTATGAAGAGGAACAAGATGGTGAGAAGAATGGTGGGGGATCGTGTTTGGGATGGCTAGTTCTCAGTACGCGATTGGCTTAGTGGCGTTAGCGTTGATATGATTGAAGATGGAAGACAAGAAGTGGCAGAAGAGGTGTTTGAAAGCAATCGGGTGGATTGGGGCTCCTGTTCACCGTGGCTCGTGAAGCGGAAAATTCCAGAGTGCGATCCAACACCGAGGTTGGACGTTCTGGGGTTTATATTCCCCGCGTTTGGCGGGATGGTCTCCAGTTAGGCTTTGTGGTTAGCTCCGCTGCCGGTCGGGCTCCCACACTTCTTTTTACTAACGTCTGTCAGTTCAGATACGGAATGGAAGCTCAACAGGAAGTGTTCTCGGTCACGAAGTTTGGCCGTAGACTTTATTCTGGTCCAACATATGTGTGTCTACTAGGCCACAACTTCTACGAAATGTGGTCACCCTTCTGTTATTCCACAAATGCCGAGAGAATCGTTAGAATAAACCTTGCTATGGCTGGAAACAGACTGAATAGAATGTGCCGGAAGCTTGTCTGGAACAAGACATGGCGATAACTGCTGAACGTACAGACAGCAACAATGGTGGATTCAAAGATGCTCCCAAACGACAAAGATCGAAACTGAGCTGGTCCAAGACCCCTAAAGCAAATAGCTATAAATCGGCGCAAATCTTCTTCCGCTTCCATTACATCTACCAAGCTAGCGAAGAATGGAACTTACCAAGCTCCGTTTGATTTCAAACCATTTAATTTCTAGCAAAACTGCCCGGGCACAATTCGAAGCTCAGAAATCTAAGATGGTGGTGGTAGGGGTGTCTTAAAATCACTACTCCCATTAGCAGGTATGTTTCGAATCACAGGATGAACTTCAGACAACTTCTGGCGGTGAGAAGATTACTTATGGAGCCAGTCTATGGCAATCCAGATCTCGCGAGTCTCTGAATCGTGCAAAACAAAGATTGAGCCCATTCGGACCAAAGGGAGCAGGCAGATCCGCCTACTTGGAAGGTGCTAGATCTGGCAAACTCTGTCAGCTCATCTGCTGAATCCAGGTTACCCGAAACTCCGAAAACAATGCACTCGCTCAATTGTGTCACATAACAGACGCAATCGCTCGAGTGCTATGAAAACCAAAGATACCACCAACATTTCACGCAACATAGTATACCTAATTTTACTTAGTCTTAATGTTGTTGTTTTAGCTTGCCTTCTCTAGCTGCCATGTTGACTTTACGTATCACAAGGATAGTTGTGAATCTCTGCCCGCTGCCAAAGGCGGCACATCACTTGGTTGGCATATTGTTGACAGCAAAATGCATTGAGTGGCACTTTGAAGCAAAGCAACAACAACGAAAACAACAGCAAATACTCGAGTCGAAGAACAACAATAGCAACACAGAGTGAGCATTAAAGCTGCAAGTAAAACAGCAAGAACAAAAGCAACAAAAATAAGAAAGTTAGAAGTAGAAGGAATATGGGTCTTGACAATATTGCCAACGAAAGATAAACAGCGACATCAACAAGAGAGCACCGTATAGTTGCAACATAAAATAAACAACCGAGTACAAGTTTATTAAAACAACAACTAAGTATACTGGGTAGAACAAAGTTTACCACCAGTGTAAGACAATATTAATAAAAATAAAATGTAAACTTTGCTAAGCCATAAACTAAGCCAACGCAGACAGGACTTAACACTCAGGCGCACTTCAATGTTATCGCCGCCGCCACCGCCGCCACAACTGCTGCCTTACACCGCTCGCTCTCTCTCTCTCTCTCTCTTTCCTTTATCCTAGTCCTTTGTCAACCAAGTGGCTGGTACATCAAGCGCCCTACAGCACTCCTCCAACTCCCTGCACTCATCCTTGTCCACTCCTGCGGCTTAACAGGCACATTAGCTCTCTAAATCCAATGCGTTGATAGCTCTTATTTGCCTGATTAAAAATGAAAAGCGAAAAAGGCAAGTTCTTTTGGAGTACGCCGCTGCAGTGATGTTGCAACAACATAAAAGTGATTAAAGCATGACTCTAGTTTGTTTGTTTGTAGCACGAGTATGATCATAAGTATACGACGAGTATGTGTAGCAACCCATTTAATGGTTTGGTAATGAAATGTGATGTGGATAATGGATGATTGGATGATTGGAGAGTTGCATGAACGTACATGGCTGATTGACTGACCGGCTGAGTGGCTGAGTGGTTGAGTGGCTTTGTGGCTGAGTGGTTGGTTTGATGCGCTACTTTTTGGTTGATTGTTTGCCTAACTACTACTAGTGCCTAGATTGAAGTGCAACTGCTGCGCATCGATGGTTCCGATGATGATGATGATGATGAGCTGTGACATCAGCGCTTTTAGTGGATTAATAGGCATAGGTGGATATGAATGAAGTGGAACAATATTGATCTACTCATGTGGTATGGCATCTTTCGATGTTGCTAGTTAGTAGTTAATGGATATCAAATAATTAATGTTTTAGAAATGATGGAATATGAAGCAGATACAGCTAAAAATTTCGCTAGTTGGTGCTTACAAAAATTTGTGAGTGTGTTTTGTTAAAATGGTTGTCTTGTTAAAAAGAGACTTTGTCATTTTCGATGCTTTACTTCCTTCAGTGTCGCACCTGTTAACGATTTGATTATCGGTTATGTTATCGTTATCGACAACTCTGATGTCAGTTACCGTTCCTTTTATCATAACTTTTACCTGCGGTTATTATCGGTCATGTTATCGTTATCGTTATCGATAACTTTATTGTCACGTTATCATAATTTCTACATGCGTTGTCGTCTTTATCATTATCCTTATCGAAGTTTATGCTTATCGCTATCTATAGTTATCGATATAGTTATCGATATTTCTGTAGTTACCCAGAATCAATTTTTTATAAGAAATGGCGATTTTCGACAACCATTTGTATCAAAAATTTCCTGCAAATCGATCAATCTGCCCTCAAGATTACTTCTTACAAATAAGACGATTCATAATATAATTTTGTCAGGTGAATAAGTTTATAAGATCGGTGAAAGTGAGTGACTTAAAAGTACCATGCCCATTCCATTACGTATTTGTTTTCTAACTAAATTCTTCGCACTAAATTTTAATATGTTTCCCAGGGACTGTCACGATTATAATTTAAAAAAAAAATAGTTCAATTTTTTATTTTGTGGTTTTTTCAATCAGAAATAATCGGTATTCTTGGATGTTAATTTTTCCGCTCATACTTGATCGATATTTTCAGATTTTTTTTTTTTCGACAAAAATAATCGTTATGCATGGATTTAAATTTTTTCATTCATATTTGATCGATATTTTGTGAAATTTTTTTTCGATCCCAAAACATTCCATTGTTACCGCTAATAAATTTGTTTGCATTCATTGTCATCGAAAAATTGTAAATATAAGAACGATTATTTTTTATCGATAGAATAAAAATCACAAAAAATCGATTGCACATGCTAAGAATAACAATTATTTTTTCTCAAAGAAATAAGTATTAAAAAATAATGTTCAAACTTGCTCGAAAAAATTAAAATTCAAAAATAACGATAATTTTGTAGTTTCGGAGATATGGCTATTACCTATTGTGATGTGAGAAAAAAGTATTTAAAGCAATAATTCAATTTCTCTCGATTTACATATTATCTATAATAATCGGTGAATAATGAAGCGAAAATCAAAATTTGATTTTTTTTTAAACAAGAACTGATCCAACAAAAATCTTACCTGTAAGTTATACCCAAACTGTATTTAAACCCTAATGACTTCATTTGTAATGGAATTTTCAGCGTTTTATTGGCACAATGTGACAAACAGATTGGTATAAGTGAATTATTTTAACTTGCATATTTCCGGGAAATAATTAAGCATCTGCTATGGTCAAGGAAATTTCTCACAACTATATTTGCACACTCTGCACAGTCTAAATTGAAATAAGTGAGCAACACTAGCAGCTCGCACGTAGCCAGGTGCTTCATACCCAAGACAACTATCCTCTATGTGGGCAGGTGTTCGCTACCTAGAATTTACGATTATTCAAATTTGTTAGCGTAATATAAACACCCATAGAAAATTCCTCCATGCCTATCTATGTAAGTAGCCATGTGTGTTAAAATTTAGATATGCGGAAATTTTAATTAAATATGTCCTGTTTTAGGTTATATAATGAAATAGGTAGCCATCCCAAAGAGTAAGAAAGGACAAACGCTGAATGCGATAACCCAACCTTTTTTAATCTTCACAGTTTTCCTCAATGGAAATTAATTAATGAAATTACCAGCATTCATTGTTACATCCCCCATGTAAATTTCAACAAAAGAATAAAAGTAAACTTGAGTAGTGAATTTTCAAAGTAGAGTAGCTCTTAAAAAACAAAACTGCATTAGAACTCTGCAAACTACTAAGCAGACTACACTTATTTTTAGTTAATAAACTTAAAACTAATAATAATTAAAAATGTTAAAATAAAATACCACTTTATTTCAAATTGAATTTTTTTCAATTTCAACATTGCATTTAGTCAACATTTGAATATTTTATATGCGTACACATATATATTTATTTATAAATTATCCTTTGCATATAAAACCCTTTTTCGGTTTCTGCCTCATATAACAGGTGGCAACACTCTCAAAATTTATAGATATGCATCTTGTTCTCACGGAGACAAACATTTTGATATTTAATATCCTTGTGCATAATTTAATTAAATTTAACTTTAAAAAAAGGTAGCCTTCTTCAAACCATACCCATATATTTTCTCCATGTGAGCAAATGGTTTGACACCAATAGTTGACTATTTCATGTAATTATTGTATAATTAAATTAAATTTTACTTTTCAGTCAGGTGGGGCAAACTTGTTTAAAATAAAGCCAGGTTTAAGCTTTCTCCTCAGCAAAACGAATTGTTTGACACCCATAGTTTACTATTTTATAGAACTTGTGTATGATTAAATTAAATTTGATTTTCGAACAGGTGGCACCCCTCATAAAATTAGCTATGTACTTTATTGCCGGGACGAACCGTTCGACGCCCATATTTTACTTTTTCATATGACTAAATTCCAATTCTCAAGCGGGTGGCAACCCTCTTCAAAATATAAATAGCTATAAATATTCTCTTAAGTTAACCGAACCGTTTGATATTCATATTTTAATATAATATAATCCTGTGTATAATTTAATAAAGTTCGACGTTCCAAACAGGTGGCATCTCTTTCCAGAATGTAAGTATAAACTTTTTCTCGCTGAGTCGAAACGTTTGACACTCATATTTGAATATTTCATATATCTTAGGTTTAATTTAATTATATTCGAATTTTCGAACAGGTGCCAACCCTCTTCAAGGCATAAAATACACTTGATTGCACATTTTTATGTCTTCAAATATAATGCACATTCGGTAGTATGCAATATCTACAGCGACAAAGGATATTATCAAGGAGAGCTTCTGTAATAACGCCGAACTGAACTCGTTGATGATATACATAACACGTTATCGATAACAATAAAACTATCTTTGACGATTTTTATGACGAAAACAATGCAGTGATACCGGTTTAGCAATGCTAAAATAACATGGGCAAATTCAAGTTATCGATAACTACTACGAATTCGAATACATGAAAAAGCTTTTAATAACAAAAATGGGTTTCGATAACATTTACGTAATGATATCGATATCGAACATATCGTCGTGTCTTTAATGATAACAATACTGATTTTAACTCCCTGATGCCGTCAGTAATACTATCGATGACATTAAAAATTTCGATAAATAGATCTATGACGAAATAACAACGATACATTCAGGGAAATCGAAAACTATTACATATTTCGAGAACTAATGAAATTGAAACGCGAAACAGTGGAGCATCAAGCTTTTAACTTTAATAAGCTGCAACAGAGTGAACACACAAATAAAAAGAAGAAAAGCTAAAGGTAAGATTTTGATAGTTCTCTATAAAGATTTGTATAAAAATAGTGATAGTGATAACGAACATTTTGACGTATCGATAATACTAATAATACTCATTTGAACTTGATGCCGCCAACAGCTCTATCAATAACGTTAAAAATTTCGATAAATATATCGATAACGAAAACTACGATGATAGCAATGCCAATAATGACAAGTGAAACCATGCCGAAATAGCAACGATAGCTTAACTTACCCGGTTACAATGATGACATAACAACGATAACTTTTAAGTTATCGATAACTACTACGAACTGCAATAAATCGAAGCACGTATGTACATATCTCCGAACTAGTGGAATACTGACGTATCGATAATGATAATAGTACTGATTGGAACATCATGTTTTCGTCGATAACACTATCGATAACGTGAAAAATTTCAATAAATATATCGATAATGGAATTTATGAAGATAACAATGGCAAAATAACAACAATATATCTGAGGAAAGAGATAACTATTACGAATTGGAATAAGACGAGGTAAAGCAGAGGGGAAGGTAAAGGGTCTAAACTACAGAAATTTCAGTGGGAAAAGATAATGTATTATACTACCAACCTCGCAATTTTTCTAAACTACATACATAGGCAAATTGCTGTACATCAGAGTCTCATGAGTGCCAAGTGCGATGGCATTTTTTGTTAGTTTCCCCTAAGCAATCGCCAAAATGTCAGCTACTTATAGGCACTACCCAAAAGGTACTTCATAAATGCGGTCGAGATTTAGTAGAAAATACCAGTATATTACTTTTCCATTATATAATTCAAAAGAAGCCAATAAGAAGAAGAGAGGGCGAGTGAAAAGCAGGCCAAAAGGTTGAAGTAGAAAAACCGATCAACAACAAACATGACTACACGCACACACACACACAAGCACACATCTATTCAAATCAGTTCAAATGCAAAATACCATGAAGGATGACAATGCGAACAGCCCAAGGGGCAACGCAAGTGAAAAGTGGCAGGTGAGAAGCATAGCGGAATGGTACATTCACCTTAATGCCGTAGCACACATACTCCTCCATATGTACAGCCATACATTGCACACTCTCAGAGATGTGTTTTCAATTTTCGAGATTAGAAGGCATCAACAACAACAACAACAAGAGCACACAAAACAAAATTCGCATACCACAATGAATGTGCTGGCCAGACCAGGCTGAAAGGACAACTGCCACCGAAATTGCAAAATATGGCACAACCGCATAACTTCGTATTGAAAGAGCAGGCGAGTGGATATTGCGCCTAAAACTAGGCAACAAAAAGATGCTATTTGCAGATAATAGGGAACTACTACTACTGCTCGGCCAAGATAAGCAACACTCAGCCTATACCGACGACTAGTTTGAGTATCGGATCTACTATCTAACACGTGCGAGTGGAGTTACAAGGACGGAAAAACAAAAACAATAACAAAAACATTTACTAGTAGTACCTCAGCGAATTGGAAGAATGGTAAGTCCAAGTTGATAAGCACAGTGTCCGATATAAATACTCGTACTTTGTTGTTTGTAGGTGTCGCAGGCGCTTACGTTGTACACTACACTAATGCAGTGTGTCTGTTGTCAGTTATGGTATGCGACAGCTACAACAGTGGGGCTATAAACAGCAAATGGCATACCTACCACAAAGTCAGTCGAGTTGAAGCAAAAAGCAAAGTAATTTAAATGCTTCCGTGTGACGAAGGTAAACTACGATGGCATTGATATGATTTTTGCCAAGCAAATGAGAGTGGTGAGTGAAAAGGAATTGGAGTTTAGATTTTTGTGTTAGTGAAAATTGTAATATATTGTTCATAGGTTGAAGGCGGTGCTGGTTGATTATCCTCAGGGTGCTGCTTGGTGGGTTGCTGTTTGAGTAAGGTTGATGTTTCTCTGGGAAATTGTGGTTTTTAAGGGGCGTTTGAGTGGCTCAGAAGATAGCAGTAGATGGGACACTATGGTATTTGGTTTTTAAATTAAATTATTAAATTGAAAGTGCATAAAGAATTTTTGGTTTATTTTTTAGAACGGTTTGTGAGCTATGATTGATTGCGAGATAAAAATTATAAAAAATTTACTAAAAATGCAGTTTATAATATTTGCAAATTTAATTTACAATTTTGCAAAATAGTTATAAGATAAAAATTGTGTTTGTCCAGAGAGATGGGTGCAATATACTACTAAAAACTTAACTTAGTACTGGTTCGTATCGTCCAAGCAGTTAGGCTCTGTTTTTGGCATGCAATTTTCTTTTTTAGCATCTACATACTTTTTTCTTTTTGCTTGGTTTTGAGTTCTTTCGTGGTGGGGAATTTTTGAGAATTTATCTAAAAACTGGATTTCGTGCGATTGGCGCATGAAAATGTTTTTTTGAAACTCCGATAACTTTGCAAAAAATTACCGATGTTCGAAATTTTTTTCTTCTGTTTTAAATTTGTTTCTTCTGTTTTAAAATGTACCTTTAAAAGAGAAACATATGAAACATGGTATTTTATATTGTGATGTAAAAAAAATATCAAAGAAATTTTTGACTTCAAAATTTTTTTAATTGCATAAGTTTTTTCCTTCATATTTTTTTTCGAAAATAGCCCAAATTCGTTATTTGGGAATTATAATTTTTTGGAAAGTCATAGTGCCAATTATTCAGTAATTTATTTTAATGTCTAACAATTCGGAAGGCAGCTGTCAAAAATGTACGCACATACAAAATGTACACAATCTTTATTGCTCAAAAGGATACAATGTCAATTTTTGAAATTTTGCGCCATAATTTATACACAAACTTCTTTATAGGCTATTAAAACCTATTCTTGGAAATATTTTCGACGAAATTCATTGTTTAGTAGTAATTAATGACTCGAGTAGCATACTTTCAGGCGGATAAGAGTTTAAACTGTGATTTATTGCATGCTTTTAGAATATTGCAACCAATAAGGAATTGAAAATACGAATTTTATTCTTTCGGTTAAAGGGGTGTTACTTACTATGGAGGTTTTTTTTTTTTTGAAAAATAATGTCAATTTTCACTCCACAGCAGTTTATTTGTGTTACAGATGCTGATAAGTAGACAACTTTTGCAGGTCAATGCAATTCAGCGTCGGCTGAATTTCTGTATGATCTTGAAAAACTGTATCTAGCTACAATAAAAAAGTATTAGCCCAAGACAACAACATTCAGCATAAGCTGAATTGTGCTGCTCGTACTCATATCGATAATTAATGATATAATAAATGTTAATATGCTGAAAACATTAAACATTTTCTAAGCAATACTCATTCAGCTCTGATAATATTTATTTTATTCTAAGCTTCTTATCGTAATATGGCATACGCATATCCAGCACAAGTATTTTAAATATATCTTTTTTATTGTCAAAAATTGTTTTCCCACTAGTTTTTCACCAATACATGGTGCATGGCCATTTGTCAGCGATGGCTGAATTACTTGAAATTCATAAAATTTGTTTCAATACAATGCCGCAAACTTTATTCTATGTTATTCTTGTTGATTATATTAACCATCTTGAACTAAGTCAAAGCGGACAAGAGTTGTTTTGTCGTCACTTACACATTTTAAAAACTACTTCAGGTGCGCTGAATTGTATATTTGTTCAGAAAACTAATCACAATACTAAAATTGAGTGTGAACTGGTTTTAGTCAATTCAGCGCGTGCTGAATTCTGTATTTACCAATTTACTGCAATCCACACTAAGAAAATGTGTAACCAACAAATGTGCGCTGAATTGAGGGTCAGCTCATTTTAGCAATATTGATAGTGACAAGAGTCTAAAATTATTGAATGCTAAAGCAATTAAACGCTTGCTGAATTCAAAAATCTAAGCTGGAGGTGGCATTTTAATTTCCGCAGAGAGCGGATATTGGGGAGAGAATAACTGAAACCTAAAATATCATGATATGAGTTAGAAGAATGCTATTTTACAAACTAAATTGCAATTCAGCACCTTAACGAGCGCACAGAAGTCACCAGAAATTTAAAATACAAACGTTTGAAGCAATTCAGCGCTTGCTGAATTACACGCTTATTATGTAGTAAAGCAATTTGTAAACTCACCCCACTTCTAAAGTTATGAACGCTAACTTCAAAGCTATTCAGCATTTACTGCTTAGGCAAAACATACATACTTGTTTCAGCAATATTTATAAGCACCATTTTTCAACAATTATTTACCTTGAACTTTGTGAACATATACATACGAAATTACCGACACTTATTAGGCAACAGTAGCGTAAGCTTTTGCCAAAGCAAGGTAATCACAATTATTTTAATCACATCCGCATTTACGCAGCGTTACAAAATTTCGACAATATATATTTTTTGTACAGCGTATACGTGCGCCATTGTGTTTTTTTCATTTCTTCCGCACTCATTTCCTTCCGTTACTTTCCCACTGCCTGTCATCACAAACGTCAACTTTATTACGGCGTAGAATAAAAACCGCAATTTATGCCAGCAAACGATAAAAAATATAAATAAGAACAAAATAAAAGTCAAATTAACAGTAAAAAAAAAAGAAACAAATTATTGACAAAGATTTATGTCATTCATACCACGGTGCAAATCAAAAAAATTGCCAATTTGCGTGCACTGCCTACTTTTAGGCTGATGCCAAACACTCACGTAAATATACTTGTAGGCTATTTGGTTTTTTTGTTACCCATTTTCTAGGTAACTGTTTTTTGGTTTCAGAAATGTAGAATGTGACAATAAAATTTTCTTCATTTGCGTTAATTGTAGCGCATTAATGGTTTTACTATATTGGCAATTTATGCGAGTAGAAATAAAAATGTTAAGAGCAATATAACATACAAGTAAAAAATTTCATTCAAATAAATGCGTGTAGAAATATTCAAGTGAACTTTCGAATATATCAAGCATTGCTTTCGCTGCGAAACAAATTTCCGCACGTAAAAATTTTTCTCATTTTCATCCGCACTCATTGCAAATTAAATGAATGTCATCAAATTAATGCTCCTCAGCACATAAAAAAAAATAAACAGGAAATATTAGCGTCAAAATTACCTGCGGCCGCAGTTGTTTGGTTTCCTTTCAAGAACGAATGAAATGAAATGAAATAAATAAATATACATATATTTCGTCTGCTATTCTACCACAAGAATACTAATGCATTTTCGCTATGGTTGTGAAATTCTAGAAGTTTGCGAGCTCATTTAAAAATATTATACCCTTCCTTTTGCCACTAACAACTTATTTAGCTTCAATTCGTATTATTATTGTTTCATTGAGTTTGCTTGCTTTCTGCATATTTATGTAAATGAACTGAGCTTTCACCGAAATTGCGAAACACAAAATAAAAGTTACATAATTGAAGATGGGCGAATTCTTACATTAAAATTAATTAAGCTCTTAAACTGACGCAGTGCAATGAATGTTGGTTTTTGAATGCAGAATAGATGGAAAATGTAACATTATAAAGATAGCGTGCAATAATGGGTGTTCAGTTTTTGTTTTTAATGGTGCACTCATTTTACTGAGGCGCATTGCAGGTAAGAAACGAAGTTTTTAATTTAAATAAAGTTTTGCAAATACCTTTGTGATGAATTTAATGAACTGAATGCTTTAAAAAAAAACAAGAAAATTAATTAATACCACAAATACAAAACAAATCCAAAATGTTCCAAGCATATATTTACCAACCAGATATTATTACTTATAGTTACAAATATACTTACAAAAAAATTTCGAAAAATAAAAGCCTGACGGAGTTTTAAATTTGAGAAATCAAAAAATTCAATTTGTAAACAATAATTTTTATTACACAAATTTACAAAAAAAAACAAATCTAATTTCGATATAACCTCTCAAGTTCATTTTTTGAAAATCTCAAAATGCATTTTAGTTACAAAAACAAATCTCACTTTGTTCTAAAAAGATTTTTATGGCTATAAAAAAATATTTTCTGAAAATATTAATAAAAAAATATTAAAAAATATTAATATAATATTAAAGAATTTTTAAATTTACCAAATTTCTATTGCTCAAAAATTAAAAAAATTTAATAAGAATTTAATTTAATATAACATTCAATAACTATTTCGAAAAGTTGTAAAACTGCAAAAACAATTTTAAGATTGTTTCAAAAATTATATTTGCACCATAAAAATGCATGTCTTTTGAAAAAAAATATCCGCAAAAAAAATTCCGAAAAAAAAACTTTTCAATGCAAAAATCGAGAAGTGAAAAAATTGCAGAATTTTGGAACTTAAAAAAAATTTATGATTTGTAAAAACATTAATTAATTATTTCGAAAAGCATTATGGTTACAAAAATATTTGTAAGTTCGTTCTAAAGTTGATATTTGTGAATATTTTGTATTTTATGTATGTATTTGGAAAATTTCGAAAATCAAAAAAAAATTAAAAACTTTTTAATTCGAAAGCAAAAAGTTCAGAACGTTTAAATTTAAAGAATCGAATTAATGAATATTTTCTAAAAGTTTTACAGTTTTAATTTCGTTCGAAACTTCGAAAGTTACTTTTTAACCTCGAAACTTTTAAAACAAAAAACTTGAAAAATAATATTTTTTATAGCATAATTTGTATTACTGAAAATTGCAAGACTGGTTATTTGTTCACAAAACTTTGTATAGTTTGCAAGAAAATATTTTTCTTAAATCCAACAATTTGTATAGCTCAAAGTTTTAATACTGAATATTTATCTATCATAACTTTTTTTAAAATCTTTTTTTTTCAAAATTCCATAAGTTAATTTAAAAAAAAACAAAGAAACAGTTATTTGAAATTTTCTAGATGTTTTAAGATCAGTTACATTGAGGTATGGTTCAAAACAAAAATTTTACCAAACTTGACTTGACTTTTGGAATTGAAAAATTGTTTATTTTACTAATTTTTCAAATTTTTTTTTATGGTGTACCAGCTGACCCAACGCTCTTTTATATACCCTACAATGAATTTAACCGCCCTATGCTGATGACCTGACAAAACTTATCAACCTGGGAGTTCTCAGGTTTACGGCGCCTAAAAATATGTCGCAGAATATAACCTCGAAACTGCGTAGTTAATAGAACACAACAGCTACCACGACTGTTGACAATTAGAGGATTGAAACTGTTTTTGCAGTAGAGTTTTAGGCGCGGTAAACCTGACAACTGTCAGGTTGTTGATTTCCATTGTCATTAAATTGTGAATACTGTTTTTCGCGATATCCTGACCACAGCGCCACCCACCTATCGGGGGTTTTAAGTGGACCGGTTAGCCATTATCTTTTCGCTACACGCGATAAATAGATGTTTAGAATTTGAATCCAATTGAGCTGTGGGTTTTTAGATATATCCTGAACCTTGCGCCATGAACTTTCGGTTCAATTTTCAAATAAAATATCTATATTGTTGCGGCCAAAATATGATCTGAATTCGTATAAATAAATAATAATAAAATCGGATTATAAATACGGGGTTTAGACATATCTCAGCTTCAGCGCCACCTATCGGTGAAATTTTCAAATAAATGATTTATTTTCATGAGGTATACTAACCCAATTTAAATCAAATCATACTGTAAACACAGTTTTTAGACATACATATCTCGACTCCAGCGTCATCTATCGGATTTGTTCTGCTCTATGCACAATAGAAACTATTGCAAACACATTCTAAGAATTTGATCTCAATCGGTTCCATAATTTTTGAGTCTATAACCTACATACCAACAGACACACACGGCCTTTTTATAAATAAGGAAAGTTTACATGAATTGACACACGAACAGTTTTCTAGTATATTGTATCTTCTTCGCCACTGATGAATTTAGTATTAAGAAATTTTTAAAAGCAAAAATATAATTATATGCTTCCATTTAAAGAATAGCTACTAAATACATAGATCTAAGGTTTTCTTCACTTTCCATTTCGAGGGTTAGTGTACTACACGGCGTATGAGTAACTAAGAAAATTCTTCTTTAATCTTAGAACCCTACCATCAAACTTCGGTTATGAATTTTTATCTATGAACTTTGCTAAGTAAATTCTACTATGCATAGCGCCATTAGATTCATATAAGCACATAATAAACGTCATATTGATTTTCATAAATATTTATTACAGCTTAAGTAGAGAGTCCCCATGGGGAAAATTAAGAAATATATGCGCAACGCCAACTATAACGCACCTACTACCAGTCACAGTAAGTAAGTATTTACTATATCTCCAGCCATAAATCGCATAGAACAAATCCGAGTATATCCTATTTACGCCAGCAAAACAGATGGTCATAAAATTGTGCAACAAAACGTCAAACGAACTAATAAAAAGCAGCAATAGCTTTTGGTGGAAAGCAGGAGGAAGATTACGATAGCCACATTGAGCTGCTGACTTGCTGACTTGCTGAGTTTTAGAGGACCTACGAAGCGTAAGCGCAACAAAATGTTGTGTGTGTGTGTGTGTGTGTGGGGAGGAGCGGAATGATGGTGATTGGAAGTAATTCACAGGGAATAGGCGGTGGCTATCGACGTTGAGTGGATGACAAAAACTAATAAACTGACAATACTTCCGTTAAACTTATTGAGTGAGCGGATTTGACGATATGACGGTGAAGAAAATATAATAATAAACAGACTAACAAATAGACCAAATGCAATATAGTAAAGAAGTAAAGGAAGAAGATAAGAGCGAGCGTTAAAAAGTGGAATGAGTGTACTTCGAAATAGTTGCCGCACAGCTATAGTTGCGCTGAACTTTGCCGTAAAGAGACAACCATAAATAATAAGCCCCGAGGCGATTTGCAGTGTTAGTTAAGTCGCGTTAGAATGAATATTGTATATGAAAGCACTCATAATATAGGGAAGTAATGTCATTACACTCGCGCCGCAGTCAATAAAATGTTGAGTATTAATCTGACGGCAAAACAATTTGCTATAAAACTTTATAGTTAAATGAGTGGAAGAGTAGGTACATACAATACATATATACATTCGCAAATGTCTGTATGTTCCCATGCATAGAATGAATAATAAAAAGAAGATACCATTGCAGAAAGTGTGAGTTAAATAGCAATAGCGTAAAATGGATAAATTATACGATAGTTGGCTGACCCAAAATTGATGAATGTCGTGGGAGTATTTGTTGGCTTGCTGAAATGAAGTTAGCGCACTTCAAAAAACAATAAAACTGTTGTAAAGAGCATAATATCTTAGCCTTGGAGAGTGTAGTTCATTTCGTATTTAAAACATCAACATATATTGAAATGTTTGAACCATGATACAAAAATTTTTAAGGTACAACTGTTGAGAGCCAGTATAAGAAATGTTGACGTTTTTTTTTCAATCTTTAGGACCCATATATTGTATGATCTTAATTACTAGCCGACACTTTAATAAAAATTTGTATAAAAAAAATTAAATTTTATTGTTTTAATCTATCTTTTATATTCTTATAGAAGTATCTAGCCGAAAATTTTCTAACGGAGCTGACTTTTTTTTTAAATATACCAGGATATGGTATTAAAATCCACGGGGTCGTGTTAGTTTAGGTTAGAATGGCGGCGAAAGAACTCAAGGGGGATTTAACAACTAAGTAGAAGATTTCGCTTAAACCAACTTACTCCAGAATGTTTTTGAGGTAAGAGTGGTCTTCCGTTTTCTCATTTGAGCCGGGCATTTGCGCAGAAGATGCTCGGGACACCACCCTGCGGTACCCTTTGTTTAATTCTCCTCAGTTTCGCGGCCCACCGTTTCAGTCTCTGCGGGAGAGTTGATGCTTTCACGTCAGTTGGCAGCGAGGAATGGCTTACTGTGTCAAAAGCTTTTGACAGGTCCAACGCTACCAGGACGGTTCTCTCCCAGAGGACAGTTCTCAGCTGCGGGACCACCCTCCCAACCTTACAAATGTCAGGAATGATGAGGATGGCCATGGAATATTTGTTGACTATTTTCAAATTCATATAGCGGTATTTTTCAAAAGTAAAAAGAAGCGATATTTTAGTGACTATAATTTTTTTAGAATTATTATATACGGTTACATAAGGAAATACTTTTTGTAATTCAATAATTTCGAAAAATGGATGTATCTCCGCCGTCTTTGAGCAACTCTGTATATATAATTTTTCAGTCTCAGCTCGCCATCTTCGAAAGAATTAATTACTGAAAGGGTGGACTAAATGCAGAGCAAGTACTGAAGAACTGTTGGGGGTTTCAGATAGGTGAGGCTTTTTCTTTAAGTAGCAGTAACATCAAATGGGTTGGTAGGTCTGATATCCCACAACTTTACAGTCAGCTAACCGATCACAATCACCTGCGTTTTCATAAGCAGCAGCTGCGCCGGTTTATTGGGACAGAGTGCCAGCTACGTTTTGAGGATGAGAGACAACAGACCATATATTTTGTACATGTCCAACCTTTACGAGACAAGGATTGAGGTATTTCATCTTGTCCATATTCTATCTCTAAAATGTTCGAAAAATAGTGCGGCTATATTTTAAATTCTTAAACGAATCCAACTGAAACTACCCAATTGCTTTTATGGACTTAAACCGCGCCTATCTATTGTGTACCGTGTGTGTGTTTCTTACATTCAACAGTTGCCCAAATAGAAATGATAGCCGAAAAAAAAACAAAAATTACAAACATTAGCATTAATTTTAATTACCGCAATTAGTTGTGCTGTCTGGTGTTTCGTTTATTGCATAATCGTCTACAAGTGGTGAATAACAGCCAACTAAAAAAACAAAAAACATAAGAAAATAATTTATTAATTTTCAGACGTGCGTGATGTTTAGAGTTTTCGTGCAGCCAATTGAAAGGGAAAAGGAGCTCACCGTGTCCATTTGTTGCTGCTCACGTGTCAGGCATAAAAGTTGTATGAATGTATTTTTTTTTATTAACATCTATTTACATAAACACTTACAGCAAATGTGGGGGCAATCAGTAATGGAGTGAGTTAACTTAAATCCTTGTGAAGCAAATAAAAACAACAAGTGAACTACACCTATTTTATGCATTTAGTGCTTATTTTAATATTTCATTATTTAATTTAGAACTTTTAATTAGGAAGGTATAAATAGCCATTACGCTTTGACGTTTTGACGTTTTATATGCCACGCAACGGAAAATTGTAGCCCATAATTTCACTTTGTTTGAACTGAAGATTATTTTCATAATATTCTGAAGTTCGAAATAGATGGGAAAATATAGTTTTCGTCTGGATACCTTGCTTTTAAAGCTTTCTAATAATCCCCTTAACCCTGTTATAGCTAAACAATACTCCCAAAGTAGGCATTAGAATTTCTATTTCCAAGATCTATTTCGCGCTTTTTTTTAAATCGTAGCAAGTGAGAGAATTTGAACAAAAAAAAATGGTGAGAGCTTGTACGAGTATAATACTCTATACTTAAATTCTATTACGTTTCACTTTAACTTTTTCTGAAGCCAAGCGAATCTGGCGTCCATTGGTTAATCTTAAAAGTTCATAAATTTCTATGAAGCTCAATATTCACAGCGAAGTCGTTGCATTCCTTATAAAAAGGAAGGAAACACAAGTTAAAACGAAGTCCTTCCATTGACTAAATACCTAATAATCTATTGTTTCGTTTAAACAATCAGTTTTGCTGGGCACGCGGCGGGGTCAACAGAGTATTATCTATATCGTAATGTTAACGAAGGCTTTGGAGGCTCATAAGCTCCATCGTTCTTGATACAGAAAATACTACTCGTTTCCAGCATCATCGTATTTTTAACTAGCCTGCATAAATCTACCTGACTTTCATCCTAAAGGCGTTTGCACTGCGCAGGCACAACAAGATCCTAAAATAAACTGTATGATGTTCTTTTTTTTTGTACTTAACTTAATTTAAAAGAAATTTTTAAAAAAATTCTACGGCTACTACTTTTAATTTGTTAACCATCTACTTGTAGAATAAAATATCTTTAACGAGTGGCCTGGCTGCTTGCGCAAATATCAAGGAAACGCTGAAGGTTTAGGGACGTTAAGTGTTACAAGTAAGGAATCAGCAGTAATTGAACAAACAAGATAATATTTTCTCTTCATTTAATTGTTTTTTTTCTCCCTCTGACTAATTTCATTGAATTGTAGAATTTTAATTCCAGTATCGTAATTATAATCTCGCAAGTAGGGGCACAATATTGGGCACAAAGTATCTATGTATATGGTACTATTTCAAAGTATCGCTTTAAAATTATCAAATACCCATAAATATCGAATTCCAAAAACACGATACCCAAAATATCGGCACTAAATTAAAAATGAAGTGCAGTAGCATTTTTTATAAAACATAATCTATTTGCGAGATAGAAAATGTTTGTCTAAGTTCCCATTGGATTGTTTTATTGGTATTCCGAGTTTGAAGACTTCACTTTTAAAAAGCTGATACTGTTTCTGATCCACCGTTTTATTTTACCAATATGACATTTGGCACTTGAGCAAAGTTGACAGCAGATTAATAGAAGTGAGTAGGCGGCCAGAAGAGCTCACGCCCTCTCCCTGCTTGAAATAATAACTTCAAGGATGGCCTGCCGAGCGAGCTCGTCAACCCTGTAGTCAAATATGGAAATATTCAGAGACGGCTGAGGGAGAATTCAGGCATTTCCCTACCAGTTTCCGACTTGACCATTAAAGACCCCAAGGCCCTTATTTACTGCCTGGCTATCAGAATAGATGTTTGCCCGTACTCCGTGCCACCTCCATTGAGACTACCTCCGGCTGAGGGAGAGCCACCTGCCTCTGGGGAGAGCCTCACTCCAAGCGCCATCCTCTGCCTTTACTGCTGGAAAGAATTTTATAGTGCCCATAGACTGAGTTGAAGATAAAAGCATTTATATTTAATTGGATTGCAGCAACTTACTGGCACTGTTCATAGGCACAACGTTTGGCATAACATTGAGTGCAAAAGTGTTTGTGATCCGAAGCGTTGCACTGATTCCAATGAACGTAATCCATTGCACCCGCTCTAGCTAAATAACTTTTGATACCTTCTCCAGGGAGGGCCACCAGATCCATCATAAAACATTAATGACCCGATTATGGTTTCGTAAAACCAGTGATTTGCCTTGGAAAAGAGGGCCCCAGCACTCCAGTATGCAGCAACATCTCCGGCATCGATATTGTATCCTGTATTGAGGTATTTATTTAAACCTTTCCAAATGATATTTCTAGTAGTTAGCGAAGAATGTTGGTTACAAAATAAATCTGCATCAAAAAAGTGCATAGAAATTTCCCAAAAAAAAATATATGTTATTGTAATATTTATCTCAACTTTACTTAGTAAATATTTGTACATTCGTTCTTAGAATCGTTTTGCATGAGTTCCTACTTGCATAGACCCACATTTGTAATGCAACAATTTAAACCGATTTTGCATTTAAGTATTTTTGGTAAATATTATGCACAGCAGAAAAATGAAAACAAATAACTATCAGATTTATGTTTAGAAAAACAGCATATTTTTCTATACTTATATGTAAATTCTTAATCCCCTCAAGCTGTATGTATGTATGGGTTTTCATATTAAATATATGTACACTGAAAATGCTTATAGTTAGATGAATGCTTGTTTTTGTTTATAAATACTTTTGTGCCCTCACAACTTATCAATTTTAAAAATTCTTTACTAAAAAAATGTACTAAGTAAACTCTGCTTTAGAATTTTTATAATTTACATAGTTAATAATTTTAATTTCCGTACGCACATATGGTTTTAAGTTCACAAAAAAACCCAACTACGTTCGGTTCGTTCAATTCAACATCTCCCAACACCATTCACACCACAAGCCAGGTTTATCCAGCAGTAGCTCAATTTCACTCTATTCTGAGTGAATTCCATTTCGTTTTTGTAAACAAGACAAGCTAAGACTTGCGAATTTTACACTTAAATCCCAATAGCCAGTTGAGTTCGCAAAAAAAAGACGTCCAATGCCGTTGCAGGAGGTTAGGTGAGAGATATGAGAAAAATGCGTTTTGCTGCCAGCAAAAGTCAACAATGCATGACGGGAAATTCAATTTTGTATGGCGTTTTTTTCATTTTTTTGCATACCAAATAGAGTTGAGGTAAACAAAGCTTGCCCTAAAAGAAATTATGCTGTTGCATGGAGACGGGTAGCGTTGGAAGGTTTTGTGATAGAAAACAAGATTGCTCCTTCCGCTCTGAGAACAACCGAAAGTGACGTAATAAAAGCTGGAGAAGAAGACAGCACAGTAAAAATTTAAAAAAAAAGAAAGATAAAGAATTCCTAAAGAAGCGGACAAACGACAGAAAGATCGAACGTTTTTTTGACATTGTTTGTTTAAAAAACTTTTATTTCGTCAGCGAATGGGTGGATGCTGTCAAATCGACAAAAAAAAAAGAGAGGACTCGCAGTTTGCGGCAGACGCAATATTGTATTATATCGTAACGATGCTGTCGACGTCTATGTATACAAATCGTTCCAAACTAAACGAAAGAGTGGCTATTAAATCTCTAGAACCCCACGCTGCTCGCGTCTAAATGTCCCGTGATTTGGTAAGGAAAGAGTGTTGAATTCTGCAAACAGAGTTTAAAGACGAAACTCATCGAGAAGGTGAATATCACGTGTGCCATAGAATCTTTCTGCCGGATCACCAGACAAGTTTGGCCAATGATTCAAGTAAAGTGATCCAAAGCTCTCATTTGCCTTGACCGGCCCTTCCCTCGGGCTAATGATCGAGGCGATAACTGGGCACAGTCTTATGGGCACACACGGAAAGAGATTGGGACGCCTAACCAACAATTTCTGTTGCAGTTGCAGAGACGAGAAGGCAGAGTGGAGAGCATCGAACACTATCTCTGTCACAATCACGCCCTGGCCAAGACCTGAAACCAATTGAGTTCGGCGAGCATTCCCGATTTTCTTTACTACGTGATGTGCACTCGGTGGTTCATCTTCTAAGGGAAGGAAGGAAAGGAATGTATGGCTTGCACTAGTGATAACAAAACGGTTTGTCAGCTTACTAATCTAACCTTACCTAGAAGTTATCTTACATACAGGAAAATATGCAAGTTTTTTTTTAATTTTTTTATAAAACTACAGTTCATAGTATTTATAAAAGTACGGTACCAATCTTATAAATTCAAGTTTTAAAATTTGTCTAAATTCTAAATAAAATGTTTATCAAAATTTCCAACTTCTCAATTAGTATTTATGGAAACCTTTGGGGTATTCAATTTGAGTATGAAAAAGTGCAAATTTTTTTTAGTTTTTTGCTAGGAGTGTTCCTCAATTTTTCTTTATAGCGATTGCACGAACTTTTTTATATGAAAGCAAAATTTTTTATACAAAAAAAAAAATTACCAAAAATGGAAATAAATTACGCGTCGAAAGTCGTAATTATTCCCACTGGGTTCTCATTTCTAATTCCAGCTGGGTTCCCATTTGCAAATATTTGTACCAGCTTACGGCTATCTATTTGATACCTGCAAATTGTAGCTTTATGCCAACTGCAAAAAAAAAAAATCTGTGCACGGCCTACGTGACGCATCATAAAACCAACGCTCTCTAAACCAGCTACATAAGTTAATTTTCGACAGCAACAGCAGTAGCTGGAAGCAAGAATGCAGAAGGCTACTGCCAAATGCTACAAGGAACAGAAAAATTTTTTGAAAGCGCAATTTTTTGCTGCAACAGCATATCTGTTGCCTTTAAAACTTTTTTTTTGGTTTTTGTTGCAAAAATTGATCAAACTCATGCAACATATCACTTTTGAAGTGGCTGGCATAAAGGTTTGAAAATTTTTTTGTGTTGTTTTGTTCTTTTTTTGGTTTTTGTTTTGATTTTTCAGCTTTCTCGTTTTGAGCAGCGAAAAAGTGAAATGTTGAAAAAATTTTGCGTTTCCGTAAACAGCAGTTAAAAAATGTTTGTTTGTTTTTTTTTTTTGCAACGCTACTGCAACTCATGCAAACTCCAGCGCCAGTTTGTGTGTTCATTCGGAAAATGAAAACACACATAGATAGCTGCCGTTATATACGTACGTATCGTATGTATGTAGATTTAGCGCAGCACTATTACAGGACTCCATAGCACCAGTTGCCAAATACAGAGCGCTTGGGAAAAATCACACATGTTTTCCAGTTTCTTTTTTCTTCTTCCTAGTCAATTTCGTATTTTTCAAGCGTAGTCGATTTCAAACTGTTTGCAATCGAAAAAATAAGACTTGCAAATGTTTTTAAACTTTTAAGTTACAAAGGCAATATACATAGTTCGGTAAAAAAAAATTTATGCAGCATTTTTTTAACTAAATTTCGCCATTTTGATTGATAACCTTTCGACTGTCTGCGCGAGTAAAAAATAGTTTTTAGTTCTACTAAGTTATAACTTTTTCAGGCCCAAACGGCTACACGGAATTATAAGAAACTTAGTACACAAATAGCCTATGGCCTACATTAACACATAAGCTAAATTTTTTTTTAGGAGTTGCCACCTGCTAAGAAAGTAATAGGCAATTAAATAAATAATTCAAATTACATCTTGCTGTATGACGACCGGTTGGATTTGGATAAGATTTGGCACACATAGTACAGTCCGTTAAAGAGAGTTGCCACCTATCTAAAAGTTAAATATTGTAATATGGGTATCAAGTGAAAGAAGTTTAATAAAGCTTTATTTAACAGATGTTTTAAAAGCAAGCTGCCAATTGAGTTAAATTGAAAATAATTGTCATTTTACAATATGTCAAGTGTCAAACTAAAAGTTTTATGAAAGCTTAATTTCAAAAATATTTTTCGATAGAGTTCCCCTCGGTTTAAAAAACTATTAAACGAAGGAGGTTTTGGAAAACTTTTTATATTGCGAATACCTTTGTAGGGGGTTGCCACTCACTTACAAGATTAAACTAAATAAAATTGTGAAACTAAAAGAAATATCGTTGTCCTGGGTTCAAAGGAGGTATGCACCTAAAAACTTAATCCTTAAAATTTGCTTTAACTCTATAACTAAATAAACCTAAAAAATGCCGGCACAACTATTTTCCGTTCCTAAGTAGCACTAAGCAAATCGCAACTTACATGAAAGAGGCTAACAGGGTTGCATTTGCAACTAAAGGAAATTATATCCGAGTTGGAGTGTTCTTTTGAAACTCTGTTACATTAAAACGGAGCCATTATAGGAATTCAACTCTCTATCAAGTTTCAAAAACTGAGGGGCTAGTATATGGTCAAACAGACAGAGGGGCATACGGCCGGAAATCGGTTCAGCTCGTGGTCCTGATCATTTTGGTACACTTGGGTAGGGCTCATCTCTTCTTCTTCTTATACTAAGAAACATCGAATCAAAGTTATAATAACATTTCATGTTAATGAAAAGTATAATGAGGCAACAAAGCTTTGAGTTCATTTACTTTTTTGCACACCTAGGGTACCACTGTCCTAGATAAGGGACGATGAATAAAGATTAAACTAAGTATTTTATAAGTAAATTTATTAAATTCTTGAAATCAACGATCTAAAATTAGCTGGTATACAAATTTTCGAATTATTATCGCCATTTTCCGATATTTTATACTGAAAGAGTTGAACAAGTTCTACTTTAAAAATGTCTATAATTCTCGTGAAATGATAATGTAGGAGCGACATATGACTTACCGTTAGATACAGCCCTCACTGGATTTGTATCAAAAAAACAAAAACGATATTGCATGGCACATTGAAAATTCATATTGAAAAATCACGTTCATGCCGCTAAAGAAGTTTTACATCAATAATCATTTATTTTAAACTCAACATTGCACTCTCATTACTTTTGCCACTTGTAGCTAAATTATCTTCTATCAAACAACTTTTTTAGCCACTCACCTAAGTCACAATTTAGAAAAAAAAAACTCTTTATAATTCGAAAAAGTCAATGCATGCCTGAATTTTAAATATAACTAGTATGCTCACACAGATATTTTTCGTAGTTTTACGAAACTTCCCCTTTCGGCTGCTTGTTAATTAAAATTTCAACAAAATTACCACTTTTATTCAACACTACGCTTAGTGGGTTCATTTGCTGAGACTAAATATTGGTAATCAACAAAGATTCACTACACTATTAGTAAGCTCTTTAAATGAAGCGTACAATACAGACAGACATACAAAATAAATACACACCCACACATATGCAATATGCACAACTACATAGATATGTACATGAAGACGTAGATAAAACGTAGATACAACGAAGCACAAACCGAGCACGTTTCAGACATTTCTTAGAAGTTTCCACTTGCAATTTAAATCCCACTCATTTCCTTTACCTCCAGCACTCCCCAACCAAGCAACCAACCAACCAACCACCTTAAGATAAGCTACATTCGTTTCGCATGCATCCTTTGTGGAATTATTGTGGCTGCTGTTGCAACTCTATTGCACTCAACACCCTAATTAATAATAATAAATTTTCCTAGCTACAGCACGCAAAAAACATACAAACAACAACAACAACAGAAAAACTAACAACAACACCAACAACAACAGTAACAGCAACTCAATTTCCCAACAATACCACAAAAGTGATAACATTTTTCGTAAGCCAAGCACGTGCTAGATATTTTATAGTTGCAACTTCCTATTGCAACAACAGCAAAGCCAAGCAAATATTACAAGAGTGAAAAGTGCTGAGCAATGAATGCAGTTAAAGTGCAAAGCGGGGTACAAAGCGAGTGCAAAGGAGTCTTATGCTACGAGTTCAGTTCAGCAAGCGTGCTGCAAGTTGTGAGCTAGAATATATTCGTATAAATATACGGAAGAAGACGTGCCGTTTCATAGTAATTTAAATCCTTCAAGTACATCTACAAAATAATACTTAATATTCCCTCATATGCAGTAACATTGCAGTGACAAAGTTGAGTGCCGTTAAAGTGGCGCAGTACAACCCGGAGGGATTCATCAGCAGGTGGTTATGGTGTATGGCAAGTATGTAGATGATTTTAAAGTGGAGAGGGAGAGAGGGAATTAGAGAAAGAAAATAAGAAACGGAAAATCGAGAGGAAAAAAATATGACGAAATAATGAGATGGCAAAATAAGCGCACAACTATGAATCACTTAAAGAAAGAAAAAAACCTACAATGATAACCGATATTCTCTGCTACTCAGTGACCGAAAATAACCATTCTACTTACATTCAATGTTTTCTTCAAGCACCGAAAATAATCATTAATTTAATTTTTTTTTTGCATGAAGAAAATCTGTTGAAAGAATTCGTTCAAAACAAAATTCGAATATATCGATCTAGTCCTGGCGCCGTATGCTATACAAATCTTATCTTATTTTTATTCAAAAGACTTTTTTTCAATCATAATAGTTATTTTGTAATTTTTTTTTTGATCTCAAGTTTTTCAATAAAAAAAAATCGTTATTCTTGAATTTAAAATTTTTGGATTATATTTGATCGATATTTTGTGATATTTTTTAAGATTATAAAACATATATTGTCAACTCTGCCAACTTTGCTTGGGTTTGTTATGATTGAAAATTTAATGATTATTTTTGAGCGAAAAAATTCAAATCCCCAAATATTGAGAAAATTTGTATCAAAAAAATATAAATACAAAAAAAAATTTAGTAAGTGCAGTCCAAAGGCTTTTTATTACAACTTCTACCAACTCGAATATACCTCCGCTTACGGTGGATGCTGGCACCACCTCGAAGACATGTAACCGATCCACACTTTCTATATCGCTGTCCAAGGATTAGTAAATATAGTAGTAGAAATTAGTGAAAATAGTAGTAGTAGTAATTAGTAGAAGAATTAGTAAAAATAGTGGTAGAAATTAGTAGTAGCATTGGTAAAAATAGTGGTAGAAATTAGTAAAAATAGTAGTAGAAATTAGTAAAAATAGTAGTAGTAATTAGTAGTAGTAATTAGTAGTAGCATTCGTAAAAATAGTAGTAAAAACTAGTACAAATGTTAGAAGTACTTAATAGAAATTAGTACAAATAGTAGTAGTAATTAGCAGTAACATTGTTTAAAAAAAGTGGTAGAAATTAGTAGTAGCATCACCCACGAATAGTAACGGAAATTGGTAAAAATAGTAGTGATATTAGTAGTAGTGGAATTAGTAAAAAATAGTAGTAGGAGTTAGTAGTAGCATAAGTAAAAATAGTAGTAAAAATTAGTAGTAGCATTAGTAAAAATAGTTGTAGTAATTAGTAGTGTCATTAGTAAAAAGTAGTAGTAGTAGTTAGTAATAGTAGTAGTAAAAATAGTGGTAGAAATTAGTAGTAGCATTGGTAAAAATAGTACTAGAAATTAGTAAAAATGGTGGTGCTTATTAGTAGTAGCATTAGTGAAAGAAATAGCAGAACGTAGTAAAAGTAGTAGTAGAGTTCTCATATAAACGTCATATCGTTTACTTCCTACGGCGATATCGATGCCGGTAAAGAAGTTTTACTTCAAAAACTTCGCACCAAATAGATGTAGCGTGTAACTTTTCTTGTTTAGTTACCAGCTCCATTGAGAATACGATTTATATGAATTTATTCCAGCCAAGCATGCATATATGTATCTCAAAACCTAGAAGTAGATAAGACAAATTGATAGCCAAACTAAGTAAACACTTTAACATCAAAACTACAATAAACCTATCCACACATACACACACATATAACATTGCAGCATTTTGATAGGCCTTCAACGATACACTTACTCTAACCGAAGAAAATCAGTGAAATAAAAGTTTGTTTTTTTCTAAACCACTTGCTTCCTTCCACCTTTAACTTTATACCTGTAAATAGCCATAGTCAACATTTAATAATTTATAGCAGTCGCAGTGCAAAAGTCATAAAAAAATTCCAAAGAGTTTCAGCTGTTTACCTGCCGCGATTGATGTGCCTTTGTGTCACAATAATTTGTAACATGAAGCAAGTGGCAAATGGCAGCTAAGAGTAGTAAAATAGAATTTTACTACCGCTATTTTACTCGCATTTTTCGTCGAGTTTACTAGCAGTGGTTGCTTAAGGTGTTGCCACAAAATATGTTTGTATTTGTGTTATTTACGTAGTTTATCTCTAACAATCAGCAATACATAAACCTGGCAGAGGCTTATACCATGTCCACACGGCAATGAAAACAAGTTGTTTTTAGTAGATGCTTTCAATATTCAACATGACCGTCGAGACAGCATTCCTATTTACTAACAAGTTTTCGATGGCATTTATTTATTTATTTACCTTTTTACTCTAAGGCAATCCGGTAATCGAAATGCCTCCCTGAACTTCGAAATAAAAGCTTCGCTCTGTGCACACCAAGCAGTGCCGCTTTTTATAAATATTTCAATTTTTCTCCACCCCGATTTGTTTATAGATAAATCATCGACTTTTTGAACAAAAAGTTATCGCACACAGAGTTACTTATGAAAACACATCGAAAATTTAGACGCTTTCGAAATTATGACGATTTGTTTGTAATAAAGTTAGGCAGTTTTTGTATTTCTACTTAAAAAGTATTTTGATAACTTGAAAGTAGAAATCAAACGGTATTTGTTATAGAATACACTAAATTTTTATTTTAAAAAATAAAAAACGTGTTTAGAATTAAATAAAGAAAATAAAATAAAAAAAAAATTTGATAGATATTTTGTGATTTTTATTTTTGTGATCAAGTTTGCTCGATCGATATTCTTGGGTTTACATTTTTCCGATCTTTTTTTTGTATTTATTATTATAGAAAAATGTAAGCCCATGATTAACGATAATTTTTTTTGTAATTTCCAAAATATAAAATGGGTGCGGCACTGGATACCTCTCCAGATAGGATTCTTCGGTTGTGTCTGGATATGAATGTGAAGAGGTGCTAAACCAACAAAACTTCCATGCATACTTTTGGATTCTTGTTTCCATAACTCACAACAAAAAAAAAAGAAAAAAACACGCGTGCACCTAAGTAGTGCGCGAGCCAGAAGTAAAACTTCTTTGTAGTAGTAGAAATTAATAATAGTAGTCGTATTAATTGGTAGTGGCATTAGTATAAATAGTGGTAGTTATTAAAGAAAATAGTGGTAGTAGCATAGATCAAAATAGTGGTAGAAATTAGTAAAAAAAAAGTGGGGGAAGAAATTATTAAAAAATAGTGGTAGAAACTAGTAGTAGCATTAGTAAAAAATAGTGGTAGAAATTAGTAAAAGTAGTAATAGAAATTATTAAAAAATAGTGGTAGAAATTAGTAAAAATAGTGGTAGAAATTATTAAAAAAATAGTGGTAGAAATTGGTAGCAGCACTAGTAAAAATAGTGGTAGAATCTAGTTAAAATAGTGGTAGAAAGTAGTAAAAATATTGATAGAAATTAGTGAAATAAATAATGGAAGAAATTAAAAAATAGTGGTAGAGAATAGTAGTAGTATTAATCAAAATACTGGTAGAAAGTAGTAAAACTAGTGGAAGAAATTTGTAAAAGTAGAGGTAGAAATTAAGAAAAAATAGTGGCAGATATGAGTAGAGCGATTCTGATGAGACTTTTGTAACGCGATGTAAAAAATCACCGCTGCTAAAAGAGTCAAAAATCGTCATACGGAAAGGTTCGCATATTAATTCCGTTTTTTTTTTTTTTTTGCTGCGACGCAATTTGCAAGTTACGGAAACAAATACAACAAAATTTATCTAGCAACGTCAGTGTTGCCAAGTCGCTGTATTTAACAAACACCCCTCGTAGTATCAGAGGCATATCTTCCATTCTCACACAAATGCACATAGCCTAATGCTTGTATGATACCAAACACGTGCCAATATTTTCCAATCAGTTAGCAGCAACGGCTTGCCAAAATATTTAAATATCCTTAGATATAGTCGTATACTTTTTTTGTTTTGTTGTCTGCCCATCCGCCACTTGTTCGCATTTGGCAACAGTGAAGGTATTTTTTTCATTGGCATTTTCTTTTACTTATTATCCTTTTCTATTGCATCCTTCTATTTTTATTTCTTCTCCTCACTGCATCTCACTGTTCGCTCTATACTCGTAGTATTTTTTTTTAACCATCAATTTTATGCTTTCCAACTTGCTCAATGGATTTATTTAATGTGAAAAATCAGCAGCTTTTCGCTTTTGATTTCTTGCTGAATTGGCAAAGTTTTACGTTGGTTGCATTTAAACGATTTGCTTACTCACTTACTATACTTACTCTATATGTGTATGTACATATGTAAATCTGCATATATAGAAATCACGTTAAGTATACGGTTGATGTGCATGATTTGCATGACATGCGATTTTCTTTGCGAACGATAGGTGAGTTGAGAAAATTTTTCGCTGTTTTAGTTAGCAGAATTGCTATAGTTTTCCTAAATATTTTTTATAGGTAAAGCCGATTTGATTAAAGCCTCAAAATTCGCTGAAACTAAAACGAATCAAAAGATATAATAAACATAAAATAAAGAAAGAAAGCGGTTTAAGGCACCAGCCGTTTGTCATTCAAAAATTAGTTGCCTTCAAAAGTACAGTTTTGTTGTTAATTGCATTAGATAGTTTATTCGCAGCGCTGCTTTCGGGTTTTTTTCGAAATGTTGCCAAAGAGCGAAAAGTTATACTGGGGAAAGTTCAAGGTCATATTAAAAAAAAAAACAGTCAGAATAGTCAGGACATTCAGTCAGAACATTCTCTTTCTCACATTTCAAATTTTTGGCCCAATTTATTTATATCAACAATAATATTTGAACATAAACATACATATATAAAACTCTAATAATAATAAAGCTGATTTGTCTTATACCAATAACAACAACCACACATAAATTGTAATAGCGAGAGACTGTCATACTTGAATTGTGTAGGGATGTAGGAAAAAATGAAAAAATCAACAGCAGTTCACGTCCCCGCTTTGGTTCACTAGCCGAGTACTTGCCCTGCAAGTTGTAGGTTGCGAATTGAAGTCCGGGCAGAGTCTTGAAAGGAATCTGATGCGGAGATGTGGTGATCTCCGAAATAGCCGCTTTAATTTCTACCACTCTGATTGTTGCTGCTTTTTTTTTTAAATAAAAACTGGCCTTGGCTCAAAAATTATTGTGGATTTAAATGAGTTAGGCCAAAAAATTAATACATATATTTATAAAAACACAATAATGCAAAAGTGGAAAATATGTTTAGCGCATTTAAAATTAATGTGCAAATAAAAACGAATCAGGCCTTAAACTGAAATTTCAAATGTATTGTCGTCAGGCTCATTCACAATAGCGCAGTTTTTTCACTTCCCAACACTACATCTCAGGTCGGATGTCACTTTACCGAGCTGGCTCAACTCGCATAATTTTCCGAGTTAGTGTTTTTGCTTTACATGCATTTTGTTATCCTAGCTAGTGTTCTTTTGCGACTCGGTTAAAAAGAAACTGAACTAATAATAATAATAATGTACCACTTTAGCACCATAGCTTGGTATCTGCCCGAACTGCTCCTACTATTTGTGGTGTGCGCCTTAATGTTGTAATACAAATTTGGGTACCTATAGTTTTATGCCGATTTCGAACGGCAAATGATTTTTGTGAGAAGTTTTTTGTTATGGCAGAAATACACTCGGAGGTTTGCCATTGCCTGCCGAGGAGCGACCGCTATTAGAAAAAAACTTTTTCTATAATTTTTGATGCTACTTGCCTCGGCCAGGATTCGAACCCGGGGCCCACCGAATGAAGCGCGCACATGTTAAACTGGGCAAGTTTTTTCTCTAATAATTATAGCTCATTCTATACCTACAACCAAACAAGAACAAATTTCAAACTTTGTAGAAAATTCACAAAAAATTTTCAAGTTTCAAAAAACTGTAATAAAAATTTTAAATTTTTATTCAGAATTCTTACGAAAATTTCTGGTTTTATACGCAAAAATACAGCAAATTTAAATAATTTTCAGAAAAATTTTAAATATTTGAATCCAAATTTTTAGTACCCAATTTTGTAGCCCACGCAATTTTAGTTCAATGAAGTGCAAATTTTAAGTAACTAGAAATTACAGATATGATTTTTGATACGATTTTTGGGCGGTAATGTTATTAGTAATTTACATTTTATTATACAAAAATTGGTTAAGCTAAAAATTTAGATACAAAAAAAAATATGATAACAAAAATTTGTCTGGCATTTTTTTTAATTTGCTGAATTTTTGTGACGATGCGAAAAATGTTGGGCATAAAGCACATTTCGGATGTTATAAACAAAAATTCTGTATCAATATTTTTTACTGGCACTGTATATTTGCAAATTCAATAGACTATAAGTAGATAAATATTTTCCTATTAACTAAAAATTCGAAAACATTATCTCTAAGTCCCCTCATAAATAAAATTTGAGCCATTTAAACCCGTTTGAAATAGCAAAAGTTTTTTTTATTGTTATTGCTATTTTTAAAAAATTCAATAGCTATGCCTTTCCAAATTATTTAAGCAACTTATTGCAAAATAAAGTTTCGTGAATTCTAAACGCACCTTCAGTCTATTTGTTTTGGAATTTGTAAGACCAGAGCGAAGAAAATATTTCCACTTTTTTACAGCAGCCCCACTCATAAAAATCAACACGACAAATACATACAAATCTAACAAGTCAATACACTTACGAATGCATGTAAAATTTCCATTTTAAGCTGCACTTCTACTCCTCCTGCGTAGCACTGAAAATGACACTGAGCACGTTTTATGCTGGGATTTTGTCAACGTGGCAAACAATAAAATTTATTGTACAGCTATATATTTGGAATTTTATTTTATAACAAAATGTGCTCGGCAGCTCCCCACCTATACTTTCGCACACACACACACATACACATACACATACGAACATACACAAAGCCAGAGTAATAACAATTTTCATTTTCGATTTCTGCTATCATCTATTTCCCGTTCTAGTTGCCTTTGAATTTTTCAGCACCGTGAAGAGCTCATACCCTCTATGAGACTTTTCTTTACATCCGCCGTAATATCCGGTGGTAGTTGCGCACAAAATACCTTACACAAATTTCAGCACTTGAATGGAAGTTAGCTCATGCCACGCGGCGAAGGATATACAGTGGATGTCATAATTATAGCACCAGGACATTAAATACAAATATAGCTCATTCTACAACAAACCTCGCTTAACTCAAAGTCTCAAGTTTTATTCGAATGTGGCAAAAAATTCAACAAACTCTACTCAAGATTTCAAAATTCGAAATTTATAAAAATTGCGTATCATCAATATTCTAAAATAAAATTGTGTAATGAGAACAAGCCATGGGTTCCTCAATATTGTATGCAAGAAATGTGTGGTATGTCTACGGTTATCGTCCAGTCGAAAAAGAGATGTAGTAATGTTCGTAACACCCATCATTTTGGTGAGAAACCCGAAACCATCATGACCACTGCTACTTCTGCGTTGTGAAGATACACGGAATTAACCCTGGAAATCCTAACATCCTAACTTATTATAACTTATCTTCCGCCCAGCGACCTCAATTAAACTCACAAGATGTACGACCCAGTACCTCTAAATCTTCAAATGATTCAAATCCCTCTGAAGCCATCAAGTTAAAATTTTAATTCAGACTACAAACTTAAGCAAAAACCTCAACCATTTAATCAGCAATAACTAAATGATTTAGTAAGAGAACTGAGCTTACCGTAAAAAGCTTCTGAAATTTTAGCATCTCGTTTAAAAGAAAAAAAATGTGCGTACTCCGGAAGCCAACATTACATATTGTCGTACCCGAGAAAACCATCTGTGACCGTATTTTTCTCAAGAGAAGTATTTAGTTTTTTTTGTGACGATGTTGGTGGTATTTTACAAAAGATGGGATTAAAAACGTACCAGCCTAGTGATCAGCGACTTTTCATACCTCGAATCTTTCAATTTTATTTCACGCAAGTTTCCAGGATTAAGTACAAAAAAATTTAAAGCTGATACTTTTGATGTGGGGCCACGGATTAGGCAACGCGTAAAAGATTCTTATTTTGCCAAATCAATGTACGAAATTGAATTCATACTATGAAAGTTTTAAAATTGTTTAAAAATAATAATTGAAATTAAAGAAATAAAAATAATTAGTCAGAACTTGTCAAAATGTGGCCGTGCTATAAATATGGCATGCACTTAATATCCTCTGTAAGCATGAACAACGTTTGTTAAAAAACGAAAAGCTTAAATTTCACACACGTGCACACATGCTGAACTTTCAACAACTTGATTATGCGCTTGCACAAATGAGCAACATACTCCTGCAATCTCATCATTATCTATGGAAATTTTTGTGACGTGCAAATTTCGGCAGCAAGTGTAAGGTGGACACGTACACAACGTCAAGCAATTCATCTAAGCCCCGCTGTCTCGTTTGGAGAAATAAGTCAAATGTCTTTTTGCATGCGCACACACACTCGAACTCGCGCACTTGCACACACTCATGTGTTTTTACATTCGTGACTATTTTTCTGTCTGCGTAGTTAAGTGTGTCTGGCTACCTGCCACTTGGCCCGCCAATCTGCCTCATCGCTGCTATCTTCACGTGGCTCTGCTGTCTGCACCGAAATGTCCGCCATAGCTGCTGCTAAATAAATCACAGACAACAGATTTATGTATATGTATGTTCTTTGAAGTTGTTGGTGTTGAATTTCAAAAATTATTATCTGCAGCTGATACCCAGCTACCGTCTCTTTCCCCACTGCGCCGTAATATCGACAATTCATTTATGATTCGTTTTACTGCTTACCTTTAAGATTTTGCTGGAACAGGAGCAAATCGAAATGACGTAATTTCGCTAAATAAATAAATATAATTTATTGGGTACAACTGAGCGTATGCGTAATATATTTTATTATAAGCGAAATTTGTATAGCTCTAAGCCGAAGAAAAGATCAAGCATATGTTTAGATCCTTTCGGAAAAAAGAGCTAATAACGGTACAGGTTTAGGTGAATAATTCAAATGCACTTTGAGTAGAAAAGGAGTCATGAATTTTAACGAATTTTATACCAATTCTGAATTTATTTCACATATACGGACACAGTGTACTGAATTCAGAAGGTGGCGCTTTCAGAGGTACCGTTACTTTGGTTTTGCCGATTTTGACAACTCTCAAAGGCAACTAGACAAACCTTTTGTCACTTTTTTGGTATGTTGCAGATTTATTTATTAAATATCTGGCTATGGATTATCTTTGTACACTTTAGCAAAATTTAAGCACATTTCTCCCTGAAATATAGTAAGTTATTCATTTCTCTTTCTCTAGTATTCTTATTTACAAATGGCGGTATCTGTCATCAAAAACGGTGAATGAAAAGAATACCTCAGATCAGATGATGCGGCTTAGAAATAAAGGGCACATCTATTTGTACCATCTGCTAAGCGAAACTTGGCCTAATAAATACATTCCCAAATAATGGAATCCCTGTGTACTTTGGTCAAACCACAAAAAGACCGATACCGCTGTAAAGTTGCCACATGTTCAACAAGGTAAATAAAATTAAATTAACGAGTGAAATGAAATAGTGTTATTGGTGTGATAAAGCTTAATTTCAAAAATATTTAAAACAAAGGTTGCCACCTGTTTAAAGGTAAATTAAACTAAACTAATAAGTGAAAATAAATGAATGAAATTTTTTAATATGTGTGTCAACCTAAGTATTGAAAAAGCTTGATTTCAAAAGTATTTTTGGAGAGTGTTGCCACCTGGTAAAAAAAAATTAAACCATCATTATATTATTATATTATTAATAAATTAATTTAATTAAATTCTGAAGTGAAACGCATCAATACGAAATGGAATTCAAAGTAGATTCAAAATGGATTACTTAAAAGGTGTTGCCACCTGTGTAAAATGATGAAATTAATTAGATTTGTAAGCTTACTAGAAAAAATAATAACATCTGTGAGTAACGAATGTGGTTATACAAAAAAATTCAATGTAATGGGTAGCGCATTCGAAATTCTACTATACTGGTGTGAAATGAAATGAAAATAATTAAGCTGAAAAATATTTTTGGAAGGGTTGCCACACGTTAAATATTGTAATTTAATAATATTTGTACGATAAGGGCTTAAGTAGGTTTAGTTTAGGAAAAATTGGAAGGGTTGCCAAATGTTTAAAAAAATTGCCACGTGTTTAAAGATAAATTAAGCTACACAAACTATGTAAGTATTAAAAAAGCTTGGCTTTAAAAATACTTTGGGAGAGGGTTGCCATCTGCTAAAAAAAAGTAAATTAAATTAAATTCTTAAGTGAAACGAATTATTACCCAATGGAACTCAAATAAGGCAGACATAAGGCAGTTTAATGGAGTTAAACAGGGGTTGCCACCTGTTTAAAAATTTAAATGAAATTAAGTTTATATGCTATGAAATATTACAATACAGGTGTGATCCGATAGAAGCTTAAGAAGAATTAGTGTCGAAAAAATTTCAGTGTTGCCAACTGTTTATAAAATTATATGCAAATTAATTAATATCGTAACTGCAATCAGAGAGAGATCACGTATATATTTACATCGAATTACGTTGAAAACAGTTTGCATAAGAGTTCTTACCTTTCCAAAATGAAAAACATTTATTATATTTAAGTTAAATTAAATATAACATAAAAATCTACCAAAATCTATCAAATTACCCAGCGATAACCGCAAATGATCGGCTTTAGTGTACAAGCTTCAATTTGAAAACACGACATTGATGACAATACAATATTATGTCAAAAGTGTTCATCGCTAGGTGGCGCAGGAGTCCAGATATTCGTAAAACCCGTATTTTTCGCCCGATGTAGTTTAAATTTAAAACATGTAACTATTACCTATATTAAACGAAATCGGTGTGTAGAAAACTTACCCACTAGATGGCGCATGGAATCGAGCTATTCGTAAAATTTGCATTTATGCTTCGATTTATATTACCTACTCATATAACAAAAGTAATAAGTGTGAAAGATATGTATCCGCTAGATGGCGCAGAAGTTCACAGTTAAAGGTTAAGGGGATCACAATGGATATTTGTGCCACAAGTAAACGTGAATAGTTTTATAAACAGTTTATAAAAATTTAAATTTGTCATATCTACAATTTTACCCGCTACCATCCCTGTTTCTGACATTTTTCCCCTTATCATTTTAATTGAATTTCCCCAAAAGATAGCAACGCTTAGTTACATAGTACCAACTTTATAATGCTTTTTTGAAAACCATGAAATAAATGGTAAAAGGAGGAACGGTGGTGGATGAAAATGTAGATATAAAATGTTTACCTTTTATTAAAAAAAAAACAAAAAATTCCTTAGTCATCAAAGCTGTAAGCCTTTAAAATTAAATTCTTTGATTGGCCAGTAATAATTTTTCGACCTTCATTTCGGTCTTTAACGCCACGTTCACTTTTATAATTTTATATGAGGTACAAAGTTCTGTAAAACCGGTGACATTTCCCCGGCAATTTGTTTCGGTGTAATATCTTTTTTAACAGAGAATTAAATAACAGTGCGATATCCTAAATTTTAACAAAATGATGACTCTTTGCTAAGTACCTGAAGTTGCGAGCTTAAAAACCGCCGCTCTTATGGTAATAAATTTAACAAAAAACAATTCCAAATGCTCTAATCAATTTAACATAGGCTATGCACTAGCTACCTTTCCGCATATAGCTAAATATATACACATGTATGTGTATATATATTTTTACTTCCGAATTTTCCAAATACGCACAACAGTCAACGATACTAAACCACAGCGTAGCCAATTTGAGTTCAATTGTTATTGTTCAACTGAAATGCAATTTCACTAGTACAAACAAAAAAACAGAAAGTGATTTGGCGATAAGCATCTTAGCAAATTACTAAAAAATTCGCTTCCAAATGCGATAAAGAGACTACAAATGCAGCCACCAAACCAAACGCAACTGGCTCTGCCCAAAATCCACTTACTCTCTCCTCTTCGTCACACACACACACACACACACACACACATACAGACGTGCAAGCGAATTACCTACTACATTTGCTACAATGTTTTTTTATCTATTTTGTTATTTTTTCTGGTTGGCAATTTTTTGCACAGCGGCAATTTGCCAGCGCAAATCCCCTTAATCTCACCAATCTGCATCACTCAGCCGAATAATAATGGAAATGGTACGCAGAAAATCTGCGCGAGTTGCGAATATTTCGATACGCTATGACAACCAAAAAAAAACAAAAAATGCTAGGATTTATGTAGAGCATTTAAGCTTTCGGCGAGCAGTGGCAGTTTGGGAAATAAACACAAAAAAAACAATGTATATATGTATTTGCTAAATATAATGCTCGCACATATCTGTAAAATTGAATTTAAAATAAATAAAAAAAAATAAATATAGTGGGCTTTTTTTTTGAAGAGAACGACACTCATGCCAAACATTATTAAAGCAATTTAAAATACTTTTTCCACCATTCATAATGAATGACAATTAGCTGAGAATTAATTAGGGCGCGTGAAGAGGCTGTTCCAATTTTGACAGCACAGGTGCGTTCCGCAAAATGTTTCTCTAGTAATCCGATAAAAGCATGCGCCAATTATTTCCATCAAAGGCCATCTAACAGTTGTAAGAGTATCTATATATGTGTATACATCTTGATAAAACCTGATTTCTTTTTCATTGTTTTGCTCTAATGGACGGATGGTGTAAAAATAAACAAAAATAGTCAGTTGCCTCCTGTTTGAAAAATGTTGTTTAATTAAATTAATAATATAAATCAGTTATAACAACATGGATGTCAACGAAACGAGTTAAAAAAAGTTTACTGTCCAAAATATTTTTATTAGAGTTGCCACCTGTTTGAAAAATTTTATAAATTTAAATTGGTAAGATAAATGGAGTACTTAAATATGGGCACCTAATAGAAGAATTTTAAGACATATTAATTTCGAATATATTTTTGATAAGGGTTGCCACTTGTATGAAAAAAGTAATTCATTTAAATTGATGAGATAAATTAAATATTTCAGTGTATGTACGAAACTGAAAAAGTTTACAAAATCTCAATTTCAAACATTTTTTTGTAGAGGGTTGCCACCTACATATATAGAATTTTTAAATTAATTAAATATATAAGATATCTGAATTATTATATAAGGATATTAAATACAGATTCTTACAATGCTTAATTTTGGAAACATATTTTATTAGGGTTGCCATCTATTTGGAACATTACAAAATCGGTACCAACGAAAAGTATTTGAGAAAGCTTTATTCGACTTATTTCTTAATTTTGCCACTTATCCAAAAGTCGAATGTCACAATATTGTAAATGAAGTAAAAACTTGCAACAGATTATCAAAACTATTCATAAAACGAAAAATATAGAAACTCAGCTGAAAGCTGTCTAAAAAGTCGTTTGATGAAAATTTAACATTGTAGTCAAATTTTTGGTTTTTTATTTAAACTAAGCCATAATGAAGTTTCCTTTCGTCTGAAAAACAGCGATTTTATTTGAAGGCGGACACATGGTGCATTCTGCTTTGAAATTGTCACTGAGCGTGAAAAACAACTAGACTCAAAATTAAAGATTAAAGAATAACTATCCAGAAAAAAAACGGAATGAATTTGGGCTAAAGAAATATTTACTACTTTTGGAAAAAAAGATTTTATTTTACGTAGGTTTTTCATAATTATTTTGAAGTAGGGAGAAAATATCTCGATTTGAAGAACAAATTACTGCATCAAAAGAAAAATAAATTTTCCTCGGCACAATCCCTCAATTGGAGTACCATATAATGACTTCTGTAAAAAGCTGCAGGGGTGAGGAAGAAGTAGAATCTATTAAGCACTTCCTGGACACGTGTCCTATACTACGAAAATGCGATTGAGATTTCTGCGGCCATTTCTTCACAGACCTGGACGACTTAGATGCGGGCGCACTAGTGGGGATCTTGGGATTTGCGACCAAATCCAGCATGGGAGTGCTTTTTTACATCGCGTTACATAAGTCGTGCCGATATCGCGCCACGAAGTTACCATGTGATCAGGATAATTTTAGAACCTTTCAGAAGTTCGGGACTGGTTCACCACTACAACTACTACTACTAATTACTACTACTAATTACTACTACTAATTACTACTATTTTTCTTTTATTTCTAGTAGTAGTAACTTACTATTTTTACTTATGCTACTACTATTTTTACTTATGAGACTACTAATCACTTCTACTATTTCAACCGATTTCTACCACTATTACTACTACTATTTTGACTAATGATACTACGAATTACTAGTTCTATTTTTCATAATTTCTACTACCATTTTTCCTAATTCTAGTTCTAATACCTACTACTATTTTTACTAATTTCTACTACTATTTTAATTAATTCTTCTCCTAATATCTACAACTATTTTTGCTAATTACAACTACTATTTTTACTAATTTCTGCTACTATTTTTACTTATGAGACTACCAATCACTTCTACTATTTCAACCGATTTCTACCACTATTACTACTACTATTATAATTCATACTACTACAATTTTTTCATAATTTCTACAACTATTTTTCCTAATTCTAGTTTTAATACGTACTACTGTTTATACTAGTTTCTACAACTATTTTTACTATTGCTACTACAAATTAATACTACCAGTTTTACTAATTCTTCTTCCAATACCTACAACTATGTTTACTAAATATAGCTACTATTTTTACTAATGCTATTACCATTTTTACTAATTTCTACCACTCTTTTTACTATAGCTACTGCTATTTACTACTAGCATTTTTACTAATTTCTACGGCTATTTTTACTATCGGTATTGCTAATTACTACTAGCATATTTACTAATGAAAATTCTAATTCGTACTTCTTTTTACTAATTCTACTACTAATTACTACTACTACTTCTACTAATACTACTACTAATTTCAGCTACTATTTTGACTAATGCTACTATTATTTTTACCAATGCTACTAATAACTGAAACTACTGGTTTTTTACTCTTTACTAATATTTTTACTAATGCTAATACTAATACTACTAACGACAACTACCACTACTACATCCATATGTAACTCTCTATTTCTTTGTAGTGTCGGTACAGAAGTTTTACTTTCGTTTCGCACTCTTAGGTGTACGCGTGTTTTGGTTTTTAAATTAACATCAAAGCAATACACACTCGTTTCTCGTTACTTACTTTTCTTACAGAAAAAAAATCAAAGATTTTGTAGCAGTATTAACAGATTAGCACCAAGATACTCGTATCACATAGAGAGTGCGTCTAAATACCTTTGCGCTAAACAACAACACCCAAATTTTTTTCATTTTTGAAATTGAACTAATTTCACAGCGATCAGCACTTGAAGCCAGGATAAACTGGCGAATGTATCAAAAGCTATACCAAAAGTAGCAGCTAAAGAAATAAACAGCTTGACAGCGCCGTTGATGCTCACTAAGCCAACTCATCACACGCTTGAGTAGCAAGCTACTAGGCTGCCAACGTTGCTCGATAAATATAAATAGCTGCATATGTGTAACGCTCGAAAGCTGTAGCCATTTACTGGCTGGTGCACAGCAAGCGGCTTACTTAGATTCATGAAGTGCGCCAGTATGCGTGGCTGCGTCGTACGTCGTCAAAAGCAGCATTTCGCTTGCGCTGCAAATGCGCACCCGATATACTTTAGCAGTTAAGCTGTGTGTGACACACAAACACACACACACCCACACACACGCACAAGCTGTTTTATCTCTTTGCATTCAAATGTCACGTAACAGCTCAATACATAATGATAGCAATAAAATCCTTTGTGATTACGTTCAAATTTGTTGACTTTTGAATGTTGTCGCAGCAGGCTGTGTAACGTTTGTTGTTGTTGTTGCTGTTGTTGCTGTTAGAAATTGAGCTGCTACTGCTAAAGTCCACAATATCGGTGTAAATCGTTTGCTAAACGCTCACAGCCAAACGCAAATTTTCAGTCTATACAATATGTATGAATGTATGTGTGAATGCCTATCTGTCTTTCGTATCATGGCAAGTGGAAAATGTTGCGTATACGCAACGTATGCTCTGCCTTTCGATTAAGCGCACTAAGCTAAAGCCGGCAGCAGTCAATGCTGCCAAACGTGTTTCTGTGCCATTTGCATGGCTTAACTGCGATTTCATTATCGCTATTGTAGTTAACTTTAGTAATTCGAGTTGTTGTAGCTGTTTTGTTGTTCACTTATTTCATTGCCAAATCGGCAAAAGCACCGCGTCTCTCACTCTCCAGCAATGCTAACAAAATCCGCCGAATTATCCAAGCCTGTAGATTGGTAAAGAATTCGTAGGCACGCAAGTAGTCAACTGATAGCTGTTACCGTTACTGAGTTAAAAACGAGCAGCCGATTTTGGCGAATTTGCCAAACAGTTAAACGCCGACCAGCATTGATTGGATTTGCGCATTTGTTCAAGCGGATGTGAGTGTGTGTGCGTGTGTGCGGGCTTACGATAAGAATGCGCGCAGGTCTGTGAAGCGCTAAGACAAGTAGGATCAAAAATGAAGCGCAGTGATAGAAATGCCTTTGCAATTATGCCAATTTGTAGATTATGCCATTTTGCTTTTGAGTTCGTTGAAATTTGTCGAATTTTCAATTGCGAATTGCCGATTAGAGACAGAGAGTCGTAAGTGCGATTTCGTTGATGTGCAGAAAATTCATATTATAATTACATTGATTTTCATGAAAGCTGCCTTCGTCTTTTTATGGGAGAAAAACTAGCGTTGGGAGCAGTTTTGCAGTTTTGCGTAGTCATCATCACCAATTTCTTCTTCTTTCTTAAGCTCCACCTTAATAGAGTGTTACCCTATCATCATGCTAATATTTCGCCCTCATCGGTGTCTTTGTGACCTGGAATATGATTCCGCGTTAACAGAAAGAACACTCAAGCATAATAACCTTCCGGTTCTTAGCTATTTTCGGGGAAATGTCTGATCCAAGCTCCACCGTCTTACCGTGGTGCTCCTTCACGTTGAAGTCCGGAATAGTTTCCCTTGCCCACGCAATACCCTCTTGTAGTTTTGGAAAATCCGCCCTTGAAACCTAACGCTCCCTGATCGGGAAGTAGGATGAATTTGTAGGAAGTCCTTAGCCCTAATGTAGGACTTCGGTTTCATGGGTGTAAGCCTCGCTGAATGACAGGGCTGATGCAGGAGGACACATCATGTTCAGTGTTTACCGTGCAGGCCTCGTCAACGTTGCTACTTTTGTGATAAATATTGGCCTTCGGACTTATCGGACTACGGGCCTGTGTAAGTCTAGTAGTGACGTGGCTGGAATGGATGCGGAGTTTGTGGCTCCTTTCGGCCTATCTTTGGGAGTACCGGTATCCCATATTATTATTACGTTGTTGTTGTAATTTTTTCCGTAATAAATCCTTCTAATTGGAGGAAAGGTGAAAGGTCGAAAATCCGCTGTACTCGGATAAGGCAAGTGGACTCCCAACGTCGTCCGGTATCCGGCGCCCCCAGTTCGCAACTGGGCTTTATATTGATCTCCGGCACAGGTCGTACGAGATTTTGATCCGACCCTGAAGTCGGGTCTAGAAAATATAGTTCAACTAAAAACAAATATTATGTTAAATGAAAGATATACAAACTTTATTTCGAAAATAACATTGGCCGGCGCTGCCACCTTCTCAAAAAAATAAGCTGAATTCAACTAATAAGTTAAATCACATGACATGGAACTGAATCGGTATAGACTTAAGAATACTAAATATCGAAAATGTTTTCAAAGAGGGTTGCCACCCTATTAAAAATATTAACTTGTTGAAATTTCTCGCCAAAATAGTTCTCAAGACCATTTTAACCCTCCAGCGACCACGCAGATACTTTTTTTTTAAACTTACAACGAAATACAAATTTCATACATATTTCACGGTGCATATTTGATTTTTTTTTATACTCTGTGAACTTTTACGTTCCTCGCAAAAAGATATTGGCTAAGAACACTTCTGGTAAAATTTCCCGGCGAGTAATTCAATTAAAAATCTAAGCCCTCTAGTGACCACTGAACTTCATTCTATTAAAACTGTCAAAATAAAGCGGTCAAAATATTAGTTTTTTATCTTCTGAGGATTTACACGTTTGTTGAGTAAGAATTTTGGCTTAAAAGGCCCCTCCAAAAAATTTGTTCGGCAAATAGTTCACTTATACATTTTAATCCTCTAGCGACCTCTCAACTTCAGTTTATTCAGACTTTCAAAATATAGGAGTCAAACTGACCCTCTCGTGAGAGAGCTAATGGGTTAATATTTCCTAAAAACTTGCTCTTCGTGGAATTTACTTAATGTACCCAGTTTTGATATTTCGCTTACAAATGAAAATGAGCCAGTTTTTCGCATTTTCTAAAATCATTCACGCAAAAAAGTTTCATACCAAAAAAAATTCCAACTGAAAGTACAAAAAGATTTGTAAGTTTTGCTTTATAAGTCTATGGCTTTCATTCTGAATTCGAACCATCAATTGTTCCACTTAGCACTTTTCAAACCCCAGTTACCATACGCACTGCCTGCGAGTTCTTTTTCAACACATCACATTGCCGTAGGGGTCACTGGAAGCCACGCAACGCATGCAAAAAAAAACAACAGAAAACCAAACCAAACTAAATTACGATGCGAAGATTGTAATTTATGAACAACAATAAATGTATAGATATTGCCGGCCATACTTTTTCATTTGCCTCAAGGAAATCTGGTTAAAAATAAACACTGAATTCGTCGTATAATACGCGCAAAACTTTAAGGATACAGCAAAACAAAAAACAAAAAAAACGAGAAATATACAACAGCGAATAGTAAGCATATAAAGTGTATAAAATGTGGTATCATAAATTTTGAGCGCTCTTTAGTGCACGTATGTATGTAGCTGTGTGGTGGAAGTGAGCTAGTAAACTGACTTGCAAGACGCTTGACTTTTGCGGTTAATCGAATTTTTGTTATTTATTTGCTTGCGCTTCCCTTTTGGGCATACCTCGGTATTTATTTTTACTACACAGCAACATCACACTTGCACTCACCTACACGCTGCATATAGCACGGCCAGACAGACACGCAGACTAAAAGCCTAAATGTAGGCAATAACACATGCGTGGCCAATGGGCAGCGTGTGTGTGTATGTGTGTGTGTATAAAGAGCCGTAATTTAACTTTCAGCAAAACAACAGTGCCACAACCATTGTGCTTCCCTCTTCTGCTCTTCTTCTTTTCCTCCCACTTTCACATGCTCTCCTCCCGCTCAAGGCCGCTTCCTTAAATATAGCTTGTGATGTGATTTACGAGCTACCCGTTGAGAGGACCTCTGCTTTATTATTATAAACGCTATACAATAAGATGGTAATTGTTGTTATTGGGTTTTGCTTTTATTGTTATATTTATTGTTGCTATTGCAACCTCAGCTTGTGTATAAACCTAATCAGAGGCTATTATTTGTCCTCAACATATTGGCAGATTTGCGCGCTACTGTTATTCGGGTATTGTAGAGATAGAGAGATAGATTTGGAGAACAATCCCTTCCACTCCGATTACATAAATGTTTACCATTGTAGTAGGTTGCTGATTTAACATTACACGCGCTCATATCTATACGCCACTTGTGTTCGCATTCATTTGACCAGCGTATTTTGGTTGCACCGCCGTCGGTTTGTTGTTTAGTATTGGCGGCGGTTTGTGGTATGGTTGATATTATTTATTAAACTATAGTTAACCACAGCATGTAGCAATAATGCTGACCGCAATTACAGCAACAATAACTAATACGGCAACATAAACTCTTTAACACTAACTTTAATACAATATGTCATTTCATTTTATTTTATTTAATTTTTTATTTTATTTTATTTTGTTTTAATATATTTTCAGTTATTTAAAACCCCAGCAATAATGTAGAACCGTATAGAGTCCCACCGATGCAAACTGTACCTGTTCTCTGCACATTTTGTCTCATGGGGCTGCCTGATTTCTTCTCTAGTATAGGCCACAATTCCTCTACTCCAAAACAGAGTATAAGTCTGGTCCATACCGTGTACAGCCAGTGTAAAAATTGTAGACACCTGCCCCACTTGTAGCTATATAGAGCAAGAATAGCCTTTCACACTCTTTCCTGGGTATTTTGTATCCAGTAATAGTGAATCTATTTCTACGAAAAATTACCATTTTAAGTAAACAATATGGCTCAGTAGTCCCTGTCTGTGTCGAACAATCTACAATTAAATTTACTAGGCACGGTACGATACGTATCACAAATTTAATAGTGTCCAATATATTCTAAGCACGGAGAGACGGTTACGAGAAGTAAACATAGTAAAACACAATAAACAACAAACAACTACAACGAAAATTATAAGCAGTACCAAACTTAATTCGCACTAAGCCAACATGAAAAAAAAGAAAAGAAAATCCGTTGCTTCCACGCTTGACAGTGTCATAAACTGTATTTGTTACGATTCAGATTGCTCATACGTCATGTTGACCCAGAACTGCAGCTAACCAACTCCAACTTGAACGTTAGCGGCACTCTTAGTGGTTGGTTAGCTTGTTATTTAAGTAAATACTAGTAAATAAAATAAGGTAAGACCATTTTAAGTAAGAGTATTCGAAAGCGAAAAAAAAACACAAAACCAAGCATGTAACGAAAACCAGAAAAAGAAATAACTAACCACACACAAAGTGAAAAGTGAAGCAAAAAACAAAAAAAAAAACAAACACCGAAAGTCTAAGCACCCAGCCTACGCACGTCACAACAAGTTCGAAGAAAAAGTAAAAGCATAAAAACTCAGTAGTGCAAGCAAAATTTGTGGCTTTTGCCAAACTTATTTGTGGAATTAAATGTCGACAAAGTAGCAGGAAAAGTTGCCAACCAACTTGTTGAGGTGAACGAGCGTAGCAAAGCAGCAAGAGTTATGAAGCGCAAAAAAAATGCAAGCGGCTGTGAAAGCCCTGTAAGTAGTAGGCAACAAATTTTTGCAAATAGGCAAGTCAACGGCTTAAAATGCCTCATTACTTGGTCTTAAATCGTTGCTGAACGAGAAGAGAGAGGGAGAGAGAGTGGAAAGCGTAGTTTTCTTTACTGTTTGGCTTTAGTTAAGTTTACTTAGCTTCGAGCAACAAATGGCATACGGGTTGGATGACTTTAATGCGATTTAACGGGGATTGAAAGGAAAATAAAAAAGGTTACTATTCACAAAATATATGTGTGGATTGAAGATTTAAGCATGTGCTTAAAGGAAATTTATACGACGGATGTATTTTTCTTCTTTTTTTAATTTTACTGTGGTATATTGTCAGATAGATTTATCATCGCTGCCTCTCTTAGTAATACAAGTGATCAGTCGGAGTTTCGAAATAGAGCCATTTTGCAGCTATTCGCATAATTTTCTAGAACTAATTTTCTAGAATACTAACACCATTACCAAATCAATTAATATCCCTATACCAATACCAGTATCAATACCAGTATCAATACCAATACCAGTACTTATATCATTACCAATATCAGTACCAATACCAATGATAATATTCATTTCACTACCAATACCAATTTCAACACAAATACCAATGCCAATACAAATACCAATACCATTACCAATTTTTAAACGACTGTCAATGTCAATACAAATTCAAATACCAATGCCAATACTTATATCAATTCCAATACCAATACAAATACCATTACCATTACCAATACGAATACTAACACCATTACAAAATCAATAAATATCCCTACTCCAATACCAGTATCAGTACCATTGCCAATATTCATTTCAACACCAATACCAATTTCAATACCAAGGGCAATACCAATACCAATGTCAATACTAATACCAACTCCTATACCAATACAAATACTAGCACCATTACTAACACCCTTACAAAAACCAGTACATATCCCTATACCAATATCAATACCAATACCAATATCAATAACAATTCCAATACCAATACCAATGCCAATATTAATTTCAATATCAATACCGATGCCAATGCCATTACCAATTTCAAAACCAATACCTATGTCAATACAAATTACAATAAAAATACCAATTCCATTACTAATACTTATACTAATACTAATACCAGTGCAGACCATCGTAGACCCTATTTTATGTGGCGAGTTGGTTTAAGGTGAATTGTAACGATGGCGGCCAGTCGCAAAGTTTCAAGTGCCTAGTATTTTGACTCAAATTTCAAAATGAGCATTAATCTTCTCAGGAGCCAAAGTTCACTTAAAAAATAAGTCATAAGCGGTACTAATTTAGAGGATTTTAAGTATTTTAGGATTTTTTCTGACACTCTTCACAGCGCGCTTAATCAGGGCTCCAAAAAGATTCGTAATAAAGTTTTTAAGGATTCTTTCAGCGCTGGGATCGGTATTAATTTAAGTTCAGAAATCCAACTCAGAATCTCACTTGGAAAAAGATGGTACTTTTGGCAATAAATTTGTTTAATGACGAAATAAATGTGCCATCATGATGGTCCTATTGCACTTTACAAAAACTGAAACGAAGGTAGCAACTGTTGCGAATGTTCTTGTAGTGGCAGAGAAAAAAAAGTATGTGAAATGTTATTGATTCTTTGGGCGCTTTAGACATCCCTATTCCGTAGAGAGATAAATAAAAAAGTATATTTACAGAAAAATATAAAGGGTGATCCATGTAGTGAGTTCTTTTCTCAAATAAAAAAAATACAGCAACAATTAAGTTTGTTTTGTTTTCACTAATTTACAAATATTTGGTAAATGAGTGGCAAACTTTATAATTAAAAATGATTTATTAAAAAAGATTTCCATTACAAAAATGTAGAGTTTAACAGTAGCTAAATCGAAATATAAAATGTAAATATAAGAGGTAAATTTAAATTTTTTAATTTTAAATTTTAGCTGCGTTCACTTTTTCCGTTGCGAATCTGACAAAAACTTTTCATTTCCATAGCATCCAAACATTTCCATCACGGTGGTTTTTTTTTTTATTTTAAAGTGTTTTCAATAGTTTGCCCCAACCTATGTTGATTTTATCTCAATAATTGCTGACCCTGCTTAACGAATTGCAATTCTAAATGCTGATCGAAATATCAATACCATTTTCGGAAAATAATCGATAAAAACGTCGCTATTTTTAATATCGATATTCGATATTTACTGCCAAATGTCAAATTTGATATATTTTTGGCGCGTTTATGGTCGAAATATTTGGACGGAAGTTTTAAAACATAGTAAAATTTAAAATCCGGAAGAAAATCCGCAATTTGTTTTTGTAAGGCACATTATTACGTTTTTCACTGTTGACCTCGAGTTTATTTTAAATAAATTATTTCAGTACTAACTTAATTCGTTGTACTTTTAGATGCGTAATAAATACGCCAGGTATTTGCTAGTAATAAATAAAAATAATAAAATTGAAAAATGTGTATTACTTTTACAGAAATATCGATATTTTTTAATCCGGCTATTATTTAAAGATATCGATATGATATATATCGATATGTTTCTTTTATTTGCCCATCCCCCAGCTGTAGCCACTTAAGATCTATTTCTATTTTGACAGACGACAGAGAGAACTCTTCTTCTTCTTAGAGCAAGGAGAGCATCGCCATTTAAGGCAAATTATTAACTATTGTAAACACGGGAAAATTTTAAATTTTGTCACTGCATTTTTACCATTAGAAAGAAAGTATTAAAAAGTATGTATTTAAATTTAGAAAATTTTAGTTTCATAGATTATAAAATTTTGCAGGTCAAAGTTCAAATGATTTATCCCTTTTTTTCAAAATAAACACGAAAGGTGTGATGACAATTTTTGTCACAGAATAAATTTTTCACCCCACTCCAACTAATAATAAAAGCCATAAAAATATTGTTAAAAACCTTATTACAAGTCTAATAAATTCTGCCCTAGCCACGCTCTATCACACTGAGCAGCTCAATTGTGTGGGAAACAGCTTTTACAATATTCTTTCAAAATTAAACTTTCAACCCTGTCAAAATACGCAAACATTCCAAATGCGCAAATATTTGGCTATTCTGATGCAAATTTGTATTTATGAAATCAAAATAAAAATCATAATTTAAGGCTTGCTTTGTATATTCGACACAAAAGCTCAACATATAACATATGACACTTTTATACTACATAACTTTCAACACATCATTTTGGTCGAATTATTAAAATCTCAAACACCTTAAATTATAAAAATTTAAATAAGAAAGGAAAAGTCAGCGCATACATATGTATGTGGAGAAACTGTGTAAGACTTTCTACAAAAAAAAAAAAGAAAAAAAAAAATAACGACCTTACTCTATATGCAAATTTGAGCGCACATTGTGATATTAGAAATGCAAACGCAAAAAAAAAACGACTAAAGAAGAAATTGCCAAAACATTCGTTGAATGCGTTGTGTTAAGGTCGTTCGTCGGATATAACACAGATGAAACAGCACAAAAGCGTGTACGCTTCCTATCGCAATTCTTATGGAAATGAGGCAACTCATATCAACAGAAAGTGAACAGAAGACGACAGTAAAAGCAACAGCTCCAAAACATTTCGACATCAACTTTTCCGAATGTTTTTTTTTTGTCATACACGCATTGTAGTGGGTTTTCTTTATTATTGCGATTTTGTTCTTTTTTTTTATTTTGCTTGCTTGTAGAAAATTTGTTTACACGCACTATTGTTGCTATTTATGGTAGCAATAACAATAGCAACAATGCGGAAATGTTAAACGATTCTCAGGCGTATGAGTGTGGAAAAAAATGTATGTACAGTTAAATCCTCTTGCCATGCGTGCCCTTTGTACATACTCGTACAATTTGTTGGAATGCTGTATATTTGTGATGCATATTTTTGTGTTGTTTGCGGCGACAGTGCGTGCGACATTTGTGGCCAACCACATGAAGCTGACACATCATCCGCACAATACACACTTATTTACTTACAGTGTAACAAGGAAAGTTGAAATATTTTTAATTTATTTATGAAAGCTGGTAAGCCGTCTTTTCATCGCCGATCAATTTAACCACTCCCTTGCGCTGCAGAATGTTGGTTTATTAGCTAACTTGCAATAGTGGAGCTTACAAATATTTCACACAGAGTATTGCAAAGGAGTCATAGAAAGATTGATTACGACCAAAAACTCTCAGCATACTGGTTAATATAAATAAAGAAATGAAATATATATGTACGTAGTAAAGTCTTACATTTTCTGAACTGAACAATAAAATCACGAGTAAATCGCGAACTTCTATTTCAATAGATAGTGTTTTGTCTTTCTTAAAATAATTCAACAGACGTTGTCCTGCCTATATTTATGTATTAATTGCCTGTTGCTTATGTAACCAGAAAAAGCATTTCGGTTGCTGGCGCAGGTAGCAACCCTGTCAAAAATATTGGTCCTCGCTGAGACGCACTCATATTTGAATATTGTAAATACTTGTGTGTAATTTAATTTAATTTTACTTTAAAAAATGGTGGCAACTCTCTTCAAAATATACCTACTTATAATCTCTCTCCTGGCGCAACTAATGGTTGTACACCCATATTTTGCATTTTCATACAACTTTTGTATAATTTATTTAGATTTGTATTTTCAAAATATAGCTATCCATATACTTTCTCCTCAGCAATATTTCACTATTTCATATAACTTGTGCGTAACTTAATTAAATTCGATTTTTCAAGCAGGTGACAACCCTATATTTTAATTTCCAAACAAGTGTCAACCCCATTTCAAACATAAAACATAATTTCCGACCTATTTTCGTACCTACCAAATATAGGTACATACAAAATTGCATAAAACCCGACCACAAACACCGTGACACGAGATTTTTATATTATATATAAGATAATTTCGCTTGATCAGTTAGTAAAAATATCTGTTGAATTAAGTAAAAATGCTAATAGTAATTAGTAGTAGCTTTAGTAAAAACAGACCCACGCTGCGATCGGGCGCAAAGCGAACAGTGCGAGAGAGATATCGGGAGTTGAAGAAGGAAGCGAAACGCATCTACCGTGAAAAGGAGAGGGAGGCCGAGAAGCGCGAGTTCGAGGAGCTAGAGATGCTAGCCGAAAGAAAAAATGCCCGAAAATTTTATCAGAAGGTACGGCGGCTTACAGAAGGTTTAAGACCAGCACCTCTTCACGCTGCTTAATGGTAGTGGTATTTCTGAGATGCAAAGTCTTCTAAAAAAAATCATCAAAAATGTAGGTCTCTCAATCTGTGCTAGAGTATCAAGACACCCAAACCACAAATATTAGAACAAGATTGGCCAAGCAGCAAGCTATGGTATCCGGAAGACTCTTTTGAAATACACTCGCTTGTTAGTAACTATAAAAGAACAAAAAATGTGTTTGCGAGCATATCTTCCTATGAGCCCACCATTAGTGATTGTATAGATACCTTAATAACTTTATTTTTATCGCCAAATCTTTCACAAATTAGCTCAAAATACAACGCACATTTTGGAAAGTTTACCACACGTAATGCACAAATTTACGTTTTGCCAAATGTGCGAAGTAATCAACGAAAATATTCAAAGTTTAGCAGATATTAAAAGCGATTGCCGCAAGCCAAAAAAAAAACAAATTTTAAATCACCTAATAGAGCAGTGAGCGGCTAAACGTTTAAATTATTGCGGTTATACTACCACAAGAAAACATTAAGAGATATACTACTACTACTACTACATATGCACTTATGAAAATACAACGATTGGCATACAATTTGCCCAAAATGTGCCTCCAACCTTGCCAGAAAAGTAGCAAAGTCCAAACACGCACGCATGCCGAAGGATAATTATGAACGTGGAAAATATTGAAAGCAAAACGGTAAGGATGCAGGTGGTTTACAAAGTGTGTACAAAGTGAAATCAGGTCTCAAATTTATTGCCAAAAAAGTAATTGCAAACGACCATGGGCGATATGTGAGGGTATGTTTGTGTGTATTTTGTGTGCTGCAAGGCCAAAAAGCAGCAACGTATCACGCCACAATTTCAATCGTTATGCTGGATGTGAGTATTTGGGTAATTTAGGGTGATGACGAAAGCAGAAAATTTTTTAGAAAGTCTGAATGTGGAGCACACCGACTACCTTTATGGAAATAATAGATGCGTTTATTCGAAAGTTCTTCGATTTGTGGTAGTTGGCTAGGCAATTAGGCGAGCCCATTAGTGGTAGTGAAATTTAGGTTAGCGCCAATAGGAAATAAAAGGAATGATTAGGTAACTATCATAACTGTGGAAGCCGGTAGGTACCGTGACTTGATGACTTACATAGAATATAAAAAAAAATAAAACATTTTCCGAAGGCAGTTGCGTTAATACCACGGCGGAGTATGTGTATAATCTTTTTACGCTTATAAAGTTTGACACATCAATAGCTTATAATCTGAGTTAGGATATTTTATGGAAAGAGTTGCCACCTGTTTAAAAAGTAAAATTCAATTCAGTTAATAAGTTAAATCAGCTATTCCAATATGGGTGTCAAAAGAAAGAGACTTGGGAAAGCTTGATTTCGAAAAAAAAAATTCAAAGAGGGTTGCCATCTATTTATAAATGTAAATTAAATTAAACTAATAACATAATTTAAATTTTACAGCATTAGTTTCAAACAAAAGCTTATTTTCGAAAATATTTGCATAGAGGGTTGCCACCTATTTAAAAAATTAAATTCAATTATAATCATAAGAGAAATCGAATATCTCAATATTGGTTTCAAAGCACAGAAGTTAAAGAAATTTTAATTTTGGAATTATTTTCAAAGAGGGTTGCCATCTATTTAAGAAAAGTAAATTAATCTAAATCAATAACTCAAATTAAATATTACAGCATGAGTTTCAAACGAAAGGTGTTTATGAAAGCTAAATTTCGAAACTTTTTTCCAAAATGGTTGCCGCTTATTTAAAAAGTTTAAATCAATTCAATTAACAAGCTAAATCAAATATAACAATTTGGGTGTTAAACGAAAGAGATTAAGAAACCCTTTTTTTGAAATTATTTTTATGATGTAACTTTCTATATCCTTCTACCATATTTTATCAATCAATCATATCTTATTCTGCAGTGAACAATCCTTCTTTCGAAATCTCTGGAACTTGTCACTGACACCTCCTCACACTAGCTTCTTTTGGATTGTACCACGACGCTGAGAGATGCGGACACAGAGAGTTGTTTGGAAAGCTTTCAGAGCAATACGCTGTATTTCTATCCCCAAATGTCAAACACATACCGAGAATATGTTTTGATAGAAAGTATATCGAAAGATTTCCTACAAGACAACAGTAGAGAGATCCATATACGCTACTGGGAGACTCGGTGAAAACTTTTTGCACTTACGCCTCCAAGACAGACAATGGAACTGGAGCCAGTTGACAACCGGAGGCCATTTCAGATCATTTTCTGTCTTAGATAAAATGACAACGGTTTTCCAATCGTAAGTACTTGCTACACTTGAGATAACGCAGTGGATAATTGACGAAAGTGACGCGAATACCAAAAGGGAGTCTGCAATGACAGCAGAACTGCGCTAAAGACCGTAGAGCCCAGTGCATTGTGATGTTCAATGCAACGATCTCGTTGACGAATTTGTCTATGGAATGTATAATTGGGTCGCCGCCAATCATAGAGCCAAGGATGGCAGAAAGAGTCACGTACCTCAAGGACGGCATAAATAAGACGAGTGAGAACCGTTGATGTGCGTCGGACACCTGCACAACAATCAAGTGCTTTCTGAAAACCCCGAACAGAGTGTTATCAAAATTCATTATTAGACAGGGAAGGTAGCAATTACGAGACCTGGTCCGGTCCGGTTGATTACAGGACACACTCCATGTAGGCGGCTCTTGGTCACCATAGGTATCATCGACAAGCCGATATGCATTTCTTGTCAGCAGTATGAGGATGGCAAAGAAACATTTTCTCTGTATCTGCCCTACTTTTGCTAGGCTGTGATGGATCATAATTTCGTCAGATGTATTGAAGGTCTATGTAGAAGAAATTAAGTCCTATTCTCGCTTGTTTATTAAACTTTTTTAGATTGTTCTTTCCAGTCTTTAAATTCACTATGCCTGCGTACTTGAAACTGCAGCTTCAGTTTAATTCTCTTTTTCAACCAAATCCTGCAGATTAAATTAGACATCCTGAAAATTTAAATTTTCGTATTATATTCACGTATTATGGATGTCTCAAAGATGCATTTCGGCGCTATGCAAAATCTACTGAAGACATTTAGAAATAATATTAATCAAACCTAAAGCTAAGACTTCTTTTTAATAGGCAATTTCCGATAATACTCTTTTTAGGCATTCGTCTCAATCCGATAAAAAAAAACTGCACATATTTTTTTTTTTTTTCTAGCAAAAAGTTTTCTACAGGGATGCTGAATTTTCTTGCGTTACTTCACATGAGAAACTGGCAGTACGAGTAGTATAGCATTCGTGACGATGCAGCAAATTTTGATATTTGGCGCTAACTTTTTTCCTGTACTTTCATTTGCCAAACCCTCAAAACTGCAACCACAAAATCTCATAAATTAAGCAAACGAAAACTAAGACGCATAAACTTTTTACAATACTCAAATGCGTTCACTACCGAATCGCTTTGCCAAGTGTGAAAATTTCGCTGTATTTTTGAGTGAGTCCACTACTGATTTTCACACGATCAACTCAAGTCAATTAAAAGTTGCACAACGTTTGCCAAACGCTGACATACAAAAAAAAATATGTTTAGCGCCACTTTATGGCTTTGAATGACCGAAGCTTAAAATTTTAAAGTTAACCAATAAATTTCGAACATTTTCGAAAACGGAGAAATAGTGTTAATTTTTTTTTTAATATGTTTTTGTGCAATTAATTTTCAGCTTTCTCCGCTATTTAAGCTTACACAACAAAATGCTAGCCAAATATGAGCCACAAAAAATTACAAAACTGCAACTTGGCCAAAGTAAAACGAAAACTTAAAAGTAAAATTTGAATTACACACCTGAAATACTAGGCGTGAAATTTGCATATTTTCCATTTTACCTAACCGCCGTTTTTCGGCATTGCGACCCACAAAAACCTAGCCGTTATTTGCATAAGTTCACCTTAACCTCACAAAACATTCGTTAGAGTTTCCTGTTGTTGTTGTTTTAGTCGATTGTATACATAGTATGTGTATGTAGATGTGCTATAGTTTACTGTTTAGTGTGCGTGTGTGTGTACGTTCCGCTTGCCTGCAGTTTAACCCGGCAGGCCAATGCATTTTCCGCTACTCAAAATTTTGCGAACCAAAATTTCCGGCTCGTTTAGCAATATCAGCAAAATTTTGTGTGCAATACCAAAAAACCCCAATGCATTGCTACATACAAGCGAAAATTTTGTGTGTGTGTGTGTGTGTGTTCATTGCTATCCAAAAACTTAACTTCATTGCAAGTCATTCGTTGTGAAAATGTTTGCATTGGCGGCCAACGAAACTCAAACTCATAGTCTGCACATATGTATGTACTTTATGTTCAAATATGTGTATGTACATATGTATGTGAATGTGTGCATTACGATTTTATGAGCATGTATTAGTAAATACATTTGCGCGCGTATAATTGTTTGTCCGCTTATTTGCTCGCCAATTGAAAGTTGCACTAAGTGCCATTGCAGCTGTGGCAAATCGTTACAGGCCGCATTTATCGACCAACAAAACCAAAAGTGGCACACACACACACACACACTAGTGGCCTACTGCCACACTCTTCTAATTGTGTGCAGAGGTGTTAACGACCATTTTCCTGCCCTATTTGGGTTGTGCATGCAAACTTAAATATTTCCACACACACACGCACACACACACACACTACACAAGTGCATACATATGTATGTGTTAAAGTGTGAGTGCCATATGCCATATTTCTGGCGCATTTGTGGATACTCATTTGCGATTGAGTGGACCTTCAAGTGACGTTTATTGCGGTAATTGTTTTGAGGAAACCCCCAGCTCCGAACGCTTACAGTACTAATAAACTAAATAATTGGAGCAGATTCTGTGTAGTATTGTGAAAGTGCTCGAACTATATGAGCTATAAGCAAGCTAATTTATAAGTTTCAATAATATGAGGTTTAAAATGTGCTCAGAAAAAGAATAACCGTTGCGTTGGTTGGGACAGGGGTAGGCGTCCACTGAGGGCAAGAGTTTGCGGTTCTTTAGATTATTCTCGGCCTCAAATTTAAGGAGAGACACGTGCGCCACATAATCCTACTCACTGGCATCTCTCTCCACTGTGAATGATTTTCTCTCTCTCCACTGTGAATGATTTTCTCTACTGTTGGTCACCAAATAACACGAGCAACATGCAGAGTGTGAATAGAGCGTAACACAGTACAGGAGCTCTCTCGGCCGCCTGACCTCTCTCACATCAGGTACAATAAAAAATCGCATCCTTCACGTGTTGGCCCTCTTCTCTCCAGACAGTACAGATCCAAACATGTAGGGTATTGGATATGCCCTTTTCTTACACTATCTTATGTACAGAACACTATCTTTGAAAAAACTTTAAATAATTAGAAAATTTTGATTTAGTTTTGGCGAAAGTAAAAAAAGAGTGTATAAAATCTCTATCTTTCAAAATGAGCCAAGTGGTCGCAGTATCCCTCTTAGCAGCATTTGTGGAGCCTCTTCAACCTAACATAACCTCGTATCACACTTGAAGCAACTGAGAACTGAGCTTCGCAATCTCTTTCAGACTAATGGTAAGATCTATCAATAAGTATCGATGAGTATCGTTACAAAAAGAGGTAAGTCAATGGTTACTCAATTCCACTTTGGTTTCGTCTTAACAATTTCTACAGTAAAAGCTCGTTGGTAGACTCTAGCTTTTATAAATTGGTGGCTTTGTTTTCTGCTTTGGAGAAGCTGGCTGGTCTGCAAACTCGTCTTGTTTAGCACAAGTTCTAGTTCCTTCTTTTTTCTTCAAAGTTAGCCCCTTTTTTAATTTTTTTCATAACATTCAAAACAGCTTCATATTTGTAGTAGAGTCTTTTCGTATGGCCTATGAATTCCTTCAGTCTAAGAGCTTCTAATTGTCGCGACACGCGAACTTAGATTTAATGTTATTTATACGCAAAACAAGTGGGGAAAGTTGTTGATTTCAATTCACTTGGGAGCTGCTACAACGTACATCACGGCTTCGGGTTGTTTAATCCAAGTATCCTCTGGATAGCTCGCAAACCTAAAGTGAAAAGCAACCCTGCTGGGGTCACTCTACCTTTTTTTCGTTAAAGAGCTCACCGGGTGCGACTACGAGTGGTGTCTGACTTGGAAGAAACGGCTCGTTATACAAATATGTCCTCACAAAGAGCCTCTAGGATCTGGGTGTGTGCTGACTTGGCACCCACGAAAAAATATTGTCATTGAAAAATTATAAAGCGGGTAAGGATTGGATCTATAGTCGCAGATCCAATATATCACACACCACCACTCAAGAAGTCGTTGGCTTGCAGCGACACCGAAAAACAATTGGTACGATGACGAATGCCGCCCCCATACGGAGAGTAAAGATGCGAGCTGTATAGGAGCCATAACTGAGAAAGGTAGAGAGACTTGAAAAGCTAGGTGACAGGAAGTGTCCGAAGTTTCTATCAAAAGGTGGGGCGCCTTACAGAAGATTTTACTGCCGGGCAAATTTCGGATGGCCTGAGCTCACTTAAATTGTGGAGGGGGCATTTATCCCGATAGGATGACTTCCTATCGTGCGATTCCTTTAACCACATTTTGGAAAAGATGATTTCAGCTACAGAAAAAAATCGGTCATGTGCCATCTTTTATAAGAGCTGGGTATCAACATCATCTGCCCCAATAACAGGGCAGTTATAATTTTGAAAAAGTAGTGTACTTTCTTCAACTGGGAACTAGAAAAGGAGAAACGCTCCTGTCAACAGGTGCGACTTTGGGTCGAGTAAGCAATTGAGCATTAAATTTTAGATCGCAAGGCGAACAGCGCAAACCCGCTAAAGATACATATATAAAATTTTCTTCGGAGTCTCCACGTTCTTTGCTCATCAAATGATTGAACCATAAAGACTGTTCATTTAGTGCACAGCATCATCTAGTTTTACAAAATAAAAATACGTAAATAGCTAGATAAATGCGCATTTGTATTCTTTATTTCTACGTTATATTAAATACTCTCGAATGCGAAAAAAAATATGCGCGCTGTTTGCTTGTTAAAACTTTATAAATAACCCGCATATTTTGACCTCTTATAATTTTTCCTTTCCCATTATAGACTTGTTGCCAACATCTCATTACACTCACGCGAAATATTCAATTTTCTTTCACAACGACTCAGTTTCCGTGCATACACGATAATTGGCATGATTTGCTTGAACCAACGTTGATAAAGCTGTAAACGACATCATTTATGGAGGCCCGGAGGCCATACAAGTCGCTATATATTAACAACACTCAAAGGACTGCGAATGAGTACTTAACTGGAAATGGCACACAGCTGAGTCATTAGTGATGGATTTTAAAGTTAAATGGAATAAACATGTATGGTGTCGGTGTGCAGGCAACCGCGCATGTACGTACGTATTTTGTTTGCTGATAATATACCGTTAGTATGTGACATTGAGCAAGTAAAACGGATTACTAGGAAGGTGCTCGTAAAATGAGGCTACAGTGGACAGTGCAACGAGAAGGCTAAAAATCTACAACAGCTAACATCTAGAAAACATGTACCCTATTTTTATTGGATTAGCGCTTGTTTTAGACACGTGATAAGAATTTTAGAAATTAAGCTTTTAGTTTGGTACCCATAATGTAAATAATATTTTATTTAACTTATTAATTTTAAAAAAATTTAATTTTTCAAAAATGTGGAAACCCTTTAGAAAGTTAGATTTGAAATTAGGCTTTATCAAATCATTTTCGTTCGACACCCATACTTCAATATTTTATTTACTTTATGAATTAATTTCTATTGAATAGGTGGCAACTCTCCTCAAACTATTTTTGAACGCAAGCTTTCTTAAACGTTTAAGTTTGACATTTATATTGCAAAATTACGTTTCACTTATTAATTTAACTTAATTTATTTTTTAACAGGTGGCAACCTTCTTTCTAAACATATTCGAAACAAGGCTGTGTTAAAGCGCTTTCATTTTATCCCTATTTTTGTACATACTTTTCTACTACCTAAATCCCTTAAAAAGTAAAGTTGTATTTAATTTTTAAACAGATGGCAACTCTTCTATATGCAGTTCAGAAATAAAGTTGTTTCGAAACCATTTTATTTGATACCCATATTTTTATAATTCATTTCACAAACAATCTGCATTTAATTTAATTTTTAATCTGGTGGCAACCCTTTTCAAACACCTCAAACTTACTCCAAATTTCCAAACCGAAGATTTTCTGTTTCACTCTTTAGTTTGATACCCATAATTTAATATTTTAATGAACTTGTGTATAATTTTACTCAATTCGACTTTTTGAACTGGTGGCAACACTCTTCAAAATATTTTGAACTTACAACATTCTTAACCCTTTTTTATCAGTCCAATTACCTAACTCATTTCATTCAAGTTGAATTACTTTTTTTAAACACAAGGGAACTCTTCTACATGCAGTTTGAAAATAAAGTATTTTCAAAGTGATTTCGATTGATACCCAAAAACACGAAGACATAGAAAATAATCTACATGTTTAGATTTTTCGATTGACACCGATATTTGAATATTTCGAAGAACTTTTATAAAATTTAAATAAATTCAACTTTTCAAACAGGTGGAAATACTCTTCGAAATATTTTCCAACTACAACCTTCTAAAGCCTCTTTCGTCTGACACCCATGTTGCGATACATTTTGCAATTACCTAATTCCTTTAATTCAAGGTGTATTTTTTAAACATGTGGCAACCCTCCTATCATTTCCTCATTTTCAACAACATTTCTATTTATACACATATTGTAAAAATTTAATTAGTTTATTAAATAAATTAAATTTAAATTTTTCAACAGGTGGCAACCCTATTAAAAATATTTAGGAGGGCGTGGCAAAAAGCTAAGCACTACCATTTTTCTTATTTCTGTTTTCTCTTAGTTGAAAAAAAATCACATACTAAACTTCAGCGAAATCAGAGCACATGTATGTATTTATTCTGACCACTCCTTATGTGGAAAAGTTGCACTGTGCAAGCGTGGGTGAAAAAATAATTATTATTGCAATTTTCTGAAAGTATCCCAACGTGGTGAAAATGGTCGGAAAATGAGGTTAAGAGGTTAATATATTGTATAACTTTTACAGTAAATTTTTTTCAATTAATTCGAACAGTGCATACCACCAGAATGTGAATGTAGCTATTCAGCGTGTTTGGGCTCATTTTATTTTAACTTCCATACTGTGCATTTACTATGTTACATGGGTATTCAGCTCAAAATAAGTTTCTTCAGAAAATAAATACTACAGAAAATAAATACTACATAGTAATTCCAAAGAATGCAGCCGGGTCGTAATCGGTATCCGAACTCAACCCCGTTATCACTAGGGGGAGAGTTTTTGTGTAAATCTACGGATGAAAACTTTAGACACCTCAGTGATACCGGTAGCTCACGTTCGAAGCTCGGCTTTCTCATAAATAGGCTATAGGTTGCATAAGGAGAAACTACAATCATCGTATTACAAGGTAACAGATAATCGACTTCTGGAAAAAACTGATGATGATTGATGTTGATCGCTTTATCAAGAATATGGGACTTAAATGTTGAAATGGGACTTTCATGTCATCATGAACCAAAGGGAAGAATATTCCGGATATGAGCCTGAAGGAGATTCAGTTGGAACCAACACAGTACAAAAATTACTCCTATCGTCGTTATCCATTCTTATACACCCCATATTTTCCTGCCCTGTCGAAAAGTGTTATGTGGTCCCTGCTCATTTTATCCCTTATTAAACTTCCCTCCATCTTTACTCTTCCTGTATTTCATTCTGATCAAAGGTAGTATGTGGTTTGTGCTTCTGGGTAAGATTGTAGCAAGGCTGGTTAAACTTTCAGGCTGTAGTAGGTAAACTCTTGCTGCTTGGGATACTGTCGGCATAAAAAACAACTCCGTTTTTCTATAATATATGACTTTTATAATTATAATGGAAAAAAGTATCGTTTTTGAAGCGGTGGGATGCACCCTAATGTACAAACATACTAGGGTGTGTCAAATTGTATGGCGCTGAAAGAAAAATTCAAAGTATCATCGCTATTCTGAATCCATACCTCTGAAATTTATTTCAAATCCGTTGGCAGTTATTTTCAAAAATACTGAAAAGTCGATCTATTTAGTGCTTTTCAATTGCAAGCAAAAAATTACTGAAAATATTTTAACTATTTTAATTACTATCCATAGTGCCAGAAGCGCGATGATGCTTTGAACATTTTTAATTGACCCACCCTAATACATACATACCTATTATGCAATTGAGGCTATACTCCATTCAAGCTTTAGTTCGTACTTACTCTCCGTATAATATCTTTGGTGGATTTTTCTTTTTCCTTTTTTTTTAATTAAATTTTTATTTTATGCATTGCATATTCCATTTGCTTACGCAGCTTTTCTCCATTTTCATATCTATTTGTATCATGTTATTTTTATCACTTACTTGCATTTCTCATTTCAATTTGTATTTGTTGCCACAATTATTCTTTCATTCTACTCATTTGTTTTCTTCTTCTTTGTTTCATTGCTTATCTATACTTGCTTTTTTTGTCGTTGCCACTCTTACGCAAACAAAACTGCAGTTGTGCGTCACCATGGCGCGTTTAATGAGATTTTCCACCAACAACAACAATAGCTTGTAGTACTTGATACACAAAAAAAACCCAATGTAAGATGAAGAGAAGTGTTGTAAGTAATCAGTAATCAGAGAAATAGAGAGAAATATAACTCGAAGGCATAATTTTATTTGTATGCATGCGGGTGGTGGTTATTCACACAGACGTACATAATTAAAGCTGATATGCTGACACACAGCACGTTTACGCTGCATAAGCTGAAAATCTATACGTTATGCGTATACAGAGTAATCCAAAAATGGATTTCCTTCTAATTTTTTTTTTCTAGAAACCAGATTTCCTAGTTATGACATTAACTCAGTGACAATCAGGAGCTTAGCGTCAGTGGAGGTGGGCTCGAAATAAGTCATAAAATGTATAATTTCCTTTTGAGTTACCTAGGCAAAGTACCGATGAAATGGTCCGATGTGCGAACAAGAAAATGCCGATAAAGTAATCTGAGCTTTGAGTTTATTACCAATGTACTTATATTTGAAATGAATCGGTAAGTGGCTGGCATCCGCTTTGGCTACCCTTGAAATGGTTTCTCCTAGTTGATAATGGAAGAGGTTATCTTTTTTGACTACCAGTAGGCTGATTTTTAATAGAAAGGTTTCAGCGCATACTGCTTAATGAACTAACTACCCGAACCGAACATTTATGACCGTCCACTGCCATTTACTGAAAACGAAATAAGGCTTACTTTTTTTTTTATATAATACGAAGTCTTCTATACGAACAGGAGAAAATCGAATTAAAAAGCACGTACATAGAAATTAAAATATGAGAGTGTGCTTCGGCTACCGCCTCCATCTGGAATAGATACTGATATTATAGAATATATGTGGTAATTGCAGTAGCTTAGTTGGTATCAAAGTGAGAAGTTTGGTATGTTAATTAAATGAATAAACCCCGCGAATTCCTAGATATGTATCTGCAAGAAACCGAAAGAGGCAACCTTTACTATTGAAAGCCACTTGTCATAATCTTCACTATAACTTGAGTATTTCTAGGAGATAAAAGATTTGAAACACTTCCCAAAAAGTTTCGAAATATTGGCGAACCCAAGCGAACTTTACTGCAAAAATTACCAAGACGATAAAGCCCACAAGAACCCCTACAACTCATTTTATAAGTCCGAATAAACTCTGCAGAAGATTCCGAAAGAAGAAATCTTCTTAAAAACAGTTATTCTGCGATTAGAGTCCAGTAACCTACAAAGTTATCATCTTTTATCCCGCTGGCGGTCAGGGCAACTCATAACTGGCCACACATTTTCTCATTTCAATTCATGTGGTAAGGCTTAGTATTTATTCAAGCTATACTATGGTTTTCTTAACTAGCTACCTAGTACTAAGCAAAGACGATTTCGTAAGCCACAGAAAAGAGGTAGTAAATAATCATGTATGGCATTTGCGTCCGGAACTTATGACCTGATAATACAACCAGTTTTAATAATCCGATGGAAAGCTGGTGAAGTAAACCATACCACAGTGAAATTAAGCAGGGTAAAGCGGTCGTCCGGTCACATGCCTCCGATAGCTCTTTACATTCAAGAGTCTGCTTCTCAGAATACTTTGAGGCTAAAGGAACTGCGACTCTGGAAGGGACATATCTGTCTACGATCCGAAAATTCTCAACAAATCAGACTACACAATATACGCAAAAATTCTACTATCCAAAACTTCCAGGATCTTTTCCCCTCTCAAGAGGGGAGTGAAAGAATATTTTCGAAAATGGTCAATGAAGTAGGTACGGGAATCTATTCAACGGACCTTCAGATGAAGTGATCTCTACCTATTTCCAGATTCTACGTGTGTTTTGCAGTCAGAGATCTTTGCCATTTGGGCTGCAGGCTCGAAACCGGCTACACTTTCTTGATTGCTAATTTCAGAATTTACATTGTTACCAAGGGCCTGTCGCCCACTGTCTATGCCAAAATATCTTCAACAATCTTTAAAATTACCGCTTTTTGCACTGGTCATTGGGCACTGGGTGGGCATGCCGTCCGAATTGAATCGAAATGCAACATCTACTGTGACGGCTGCGACTTACCAAGTATGGGCGAAACGTTGGTACATCTCTTGTGGAGATGGCCAGCTTTTTGTAGAACAATAATAAGATTTTTTTATAAATCCTACTCTGTACACCTGAAAGAGCTATGCAAGGTGATTTCATAAGATTTGCCTAAGTTCTTAAACTCCTTAGATCCAGTCTAAGACAATGCGAAGGATTTCTGTCTCTTTTCTCTTCCATCTTCTCTTTTTCATACTTTGTTCTATCTTTGGTTCGAGATACAAGCTATCCGCCCAAAGTAAATACCCCATTTCTTTTTGATTATAGGTTTTTTGAGGTTTTTTGTTTAAATTTGTTTGAACTTTTATTACGTTATTTTATAAGTGGGTACTGCTTTTTAATTACAGCTTGGACATTTGTACCCATTTCCATTCTTTAATTCTTTTCGGATTTTCTTATAGCGACCTTCCAGATTCTGAGGCTACATTACACAAACCTGTGACTTAAAATAAACCTACAGAAAAACATAGGTTCGAAATGGTTTGTGACGATTAAATCCAGTGATCTTTTCGATCAGTGCATATAGCCAAAAATAGCCATAGAGAATTTTAGTTCTCTATGCTTCTTCTCTGAAGTTGTGACCTCTTAGTAAAACCGCAGTTCGATTTAAGCAAATTTTTTTTTATATCTGGTATGAAACTTCCACCCATTACACTCACACACACTTTCAGTATATCTCTATTTGAGAAAATCTACGCCACTTCAACTGCTGACGGCCTTTTTTAAAGCACTTTTCTCACTACCAATAACTCAACTTTCGACTCAGGTCAGATGAGATTATTTTAATGAAATAAATAAAAAAAAGAAAAGCATTACATACAATGATCGTTTGCGGAAATTTATACGCTAGCAAAATGAATGCAGTTCATGGATGACAAGCAGATAAAGCCACAAACACAATTATACATTTACGCATACAAATGCGACGTTGAAATGCACACACCATGCGTGCCACTTAAATGCGTCGGCTGTCACCTTGTCCTTCACGCACACACAAACACACACACAAACACATTTACGTACACACTCATACACGTATTGTACTTTTTATAAATGTGTTCACCATGGCGTATACGTAATATAATTTAAATGCATTTTTTCCGCTCGCTTGATAAAATAAATTAACAACAGATTTAAGACGAATGCGTGCAACAACAAAAAGGCAAAGATAGGCAACCAAAATCGGATGTGTTTGTGCAGAGCAGTGGAGCCCTGTTGCTTTAAATGTATCCAAACTGATAGATTTTTACGCTACATTTTAAAGGATGCTGCATTTTCCCGCCTCAGTCTGAATTCGAGTTATATTTTGGGTTTAAAGCTTATTTTCTATATTTTTTTTTCTTTCCAAGAGTTAACCCTCAGCTGAGTTTGTAATAGTTACCTTGAAGCTTGTTTTATGGGCATATTAAATTTGTCATGTCTCGGCGCATGGTTTTTTCAAAAAAAATATTGAAAAAAAAAATAAAATATATGTCGGAGCGGTATGAAAAATTAAGATACATACAGTTTACCTTCTCGCGGATTATTTTTGTAAAACATTTAACACATTAGTTCTTACGTAAAAGAGTCGTTTTGACCCTAACTTCAAGACAGCCGTCAAAAAATTTGTTTGAACCTCGGAAATGTCCTAAAAAAAATTGGTCCTGGAAATTTTTACTAGACATCTCCTAGGGCAAAAGAGAATTTATTCTTCAAATTCAAATAGTCACATTTCAAGTTCAGAAAATTAAAATATCTAAATTTCTAATAGAAAATCTGAATTTGAGGTGTAACTTCCTGAATTTCCTGAATTTAAAATGGAAATTCTGAATTAGAATTGCAACGTTCTAAATTTGAAAAGGAAATTCTGTACTTATATTATAACTTTGTAACTTTCTGAATTTAAAATTGAAATTCTGAATTTGAATTGTAACTTTCTGAAAAGTTTCAATTTTAAATTCAGCCAGCCAGAATTCTAATTCAGAAAGTTACAATGTTACAAGTTACAAGTTCAGAAAATTCAAATTTCAAAATATGAAATAGAAATTCTGAATTTGAGTGGTAACTTTCTGAATTTGATTTTCGATTATCTGAATGTAGAATGGAAATCCTGAATTAGAATTACCGCTTTATAAATTTGAAAAGAAAATTTTCAACTTATATTGTAACTTTCTGAATTTGATTTGCCACTTTCTGAATTTAAAATTGAAATTCTGAATTTGAATTTCGACTTTTTTGAAATTAAAATGGAAATTCTGAATTAAAATTGCAACTTTCTAAATTTGTAAAAGATTTGCCACTTTCTTAATTTAAAATTTGAATGGCAACTTTCTGAACTTCAATTGGAAATTTCTGAATTTGAAGTGAAAATTTCTGAATTTGAGTTGTAACTTTTTAAACCTTAAATTACTATTTCAGAATTGGATATGGAGATTCTGGATATGAGTTGTAGCTTTCTGAATTTAAATTGCAGCTTTCTGAATTTAAAATGGAAATTCTAAATTTTGTATTGTAAATTTCTAAGCTTGAGTTGGAATTTCTGAATTCAAAATGGAAATTCTGAATTTGAATTCAAACTTAAAAGTCTCAATTTGAATTGTAACTGTAATTGGAAAATCGGAATTTTAGTTTTAATTTTCTGAATTTTAAAAGAAAATTCTGTAGTTTAAATGGAAATTCTGAATTTGAATTGTTGAGTTTCTGAATTTAAATTTGGGGGTTTCTTAATTTAAAATTTAAATTCGAAATTTGAATTGTAGCTTTCTTAACTTCCATTGGGATTTTCGCATTTAAATTGCGATCCTCTGAATTTGAATTGCACTTTGCTGAACTAAAACCGAAGAAGGTGTAGATAGATACGTTTTTTAAGTTTTCGCTATTACTTCTGAATTTAACGCAGCGACAGCACTGATGCTCACTTTTTGTTTTTTTTTTTTTGTTTTTTTTTTTTTGTTGTGTCGTAATTTTCTCTTTGATGCATAAATTTTTATTTAATTTTCACACACATTTTTTTTGTCAGTTGATGTGCATATGAATTTAAGCTGATTAAATTATGAAATTCCACTAGGCTGGGGATTTTATTTGTCTCATTTTTATGTGCAGCGGAGATTTTTTTAAATTAATTCGAAATGTATTTTTAATGAGATTAAAGCTTTGCACGACTGATCAATGTGCAACAGGATAAAAGTAGAAATGCAGTTGTCTTTAATGCGAATATCAGTCAAATATGGAGACAATGTTAATTTAGAGTTAAAACAAAAAAAAAAACAGAATCTCATTTGCACTACAACAGCGCATGCAAACTGATTGCTGTCACTTGCCAAAGTTAGCGGAATTTTATGTGGATTAAAATGTAAATGCCTTGTTAGCTGGGGCAATGGCTAATGCGTTCGAATTTTTTAAGACTCCTATAATAATTCATTTAATGATATTTCACTTTCACTTTCAGTTGGTCAAGCTTTAAAGTAAAAGATTTTTCTTCACTCTATGTTGTGTGTGATGATTTCTGTTAGTTAGAAAAATTTTATTAATTTAGTATGAGAACTATCGAGTAATTTCCAGGGCTCAAAAATCGTGTTTTTTTGTCGAATAAAAAAATAAAAACGTAACTCAACTATACCGATCTAATCCTTTTGGCACAAACTATTTGCTCTTCTTTTTATTTAGCAGATTTTTTTTGTTTGAAATTATTTCATTTTCGATTATATTTGGCCGATATTATTTTGAGTTTGTTGTTGTTTACACTTTCCAATCACACGAACAACAACAAATATAAATCGTATTGCTTTTTTTTTGCTCTACTTGTCATCGCTGAAACGTTTTTCTTTGCTATTATTTGAACCAACATAACTGATGTGCAATTATAATCATACAATGTGATCGGAAAATATAAGCTCGATTATTTTTCATCGAAATATCAAAATTACATTACAAAATAACGACGGAAAAAATACAATCAACAATATTTTTTTTTCTATATATATCAAAGTTATCGAAAACACAAAAATTAAAAATATCGATTACACGGTACCTGGTAATTTCCATCATATCGTTGTTGTCATTGCTCACTTTTTTCCCGTTATTGAAATATCATTAGAAAACCTAAAAAATTAAAAATAACGATTAAAATTTATCGATAAGGTAAACAGCGAAAAATATCGATCAAATTTAATTGAAAAAATAAAAATTGTAAAATAACTACCGAAATGTATGCAAAATAAAAAGAAGCAAAAAAAAATATTGATCACATTTTATCGAAAAAACTAATAAAAAAATCTTAAAATTTTACCGCAAACATTGCTATTGCTATTACTGTGATCGTCGCTTAGCTTTATTGCGTTTATTGTCACCGATTAAATTGAAATCTAATTATAACGGTAAATACGATCGAAAAAATTTTATTCCAAGAAAGAAAAATCCCAAAATATCGACCATCATATGTATATCGCAAAAATCACAAATATTATTGTAAAACTAAAAGCTTAATAATATAGTAATATCGACCTAAATTTATCGAAAATTAAGAATCTCAAAATATCGATCAAATATAATCGAAAAGAACTACCAAAAAAACTATCAAATTTTAGCGATTCTGAGCCCACATGCTAAAATTGCGAGGGCATTCGGACCATCGATGAGTGACCGAACCAGTTTCGAACCACTTTCACAGTGGTCCCGAAGTTGTCCCAAATTAGTCCTAGAGTAAAGCCAAACTTATGCCGAACCAGTTTCGAACCAATTCCGAACTAGATCCAAAATAGTTCGTATGTAGTCCTCCACTATGTCCGATGTCATCACAAAGAAGTTCAAGCAATATTTCCGATCTAGTCCTGAAAAAGTTCTGAAATTGTTCAGAAATGTCCCTGAAGTGGATGCGAAATGTTTGCAATATATAATCAAAAATTGTCCCAAAGTGATCCAGAAATAGTCCCAAAATGTAGTCGAACGAAGTATTGCTGAAATAACTACTCCCAAAATTGTTCCGAAATAGTACAGAACTGATCCCAAACTAGTGCCGAATGGTCTTGAAACAGGTCCCCCAAATGTTTTCAAAATAGTCCTGAAATGGTCCCGAAATAACCTGTCCCAAAAAGTGTCCAAAGTTGTCCAGAACTAGTGACAAAATGGTCACAACCCTGTGGCAGATGAAATTATATTAAAGTAATTTAAAATCACTTTTTTCACTGATTTAAATATTTAACGGGACGATGTCAAAGGAAGCAGTCAATTACCCAATCTTTCATATATTTTCATTTACTTTCCTTATAATTTAAATTCAACGAACCTCACGCTGCCTTTGTATTGAGTTATTTTAAATATAATGAACAAAAAATTAGTTTTTCAATAGGTCTTTTCATGCAACTGACTTATTTTTCCCCGACTAACTATGTACAGCGATATGTATGTTCATTTTAACTCACAAAAGCGTCGTATCGCGACATTGTGATGCGACGTTAAATTTACAAACCGGATAAAAGAACTGCGATGGTAATAAAAAATCGTATTAATTTCAATTAAATGCTAACAGCTGCCACCGTAGTTTTGGCGTAAAATCTCGATCGAAATATAAAATAATATTATAGCAATAAAATTATGGCAACACTTTTTTCTAACAACAATCACCACTGCACGCAATGAAGTTGAGAAGTATGAAAAAGCTCCAACATACAAACCACTAACCATTAACTGCCGTCAACCGAATGTATGCTACTCCCTTTTGTGGCATAAAATCTAAACGCTCACCGCAAATTCTCGGAGCCACCCGACCAAACATTGAACGAAGTATAAATTGTTTTATTTTTATTATTAAAGTTTAGAGGAAGTTAGCAAATTTGTGGCATCATGCTTGCACTTTTAATGCGATGTTGATGCGTTTGGCTATTTTAAAATCATAAAAACATTTCTTGTCATAATGTTTATGCTGCAAATATTTATTTATAAATATCTGCAGCGCTGTTGCTAACAAAGTGAAAGTAGAAATTACTAATCACAAGCACACACAGGTACTCGCTAGGTTTATTCTTTCCAGTAAGGATATGAAATTCTATGTATGCGAAATTGTAGCGTTTTCAAAGAGATTGAATTGATTCTAGTAAAAAAAAAAACAGAAAGCATGTAATTAAATTAAAATGATTAAATTTGAATCACGGTTTTCGCCTACACAAAAAATGTGAAGTATATTAGCACACCGCTGCGTATACGCAACCTACACGAAAGTGCTGCATGAAAGTAAAAAATAAAACAAAAACATAACAAGACATAAATACATTTTTATATCTGTATGTTTACAACATTCCGTTTCGCAAACTGATTACATTTGTTTTTCACTCATTTTATTAGTTTGAAAAATTTAATTCCAAATAATATTGCGTAACAAGATTTTCTATAGAAATTGTTGCAGCAACACAACAACATCATATCAAATTTCAACGAAAGCAAACCTTATCACACATCTCTTGCTTTCATTTCCTGTTGATCTTATTTTGCTACATAAGAATTTCACAAGTACTTTTTTTCTACCTCTTTGCCTACCTCGTTGTCAGTAACTAACCAACGTCAATTGCAATTCACTTGAGTACTTCGTGCTATATTTGAAGTATCCCTTAAGATGTTGCTTTTTCTTGATTTTATTTTTTTTGCTACCTTATGTTGACATTTGATGTGTAATCTGTGATAGCTAACATTACGTAGCAAAGTTAAAGCAAAGCAAAAAAAAACAACAAACAAGCAGAAGAGTAAAGTAGGTAGGTAATAAATGAGAAAACTGTGATATATTTTCACAGCAGAGCCATGATTGAAGAAGGTGCAGATTGAAAAAGCAAATGGTGAGTGGCAGTTGGGGGAAGGGGGGTAAAGCATCATAACAAGAAGCAGAAGCAGAGATAAAGAGAGATAGAGGTAGGAATACAGCACACACCAAGCGGCTGTAAGCGAAAATGAAAAGGTAGGTAAAGCGCCAAGATAAATAAAATATATAAAAAAAAAAACAAACCCATCAAATAAGAAAAGCATTGTATACATGAGAATCACAAACAATGTCAACAATTATACACTAACAGATAAGCTGGCAAATAATAATAAGCGAGTGTAAGGAATTGAAATGAAAACATGAATGAGTGAAGAGCTATGGTAGAGAATGAAATGGGAATGGAGTGTTTTTCAATTACATTAAGAAAAATACTTAACGCACGCAAAGGAAAAAGTCATTGCTATCTTATGTAAAATTAATAATACACATCTTTATAGCACTGCTTACGCAGAGCGACTAATCAAATGTAAAATATCTAAGAGTACAAAGAAGCTGCGGACAAAGCATGAAAAGTTATTACTTACAAGTAGTATAAAAACGGTAATCAGTAACGCCTTATTATTTCTAGTACAACTGAAACTGCGTAGTGATTATTCCTCTATGCATGCATCGAACACTTTCATGATAACCCTAATTATTGCGTTGTTCTTTTGTTATGAGCAGTTAGAGTTTCTAGAGCTACTTCGCGATGCTCATTTTCCAGAAAATCCAGCGTCGATGGGTTCTGGTCGGGAACTATCCTATCGCTTGTCGATTAACTCATTGCCCCTCATTAAATTACCACAGTCTGACGGTCTAGTACCGATCTAGTGGCCGATAAAAGCTCCCACACTACTTCTAAGCACTTCAGACTAATCATTATTTCGTCCGTTTTCTTCAAAACGCTTGAGAGGCTGATTGACCTGCACATAAGAAATGGGATACCGCGTGAGAAATTATCGTTGTCGCAGCATGCCTACTGTAAGGGAAGATCGATAGAACCTGGCCTACACACCCTCGTGAAAGTCCATAGAGGAATCTCTTGCGTGTAGAAACTTCGCGCTGGGTGCATTCTCTGATATCGAGGGAGCCTTTAACAAGGTTTAATCTGGGGCTATAGTAGGGTGCAGCTTAATATACGATAATAAGGTAATTTTTGAATACTTGGGTGCTAGGTAGAGGCACGATATCGGGAACAAAGTATCAAGTTGTACACATTCAAATCATCGCTCTAAAAGAATCAGGTACCCATAAATATCGAATTCCAATTACTGAATACAAAATAAAGATTTGTCACAGATTTTTCAAAACGTGATCTGTTTTTTAGTTAGAACGTTTTTGCACAATTATCAATTAGGCCGTTAGCTGGATATGCCGAATTTGAAGGCTCAAATATCGAAAACCTGGTCCGGTCTATCGTTTTCTTTTTGTCGATATGAATGTTGGAACATATTTTTCATTGTATTTTTTCTTGCAAATAATGTTCTGCTCGAATTCGATACGATACTCGATTCCAAAAAGTATCGACTTAAAAGTATCATGTAAAAAATATCGGTATCGAATGACTGAAATATCGATATGGTATCGAATCGTATTCGAAATTCGTTATTTTGTTCAGGTGAAAAGTAACAACTGCTCCCAATTGGCGTTAATTGCGTCAAAATTTCCCCTATACAAGAGAAATTGAATTTAACTATAACGAGGGTTAACGATCTATCGGTAATGGTAAAGTATCGATTAAGAAAGAGATAACTTAAACGCTGAAAAAATCCTGTTATTAGCATTATAGACAATAAAACCGAAACCATTAACAATGGTGCTAACAATATCGATAACAACAGCATTGTCGATAACAGTATCGATATCGATAATGACGAAAATAATGATAACAATACCGATAATAATGTGTATATCGATAATAATACCGTTCAAAATATTTATATTAATATCGTAACGTAACGTCCTAAACAAAAATCATCGATAAGTATAACAAAGTCAATAGAATAACGATATGTACATAGATCGACGAAGGAATAAACCGTATATCTCTTTGGGCTTCTGATAATTCAAGATATCCTTGTTCTACTGTGGTCTGAATGATGTAACCCAACCATTCACCGACAAATTACTGAACAGTTTCGAATTCTAGTTTTGGGAAATACAATTCTTCCAGTAACTTTCCCATTAAATAAATGTTCAGTGTTAGTTCCTTAAAGCCTACAGGAATTTCTATCGCTGGTGTGTTTGGCAGTCCCTTTGTTTTCCACCTACACTACACGCTGGTTTTTTATTTTATTTACCAACAATGCCACTTATTTATGAGTCCATATTTGAATATTTATAGCCGCTACCTATCAAATGAGACATCATATTAGCAAGGAGCATCATAAAAGTCTGGTCGAGGATCTGTTTTAAACACAGGAGGTTATGGAGATTAGTTTTGTCTACAACTTCGATCAAGCCATTCAAGAACGGACATTGGAATATGAGCCGAGTGTCTTCTTTCAGTGTCCTCACTTCAGAAAGGAGGCAGCCTACCAAACCCTCATTCAACATAATATTTAATATTTATCCTGTAGTGTTTTAACGCTAGTTTTCTAAAGACACTTTTTTTTAGTTGTTTACTATTAATTTCAATATATTCTAAGCCATTACACACACCCCTTCTAAATGAACAGTGAATGGCATAATGATAAAAACTTGCACTCATAAAAGTCGAAATTATTTTGTCATTTTTAATACTGTCCGCCAACTCCTCAGGTCAAACATAATTTAAGTATGAAATAAAAGAAGTGTAAAGCGCGAGACAAAAAAAAAATCATGTCATAATGTGCGGGTAGAAATCGCATTGCAGCGCAACACAACTTTTGCCATGTAAAAATTGTCTGCAGAGTGCAGGCGACAAAAAATGCAGGCAAACAAAAGCGACGAGTAGTAGCGCCAGTTAAATAAACATACATCAAAGGATGTTGTAATGTTTCCGTCCGCGCGCGCTTTGAGCTCTATGCTTCCGGTGCACTTTTACACAGCTGCTCTGAGCTATTGTAGTTGGAAATATTTGGTATTTTCTTTTACGACAATGGGCGCGCAATTCAACAATGGCTATGGCTGAATGAATGCTTTGTGTCAACCCGCCTTTTTTTTGGCAGAACCTCCCACCCGCCCCCTGTCTAATAGTTCGTGTTGACTGTCTGTGCGTTCAGATGTCTCTCAGGTTTAGAGTTTTTGTTTGCCAACGATTAAAGCGCGTTTCGGCTGTCGCTGTCCAATAGTGTAACTCGTGCGCGTAATTTATTTTTTATTGTCTGTCGCATTTCTTTGTAGTTCGTTCATAAAGCGTCCAGAATACCCCTCAGCTGACCTTTTCCCTATTTGTATGAGTGGTACGATTTCTTTTTTATTTCCTCATATTTTATTCCTTTTTCGCATTTTATTCCTGCCCCTTGATGGCCATACAATTTACTGGTACTTTAATTAAAAAGATTGCAATGTCTTGCATGATCGGTACGTGCGGCAAGTCACCCGTTTCACACGGTAACCCTTACGATTGTGATTTATTTTTGTAAATGGATAATAGTATTATACTCGTAGTAATCTGCAGCAGATATTCAGCTGACATTGTAATTATTTCCCGGCAGTTTGCGCAACATTCGTACATCATTGAAAGTGGCTGTTCTTTGTTGAGAGATTTATCATCTTATGCGACCTTTTTGCGCCATGTAAAAGAAAAGGGACTTAAAGAAGTCTGTTTCTGAATTTTATATTGAATCCAAAGTAAAAGCAATTCGATAATTTTATTACATCCTTAAATTAGTTTTGCTTTGTATACCAGTTACTAATTAGACTTTTAAATTGAGAAAGCGACTAATTTGAAGAGAAACTGGCAATCAGTTTAAGATTTAATTGAGTCCAAATATGCATCGCCCTCCCAACAGAAATATTCGAAGTCCGTAGCAATTGTAACAGAATATCCGTGTTTTCTATATATTTAAAGCTATGTTATTTATGGCCTGAGTTTATTCCCATAGTTCGAAAGAACTTATAATTTTTTTCACTCTTCACAAAATATTTTCGAAACTAAACTTTCGGAAATAGGAAGCAAACCTTACCAAAAATATTTTACAAATAAGGCCCTTTATTCGCCACACTTATTCTAATATTTCCTTATAATTCATTTAATTTAAGTTTTCAAACAGGTGGCAACCCCCGTCAAAAGAATTTTTCAAGTAAAGCTTTCTAAAACAATTTTTATTTTTTTACTCATACTGTTATGGAGCACTAACATTATAAATTAATTGAATTTTAATTTTCAATCATGTGGCAAGTCTCTTCGAAAATATTTTCGAAGTTAGGGTGTCTTAATATAATAATATTTTTATTGACTTATTAAATTAATTGAGTTTCTATTTTTCAAACAAATGGTAAGCCTCTTCGAAAACATTTGCGAAGTTAGGTTTCCTTGTAATATTTTTATTGACTTATTATTGTATTTAAAATTAATTAAACTTTTTAAAATGGTGGTAACCCTCATGAAACATATTTTCATACAAACCTCTTTCTTTTCACGATAATATTGTAATAGTTTAGTTAAATTATTAATTAAAGTGAATGCAACTTTTGAAGCAGGTGGCAACCCACGCAAAAGAATTTTTCAAATAAAGATTTTTTTAACTTGATCCCCACATTGTTATTGCCATAATAAAATTGTTCATTAATATTATTAATTAATTGAATGCCATTTTCCAACCAAATGGCAACTCCCTTCAAAAATATTAGGTTGTCAAAAACCTCTTTCGTTTGCCAACAATATAGCAGCCAGCATTTAAGGTAAACTATTAGTTAAACTACTAGTTGAATAAGTCAAGGTGGCAACCTTTTTCACACATATTGCCATATAGAGCTCTTTCGTTTCAAAGAAATATCGTAATACATATTTCAATTAACTTATTGAAATATAAATAAATAAAATCAACATATAAATTGAACTAAGATTTTCAAACAGGTGGCAGCCTTCTCCAAAAGTATTACTCATATAAAGTATTCTTAAACTTTTTAATTTGATGTCCTTGTTGTAGTTGCTCATTAACATTATTATCCGAATGAATTTTATTTTTCAAACAGATGGCAACACTCTTTATAAATGTTGAGCTGTTTTAGGCTTCTTTAGTTTAACAGCAATCTCGTAGTATTATAGTTAACTTTAAAGTTGCATTTAGTTAACCATTTTAAAAAGGTGGCAACACTATGCAACCCTATTTTCATATAAACCTTTTTCGTTTTTACACAACTTTTGTAATATTGGATTAATTAATTGATTTATATTTAATTTTTTGAACAGGTGGCCACTATCTGCGAACATATTTTCGAAATAATATTTTTTAATTGCAATATTTGACTAAGCCTATTATAAATTGAATTTAATTTAACTTTTTAAACGATTGGTAACTTTCTTTAAAAAAATACCCTTTTTCTGCTCTTTTCGTTTTTTCCGAAGCCATTTAGCTATTTTGGCGTAAAAAGTTAATATTCAATCCTTGGCTTTAAACGTTTAACCCAACCATCTTACAAGTTCCATAGGCAGTGTCATTCCAAAAATTAAGCTGCCAACTGCGCCATCTGTGTGTCGAAAATGCTAGGGGATTACCAACCAAAGCAACATTAAATTTGTCTAACCAATTTAATAAAAAAAAATATTGTTCCCTATTCCCCAAGCCCTGAGCCTTCTAAGTTGTGTTTCCTTCTATCTTAGCACCCTATTGGATAGATTTCTATATCGCAGTGGAAGAGGAAAACCTCATTAGCATTAGAAAGACCAAGTTGAGAAAAACTTGGCTGCACTTCGAGTTCCCTACTGGTGGCACTTAGCACAAATACACGAAGCACCTCCTGAACGGCATCCAAAAAATATCTAAGTGGAACTTAACACGACAAACAAGGAGGTTTTAGATTTCTTATATATTCGAAAAAATTTCGACGCACGCAAACCAATTTTCACATAAAGCACGACACATACAGTGACCAATAAAAGTTAGCGCACATACTCAAATATCTCAGGATAATCTACAATTTACAGTTACATTTATATAACAAATATAAATAAGAAGCAACTGCAAATACCTGACTTGGCACCTTAACACACGCACGCACGCACGGACGCACGCACGCACGCACTTTGCCAAACATTTACGATGTGGCGCACGTGACTGAGCAATAACTGTGGCATAAGAAAAGTGTTGCACTTACGTGGCTACATTTTCACACAAGCACTGGCCTGGCATGGCAAATCAACAAAAGCACGCACCAAAGTATTTAATGTCATTCGAGACTTTTGAGTCAACTTTTAAGTGAAGTTATTAGTATGAATTTCAACATCTAAAAGCAAACGTATCAGAATAATTGTGAACTATGAATGTGTGGGTGAGCTCGTGTGTTTTCTTAATTTTTTTCATTATACTAGACAAAGTTTCATTTAGCTGGTTGGTTAAATTGGTGAACAGATATTACGTGCTCGCGAGTTCAATATCCCAGCCATGTCCAAAAGGGCGTAAAGCGCCATGCGTCATAATCAACAGTAACTAGACTGGAAAGCGCCATTTTAGCGAACGTCCGTGACCGGCTTGGAAAGCCACAAATACACGTACGTAAATTTTCTGGTATGTTTCTATGTGAAGGTACAAAACACAAAGTCAAGCGTTTATAGCGTGTGGTAGTAGCATTTATATTTAATAGCTACTAATTCAGGCGCATTTGCATACACACATACACACAAACATTTCGTACGTACTTTAGGTGAACCCCACATTCGTAACTCGTCCATTGGCAGCATTTTAAATGCCTTTGGCAAGGTGCAAACCCTTCAAGAATTTGGAATTTACGCTAATGGCTTTACGTTCTGCCCGAAAGGGGTAATGCCCTGCTTTAGCATCGAAAACATTTATGAAGTTTGTATGTAGCTATAGTCATGTGAAAAGAAATAGGGGCACGACATTTGGGCCAGTTTGGGCTCTTTTTCTTTTGGAATTTTATTGAGCTCGAGAACAGTTTTTGTTAGGGAATAATATGAGAAAGTAACTATTTTTCAAAGTGGTAAAGGTGATACCTACTATTTCGGAGATCACCACATCTCCTCATCACGCCCCGCTTCGCTACACCCGACGAATACATATTTTGAAATTTAATTAAATAAAATACTTATATCTATGTGGCTACAACATGTTTTGAATTTGAATCAATTCGCACTGTAAATACTGCTTTTAGAAATAGATCGACACCAGCGTCACCTATCGGCATTTTTTGTTTCACAATAGACAACTTTGCAAATACATCCTTTAGATTCGAGGTCAACTTTTAGTAGTGCCTTTTTATACATAAAATATGCATAGACAAATTTGTCAGACGTTATATTTATTTATTCAATACCCTTTACACATGTAACCGCAAATCGCATTTTAGTTTCTCTCATATTTAACTTCTTTGACTTTTCGAACAGGTGGCAACCTTCTCAAAAATATGGGCCTTGAGCTCGCCGAGATAAACTGTTTGATACTTTTATTCATATTTTATATACATGTGTATAATTCAATTCAATTTTACTTCTCAAGCACATGGCAACCCTCTTCAACATTTAGCTAGATATGAACCTTCTCCTCAGCGAAACCGACCGTTTGAGACTAATATTTTAACATTTTATAACCTTGTGTATAATTTCATAAAATTTGGCGTTTCAAACGGGTGGCAACCCTCTTCAAAATATATGTAGGATGCTTCTCCTAGCCGCAGCGAACCGTTTGATTCCCATCATTTAATATTGCATATAACCTGTATATAATTTAATTAAATTCGATATTCCAAACAGGTGGCAGCCCTCATACAAGTTAGCTATTCACCTGCTTTCCGAGACTTATAAATCAAGCAATTCTTTCGGTATTAAGGAAGTCTCAAAAATTATATTCCAGAATATTGACAAAGTATTTAACTATATACCTGTATGAAGGAGAACTCTATTCAAAAATGTGTCTCGATAATTGAGTGCAATAAAACTGGTTTTCATAATAATTTAATTTTTTAAATGAATTCACCTACGTTAATAATAAATTTGTATACCATTTTCCAACAGCTGGCAGCCCCTCTACACTTTTCAGATACTAAATTTTCCTAAACCTCTATCAGTTCAAACCAGTGTAGTAATTTATCTTATAAATTTCTTTGAAGTTAAATAATTTAAACAGGTGGCAACCCTCCAAAAATAAATTTCTTGATAAAACATCCCTTAAATCTTTTCTGTTTGGTCCCAGTGCAGTGGAAATTGAGTAACCTTACCAATTAAATTAAATCAACATTCTTCAGTAGGTGGCAACCCTCTTCAAAAATATTAACGAATAAGCGCATTCGTTTCATAACAAATCTGATGTATTTCTTTCTTTAAATCCAATACCTATTTAGTTTATTCTTGCATGTAAGTGGCAACCCCTTCCAAAGGTATATATTCAATATAAAGTCTTCTAGAACCTCCGTCGTTTGAGACCCGTTTGAATTTTAATTTTAGTTGATTTTTTAAACAGGTGGCAACCTTCTCAAAAAATATTATTAAAATTAAACTTTTCCAAACATTTTAGTTTGGCACTTATAATTAAATGTTATTTTAACTTAATTTGCATATAAACTGGTGGCAACTTTTTTTTAAACACCTGGAAATGAAGCTTTTCATTTGAACCCATATTGTAATATTTAATGTCATTCCTTGTTTTAATTGGATATAATATATTAGATAGGTGGCAAGCCTTTTTGACTTATTATATTATTTTATTAGTAAGATTCAGCTTAACTAAAGTAGCAAGAAAATTGCTGTTAATTTTGTTCTGACAGTCACGCAAATTTCTTCTGCATAAAAAAATGTTCTAAAATATTTTTTATGGAAAAAAATGGGTGATAAAATCAGTAAAAAAGATTATCAAAAAATATTCTAAAAATCGAAGAACAGTTTTGAGTATAGGTTAGAATCAATTACGATTCAAAAAGTTTTGAGTAATTCTCTAAAAATTCCGACTAATAATTATCTTTAAATTTTTATTAAATATTTCTTTTGCGAATTGCTTTTTTGTTATAAAATGATTTTTATTTTGATGAAAACTTTATGAATATTATAAAAAAAAACTACTGTGCCAATCTTTTCGCCATCGCTGTAAATTCACGATCGTATTCATTATGGATTTATTCGTTAAAAAAATTGATTTTATATTATTAACACAAATTTTACATCTTTGAAAAAATTCTTGCAAGTAAAGATAATCAAAAGTAGCAAAAATTAAGAGAAATAGCCGATTTGCGAAGGCAACCCATGAAAGCTCTTAAAAAGCTCTATTATATTTTAAGCTCTAATAATACTCTTTTTGAAACATATTTTTAAAGTTTCTAAAATCGGTTGAAAAATTAAAAAATTGAATCCAAAATTTTTTGCTTGTCTGAGGATTTCTGCAAACTTGTCTGAAAATCCCAATTCTAATGAATAAAATACATTTATCGCTGCAATCTAATAACATAAAGCATTGCCAGCAAAAACGTTTAAACCCACTTATGCCACTTTATCAAAAAATTCCAAAGCTCCATACATATGAATGTATGGGTGCTCGACACTTACACGCTGGCATTTAGTAGAGTGTCAGTGTTTGCTAAAAGTGCTTCAAAACTTTTAATTAGCTACTGCAAAGTGTAGAACAGTAGGTTTTCCAAAAAAAAAAAAAACAACTACAACTACAAGCGCCAACAGCAACAACACAAACAAATAATAACTAATTTGTGCTGGGTAAACACCGCAAAAAAAAGAAGCTTCCAAAACAAAAGTTATGAGCATCAAATGTTTAGTATTCGTAATTGTGGTTTCTGTGCAAGTTTTATACGCGGTTATCTTCTAGACAAATAGCTGATACAACTTGAAAGCCGGTTGCATATTGCAAATTGTGGCACTCGAGCTTGAAGTGGAGAAGCAAGGAAATTTAGACGAATACTTAGCATGATATGAGTTCGGTAGTAGTAGTTATGCAATTTGGCAATGAGCAAAAGCTCCACACAAGTACAAGTTGTAGACATAATTGCTGTTGGCCGCAAACTAAATGGAATACAGAAATGTATGGTAACGTTGAGAGCTACATATGAAATTCGACTGCAGGCTAATAAATGGCTGTGGGGAATTACTGGTCGAAACGGCAGAGCATGTCTATTTTTGTAGTGAAACTTTTATGGGACTTGTCAGAAGATGGTTGCGTTAAACATTTAACGTCACAGTTTATTACCGTGTTTACGCTGAAATGGCTGAGCGATAATTTTTTTACAGTGAGTTGCCAGCTGTTTTAAAAATTAAATTAAATTTGGTTGATAATATCAATGAAATGTTACAGCATGAACATCAAATGAAAAGAGTTTGAGAAAAATTTGTTTGCAAATTTTTTTTTTGATAGCGTTGCCACCTGTTTATAAAGTTGAATTTAGTTCCGTTAACAGGTTAGCTGAAATATTGGAATAATAGTGTGAAGCGAAGAAGGTATATACGAAAAAATATTATTGAATAGGGGTGCCACCTATTTAAAATGATTAACTCAATTTATTTCACAATTCAAGTAATAAGCCAACTGAAATGCTACTACTTTAGTGTCAAACTAAAAAGTCTTACGAAAATTTAATTTCGACAATATTTTTTAAGAGAGTTACCACCTGTAAAAAAACTGAATTCAATTAACTTCATAACAATATTGAGAAATTACAATACGAAAGTCAAATCAAATGAAGCTCAATTTGAAAAACGTTTTAGTGCGGGCTGCCACATATTTAAAAAGTTGATTACAAATTAATTTAAAAGTAATATGGAGTATTGCAATGCTGATGTGAAACGAAATAGTGTTTCGGAAGCTTAATTTAGAAAAAAAAATAAATAGGGCTGCCAGCTGTTTAAAAAATTTAATGCAAAGATATGATAAATGCATACATATATTAAAAAATATATTATAACCCATATCCTTTCTGAAAATTTTCGTATGAAGTTTTACTTTAGCCGCGCCAGGGACTCCAGGCACCCAGTCTTCCGTGATTTGATATTCAAGACAAGTTTCTACTAAATACTCGAGTATGTGCGGTCTTATTATAATATGTCCAGTTATATCCCACGGTTCGCTATTCTTGTGGAGAGCCATTGAAGTGAACTATGTACATATATCACAAAAAATTAAGCACGTCGGCCTGCGTTGCGATAACCGCGACGATCAGATCGTGTCCAACGGACGGTTGAACGTGATTTGTCACATACCTCCGATAGATATTTACATTAAGTAGTCTGCTTCTGAGAGCTCCCTAAGGCTAAGGGAACTGGGACTCTGGAAAGAGCGTGTGATTGGCTGGACGCATACTACAGTCCGTCAGCGATCTGGGTATTCACAAAAAATCAGAGTATGTATGTCCAGAAATTCTAATATCCAAAAACTTAGCACCGTGCCCACCTCCAGAAGGAAGTGAAAGGGCATCTTATTCACAAAGCGCTTCACAGGGTCCGTTTTCAAGAATGGGTCAAAAATTGTTAGTGGAAAAGAAGCGGGAATCTATTCAGTGAACCCTCAAGTAGAGGTATATCTAGTAGATTTCAAAACCAATTCCTGCAAGAAAACGGTGACCTGATGACTGAAGTTTATGATTAGTTTCAGCTATAGAGGAAATGGTGGTGACACGGTAAAGTTCATAGATAAAGAAACCGAACCTGTAATCAAGGAAGACGGAGTCAAAGTCCGCTAATCGGCTTGGGCGAACTCTGTCCAGCGTATTGTGTAAAATATTGAAATCCACTGTCAATACACTGTCAGTGTGGCTTTCGAACTGGTAGATTGACCATCACATTCATGATCCCTCAAATCTTGTTAAATACCCATGAGAAGATGGTCGACCCTCACCATCTCTTTGTTTATTTTACTGATTGATTGATTTCTGAATTCAGTATTCCCATGATACTATTAAAACTCGTATGGCTATAAAATATGGCGATGGGCAACATCACCAGTTTCAACAAAATTGAGAAGAGCTTCTCCCCTTGTTTGATACCAGACAATATTTCAGACACAGTAATTCCATTGCATGCAATTTCTTTCATCTAATGTTGGAAAAGATAATATGAGCTGAGGAACTGAGTCGGCCAGGTGAAGTCTTTTATAAGAGCATTCATCTACCGCGTTGCTAGTTCTGTTTTTTTTTTTCAAAACTGAGTAAAGAAGCGAAGCGACTGAGTCTGAAGATGAACAAAGGCAAGACGAAGCATCCACCTCTTCTCATGAGATATATATTCGAACAACGATGAATTTTCTAGACAGGGGTATTTGTGATCTCCACGTTGGCAGGTGCTTAACAAGTAAGCTCAGCTACGTTAAGCATGCGCCTTTAAATTCCCGGTTGTTCGGTCCTTCCGGCTAAGAGTCGAGCGGAGGCGGTCAGAGAGCTTCCAAGGCTTTGAAAACCGCACACCTCAATATTAGTTGAAATTTTAACTGTATGAATTGTGGACTTTTTTCAAAAGCTCACGGTTTTTCCTTTTTCTCTTATCAAGAGGCAACCAACTAACCACGACAGACTTACCCCAAACTACTCCTGTGAATTTGTGCAGTTCGCCTTCATGTTGTCCTTTGAATGTTTATACAGTGTCTTGCTTAAACAAGTAGCTCATCTTGTATGCAAGTAAACTCAAACTTCCTACTTGCTCTGTGCATATGCTTTTAACTTTTTGTACGCAGTAAGGTTAAAAAGTGCCTGGCCTAATCAGATTTGATTTATCGGGGATAAAATGAAGAAGCCAGTATTAGAAGATAAAGAAATAGAACTAAGTAATTTAGCAGCTATGACTGAACTTTCTGAATATTTCGGTATAGTTAAGGTCAGCGCAAAGTGGGTTCCAAAACTTTCTCTGTTGTTCAATAAAGAGCTAAAAGCTGTACTCAGTTTTTAACTATTTCTAAAGGTCGACACAATAGAGTATTAGACTCCATCATTATTGCCACAGAAACCATGGGCTCTCTCATGAGTCTTTATTAAAAATAGAATCAAGGTTATGGCGTCGTCTTAGCATTCCGTGACCAAAACAGCAAAGATGCGCTTAAATAGTTGCGAAATGCTTTTTAGAAAAACCTCGGGGGAAATTGACCCACAAAGAAAAAAATGTAGCCCTGATGATGTACTGAAGTTAACAGTTTTCAGACGCCTTGACGGAAATATACCGAATATTTTTTGAATGCTATGGAAATATTGAATAAAAGTTGATAATAGTGGTTCGAGATTTCGTTTGGAAACTTTTCAATTTTACCACGAATTTTTCAGTTATTCCCTGAACTTTACAAAAATTCAAGCGCATTTCATTTCGAGTGCATGTCCAATAAGTTCCAGTAGCTTATCCTACATGCCTACTCTACTTGTCGGAGTCAACACAAAACAGCTGCCTTAGGCTACTTCAACTCGTATGACTATTTATCTGTGCGATGTCTTCCATTCTTCTGTATGTATGTAAACTTTTAAGTTTGCCAAACTCTCCAACTGTCTAAACTCAAGTCTCTTTTCTTATCATTGCAACTGTCTGTCTGTCTGTCTGTCTGTTCGCCTGCATGTTGATACATAGCGTTTCAAACTACTTCCTCTGTGCTTTGGGTTTCGGGAGATTTTTCCTACTCTACTCGAAGGCAATTTGCCCTCAAATCGGATGTGACATCGACTGGGCAATTGACCACATCGCTTTGGTGCGTCGGAGGCTTTTGAGTGCACTTCCGTGCTAATGCGACTATTGTTGTTGTTTGTGTGAATATCAGTAGCGCCTTAATAGAGGCGAGTGTGGGGAACTTATTGGGCCTCATGTAAAGATGGCCCCAAAAGTCAGAGAAGGATTACTTGCTTACTTTTTTGGCGCTATAGCAGTCACCGCGTTGTATACTTTCAGGCCTGCATTCGCACTGCACGATCCAGCTTAAGGAGCTTCCGGATCTTAATAGTATACGTCAGTATTTTGGTTTTAATGAATTACAGTATGTAATGCAGAGAGAGAGAGATGCGGCTGAACTCTAAAATACTCCGTAGGAATGGTTTACCTCATCCTTGCGAGAGCAGAGCATTCGCACAGATGTCAGGACTATCTCCCTGAACCCTCCTACAGACCAGTGCCCTGTAGAGGACTGTCGTAGGCAATTCTGTCGGTAAATCGGCCGGGGTTTGTTATTTATCCAAGTCTTCATCAGGATATAGTCAATGGGCAGGGCTATAATCGCAGGCGGCAGTGCGATGAGAATGGAGTTTTGCCCGAACGCCTTTGCCTGCCAGTACCAGGTTCGCGGATTGATAGTCCTCTTAGTTTCTGAGTTTTCGATAAAAATATCGATCGGTGATAAATCGATCAGGGCGTTCAAAGCATCCGATGGATGGGATCACATTGCCCACTTTACCTCGTTTTACAGGCCACGTTCCGTTCCTCGTAGAGTTTGTTTAGCGAAACTATTTTAGCATAAGGTAAATTTTCTCAGGGTTTACAACAAGTGCACATTTCTTTAAGGAGACAAATCTCTCACCACGCTAGTTACTGGAAATATAAAAAATTATATTGAATATGAATTTCCCCCTAAATAATACTAACTTTTAAGGATGTCCCTTTTAAGCTAGCGGGCTCCTCAAACCCTTAAGACGGCACTGTCCCTTTTTCATATCTCTCATGCGGCTTTTGAGTGTATGTGTGTGCGGTTTGCAGTCACCGTATGGCATATTGCACATATTGTCCTTCAGGGCATATGCTCTGCTTCGTGTAATATGCTACTATTGTTGTTATTCTTGCATTAAATGCTAGTTTTGCCTTGGTGAATTCACCAAATGGCTGTTTTTATTTATTTGTTATGGCTTTTAAGTTTTTGAAAATTTGTAAGTTTGCATTGAGATAGGGGAATTTCGTTTTGCTTCAGTTTGACATTGACTAGAAGTGAAAGTTGGAATAAGTTTTCAAAGGTGAAACGTATAACATTTGTTTGGAAATAATAGTGCGCCGTACATTTAGTACTTTGTGTCGTTCGAAAAGTTATAAGTAATTAGTTTATTTTCATCATAATTCCTTAGAATACCTACCGAAATAGATATACTGGTAAACATTTTACGAGCAAAAGGTCGCAAAATATTGTGAAGGAAAAGAAAAGAACAGACTCAGACATGTTGGGAAAATATATTTAATGTAAATCCAAAGAAAAAATAGAACTGATTGCTCGGTTTTAAAAGAAACCATCTGGGTACCAGTAGAAAGTCTAAAGCATTACTCGCACTACTGATTCGATTAAATCTCAGTATAGAGATTATAGTAACCCAGAGTTATGTAGCGATACAAATTCCGATACATTGCGATAGTTTTGAAATTGTATGTTTTGAAATCAAATAATTGGATCTCAAAGTCACACCGAATTTATGAAGAAAATTTTCATACAGAAAAATATTAGGATATGACAATATATCAAAAGATCCGAACCAAGGTGACGCTTCAAGCTAAAACCTTCCCAATTTTAGGTGATGTCCTTTCTATGTTGTCAACTCTGCTGAGTTAAAAAGTGTTATATTGGGAACAAAAAGGTGAAATAAATATTTAAAAAAATAAAACGGAATGGAACCCCCAAACTTGATGTCGGAGCCAATGATCTAATCTATAACCTATATATAATAGCTTTACAAATCTGGCAGTTTTATTTGTGGCAACTTGACTCAAAAAACCGGATTTCAACGAAATTGTAACAGTATAATCCTTAGACCCGTTAAATTTTTGTATCCGTAGGTTATATTTTTTTATCCGCTAGGTGGCGCTAGACTCGAATTACTCAAAATATCCGTATTTATGGTTCGATTTTGATGATATTAGAAAGATAGGCTGTTGGTTTGATAAGAAATAGTTGGATAAAATGGATCCTCTAAGTGACGCTAGAAGCGAGTTTTTAATAAAATTTATAGTGCATACTGCCGTGAGTTTGTAGGTATTTTCTTTGCTCATTTCTAAAAGAGCTCTGGTTTTAGCCGGTTCATAGGACACCCAAATTTGCCGATCCTGTACGATTTCCCCTCTGTTTAGTTCTTGAGTAGTAAAATTTGGCAATTCTACCTTTAAACTCTCTAAGCGAGGCATACATGCCAACCGCGTATGACACGCTCAATACAGAGCCACGCCTCGCCAGTTCATCCGGTGTTTCATAACCGTAAATGTAACTATGTCTCGTGACACATATTACGACAATCTGGAACGTGTCAGAAATTGAGGTCAACTCCCTTCTACACTCATCCACTGGTTGAAATCTGACCGAGGTAGACAGGTCCAATGGTTCGCCTCTTCTCTGAGACCAGTCCATGCGGTTAGAGCCCAGGAATTCACCAACCGGAGTGTCCATGCCATGACTTCATTTATAACCGAAGGACAGTGGCCCGACACCAGCATCCCTGCGTTGACACCACAAGAGAAGCCCAGAGCTTTCCGTGTCGTATTTAGGGGAAGTCTGCCTTCTCCTTCGCATTTGGTCGCTATATCTCTATGCCCCCCCCCATCCACCGATGATATGCTTCCTTAGCGAATACCAGATACAAATCTTTTAAGAAAAAATTGTTTAAAAATTGTCTAGCAAGCTAACGCTGACAAGATAGCTAAGCTTTTTCGTACTCCAGCGTTTCTTAACGAAACCCCCCAAACTTTCTATTTTGCGAGCTTTTCGGTACTAAAAGTAGTATTGCACAACGGTACAAGCTCCTTTCGAAAAAACTACAATCGAAATTGCAGCTCAACAGCAAAAAGCGGTAATTTTCGCATACAATTTGTGTAAAGGAGGCTAACACGCCCACAAAAGTGGCGCTGATATGCGGTCTTTGTGACCGATTTAATTACCAGAGTGGGCTGGTAGTGACTTCCATATTAAAGTCAATGCTTCTGGGTATTCGCGAACCCGACCAAAGGTACTATTTTTATTGCATGCCAGCACATGCTCGATGCAGCAAAAGCGCTCACTTGGGATTTTTATTAAATGAAAGTGCCACCAAAGTGCCGCACGGAATGGCTATTGTAACAAAAACAACAATAATAATATTACTGAAAAAAGCACTAAATAAAAGCAAACAATAGCAGCATGCGTGAGACAAAGTGGGTGAAAAAAATACGATTGCAAAAATTTTGCAAACTACAGGAGAGAAATAGCAACAGTTGAATGTGGAAAAAGCTAGCCAGGCAGATCAAAGCAGAGGCAGTGGGTAGTACATAAATAAATTAAATAAATAACCGCAACAACTGTCCGAGAAGGAAATGCTTGTTGTGGCAGGAAAAATACTCGAGCATTTAACGCCAGCACATATGCCAGAGTACAATGAAATATAGTACATATTTAGTCTGTGACAAAGAACCACACATTAGTTGCATGCCCAGGCTGATTGCGAGGCGCCCGCAGTATAGTTAGAGTAGTGTGCCTGTAGGAAATGTAGCCAAATGGAGATAAATAATAAAGAAGATATTTTAAGTGGGTGTTTGACCTCCAAATGAGTAATATGTTTTCGAGTCTTTGGCTCACAGCCGGTAATTTAATACGATTAATACAATATTTAGTCTTATTTCAGTTTCCTTTTATATTTGGCGATATTTGGACTTCAGTTTTGTGTCATCTTCAGGAGCTGTTAATTGACAAGATGACACTATTTTATTGTTTGTTTTATCGGCATAAAATATTCATCATAAATCTATAGGGAATTTGCGTATACGTACAACCAACTCTCTTATAAATGACAGATTAAAAGGCGAAGTGATATTCCGTCACTTTTCTTCCTTTTTTCTATATCATCGCTCCTTGTTTCTAGCTTCGTCTTACATGATATCCATGATTTTTGCATTTAATTATAGGTTTTGTTTAGCATAGTTGAATGATCCGACATAGGTCAAATATACACCGTCTTGTTCGTTAACTTGTTGCCATTTTGAGGATAATTTCATAATGCCACTCTCACAGAAACCCTTGCCCCAATTGGGTAGTCGATATTCAACAAAAAAAAAATCATTCGCGGTGGTGCTTCGTTCGGCCTCTAAGGTGGGTGCATAAAATCCTCCCAACCAAGCTCCCGGAGCTTCTGGCGAGTCACTATCGATGTGTGTGGCCTGGCGTGTTTCTGATGGAACACAAATCCTCTCCTATTGGCCAAAGGTGGCCGCTTCTGCGCATCTGCTTCTATCAGACGGTCCTATGGTTGACATTACAATCCTTTTTGTCAATCCTGGCTTGACCGCCGTTTAGGTCGGCCATCACCATAATGACATCCTGATCCAACTGAACACAGGTATGGTTAAGAATGTAGCATATGCTGACGATGTTGCGATCCTGATTACGGGACCATGTGGGCGCAAGGTTTTGGGCTTAGGTTAAATCCAGATAGAACGGAGCTGTTGCACTTCCCGAGGAAATAGAAGCCGCCTACTTTCAGACCTTGAAGCCTAAAAGGTCGACAATTAGTTTTATCTTCCAATACCACCCATATGGGGCTGATCATCGACTGTAAATTTATTTGGAAAATGTGCATTGAGGAACGAGTCGGGAAAGCAAATCGATGTTCGGCAAGAAATGGTGTCTCAAGCCGAAGATGGAGGTGGGACCGGTGCTGAACTATGGCTCTATAGCCTGGTATAAAACTCTAAGGAAGAGCAACAACCTCACCGATCTACAGAAAGTTAAACGCACTTTAAATATTCAATTTCACGGCTTAACAAACTACCCTGTGAGCAAAGACTGCCGTCTGAAATGGAAATACTAAATATGAAATCTCAATATGAAGGTCTATGCAGTTCATTTTAGTTTTGGCCAAACTTTCTCAGGCCGTAAAAAGATGGATGATAGAACCTTAATGCGGGCCCACGTACTGAACTTGTCCTATGTTTGATAAAAAAAAGGGGCCCACTTCTCCCACCTAATTGGACCCCATATCAACAGAAAAATAAGAAATTTAAAGTTTCGGTCACCTTCACACCGCTTTACGGCTCTAGAAAGTTTATAATAGCGTCTTTTTGCATCAAACTATTTTTTGAAGGAACCATCATAAACTACACATCACAACCTTCTTCGTTGAGAGGAAAACCCCCGATAATTGAAACTAAACTAACCTTGATCCTCCAAAGGATGTTTTGAAGGTTCTGCTCCATTTATTACCTGGATATATCTTTAGCTAACAGACTGGATGGCCTGGGGCTCTGGATGGATATTCCGTTCGGCCACAACTTCATTCTTGGGTTAAAGACAACCCCCGCACGAAATTCCCAAGATACATGGACTGGAGTCAGGGAAGGGGCCAACCAGGGAGGGTTAATTGTATTTGCAGATGGATCAAAGATTGAATACGGGGTTGGCGCAGGGATCTTCATTGTAAAATTTTCAAATCTCTCGTGCCAGACTATGCCAGAGATTTTCAGGCCAATTAATAAATAATAAAGCAACAGGCATGCGCGAGAACTCAAACAGCCAAGCAACTTTTCAGGTACTTTCTTCTACCTCGGTTAGATTTCAACTATTGGATGATTGTAGTAGAGAGCTGGCCTCGATTTCTGATCAACACGAGACCAACACGATTGGTCACGGTGCACATTTACTGAAATGAGACAGCGAAAGAACCAGTGCACTGGACATGAGCGCCTCGCTTAGGCCGAAATTTACGGTTCGAAAGCTAAACAGAGGTAGGATTACCCGGCAGTTTTCGATGTCTCATAACCCACCTAAAACTAGGGTTCTTTTAGGAATGAGAAAAGAAAATATCTACATACTCAAGGCAGTCTGCACAAAATAGCAAACTTGCTAATTTAATGTCAACAGGGTGTCAATCCACTTAAACCAACCAACTCGTCCACCGTTAAGGAAAGAAAAAATATTAGTGAAACATTTTAGAGCTTGCCAGCACTTTAAGAATACACTTAAATGAACTTTTGGTCGAATTTTCAACTAGAACCCCCAGTTTGGAAGAGTTTATTTAAAGAGATTTATATCTTACAAATCCCATGTACTTATTTTTCATAAATTATATTATTTTCCAGCAAGAACGTTTATCTCCCAAATGTGTTCATCCCGCTAACCGCATTCGGACACTTTTCTCACGTCTTTCCTTCGCCTTTTTTTAATCCTCCAGCATACGCACAACTATTTTGCGCTTATTGCAAATGTATTTTAATTTTGTATTCCGCACCCCTTTGTTTCTCTTCTTGTTTTTTTTTTGTTGTTTATTATATTTTGCTGCAACCGCTCTACCTTTGTTGGTTTAATGCCCTTCTGGTTTTGTTGATATTTCGTCGTAATTACTATGAGCAACTGTTTCCGTTTCCGACTTCCGTTTGATGTTGAGCAGCGGCAGGCGTTCGCTACAAAAACAACAAAAGGCAAACAAAACAGTAGCACAAAAATATGCACGCAAAAATGTAAAACTTTATAAAAACAAAATGTAAAACAAAAATATAACTATAAAACTGCCACCGAGCACATTCGACTGGCAAACGACAACATCAAACAACATCCGGTAGCACTACTACTACCGCCGGGCGACAAACTGTGTGAAATCTACATATGGACGAGGGTGTGTGTGTATAGATAAGCATACTTTACGGCGCACAGGGTAGGGTGGGGGATGTCTGCCTGACTGTTAAAGCATACCATAAAGTAAACAATGTCGTGCTGGCATTTGGAGTAATAACCAGGTTGATAGCTCTAGGCGAAACTATGTATGTAGGTTTTTGTTGTACGTACAGCATAGCCATATATTTATAAATATATTTTTTATAAAGTATGGTAATTCTCACTGTCTGTGAGTTCCTGGCAAGCAAGTTGAAATTGTTGTGTACTTCAGTCATATTTTCATCTAAAGTAAATTAAAACACCAATAGCAAGTAAAGAAGTCTTTGTTCGGACCAAACCGAGCTTTATATAGCACTGTGCAACAATTAAAACCTCTCAGTACTTTGTTAATGTTTACCAAAAGTATACCTATCCTGTAATAAAAACACTCGATGAATTTGCAAAAGTAAGCTCGATTTTGTTGAATTGCCTACAAAAATTTTCATATCCCAACCTCAGTTGTTTTCAAAACACTGGTAAAAATGGTTGAAATAATGGTTGAGCAAAACTGAAAGGTTAAGATATATACACTAAAATTTCACGAGAAATATTTTAGTACAACAACTTAACCCATTAGCTCCCACCTAAAAGTCTCTTTTTTAGGCCCTTAGTTCAAGAAACTCCTCAAAACAACAAATTTGGAAAGTCGTTAGAGGATTAAAATGTTCGAGAAAATAATTCTTCAGAAAATTTTACTAGAGATCTACTCAGATAAATCCTTTGTGCAAAGAACGTAAAAGTCCACAAAAAAAAATAAAATACCAAATATGTCCCTATGAAATAAGACAGAGCTGTTATTTAAATTTTGTATGAAGCTTTTTCTTATTTTGTCTTAGTTATCAATCGGCTTTTATCACACACCGATTTTGTCTAAGAAGACCTCTAATGAAATTTTCCACCAATTAGATCTCTAGTACATTTTAACCCTTTATTGGCTTTCCAAATTGATTTTTGGTTTTGATTGAGGTCCAGGTCAAAACATTTGAGCAGAAGCTAATGGGTTAATGGGGTCTTCCGAGGCATATTTGGTCTTTTCATTGGGTATTTTTTTTAATGGGCGGATTCCAAGGCCAGCGCATAGCCGATCACCGGGAGAGGTTCTACGGAGTGATTCGCATTTATGCGAGTCGGCCACTAGCTGTCGAATTTTGTGAACCCTGAAACCAAGTAAGTTGGAGTGATCCCACTAAAGCTCCGCCTCTTTCACCCATGAACCAAAGCTCACACGTGTTGGTTATCGAATCTCGTGGGTTGCTCTCGTTCCCAGAGTACACAAATGGGGGGACGTAAGTGTCGACACTGAGTAAAGCCGCTCAACTCTAACTACACACCCTGAAGTGTGGTCGGACTTCTAGTTGAGACCAAAAATAGTAAAGATGGCTTAATCTCAGAAAAATAGTATGCCTATAATGTTTTCAAAAAGTTTTACTACTGGATTTTAAAGATCACAACACAAGAGTAACTCCCTATAACAGTTTCGAGAAGCAATTTAAGAAAAGGATCGAGAAGAATTATAGCAACGAGTGCTGTTTTTTACGACAATGTGCCGTTCCATTAAGGAATATGGTTGCACTGATCTCTACCATCCCATGTTAGCTCGCCTTAACCCCAAGCGACTATTTTTTTACTCTCCCAATTGAAATTCGACCTGCGAGGAAAACAATATCCATATTGATATTGAAATGAAGTCAGTTTTCATACACCAAGTATACCATCCATTTGGAGGTGGAGCTCTGAGAAGTATCAGAAAAATATACATATATAATATTTCCAAAAGATGAATAATTTAACCAACCATTTGCAGTTCATTACTTTTTGCTCATACTGTAAAATTTATGTGGCTTCAAATTTTTCACTTAAAAAATTTTTTGCTTGTCACTTCACCCATCGTTCCTGCTGCCTTTCGTTGTCGTGGCTAGAAAACATTTCGCGCAAAAGTAGTGTAAAGGATATCCTTTACATTGTCGGAATGAAGCTCAAACATTTTTTTACTACAACAACACTCGGCCATGCAGATGTATTGCGCTTACATTTCATGGTACACATGCGGAATACAAGAAGTTGGTTGCCTTTAGGATTGCAACGTTTCGTGTGAATTAGTAGTTTATCTGTATTTTTGGTTTAGCTGTTCGTGTTTTGCACGATTCGGTTTCCGTTCCGATTAGAATGCCTATACGTAACTTCCGTATAAATCACTAAATAAAATTAGTACTCATAGTAATACAAGATTCGTACTGGTCTCAGGTACATAAAGGAATTGAAAGTGCACAGCTTTGCCTTTGAGGGTAAAAAGATAGCCCATTATGACTAAAGCCAAGTTACTTCTTCAATATTTCTGTCTAGAAGGTATCGATTGTGAGGAAAGGGTCAACCCAGGAGCATTATTGCAATAAAGTCATTTTCAAAAAACTGTACCGCACATTTTGACCATGCAAACCCTTGATGGGTAAACTTTTCAGCCATTAATCGGCTCCATCTTCACAGATTTTGTGACGCTCCTGAATAGGCGTACTTCGCTGATCTCTACATGTGCACAACGAATCTTGAGGCTAAGATCGCCTGTCACCTTTTGGCAGCAAAGGGAAAAATACACCTCTTCGAAAAGTTAGCCTCCCGAATTTAGAACTGTACGGCGCTATTTTGCATGCCGAGCTTTTCAAGTATCCCAGAAAACCTTGATCTCTGCTTAAAGAGTACGTTCCTCTTGCGTTGCTATTAAACCACTTTACACCGTATGAAGACGTATGTCGCAACCCGGACGGCCCAGCAACATAGCCAGCGGACAATGGCGGCATGTCGCCAGCCGCGCAATCCCTTGGGTAACTGAAGTTGCAATCCGTGAGAACATATCGTCAAGGCATCGTACAAAACAAGTCTAACGGCTTCGAATCGTAGCTCCGAGATGGCCGATTAAGATTGATGAGAAGGCTGATAACACGATTACCGAACTTGGATTGTGGCATGACGCCATCCTACTGGCCATCATGACTTCAATTTCGGGCCACAAAAATCGTTTATCATACCACTGCGGTGCCCACCTTTGGCCGAAATGGCATGCAGGTTTTACCACCCCAGTTGCAGGAGAGCTTTTCTTGTTTACGTAGCCTCCGAGATGAAAATGTACCTCGTCACAAACGACGATTTTTCTAACAAAATCTTTGTCGCTTTTGGACTGCTCTAAGGTCCAAACGAAGAATCGATAATGAAGTGGGGGGCATGTGCCTTTAATTGCTGAATCAATTTGACATTTTATGCGAATTTGCAACAGGCTGTGATTCTGTGAAGATTTCCAGCTAGAGAGATCTATCACTGTCAAAATAACATATGTATTATCCAAAAACAACTACCACATGGAACACCCTTTATATGAAAATGCATTTATTATCAAAGTGTACAGGGGACACATACATATCTACAAAGTTTATAAATACAACAATAAAAATTGCAGTAACACTTTTCCTTAACAACTTCGCACACTATTTGGAGCTTTGTGACTTACAAGACATATTTTTCATATTCTCGACTCGCTTAAGTGTTAGAATAAATTGCTAGACTTTGTTGTTGCTGCTGATTGTATTTTCATTTTCCTGCCTTTGTTGTTTAAATAATTAATGGATTTTTCCAACGCACAACCGGCACCAGCTGGCGTCCAGAGCTTCTACACCTAAGGATCCCTGCGAGGCACCTTTGCGCCACTTACTGATGCTCTACTCAAACGCAACTAAACAGCCGGAATTGCTGGAGTTGCTGTTGTTGTTCGTACCACTACAAGTGATTTGTTGTTTATTTTACTTGCTTGCACTCCCAACAGTCAAACAAAAGTTAGGGTATTAGGATAACTTATGAGCGAGGATATGTGGAGAGCAGTATCAGGAAAAAGTGCAGGAAAGATGATGCAGGAGGAATGCAGTGCATAGAGGAGGGGAATGGGTAAGAGAAATGTTTATGCCGACGGCGTCACAATGGGGGTTATGATACGGTTTATTGGGTCAATGGGTTAAGACTTGAGTTGTTTAAGAATGAAATTGTAGTAGAAAAAGGTAGCGGAAGAAACGGAGGGTTGATATTTACGAGGGTGTGTGTGTGTGTGTAAGTTTGATTGTGCGAGTTGAACTAAGTCATTAGGAATATAAATTGTGTTGTTGGACACACATATGTGGCTCCATAGCTCCGGTAGCACCAAATGGGTTTTTAGAATTGTTTTTTTTTTTTGCATTCATTGGTCAAAGGACGAAAGAAGTTTGCGTGGAATGAATACAATAGATGCGTAAATAATTGAGTGCATATAGTAAGTGGTGTATTGAGAGCAAGTAGTGCAAGTGAAGTGTAAAATGATGCCCCTTAGAAATTGCCCGCAAATATGTAGGCAAGTAGGTGAGCGGCGTAAGATGCTTTGTGAGAAATGGATTTAGTAGTTTAGTTTCGAATATAAAAAAAGAACTATGTTTTGCTTGCACTTTAAACTTATTTGAAATGGAGAAGGGGGTTCTCCTTATGGCAGGTAGCGGCCGAAGATGGAAAAGACCAAGTCTAGTTACGAAGTGGCATCAGATAGTCAAAGTGTTCAGAAATCTTGTCCGCCTAAAGACTAAAAGTTTAAGGTTGTCACCTGTTTGAAAAATCTATTAAAATTATAAATCAAATATAATATATTAGGAGAGCTCTATATTAAAAGCACCTTACAAGGGTAAACTATATGTAATTATTAAGTTAAAAGAAATATAATGGTACAGGATTCAATGCAAGTAGGCTTAAGAAAACTTAATCATGAAAATATGTTTGAAGAGTGTTGCCATATATTTTAAAATTATATAATTTCTAACCTTACTGAAATATCACAATATTGCTATGGAACGAAACTGTTTTTTGCGAAAATATTTTTGAAGAGGGTTGCCATATTTCAAAAAACGGAAATTCAACCATACGAGTGTCCAACGGAAAAGATCTAAGGAATCTTCATTCGAGAAATATGTATGGAGAGGGTTGCCACCTGTGTATTATTTATTTAAATTCGACTTTTAAAATAGATGGCAAACCTCTCAAAAATACGGGTGTGCAGCTTGTCCTCGCTGAGACGAACAGTTCGATACTCATATTTTGAGATTTTACATCCTTGTGTCTAATTGAATTAAATTTTACTTTTAAAAAGGGTGGCAACTCTCTTCAGAGTATACTTATAGACTTTCTCACAGTGAAACAAATGGTTTGACTCCCATATTCTACTATTTCATACAACTTGTGTATAATTTAATTAATTGAATTTAATTCGATTTCTCAAGTAGGTGGCAACCTCGTTTAAAATATTGATGGCAATATATCTTCTCCCCAGCGAAACGAACATTTCGGCACCCATATTTGCATATTTCATATAACTTGTGTGTAATTTATTTAAATTCGACTTTTCAAACAGGTGGTTACCCTTTCGAAATTAATGGTACGCAACTCGTCCCCGCTGAGACGAACAGTTTGACCGTCAAAATTTACGATTTTTTATCGTTGTGTATAATTAAAATAAATTTGACTTTTAAAGAGGCTGGCAACCCCCTTCAGAGTATACCTATATATTTTCTCTTAGCGAAATTGAACTTTTCAAGCAGGTGTCAATTCTCTTTAAAATAAGATATGATAAAGTAGATCCTTGTGTATATTTTAAATGAATTTAACTTCAAAAAAGGCGGCAACCCTCTGCAATGTACAGTTATCTACAAACCTCCTAAGCGAAACGAACTGCTTCACACAGAAATTTTAGTACTCCATATAACTTGTGTTTTTTTGTGAATTTTCAAACCAGTGGCAACTATCTCCAAAATGTACTATGCATATACAGCTGTGTTCATGAAAATAGTAGTGTCGGTGGGTCCTAATTTTCGAAGCATCAAACTCAATTGAAAGATACAAATTCATATAAAAAGTTGTAAGGAAAGTATTTATTAATAATGCTTAGAATATTCACAGTCTCATTTTTTTTAAATATTTCGTTTTTATTCAAAAAAACCACATTTAAAAAAAACCTTAAAATTTGTGTGTTCATTAAAATAGTAGTGTTAATTTCAATTACGTAAAAAAATTAAAAAAATCCTTTTGAAGTAAATATTTCCTGTGCTACATATTGTCAGTATTCTAGTATTTAGTAGTAAATCCCTTATTATTTAATACCGCCATACATCGACGTGGCATAGAATCAACAAGATCCTTACAACGTTTCGCAGGGATTTGCGCCCATGCCTGTTTAACTACTTGCCAAAGGTGTATGAACCTTCTCCAAATCACAAAATATACTATACAACCTATCCTCATGCCTACCATATATAGTTACATACAAAATTTCATAAAAATCGGTTGAGCCATTTCGGAGACTCTTTAATAAAAGCTGCTTCAAAAACTTTCTCTTGGTGTTCCTTAATTTTTTTTTTACTTTTTTCGTAAATTATGTATGAACCCCCTAAGTTAATCTTTTGCATAGCTGGTTATAATTTATTAAAAAAAAATACCAGAATTAAATACCTTTGAAAAATTTCAATGAATATTGTAAAAGTGAAATATTTCAACATTTTGTTGCCCTCCCAGTTACTCCACAACCTCTGATTCTTTTGTAACTACATAAATATATTTATTCTTTGCTCGTTAACTGTGACAAAAAAAAGGTATATGATTTGCTCATTTCAACAATCGGCTAGTTGGTAAAGTGGCCCATTTGTTGAGCTTTTAAGTTTTTCATTTTTTCAAACGACCGAATAAAATGAAATTGTACTCAATTTTTTGTCTGACTTTCCACTAGACATGCTTTGTACGCATACATTTTTTTCGGCTGTAATATTTTTGCAGTCTTGCCGTGGTACATTTTTTATTTTATTTTATTTGAACTTTTTTTTTTTGATAAAACTACCAACTGTTGCCATAGAAGAATTTTGCAAACCACTGCAACGATAACAGCAGGATGCGCAGTTCCAACGCAGAAGATAAATAAACAAAACAAAAAACAAAAAAAAACAAAAAATGTTTAAAAAATAAAACTACTTACAAGTACGAATATCAAATGGGTTGAACGCATAAAACAAACTAAATAAATTGAAAATTGTAGTAGAAAGTCGAAGATTTTGTTAGAGCTAGTGAAAATATGCAGAGCACACTTTTGGAAGGAGAAACGAGAAATAGCAGAAGATTTGAGCAGAAATATGTACGTAAAAGTGAAACTGCAACAGGGCAATTTTGCCTACTCGTAGTCGTACTTGGCAGAAAATCTTTAAAAGAATAGTGAAAATGCTGCTTAGCATTCGCTCTGCTTTACAGTACAAATCAACGGAATTGGCGAGCCGCAAAAAGCTCCATGAAGTTTAGGTACTTATATTACTTTTATGAAGCCGATTGAGTTTTCCAGATTGTTTCAAACAAAAAAATAAAAAAAACGTTGAAGTGGCAGTAAAATGTTCTTTACAATAAGCTAAATTGAAAACCGTTGGCTTTTTGATTTCTTTTGCATTTCATTTGCAGTCGAAGAATATGGATTTGCATGGCTTGTCTGGCGTGCTGTAGGGAAGAATACTTGCAGAAAATAGTATTTGCTGAAAGTAGTAAAATTCGCATTTACTTTTTCTGAAAACAATACACGTGCAAGTATAAACATATTTAGTTAAATCTTTGGCTACTTAGTCGCGAAAAAATTTTGTAATACTCAACATATTTTGGAAAATTTACCTCAAGAAATTTTAGAGTTATCCAAAATTTAAAATTTGATATTTTCCCTCTTTTATTTTTCGGTTTCTCTTGCCGTCATAATCACATTTGCTTTAGTAATCGATACGTTAATCGACATCGTTTTCATAAATGTTATCGATATAATTACTTATCGTTTTCATCGTCGCAGTGAATAATTTTACGGTTTTCATAATCGATATAGTTATTATTATCGATATTTATTGTTATCATTATCGTTATCGACATCAACATTTTACGAATTCCTATTGAAGTATGACTGAGCTTGGTCAGTTAGCAACAAGAGATTACCTCGGATGGGCATAGGCGACTCTGTTTGTAGTGGTGCTCCTTACGGCAACAACTCAGCTGTAAAAACTGCTTGCGGAGCATGAAGTCGCTCTCCTTGACCGTGAGCATTTGTTTTTCACTCTCACGATCGGCTTAAGAACCTTGTTACGACTTGGTGGCGATTACAGTTGCGTACAATCTGTCTAAAATAACCCCTAAAATTTACGGTCGGAATCTGCAGGCTCCGTAGGGAAAACTTCAGCTTCGTTGATGTAGTAAAGAGGGTCGCCATAGATTTTGAAGAAGAGAGTGAGAGATTTTCTCACAGTACAGAAGCTAAGCGTATCATGGGTAAAGAGTGAGAGAGAGCTTATTACATCTATACCCAATTTTCAATCTATCGAAGGTAAAAGTTCACCTGTCGACATAAAGAAGAGATACAAAAGAATAGAGCCAACGATGGATAATAAGGGCATCCGTATCTTTACAATCGATTAATATTAACTCTGACAGTGCAGCAGGGTTTTTTCTAAGGTAGAGGTCGAATGTAGATAGACTCTAAAGCAGTTGGCCGCGAAAGTTCCCATTAATGTTGTTTTGGGTACCAGGCAGAGCGACATTCCGGAAAACTGCGCGACAGATGAGCTCGCAGGGGAAAGGACCGACCAGCTCGTCACCACCATAATGGACCTAACTGGCCTCAGCGTGCCTCCCTGCCAGACTAGGCAGAATTTCAACCATCTTACCATAACCATAACCATAACCATAGCACGCTACTAAGCTTCGAAGTGATGCAACAGCATACAAATACTGAATTGCAATCTAAATTAGAAAATCTGACCTATCACACTGTTCATTTTGGAAAGTACTCTCATTGCGAACATTTTGTCATAAAGAACAAATCTTAAAAAGTCGTCTTCAGTGAGCTTCTGACCCACACGCAGTATGCAGCATCAGATAAATAGTGACTTCCTTTATAAACTTTCGAAGTTATCATCAAGATTATTAGCCAGCTATTCAATTACTGAGCCAAGCAACCAAGTGACCAGCTAAACAAGCCGCTAACGACACACTCTTGACTTAGAAATACAATACTCTCTACTGCGTTTTCACCAGCATAGCCTACTTAAATAGTTCCTCCTATTCACCCACAGCAAATAATTCCATTTGTAAAATTGTCTGAAAGTTATTACTGCACCGCAGCTCAATCATCGGTTTTAATTAATTTTTGAAATGTCATGCAACCAAGGAAATGCAACGAAATCTTCAAGCAGCACAAAAGGTCAAAGAAATTAATACGCACATAACTACACTCGTACCACAAATTTTCGCCCGCAAATATAGCAGTACATCGTAGATGGAGATAAACAAACATACTCAGAAGAATGTACCCGTACGTTTGTGCAACGAAAAGCCGCATAAGAACTAAGATTGCAATGTGAAGAAAGTAATGAAAGCAGCTAAGTCGGAAGGAGCAGAAAGGTCGAGGGTGATAAGGTGTCGAGTCTGTCTCAGTACTTAAGGCAGCTTCTACTCAGAGGGACCACCAGCTGGGCGAGTTAGGTGCACGAAAATATATTGTTTGCTGCAAGAAGGAGAGGAGACGCTTTTAGGAGTAATAGTGTAACTTTATTTTCGATAAAACCAATATGCAGTGGACGGTTTCGGTCTTTGAGTCACTCTATTGTGTAGCGCATAGAGAAAGTTCGATTACACCCAAACCACAAACGAGAATGGAGATTGATATTTATACCATTAACATAGAGATCTTTTATTCAGCATGCCTTTATACTTCTTTTGAATCATGCAATCGAAATACGGAATCAAGACACTGGCTTTTAAGATACTAAATTATGCTCGAATTCACAGAAGACACCATACGGTGTACTGGTCTCATATAAGCCGCTGACAAAACAGTTACTTCGCTGAAATTTTTTGAATGCTCTACTTTCATTTAGTAAACTACTTGCGGTCTTCATTTATCCAGTGCCAGATATTGGTAGAGAAGGTGACGGTTTATAGCTCCTTTGCCGAACTGTAATAAACTGTGGTCTTTTATGGTATTTTTTGGGCAGCCGACTACAATTATGTGGCCATTATTAATTAATTACTTTTCATTTCGTTGCATTTATGCTCACTGCATCCGTGGGCAGATCCAATTAGATGGCGTGTGCCCCGGAAGGCAGTTGGTCGAGTTTAACGCCCTTCTTGCAAGCTTTTTCGTTACCTTTCCCTTGTGTACCTCTACACCATGTTTCATTTTAGATTCGCCCCTGTATATGTACTCAGTTTTCTTTACCATCGTCACCCACCTCCATAGTATACATAGCTGATTATATACCCAAGTGTCTGGTGCATCCGCGTGCCGGTTTTTATCAAAACTATGACGTTATCTGCGTATGCTGTGAGAGATGCTGCTCCAACGTCCAACCTGATAAATATCTTATACGTTACCAACGTCCATAAAAGCTTCGAAAGTACATTGCCTGGTATATCAGATCTCGTAATCACGAGTGGGACCCACTACGCCGAGATCTTTCTGCAACCCAGAGGGTATCTTACAGTCATCCGTTAAATGAACACCAATAGGCGTGATTTATTCTATCGTCTAGGAGAGTGCCATTACTTCGACGTTATGTTTTCCATATGAGTCTCTCAACCTTTTAAAAGTGATTGGTCTGTAATCCTTCGTACTTAAATAACTGCTCTTGCTCGCTTTCAGTAGAAAATTCATCATCGTAGACCCTCAATGCCTTTTGTAGTATTCGTGGGATTACTCCATCCGCTCTGAGAAAGTTTGGTCGCCCACTCCAGTCTGATGGCCATAACCAACCAATTCGCTGCTTGCTGCTTGACTCCAGCTACCTTGTTAGCAATATCCGGCTTTGGCCCTGCTTGTAGAAAGTGTGAATTTAGTAGTGACTTAAGCGATTCTTCCAAATCTTTTGCCCACACTCCATCCTCACTTTTAATGGGACTATGGGGCCCATCGTCACTTTCGATACTTTCCTCAACCTTGCATTCAATGCCGCTGCAAAGGTTTTGCCATGATATAAGAAAATATCTTGCTTATAAAGACTAAGAAGGTCCCTATATTCGGTTCTACACTCCAAGGATTCAACGAGTGTCCTGAGACTATCCAACTGCGGAATCCGTCAGAGTTGCTAGTTTCTCCCTCTGACTCATATCAGGTCAGGTTTTTTATAAAGCGGTATCGATGAAAGAAATTTTATTTGCGCTCTCGGGATCATCGGAACTAGGTTTCAAATATCTACACTCGACTACTTCCCTAAACGATTCCGGTCCATATTTCCATATTCCTGGAGTTCTAGGGATGGTTCATTTCCTCTGTTTGCAATTTGCACGTTACACTGTAGCAAGAAATAAAGCAATGACTTACCACGATCGTTTACTTCTCTGATGGTGCAGCGATATCTTCATTGAGAGAATTCTATTCTTTTGTTTAGTACCCTACGCCTTCGCGCGGTATACGCTTTTGAATTATAAAAATGCAATTAAACTTATAGTTATCTTAGTGTGACCGCCTTAATTTATGCCCGTAAAAAAATTGGCACAAACAGAAAATAGCGTTAAACACTGTCTTCCTTCATGCACTATATCGGTAATCTGTGACTCCCCAAGTGTGCTCCACGTACCACCGTTACCATAATAATATTGAAAATATATGACAGGAAATATAATTTCCTCTTATTTTCACTAAAGAGTCATTGCTTGCCGCCGCCGCCGCCAACTTCTTCACTCCCTATGCGCCATGGCCTCCTGAGTTTCACTTAAATTATTGCAATAGACCAGCATCCGGCAAAAAAAAAAAATTACCAGCTGTGGCTGCTTACACCGGTTACCGCCAAGCTGCCAGTTGCAAGCGAATTGCACAGAATTCATTCAAAGTGTTAAGCAACTAACTTACATATGTATGTATGTATGTATGGATGTATGCTTGTAGTTGTGTGCGTATGAACACACAGTGTGTTTTCACAAAGCGCCATTGTCCTCGGCCACAAACAGAATGCTGGTCTTTAGTTGTCCTTCTACGTATTTTTTATTGGTTTCTTGCTTGGTCGCTGTTCGCTTGTTTGTTTGGCTGCCTTGTTGCTCGTTGGCCTTTTCGACGGCAAACTAGCTACGCTTTAGCGCTTGACTTCGCCAATCCTGTGTAATTCCATTTGTGGAGCTTATGGTCATTAAGATTTGTTTTCCCTTAGCTCATTGTTTTATGCACCAGCGCTTGTGGAGAGAAATAGCGCCCATCGTGATGCAAACCATATTGCATGCCACGCTTTAAGCAAGAACTTGCAGGGTGTTTCGCTCAGTGGGATGTTTTTTTTAGCTTGTACGAGGTTGTGTGCATATACTTTTGCTTGGCTTTGTAATCTCGGTTTTTGTATGGCTGCTATTGGCCTTGCGCATCCTGCATTCTGTGGAGGATTCATTTAATATTTCCGCTCTTTCATAGTGTCACCATTTAACCTCCGCTCACCAACCGCCCTGTCCCGCAAGTGGTACCCAAATGTTGATGTTTTCAATGTCCTTCATTTTAAATGCACTTTTGCTTTTGTTTTTTATTGGCTTTTCGTAACACATTTAACGCTATTTTCCATGTTATAAACATTATTGTTGACTTTGGTCTGAGCAACGATGGTGTCAGTGGCGTCAATGCCGCGACAAGGATGCCAAAGCTGTACGACAGCAAACGCTTTTAGATTTAATGCTAATGTTCAACTACTTTTTAGCCACACTATACGTTTTATAATAAACTCTCCAATAACTGTGTGAAGTCGTTCTATTAGTAATCTCATGACTTTCACGCATGTGCGCTGGAGCACGTATTGATGCTTGTAGATTGAGTTAATTATAAATGTATGTATCAAAAGGATTCTTCGATAGTTTCCCTGAATTACATTCGACTAATTAAGTATTTTATAAAAGTAGAGAAAACGAATGCATATAAAGGAGACGTTTTTGTAATATCCACGAAAATTATATATATTATATAATAATAATGTAAAATTCAAAGGTCACAAAAGTTGTAATGAGAATGGCTGCTGGTGATTCCAAAGCTTTGTTAGTTTAATAAATATTTGTAAATTTTGCTTCATATTTAAATTCCACTCCGCTGACCTTCACTGCGCCAAACTAAAATACTAGATACGGATGTGCCTCAAATGAAATTAGATATCCACACAATGTTATACACGACGAGGATACAAGCTTCCCACCAGAACCTGTAGTCACATGAATCTGCGGAGAGAAGATGCAATTTGACTAAATGCGCAGCAATACAAAGCGAACCGCCAAACGTGCGTGGATAAACAATAAAGAAGCGCACAAAATGAAATGATTGCATTTAAGCGGCGCTTTGCTGTTGATATAAAAAAGCAGCTATAGCCCCGAACCCCTCCATATATGCTTACGCGCATTACTTTAGAATTTGCGCAAAGCATAGGTAAGTAAAAAATGTATATATGTAGGTGCGTGCGTGCATGCGGCAAGCAATGCGCATACAAAGGCGTTACTAAAGTGCTTCCGGTGGCCGTGTTGTATAAATTCCAACAGATACTGGCAAAAATGTATGGCATGGGGGAAAAAAATGACAGCAAAAAGGCGGGCAGTGGTCGTGGAGGTGGCGGTGGCGGTGGCGTTGGCTGCGTCTCCACACACACACTTGCGACCGCATTTCGACGTGTCCTTTGTGTGCAGCGCGCGCGCTGGTTGTAGTTTTGGTTGTGGTAATTACTCGCCTTTGGCAAGTGTGTGTGTGTGTGTTCTTGTGGCTGCTTTGTGCTGAACGCTGCAGAGTGGCTGCATGTCCCGTGCATTCGTATTTGCATGTTGGTGTGCGCGGGTGTGTGTGTGTGAGTGTGTTTGCCTGTGGCAACCAGGTGTATTCTCACAATTATAATGTGTGCCGCGGGGTGGACTTTGCAAGGCTAATGTGTTAAAGGATAGGATAATGAGCATTAATTTTGTTATTTAGTATTTTATACAAATTTCCCATATTCGCACCTTACCCTCCTCCGCAGCTAATCTAATCGGGTTAAAATTAATCAGCTAATAAGTTATAAATTTATGCATCTGAGAAGAGATTGTGCTGTTGATCGAAAAAGTGGCATGGCGTAGGAAATATTAAAGAAACCGTAAAATGATGTTGCCGGATATGTAAAATTTAAAACAAAATGTATTTTAAAACCCGCGGTAATAGTAGAATGTTTGAACAAATTTTAAATAGAAAAAATTTGGGTTAATGTTGCCACCTTCGAAAAATATTAGATATTAAAAATAATATATTTTCTTATACAATATAACAGTAGATGTTGAACGTTCAAGTTTGATTGAGATGTAGACCATATTTTAAGTTATAAATAAAAAATAGTCCGCAATACGGGCACTTCACTTAGAATGTTTGAACAAATTTTAAACAGAAAAAATGTTGGTTAGTGTTGCCACCTTTAGAAAAATTTAAAAAAAGGTATTTAAATAAAATAAAATTTTATATATACGTGCATACACAATATAACAGTGGATATTAAACGAAAAGAGGTTGCAAGAACTCACACTACATTTTAGGATGGGGGTTACAACCTGTCTGGAAACAAAATTTAAAAAATAGTGGTCAATATTTCAGCATTTCACTGTTTGTTAGCGATCCCATAACGCACGAACGGCTTAACTTATTTTTTTTTTTCATTTTTATTTCATTTAGTTTGTGAAAAAAACTTGGAAAAATGGTGTTGCCAGACATGTAATATCTAAAAAAAATTTATTTAAAATAAACCCGCAGTAATAGTATTTTACTGAGAATGTTTGAACAAATTTTAACAAGAAAAAACTTAAATTAGTGTTGCCACCTTTCGAAAAATATTTTTAAAAAAACAAGCCATTTAATAATATACATACATACATATTTTCGTATGAAATATAACAGTTGATGTTCCACGAAAATTTTTCATATTTTTAGTTAGGGTTGGCACTGAGAAGAATGTCACGTTTCGAAAAAATTCAAAAAATAAAAAAATCTCTTAAAACAAAATTAGAAAAATAGTGCCCAATATTTCAGCATTTCACTGAGAATGTACGAACAAATTTTAAACAGAAAACAGGGTTGCCACCTTTCGAGAAAAATACAAAAAAAGGTATTTAAAAAAATACGTATTTATGCAATATAACAATGAATATCAAACGAAAATGGTTGAAAGAACTCTATACTATATTTTAAGTTAGGGCTGCCATATCGTTCAATAATGGCATTTCACTGAGAATGTATGAAGAAATTTAAAATGGAAAGAAAATTTGGATAGGATTGCCTGCTTACAGGAAAATTATTGAAGGGGTATTTAACGTTCCCACGACAGTCGGTTCTACGATACCGGAACCACCCGGATTTATTTGCAGCCAAGGACTGTCACTTCAGTAGCATCCCCCAAAATTTTATGGGGAATGTTTTATGATGTAACAACAACAACAACAAAAAGGAGTATTTAAATAAAAAAATATCTACGTAATCAGTGTAACAGTAAGGATATCAAACGTAAAGTCGAGTTTAATTAAATTATACACAAGTTATATGAAATATTAAAACATGGATGTCAAATGGTTCGTTTAATGAAAATAATCCTTATAGTTATGTATATTTTGAAGAGATCTAAATCTTTTTGATCCGTCGTTGTCATCCAAACAGGCGAAAATCTGACTCTTATGTACGTCATCTTCTCAAACTGACGGACATGATCCAGACATACACTACCAACGTACTGGACCCGACTTCATACAGACTGGAATTAATCGATATTCATCGAGAGACTATCATTGGAGTCAAACCACCACATATAGCATAGAAGCTCCAGCTGTCTCGTGAGTTCCGCGTCACTTTGGCTCAACGATCAGCATACCGTGGTAGACTCAACTCCTGCCTCTTAGAAATCAACCCAGACGCACTTAATGTATGCCTGGCATGTGAAAATACTCCATCCGATACCAATCACCTATTAATATACCCTCTCAAACCGACATCTAACTCACCTTTCTCTTTTTCAGATCCTGTCGCAACTGCGCGTTTCTTGGGCCTCCCCTTAGATGAGTTTGATATAAGTTACAACTAAGTTCTACGAAAAAGTTATGAAAAATATCTAAAAGATGCAACTTCCAATCTACCATTTTCCAGTGCGAGTTTAACTATGGTGACTTTTTAAGACTTAGTTTAGCTGTTAAACTCCCACTGACACAAATTGTTTTTGTATAAAAATTGAAAATACCTTGTTTTAAAGCAGATCAACACATATATGTACATATCTGAAGTTGAAGATTAAATTACAACAGCCATTACGCGCAACTCATTTTGTTGGTGTTAATAAGTTTTGCATAATTTTGTATGTATGTACATATGTATTCCGTTAAAACCATGAATTTAATTTATGCCAGCTGCAATCACTTGGCACCTTGGCAGCAATTTTTATTATGCAAATTACAAAAATCATCACGTCACGGATTGAATGTATTGTTAAGAGTTGGTAGTAGTTGTTGTTGTAGCGGCATCACCAATGTAAAAAGGTAGTAATCTCCCTCTTCAATCTTCTCGAACCTCAGAGCGCACCACACTGTCTCCTGGCGATTTGCCGGGTGTCCATCAAATCTTTTTCCATGCTCATTAAAAGTATGCAATGGAAATTTTCAAATGAAAAAAACTTCAACGATTTTAAGCAATCATGAATTTTCGTTATTATGCTGCACTAAAATATTTGAAATAAATCCATAATAATCCTGCATCGATTATGGGATGTATTTGACGCTTTTATCAAGGCGGATTAACGATAAAGGATCATACTTTAGCTGTCATTGTATATTATGTAAGTTCCTGCTTTTGTCATTTATGCATTCGTTTTTCTCTGAAATAATAAATATTTATAATTCAAAACTCAATTTGTAAATCAGTTAAGCGCTTCGATTACCTATGCCTAAAAGGCGAGCCCACCTGTGTAGTGAATGGAACTCATCGAAACATCTGATTGAGCTATGGGTGCCAGTTAGTTGGAGGTACATACATAGTTAGATAATCAAACCTCTGCTTTTTGTATACCTTTGACTTTTTCCCGTATGAGTCATGTAAAAAATGTCGGCTCTTCTGCTGCGGAAGCGCTCATATTCGCGAATATTTTAGACTTCTTACCGCATATTACTCCTACGTCAATTCACAGATTTCACTGCTCCGCTTAGGTACACCCACCCGAATCTCAAAGAAAGCGCCACAAGTTTCATGTTTGAATACGTTCATTCCAATCAGATGGCTCAACCTTGGTCTCCGCTTTGTAGGGTATCGTCCCCAAGCGTACCAAGACGATTTTGGTCTACCTCAGACTTGCTACAAAAACACGGGAATCACGTACATACATAGGTAGTTATTTCTTAGTACACTGTGATAAAAAAAAAATACAATTTGAAACAACTATTTGTTATATTTCTCTAATGTAATTTTCTGCTAATCCACGCAAAATATTCCCTTAATTTGAAATCAGCTGTTTGGATTTTAATACATTTTAATACAAAGGCATTCAAACTGTTGCAAGATTACTGAATTGTATGAGTTTGAAAAGAACTGCAATATACACATCCGCTGCGGCAACCGTCAAAATAATCAAACAATGCGTTTAAAATCGTGTTGAAAATTTGCAATTTATTTAATCAACATTTATTTATGTTTTGATTTTTGAACTCACAATTTAAATGGAATTTATAGAATGCCTGTCAATATAAATGTCTGGGCCATTCAAAGTATCGAAGACACAAACCGATGACTATCGTTTAACGCTTAGCTGTATATCGATTTTTGGAAAAATAAATTGTCTTCACTGAAAGTTTTTATTGACAGGAAGTGGCTTTCGCGGTTAATTTGTGAATACATTTTTGGAAACTGCAATTTTTGTATTTTATTTCGCAGAGAATTAATAAAGCATTGAGCCAAGTGAAAATGTGTAGTGAAAGTTTGGTGTTTTAAGAAGGTATGGCCAGTGAAATGTGTTGTGGTTTGTTTGTATTTGACAGAAAATATATGCATGTGAAAAATGCTGTGGCGTGTTAGGCACCAAGCCTACAAAATCAGTACAGCCAAAAGTTTACAACGCATTTACAAAAATCCAGTGCGATATTACAATATTTTTTTTACCGAATTGTAAGTAGATATAAAATATTACATCTAAGACATAATACAAGATCGCGCCTCCCTGCGGCAAAGTGGCATATCGCAATTCCAGTAAACAAAGAATATCGGTGAGAGAAACGTGTTTTATTTTTGTAAATTGTAAATTATTGGACATGCTAAGTTTAAAGAAAAGTTCAGGCTTTTAAACAGCAGGAAAACCCGTTGAATATCGACAGTAACTAGCACTTTTAGTATTTATTAATGCACTTGATCAATTAGTATGAAATTCAGGTGTATGGGCATTAGACTGGGCTGACAAAACTTGTTTATTTGTTGCATCAAATATTTTCTCTCGACGTAAGCTTTAAAAACTAAAAGTTTATTTAAAGTATGCTACATCTTACATATTGTATGGAAATTGTTTTCTCAGGTAGCTCCCAGAGAAGAGTGTCGGCATTGGGCCCCTTCTGATGGAACTAAACAGAGAGCAATAAAAAATGGTTTTAAGGCAGAAAGAGGCGTGCATTTTTCACATCTTTGTGACATTCGTAACAGTGCTAAATACGGAAGTCATCAATCCAGTCACATATTTACTATATTTAATTAATTAATTGCTTTCTGACATGAAGTATTATCTGTTCATTTGTTATAGATGCTTATTTTTTATATTCGCCTTAGTTTACCATCAACGATCTACAGCATCACCAAATTGCTTACATTTTCTACTCGTTATTAAAAAAAAATATACGATCATACTCCACAAGTCATCATCAATGCCACTTAGGTTTGATTTCAAACATATTTCAAAATAATTAATTATTGTTGAGCCAAAAGTTACGACAGTTGGTGATTTATTATATGAAGCATTATCTCTTTTCTGTATGGAAAAGTTCAGAAAATCGCTAACCAGAACATCTGCATACTTTCAGTAATACATACACACGTTTGTTTGTATGTAATCAGCACATTCGATTACAATGCAATGGCCTTCTGTGCTAGTGCATAACTTTAATAAAATATGCATTGTTTTAAATTAATTTTTAATTACATATATCAATCGAATACATCTGTACACATAATTGAATTATAGATACAGATCACCTGCACCCGCACCTTCTTTACTCGCCCAATGTAGGTCTAACGGTGATCTCGTGTATCTGCATATGGGGCGGTGTGGAAAGTGTGAATAGGATGCAGCTGGAAACGTCTTCGGATTTCAATATTGGTATTTCGGCACTTTTAAATTGTTCGGGCACAATTTCTGTATCGGTTAAACCGGGACTAACGCTCTGCAAAGAAAAATCAGAAATATGTTTTTTTTATATTATGCATACATTTACATATATCATTTACATATGTACAAACATATATGTATTACATATATACATATTCGCATTTACATTTATACACAGTTGCATTCAAATGCACCATTGCAGCTCAAGTGTTCGCTTATATCTTATCAAAAGTCTGAACAGCCATAAGCACGTATGGGAAAAAATGAATGGGAAAAGTAGAGTCACTCCCTAGGATTGTTATATATTAAAAAAAAAAAACAATACTCCTATATTTTCAAATCAAAAAATATTTGGAGGACGCTCAAAGCGCTCAAATGTTTCCAATACATTTTAAACTAGCTATACCCAGCGTGCTTTAACTTTTATTTAATTTTTTTTGTCATAATAGCTTTCGGCGTTACCCTTCAACCTACATGTAACTGGCATAAACTGATTCACCGTTCTTATCCGGTAAACTGGCATATACTTTTATTTCAATTCAAAATTAAAAAAAAAACGACAACTAAAATTAAATACCGGCATACGGTGTTGCCGTTAAAATGATATATAAGTATACTGTTATTTGAAATAGAATTATTATTTTTTATATTTTTATAAAATATACCCTATGTCATGGCCGAGATTGCCCCATGAAATTCCATTCAGTAGTTTCGGAGATTAGCAAGCTCAAAAATATTCCAAATGCAGTCAAAAATATTAATCTTCAAGGTTTCTTTACTACGAAAAACTGTTTTCCCCCTATCTATCAATCTTCTCTACTATAATAATCTCTATATAGGTAGAAGTCAAGAAGTCTACCTATACATTCGGCTTTTCTACAGTTTTATTGAAAGATAGAAGATTTTTAAAGTATAGAAGATTGACAGATAGAAAAAAGACAATTTTTATAGCAATGCTAGATCTTGCTAAATTTGAAGATCAATTTTTTTGAAACAGCAAACTCCGTTCACCCATTTTCGTAATATGAACTATTTTTATGGAGAATTTTTTTTATCAAAAGGTTTATAAAATAAACCATTAGTACAATTCTTTGAATTCACCTAAATAAAACCAGAGTTTGTGGATCGAAAAATAGGAGGGGATTTAGCTAAAGATAAGCTAGGTATAATGTAATTTTCTAAATGTATAAAAATTTGTAAGGATACCCGGTTTATTTATGAGGTTTATACGTTTACCGGCAGTTTATCAATCTAGATGAATACCCCTAATGATTTTCGAGGAGATTAAAGACATGTGAAACTTTGATCGCTTAGAGCGACCGCTAAATGTTTTTTTAATTTTAAAACAAAAAAAATAAGGGTATGGTTTTTTTTCGTAATAGAACAATCATAGTGATTGGGAGTGCTCAAATTCTGGCATTATTTTTTTTTGAGACGCCCTAATGTACATACATATGTATGTACATATGTACTTGTAAAAAAATATTAAATACAATGTTTTAAGCACTATTGAATGCGTGTGTGTATCGACATACATTTGCACATTATTCTCTTCTACTCACAGTGATTTTCACTTTTGTATTTAATCCTCGGAACTCCTGACGATATACCTCAGTAATAGCAGTTAGTGCATACTTGGTCGGCGCATACATGTTCATAATTGGTGCTGCACCACCAGGCATAGTTGGTACATAATGTCCCAAAACGCTATTCACGATCACCACATGTCCATCGAAGTTGCGTTCCTTCATTGACTTGAAGGCGCGTTGTGTGCAATATACCACACCCATTACGTTCGTCTGTACAACTTGTTGCAATTCCACAGGATCTAAAGTTACAGCCTGGCCCACTTTGAAAATACCTGCATTATTCACCAATACATCAACGCCACCCAACTCTTTGATGATCCAATCGAATGCCTTATCCACCGATTCCTGTGACGAAACATCACAGGCGATGGGATGGAAGCGCTTTTGTTGCTCAGCTGGCAATTCATCCTTATATTTTTCCATACGCGCCAAGCGACGAGAGAGTCCGACGACAGTAAGCTGGGATTTGAGTAGATCTTTGACTGTTGCTGCGCCTATACCTGAACTGGCACCGGTTACTACAGCAACCCGATTTTGCCAACGTTCCATTATAATTTTTTATTTTATTAAATGTGGAAGAAAACCGCAGTAAAATAAGAACTATATATGTACGTCTATCACCGATAGAAAATGTGAAACTGAATAAACTTTGGGTGGGTTAACGACTTTTGTAGTTTGCAAATGATATTTTTCACTGATATACAAAAGCTGTGATTTAGTGAACCAGTAAAGAGAATTAAAAAAAAAAAACAGACCGAACATATTTAATCAGAGAACAATTGTTGTAAGTTCTCTGATTCAATCACTTGGAGGTGTGTATCAAAGAGAGGAATTTGGAATCTCTTTAGTTGCGGTTAATCGATGTACCAACTCTTAGTTGTAAACCAGAGAACTTCAATAGCCTTTTAGATCTCTGTTTAAACTTAATTTGTTTATTTAGCAGCCAGACCTTAGGTATACGGTTGGTATTAAATAATTACGAAAAGTATCTGTTGATTTAATATTTTAAGGCAAAATATTTTATCCAAATCAAATTACAGCCAAAAATAATTCGGAAAAGTATCAAACTATTTCGATTTTCTCGCATAATTCTGGCTCTAACAATGAGAAAATCTATACCAATCTTTCGTTTAAAGCTTATTAAATTTTTTGCATAGTATAAAATAGTAAAGTTTAAAGGGCTATAAATAAAACAGCACTGCACACTTGGAATTTTTCAAAATTCTTTAAAAATTTAATTTTTTTCCAATTTTTATATTAACGTTGATTTATAGCATTTGCTGTTTTTACTTGTATAAAAAGTTATTAAAAATGAAATAAACATAAAAATGTCGCGTTTCTATTATATTTTTTACCGCTATATGTCAAAATGTATATAATATAATATAATATTTTCGGGGAGCGCCCAACTCCTTTCTGCTATGGATCTGCAAATCATAAATGCACAAATTACAGTTTTTCTCCACTTCATCTAAGTGCTATAAGTTGTTTTTTGGTCAGTTGCTATGTAAAAGTAGAGCCTTGATGGTTGCCTGACTGTCGATGTAGACGTTAACCCTTCTGCTAACTGGTTGGATATCTAATACCAGCTCAGTAAATTTCTTTATGCCCAGGATTTCTGCTTGCAGCGATCCGGCAGCTTATAAGACCTACTTGTCTCGGGCTCTGGGTAGTAAACCGCAGCTCCAACTACGTTTTCCATTTTAGATCCGACCGTGTATATGTGTGTCTTGGTTCTCGTCAGGCTCACATCGATCTCTAAAGTGACTCTAAGAGACCTATATAAACTCAGACACGGGATCACATATTCAGTTCCTTCAGTCGTGAGGCGCGAATCGAGTCTTGCGATAGTTGCAACCCCTAGGTTCTTGATTGATATGTTTGTTGCTGCAGTCCTTAAAGCTCCTGTTAAGTTAATCATTGAGAGCATATACATGCCTTTAAATCTCCAGTAACACGTAGACCAACCCGGCAGACTAGAGACGGGCCTTAAACTTCATTTATATGGAATCAATTAGCTTCTTTCAAAATGCCTGATCGACCGACTCCAGTGACGAAACATCACAACCGATGGGATGGAAGCGTTATTGTTGCTCAGCTGGCAATTCATCCTTATATTTTTCCATACGCGCCAAGCGACGAGAGAGTCCGACGACAGTAAGCTGGGATTTGAGTAGATCTTTGACTGTTGCTGCACCTATGCCCGAACTGGCACCGGTAACTACAGCAACACAATTTTGCCAACGTTCCATTACGAATTCGGTTCAGTAGACGAAAAAAGCCGCAGATAAGTAAAACTACTGGTGTTGCCAAAGTTAAATGTTAAACTGATAGAGATTTGCACTGTTCAACGATCTTTCCGATAAAAAGTCAGGCTTTTTCGCAGCACGTAATGCAATAATTTATGATAACTTAAAGCAGATAAAAAGTTAGTGAGTCTATTTATAGGGTCTGTCGATTATCATAACAAGAAAATGCGTGGTTGTTATACGCATTGCCGCTATAGTTGACACACGTTATCTTGAACAATTTATTTAATCGAAAAAGGCAGAGTAGGCCCATAAACAAATAGTTTTTAAAAGTGTTTTAATCGTCAGGTCTTGGTGGTTTCTATACTTTTTTTTTTTCATTATCTAGGCGATTTCAATTATTTACGATATGCTTCTGCAGCAATGATTCGTAAGGTGTTTCCAAAACGACACTACTTCTTGTGTGAGAAATGTTGAGCTCTCTGGTGAAACACATCAGGCGATTTTTCAACAGTTTTCTACGGCTAAAAGCCAAAGTACTTTATGCGTATCATTTCTCGTTCTCACTATAAAAAACATTATAGAATTCGGCTTAATACAAAATGATTCATTAATTGCTCTCATAATAATATAATAATTTGGCACTTGCACCATTAGCTTGATATTTGGGCGAACTTCCCGTACAATTAGTGGTGTGCGTCTTGATGTTGTAACACAAATTGAGAGGCCTACAGTATAATAAGTTTTGATGTTAATAACCCCGGCCAGTATTTGAAACCGGGACCCTCCGATTGCAACGCGCACACGCTACACACTCGGCTACAGCGGCCGCCAATTGCTTTCACAGTCCCTCGTATTCCAGGTTTTAATTAAGCCAAATTTTTGAAGACAAAATATGATATGAAATGTCAAACATATGTACCAGTTACAATATACATATATTATAAGTTTTGGAGGATTTCGAACCTCTAGAATCTCTTTTGAATCAGGTCACATGTGCAGATTAATTTCCTATTTCATTGATATGACCTAGTATTCCCCTAGGAACTTGTTAATTTACGGCATTGCTTCAATTCTACTTCTGCCAGATGTGCAAATCTGTTGAATTCAATACTCCATTAGCCCCCTCTCCCTCGCTTTATTTGAAGTAATTTTATTATTTGGAATACACCCTTTACCCCACCTCTAAAAAAAACAACCGAATTTATCTTGTTTTTTCCGCAAGGGAATAAGTTAATATATGTATATATATAACGTATTTTGGTCATTCCTTGTCAAATCTCGTTTGAAGGCAAACTAGTTTCGGCAATATGCCAACTCCAATATTATTTTTAGTTCGGAGAATGCCGATAAGTGGTGTCATACTCGACTTAATGATACATTTTATAACGGTGCCGCACAGTAATTGATTTCATATAAGATGCGGGCAAAAATATTTAGCGTACTTCGATTAAACTATTTTTTGTTTAAAGTTTTTCGTTTTTTATAGAAAGAAGAAATCTGAAATACGGTTGGCAGCGTTTACCTTTTCTAGCTACCAAAATTTTAACTTTATCATTTCCTTTGCACTTAAATTAGTTTTTCATTTAAATAATGATATTTGGCGAATATAAGAACGAAGTATGACCAAAATAAAAAGCAAAGCGTTACCAGATCATAAATATTTTATGAAAACAAAATCAGGTTTATCAGATAACCGAAAATTCAAAAAATAGGCAAAATATATTATATTGCATTTCGTGCAGCACCTTCGATTATTCCTATAAAGAAATTGTCTACAGTTTTATTTTTCAGTATTATTTTATAGATATCAGAATAGGTTTTTTTACTTGAAATCTATACACCCGTGAAGTGGCAATTTTAAGACCCTCAAGTGATTAAAAGAAAAAAGAAAATTTTTTTAAACTATTTTTATATATCTTAATGTAAGGAGGTACTTCGATCTTTCATATCTATTTTTGTTTATTAAATAGTGGTTTCGATACCATGATTTTCGGCAGCCGTCGATTCACTATGTGCCGCATTAAGTCTTTCCATAATGAAATGTCAAATAATACTGAAAGAAAACACCCCAACACCGGTTGACAGCCGCATCTGTGATCTGTCATAAATCCCCCAATGGAAAAAGTACCGCTAAATGAATATTTTTATAGCAAAAACACTAGCGTATTCGCATTAAGTTAATGAAGTGCAGTTTTTTAGCATCAAATTCTACAAAAAAGCAAACAAAAGTAATGTTTTACGCTATTACAACAACAATTACAAAGCACTCTTTCTTTTACCAATATTTATTTATTAGCTATTGTATAAGAAGTTGGATTTTTTTTTTCCTGCACACACATACGTACAAACATTTATTAGTAAGCATTTACATATTTAATCGGCCAATGTTGCTTTCACAGTCACCTCGAGCACCTGCATATGCGGCGGTGTGGAAAGGGTGAATAAAATGCAACTGGAAACATCCGATGATTTCAATATTGGTGTTTCTGCGGTTTTTAAAATTTCCGGTACAAATTCTGTATCGGTCAAGCCGGGACTAACGCTCTGGAATTATAAAAAATTTAGTTAAATAATAGAAAGATATGTAGAAAAAAATTGTTTCATAGCGCTAAATAACGTTGAGAAAAACGCGTGGTCTCTTTCACTTTGAATAAAAAATAAGCACGAAACGACGGAGGTTTCGTATTTTTTGTTTTTAAATATACTTGATGGTACACAATATTTAGTATTATTTTTTAATCATTTACTTCTTTATCATTTTAATTTTTTGAGTAGTTTCATAATTCCATCGGTGTAGAAGTTCTGTGTTTTATTGGCGAAAAAACTTAGACAAATTTTGTTGTTGCTTGTACTCCTGTGCGAAAGGTGAACGAAGAAGAAGACAAATATATGTGCCTTTATCGTTTGAATAAATCAAGTTACGCCATCAAGGCAAAAAAACCAAAAAAAAATCTTGATACCTATAGGAATTGTAGCGGTTAAAATTGTATAATAAATAAAAAATTATGATTTTCTCGCTATTTTGTGAGTTTTACTTCTTTGATCACACTAAATCGATGTATTATTTTTATTTTTTCGATAAAAATTAATCGTTGTTTTTAGACTTAAAAATTTTCGAACATAATAAACGCGAAAAAAAATGTCGGCGATGATATCGAGTAAATTTGATCGACAAAGATTTAAATCCAAGAATAACGATTATTTTTGATAGAAAAAATAATAGTTGTTGGAAAAGTTACCCAAAAAATAAATGACGAAAATTATAATACCATTTCATCTTCACGAAAGTTTTAAAAATCGAACAGGGCGGAAATAATTTCTAAACCTTAAAAGAAACAGAAAACGTTTCAAGTGTAGATATTATATAATATAATAATTTCTATAATTTCTAAATAGGTTCCTTTTTAGCGAAAACAAGTTCAATATACTTAGTATTCTCATATTAAATAAATTGTTCATCGTTAGTGTTGATTTTTCTCAGAAATTATTCGATTTCGTTAAGCTTCACTTATTATAATTCGTTCAGTCAAATTTCGTTGCAATTCAACAAAGTTTTATTGAATTATGTAATTCATATGGCATGCAAATATCGATATTTTTCGAGTCAGTCTTTTTTAAATGGTTCCAAACTATTTTGTTATTGATTTTTAGAGTATCAGTTATGTACTGAGAGCCAGCATGCCATGTCCAGCTTCATTAGTTGCAAAATTGCATCAACTTTTGGACTTCCTGGCCAGTCAGAGTGAGATGCATTTTTGACATTGAAATTTCTAATCGAATGGAACGTTCTGTTAGAGCATCGTCACTATAAACTCCACAAATTTATCTGTTAGTTTTGGCACCGGTTTTGCCTTTTCTATAGTAGGAAATCATCAGATGCCATCACAAATTTTAGTCATTCTCAAACCAATAGCAAAGTTGTCTTTACAAAAAATGTAAACTGAAATATCGCCTTCATTTGACACCGTAATGCTGCAGTGCCACTAGATGCATGGCAGTAGCTTGCGATAAAACAAAACGAAAGTAATAAGTGATATATTTATTACTTTCGTTTTGTTTTATCGCAATAGAACCATATAGAACCAAAAAATTGTATAGAAGAAAATGCGTGGCATCGCCAGCGAAAAAAAAATCATCAAAAATCAGCGCCAATTTTTACCAACTTAAACTTCGGCACTAGAATTTAATGTGCTATAATACTGCATATTTAAAATTTATCTTGAAATTGTGCATAAAAAGTTTGTTGTTTTAAAAATGTGTAGAATTTTCCAATTTTTCTAAAAAGTTTGAAATGTGGTTTTATGTTAAATAAAAAAAAAGAAGAACAGCCAAAGCTATTAAAAAACATCGTGTTCCTATTTTTTCACATTATACTCACAGTTATTTTGACTTTTGTCTTCAATCCTTTAAATTCCTGACGGAATACCTCCGTAATGGCGGTCAATGCATACTTGGACGATGGATAGACATTCATAATTGGCGCCCCCTCACCGCGAAAACTAGGTACATAATGCCCCAAAACGCTATTAACGATCACCACATGTCCATCGAAGTTGCGTTCCTTCATTGACTTGAAGGCGCGTTGTGTGCAATATATCACACCCATTATATTCGTTTGCAGGACTTTTTGAATTTCCCCAGGATCTAAAGTAACAGCTTGACCAAATTTATAAATCCCTGCACCATTCACCAATACATCAACGCCACCCAACTCCTTGACGATCCAATCGAATGCCTGATCGACCGACTCCTGTGACGAAACATCACAAGCGATGGGATGGAAGCGCTTTTGTTGCTCAGCTGGCAATTCATCCTTATATTTTTCCATACGCTCCAAGCGACGAGCGAGTCCAACAACAATAAAATTGGTCTTGAGTAGATCTTTGACTGTGGTCACACCTATGCCCGAACTGGCACCGGTAACTACAGCAACACAATTTTGCCAACGTTCCATTACGAATTAACTTGAGTAGAGGAGAAAAATCGCAGATAAGTTAAACTACTTGTGCTGCGAAGGAAAGTGTAAAACTGAAAGTTTATTGTAATATTTAGCAGCTTTTGCGATTTGAAGTAAGTGCATTTAGTTGCCCGTTTGTACTGTAATACAAAAAATTCATGATAATTTGTTGGAGAGAAAAACTTAATGTTTCTATTAATTTCCTGCTCATTATCATAACAGCAAATTGCGTTATTATAGTACGCATTTCGTCTATATGTAATAACCGTTATCTTGAATAATTGACTTAATCGATAATACAAAGTGCCTGATCTCTCTTCATTATCTAAGTGAACACTATTATCGCATAAATATCGGCATACATATCTCATACTACTTCTTCCAAGTGTTCCCAAAATAATATTGGCGTTTGAGTAAAAAAATCATCTGCAACATTATCTTCGATATTAGAATACATAAAAAATCAGTAGTAAAACAAATCGGACATTTATTAGATGCGATAGAACTGGACCGCTCCGCAATATGATGCATTAATTGGTTAATTTAGCTAAGTCAGTTGGTCCTGCACAAAATGTCGAGCAACTGAAATAGATATTTTTAAAGCTTTTAAAACTGCTAGAAACGGGTTTAAGGACATAGGTAAAGAACTCTTGGCCCTCAATGAAAATTTATGAGGATGATTTTAAAGCCTTCAAATGCTTTAGACTCCTTCAAATAAATATACGAGACGATCCTGAAATGTAACCCGCTGTATCTCGAAAACACACAACACTTACGCACGTCCCGAAAACGAAGCGAGATATCGAAATTTTTTATCCCAGAAAAAGTGTTTATTACGTCGAGTTCTACCATAATCAGTCATCAAATCGCCACGCCCCAGAAATCGTAGTCTCCCCCAATCAGGCACCAATTTTTACAAAAGTCTGCAACTGCTGGCGTATCGACATGACATCGAAATCTTTGGCTTCAACAACCGCGCCGGTAATTCTGCCTTCAAGGCCTCTAAGCTGGATAAAGAAGCGAAGCGAATGGATCTGGAGGTGAACGAGGGTAAAACGAAGTACCTCATGTCATTAAATAAACAGTCAGCTGGCATTTAAGAAGCTGTGTAAATGGTACAGGGTCCCCAATTTTACTGTAAATAAGCCCGTAGTAGTGAGAGAAAATAACATTTAGTTAAAAAAAAAAATTAGACCACCCTATCGGTTGTGTTAAATCGTTAATTACATATTTCATTTTTACATTTCAATTTCAAAATATTTCAACATTTATAAAAAGTTCATTAATAAAAAACAAAAAAAAAAAACATTTTATAAACCATTCACTGGCTGCACAGTTATCTCATGCACCTGCATATGCGGTGGCGTAGAAAGTGTAAACAGTACACAACTCGAAACATCGTCGGGCTGAAGAATTGGCTTCGTGCCGCCTCTTGAGCCGGCAACGACCATATCAGTATCGGTTAGGCCTGGGCTTACGCTCTGCAGAAAAAAAAAACAAAAGGACAAAAACAAAATATGAGCAGCAAATTAAGAAACTAATTAATTAAAAACGAATTCCACTTACAGTGATCTTAACCTTTGTATCCAGACCCCTAAACTCCTGACGATAGACCTCAGTGAGCGCCGTCACCGCATGTTTACTTGGCGCATACAAATTCGATTTTGGTGTTGTTTTTGCATCAATAATTGGCACATAATGGCCCACAACACTATTAATATTGACCACATGTCCGGCCACACTACGCTCTTTCATCGATTTAAAAGCACGCTGTGTACAGTAGACCACACCCATCACGTTGGTTTGTAGAACTTCTTGCAGTCGCGCCGGCTCCATTGTGGTCGCTTGACCAGCATGGAAAACACCAGCATTGTTAATCAACACATCGACACCACTCAAATTCTCGATAATCCAATCGAAAGCTGCATTAACCGATTCCAGTGAGGAAACATCACAGGCGATGGGATAAAAGCGTTTTTTTTGTTCCTCTGGTAATGTTGCTTGCAATTCTTCCATGCGTTCCTTGCGCCTGGCAAGTCCAGCCACTTTCATATTTGCCTTAAGTAGATCCTTAACAATCGCCACACCAATGCCTGAACTGGCACCAGTGACTACGGCTACGCAATTTTCCCAACGTTCCATATCAAAACTTTCTTTAAGAATAAATTATATTTATTTGACAGATAATGCGATACGACTTTTTGCTAATGCCCTTGAAATGCTAGGGTATACTGATTTGATCGTGCAAAATGAATTGACGCACATTTACATTAAGGTTGTCCATTTTCCGAAAGTTTTCATTTGTGTTTATTGTTGTTATTTTGTTTTTTTTTTCAGACAGTATGAAAAATGTTTGTATATTGTAACGAGTTTCTGTCACCTCTGAAAATTCTTGTTTTTAGAGCATTTTGTGATTTCGTAATTACTCAAAACTTAAAATATAAAATCGCTGATGTTAGTTTATTTAGCGAAATATCGGTTTATTTTCAATTTTCTGAACCAAGTTAACTGCTTAAGCTAAAAGCTCAAGCCAGAAGATTCTTTTGGGGATTCCATAAAGAGATAGAAAGAGGAATATGAGAAAAACTGTACCACTAATTCAGAACTAGTACCAAACCAGTTCCAAACTATTCTTAAACGAGTAGCAAACTGATCCCTAACTAGTTCCTAACTAGTCTCGTACTATTACGAAAGAAGTGCCGAACCCGTCACAAAGTTGTCCAAAACTAGCCCCGAGCCAGTCCCGAACTAGATTCAAAGCAGTCCTTAACTAGTCCTCAACTGTGCCCGATGTCATCTCGATATGGCCTTGAAGTGATCCCGAAATGGTCTTGAAGAAGGGCGCGAAGTAGTCGTGAAATGGTCCCGAAAAGATCATGAGTTATCCCGAAATAACCGGCCCTAACCTAGTGCCAAAATGGCTTTAAGCTTCATGTGTACATTTGGTCTCTAAACTGTCAAAACTGGTTAACATTCTTCATATGGCACACCAGTTTTGACATTCTAGAGGTAAAAACTTAAAAAAAAATACAAGCAGCTTGTTGCTTTTGCTCTGCATTCAAAAATCCTTGCATGAAACTACTTTCCTTTGATGCTCATAATGATATATAACAATTAACTTAAATACTTATATAACCAGTTTAAACTTGTTTTTATATATTTATTATTTCAGTAGGAAAATAATGACCACCTTAGTATAAAAATAGCAGCCAGTTGCTCTACAAGCCACTGCCGCTTGATATCACCAAAAAGTGTATACTTACTCTCATTTCATTTTCTGGAGCTTTTGATTTACAAAGCAAATTTAACATACACATAAGTATTGCAAATAACTCATACCAGACCAGCGTTGCCACTGCGGTAAAAGTGAGCCAAAATTGACAGAAAAAACTCTGCTTCGTAAGCAGGTAAATTTCATTAACTCTGGTTAATTTTTCTTCAGACCAAGATGTGCCACTCTGGTAACATTTGGTGGAAGAATTTTTGTCAAAATTAAGAGAAAACTAAAATACTGCAGAGTTTTGAAAAAATTAAATCAATTAACAGACTTATGTCTAGACAACATTTTTATTGTGAATATTTATTCTTAATTGACTCAACGCATTCTAATATAGTTCACATAATGTTATTGAAAGTGAGCGACCGAGTGATCGTCTTTAATCAGATCTAAATATAATATTTTTTTCAAATTTGAATCCATCAAAGAAATTTTGTTAAATAATAATTCTGAACCCATGTCTAAACTAATTGACTTTGTAAAGGCTAATGAGATAAAAGTGTAACACTAAATTCAACAATAGGATCTTAAAATCATTATTAAAAAATCTATATTTATATAAGTAAATTTAAAAATAAAAATAAAATATTCCTAATTATCTATGAAATACTGTTTTTGAGTGATCTGGCAATATGGTCTGCTGGAAATCTCTTGCTCTTTTAAGTTTAAAGCAGTCTAAATTCTTTGAATTAAAATTTTGGAAATTTTGTTTCCAACTGCACATTAAATACTTTTATTCCTGTCTGGCATCCCTCTATCAGACCGGCTTCTCACGTACAAACTCATGGAACATATATTAAATATAAACTACATGTGCAATTATTGCTATACAAATCAAAGTCCATAGAGAATATTCGCCAAAACCTTTCATCATTTCATTGCTTAAGAGAACATGGCCAACACTCACGTAAATTTAAACTCTTAAATGCTCTTCTTTTCTCCAAATTACATATTCCAAATTACACATACATACATATGGAGGTGTTGCAAATTTATTTAATATATGTAGCAAACTTGAACAATTTGATCAAGTTTAAACACATCAAGTTGGCACCGTATTAATTTAAGCATTAAAACCAGTATCCGTGAAAATAAAAAAAAAATATATGCTATATGCCACTCATGTAGTTATTTAGATGGGATGCAATGCTGGTCGCCTCCTCATGATGCATCCTTGGTAACGCCAAATAACCTTGCGGCTGCGATGGTCATTTAACCTGAACGATGATGACCCCTGCTTTCTTCAATAGAGCTGGTGGTTGTGGTATTCTACTACCTGAGTATGCTGTGGTGAAACTCAGCCGAAATGGGTAGTAGGCTAAAGATCTGACTGTCTCCGCCGCACAAGAAGCCGTCTTAGAGTACAATTCAATTCCCGCTGTCGTTAAGTTGTCGGTGTAGGTGCAGCTGAGAGGCATCCAGTTTTTGTGTCTGGTCTGGCTGGCTCCCTGCTTTGGCATAGATAACCATCGAACCATTTAACGCTGAATTTCAAAAACAATAAACTCCTTCGAGTTGTGGAAGGACGTCGAAGCCAAACCACAAAGCTGTCTTATCCCCGCTGGCGGAGGGAAGACGCCTTCCTTCGCTGGCTTTAACCGGGAGACGGTCATTCTGGCCAAGATTTCAGGCGGCGGAGGAGCGACGGAGCAATGTAGGTGGTGGTGATTCCTCGTTCGCAGAGTTGGTCTTCAACATCGACATCAAATAGGCTGAAGGCTAGAGAATTCTTGCCTCGGATATTGAGGACGGCAACTTAAGGAAGGGGATAATGCTCCAATCTCCGACGGCCGACGTCGTTATCGGAAGCGATGCTAATTCGAGAAACTCTTGTTGTAACAGGGCTTTACGTTTGTAACTGCGGCCAGTAAGGGGGTCTTAGGTCTCATCCTGCCCTCTTCTTGACTGATATCCCCAATCTAGAACTAGAGGATTTTAATGTTCACTTCGCTTTCCCCTACAAGAACCTGAGGAATACAAACTGGCATCTTTACTGCTGAATACTTCAGGAATTGCATAGACCCTATGGCCAGAGGGTAGGCGTTCGAAGGAGGTAACTAAGCGACACCACTCGGTCCTTATTGGAGTTCTGGCCAGGCATTGTCCGATAGGTATTCATGCGGTTATGCTGAATATTTCTTTTCATACTTTGCTACCTTGCCTAAGCGGGGCTGAGGTTTAAGTACCTAGACTCTCACTTCATTAATACCCCCAGAAGAGCTCGAAGGAGTGAAAATCGGTAGTTTGCGGAAATTCAAAGCAGTTTTAGATCTCGACACTTAAAAAACACTTACCTTTCGACGACTCGACAAAAAAACGACAGTTGATAGGGCGAGAAGAGGGTAACCGTTAAGTTTTGATTTCTTTGAAATTTTTATGAACTACTGAACGGACATTATGAATTTTAAATGGGTCGACTGTGGGGCTGTTCGATGCGCAACGCATAAGAAAAGTTCCCAAGCAAGGGGGTGTGGTGTGCCCGAACATAAGGAAAAAACGAATTGAGAACTTACAAACAGTAAAAAAAAGAACGGACTTTTTTTTATATTATTATCAACAATTTATTTCAAATTTTTTTTTTGTATATTCTACGTAATAATCCTAACAAAATTCCATTGCTCAATATCGCATGAGAATTGAGAATTGAGAACTTACAAACAGTAAAAAAAAGAACGAACTTTTTTGTATATTCTACGTTTTATTTCTGTGATTTTTTGTATATTCTACGTAATAATGCTAACAAAATTCCATTGCTCAATATAGCATGATCTCCAGATGCATGTACATATAAAAATTTAATTTTAACTTTAATTTATAGTAAGTATATATAAAAAAAATTCTTGTAAAGTAAATAATGGCTATATATTTTCGCGCTAAAATATAAAACTCTTTAATTTAAAAAACAATCACTTTAATATTAAGTATATATGTACATACTTACATAATTATTTAGTCTTTTTTTCGAACTATGAACAAATGTGTATGAATTACTTACATACATACCCAACTTCGCCCTGTAACCAAAAACAGACAGAAATCGCTGTTATTTAGAGATACATATGATATATCCATGTAGCTATTAGTCGAATCACTTTTTAGCCATCACTATTGTGATATTATTCTTATCCGAACAAAGCGCTGTATTTATTGTCGAATCGAAATCGACATTTGGCTCCATCAGCGTCGGCGCTTCTACATCACTTTGTGCCACTACTTTGTACTCTCCTTCGTCAGTTGGGAGCGGTACTTTATTTTTACTCAATGTTTGCAATTCAGCTCCAAATGGATTGTCGAGACTCGGTGGTATCAAACGTTTTCTAAAACAAAAAATACAAAATTTTAAAACCATAGTTACACGCGCTAATTAACATTTTCAAAAATATCCCACTCACTTCGACAACAGCAGCCATATCATCGCTACAAACATCATCACCGACGTTATGCCGAATGTCCAATAAGTACCATACCGCGTATAAATCACGCCCACAAAAACAGGTCCCAAGACACGTGACAAACATCCCGCACCGGTCATCAGACCCATCCAAACACCTTGCGGTCGCGGTCCCAACACCTTCGAGAATATCGTCTGTATTAACGTCACACCAATCGGATAGCCGATCGATGTAAAGGCATAACCGATTATAAATTGTGTAAGCGTTAATGCTGGTGTACGTTCACACCATGCTTGTGTTATGGGGCAGCCTAGGAAAATTTCATCATTCGGGGCGAGATCTATTGTACCGTTGCCCGTTAACGGTATTGTCACATTGTAAACTTCGGCAATAATGGGCGGTGCATCACCCCAGGGTATATACAGCACACGGCCGAGCACCATTAGTGAAAAGCCACCCCAGATAAGTACATAATGCTCGGGGAAGATTTTACAAAGCGGATTTATGGCAATAAAGGTAGCAAGCGCTACGATGGCGCCCACTGACATGAGAATGCCCATATAATAGAGTGCATCATGATTACTCCAAGCAAACTGATCCATAGTGAGAGATGTGCCGAGACTGGAAAAGAAAAATGATTAATAGAGAGTTAAATAATGGCATAGTGTTTGATCTTCAAACTGACACGAGGGCCCACTGAGCTTTTAAGAAATTCTTTGCCTACAAGCTAGCTGGTTAGGCAGGATCGGCTCATTCTAACGATTTGGTTAGAATAATTTGTCTCCTTAACTTTTTTTACAATTTTGTAACCAATACTGAATGATTTCTACGTTTTCAAATTTTTGTAACTTTTCTCACGGTATCAAGAATTCAGAATTCCGACGTTTTGAATTTGTAACAAAAGTGGTCGATTGTAACCGTGGTGACTATTGTAACAACATCATGACATTTCCGAGCAAAGGTGTATAATATTTACATTTTATTTTTTATGCTAGCATCGAGTTTCTTTGAAAATATTTTTTTCTTTGCGGTCAAATGTTAGCGAAATAATTCAGTGTTGCTACGTTCTTTTACTAAACTGGTTTTTGCGGTCTGTTGTTATATTTGCAAATAAAAATCGCCTAATGTTGTATAGGTTTTTTAGTCAAGGTCAAAATGGCCCGAATGGAGTTTTTTAGGTTAACCAACCTGGATTTAACTGAACATAGGAATACTCACTGCGACTCCTAATCACTGGAGCTATTTGGAAAACATTGATTTAAGTTTAAGTCGATTTTTCCGAATATAATACAATCTTCTACCCAGCTCTTTTATCTAATGCGCAGCATGCGTAGATCAAGGGCAGATCTTTGGAGACAGCTCTTCATTCCTTAGGCTCGCAGACTGCATTATCATTTCACTAGATCTACACGGCCATTGTTTATCCGATTTTGCCCAACTCTCTTTGTCCTGGTAAGGTCGTCTACCTTTCGTAATTCGTCGGCGCTTAAACAATTCCGCAGAGTGCAAAGGAGCGCAGAGCTATGTATGAGCGTAGCTTTATGCTTTACCCTAACCCACTAGAGCTCTGAACGCTATTCTTCATCTGCCTCAGCTTAATGCGGTCTCTCGACAGATAGCTGTTATTTTAACCTCAAGACTTAGAAAGGCAGGATCTTGGACTCATAATACGTCCCGTTACCCGAAAACTCAGTATACCATCGAATACCTTCACAAAAATCTATGAAATCACCATACCAGCTCGTCAAGGCTAGAAAGCCAGGCCTCACGACATACGAAACACCAGACGAATGTACACTGATGGCCCCAAACTCGACGAAACTAGAGGGAAATTCTTTTCGGCCTACAACACAAAGTATCTCACGTAATGCCGTAGATGTTTAAACCAGATGGCCCAGCATTATAGAAACCAACTCATAGGGTGGCTGGATATCGAGTTAATGATGGTAAATGCAAGGATGACGAATTGGTGAGGAATGGTATGACTTTCACAGCCTGCTGGGGAAATACAGGGCAGGTATACCAATGAAACTATTGGTAAACCGCACTCTCTGTGAAGCCGCTATACTAACGTGGTCCTCTTATGATTAAAAGCACTTAGTTAGTCTTGCCGATCTTTGGCTTTGCAAAAACAGACCGCCTATAGATATAACTAGAAATGCTTACGTTTCGAGCAAAACGAAGTTGAAGACCAACACGAAGAATGCCATAATTAAAGTCCACGCTGACACATAGTCCGGCTTAATAGCTTTCCACGTTTCACGCTCCGAACTTTTGCCTTGCTTTATCATAATTTCACGTGCAGCGATTTTATGCTCCTAGAATTAAAAATAATAAACAATCTTATTTTCAAATCCTTTTCAACAAATTTTGCATACTACCTCAAATAGTCCCGGTAAAAACATGACAAAATTTCCGATGCTCATTATCACATTTATCCAACCGCACGCCGTGTACATATTGAATACAATTGCACCCCAAAAGAAAGTATAGCCATCATTGCCCAGCGGTGTTACAGCGGTCTGTAGACCCGGTCCAACAATGAAGCCCAACACCTGAGCTAACGACACCATCGAAACGGCTTTTGTGCGTTCGTTGAGACGAGTCGCAGCAGACAAATACGAACGACATACAGCAATATTGGCCGAACTGACGCCGATCAGAAAACGTGAGACCAACATCCAGTACTTAACATTATCTGGGCGCATTTCCAATGACGAATATAGACCGCTGGCAAAAGTAAAAAGCGCCAATGAGCATAGTAATGGAAAGCGGATCGTTCCGATTTTATTGCTCCACCAACCGAAGAGCGGACTAAAAATCATCTGACCCAATGGATTAGCCGCCACAATGAGGCCCATGAACTCCTTGCCCGCATATGGATCAAGCTATTGAGAAGCATGAAAAATAATTGATTTTATAAAAATCTTTAAAATCTTTCGTACATACCTTATTTAAGTACGGCCATATGCCGGTAAGTATAATACTGAAACCGAGTGACATCAGGAACATTGTGAAGTAAATAACACGCACCGAACGCCAACGGCTCTGATATTCCTCCAGCGTTTCGAGATCATCATTGACATCGTCGGGCAATTTTTGCGCTTTACTAAAACGATTGCTACAGTTGCCCATTGCTTTTTGAGCATACGATGTTCACATGTGAAAAGTTGAGAATTTGTATATTGTTGCTTTGAAAGTCAACAGTTTTTGATTGGCAGGTTTGTGGTCAACATTTGAAGTGTTCGGTAAGTTTTGAAATAAGGAGGAAGTACTTGAATGACTGCATATACAAAACAATTTAGGGCGATTGGCTTTCACTTCGAGGCTGTTTTACATGTTGCTCGGGCTGCTGAAAATAAAAAGTTTTAAATTGATTAAATCATACCGAAGGAAATGAACAGCAAGTTAGTTACAGATTTATTTTAGACTTTGTTAAATGTCGAATTCTTCATATATACTGTAAGAAACCATATTTGCTAAAGCGGTTGCAATGACACCAACAAACCACAGGACATGCAAACACAGCTGTAGAGAAAATGTCAAAACAGGACGAGAAAAATGTGCTAACCGATAATAAAGCTTTTTTTACAACTGAAAAGCTTTAAGTTCAAAATACAGGAGGACGAAAGAGTATGGACAAAGTTTTGCAGGCACAAATATTAGCTCATTACTTTTTAGAGTATGTATTGCTTTATATCCGAAAATGGAGGACGACTACCTTCAGTTGGCGCTCGATGCACGGGCGTAATTTAAAAAAAAACTTTGTGTAAAATTTTATGCTTTATCAGCTCAGTTCGTGTGTAATCGGAGACTAACTACGTAGGATTCTTGAACAAATTACTACGGAATTAAGGGTAAAATTTAATACTTCTTCAGGGATATCGACAAGTTTTGGATATTTATTTTTCTATCTTTAGTTTGAAAAATTTTTTTTTTTTTAAAAAACCAATATAGTTAATTGTGCAACAAAAATCTTTAAATGAAAGTTTCAAATTCTGCTGAAATATGAAAAAAAAAATTCAAAAATGTTCAAAACTAGTTATCAGAATTTTTAGACAAAAAAATTGGATATACAGCCCACCAAATTATATTATTATACTAAAGTGCAAACTTTAAGTGATTACAAATTAGCATTGATTTTTATAATTTTTTTTTTTTTTGTTGACGCTCTTCTGAAAATTCGTCCATACGAACGCATGCTCGAAATATTTGTTTAAATGTTAAAAACCGCGCAACACCCCCACCAAAGAAATTGTCAAAAATCAACCATTTCAAAAGAACTTGAATGGGCTATAAAACGGCATACCCAAATTAATTTTTAAAAAATTCTGATTAAAAATTTTTAAGATTTGTATTTAATGTTTTATTTCTTTCACATTTCTAAAATGTTTGGATTTAAATTGTTTTTATTTTAGAATTAACTAATTTTATGAAAATAGTGTAAAATGAATCTCTCACAAATAACTTTTGTATAATTTAATTAATTTTGATTTTTCAAACAGGGGGCAACCCTTTTCAATATATAGCCATAAAACCTTCTCCTCAACAAAACGAACCCTTTGACAAAGATTTTTTACAACAACCCTCTTCAAATTATAGCTATGATTCTTCTCCTCTTCATCAAGACGAATCGTTTGATAACTCTATTTTAATATTTTATGTAACTTGTGTTTAATTTAATTCCAACCAAATGGTAACCCTATTCAAAATATAGCTACACATGAACCTTCTCGTCGAGATAGTAAACTTTGACTGCCATTTCAACCCCCAAAGACCGAGCTTAGGTTAGGTTAGGTTAAAATCGGCAAACCTCCGAGTGTATTTCTACCATGAAAAAACTTCTCACTGCCGTTTCAACATCAAGACGTACACCACAAATTGTAGGAGAAGTTCGGCCAAACATCAAGCTACATATATGGTGAAAGCGCCAAATTATTATATTAACAGTAAGAGTTCAGGTGGCATCCTCCGATCTACTTTCGGTCAAAACTGAGCGCTTACCATGCCTTCAAGAGCAACCGACAGGTGGCCAAATGAAAGTCTCCTTGCTTATGAAGTCCTTTTCAAGTATACTCTGCCTGACTAATCCTGGGCTTCACAACTCTGTGAGTTATCGCTATATCCAGAAAAATATACTCCGAAACTCTCGAAAGAGAAGTCAGGCAATTTTATGAACCGGGAGAAATTATTTACAGAGGTCGCGCTATTAGGCAGCCACTCGGTTGCTCCTTGTTGGCGGCTACCTCCGCCTGTAACGCGCTGCGGTGATTTGGTAGCCTAAATTTTTAGTCTCTGACAGACAGAGTTCTTGGCAGTTCACTACTCCACCTCAATCTACGATCTACAGTTATACATTTGAATATAGGGTTTATCAGTTGTGGACTGTCACAAATTTCAATTTTTTATTCAAACAGTTTTAATTAGATTGTACAAAAATGTCAAGGTCATTATCTGGGACGAACCGATTCCAGTTCTGGATGAAAGTACTAGACCACCAATATAGTAAAATCTCCAAAGCCTTTTGCATTTGCAGTCAGATGATGCTATGGCGGACTTAGAGGCCGTTCGAGAGGATATTTTACTAAGAAAAGTTTAACCCAAGAATAAAAAAAGAACGTTGGAGGTTTTTCCTAAACTTCAATAAATTTATTCATCTGCAATTTGAAAAAGAAATGTAATGAGAGTTGGTCTTCTTAGTTAACCTGTGCTGTTTAATTCGTTAAAGTGAAAAACATGGAGGAACTCGTTTAGAGAGGTTCGCCGTAAAGAAATTTTTTATCCTATTATTATCGACATTTAACGATCAAATTTGATCTTTTTTTTACTTCTTATTTTTTAAGTGAAATTTGTTCAATGTTTTGTGATATTTTATAATCGTTAATTGTGGGCTTTTCCCGATCACCCTTCATCATTATAATTGGATTTAAATTTTATTGATCATAATAAACGCAAAATAAACTTATCGGCGATGAAAAAGAAAGCAACAACAACAACCATGCGATTTATTTTTGATTTATGAATATATCGATTAAATTAAAATTAAATGAAAATTTTGAATTAATTATTTTAATTTAATAAATTTAATTTAATCGATTATTTTTGACCGAAAAAATAAAAATCACAAAATATCGATCGAATAATGGGAAATAAAAATTATTCTAAATAGAAAGAAAGTCAGACTTGCCTACTATTAGTAAGTAATACATCGGTTTAGTTCAGTTTTGTTTTGAACGAAATCTTTGCAATGATTTTTTTGTGTCATAAAATCAACATAACGATTTTTTTCGGTCATTGGAAAAAAACAAAAAAAAAATCGTTGTTCCCTCAAAAAAAAACTTCGTTATAGAGGAAACCATCGTTATCTCATTTTCCATTATATGAAAAGTAAAAAAACTGAATTAGCCAGCTCTTTTTATGATGTGAAAAGGATTCGTAGTTGCATCTGTTAGAGGCATCTTTTTTAATAAAATCTACCTTTATTTTTACTATGGAAGCAACATAAAATTAAAGTATTTTCTTCAATTAAGCCTTACATTCTCTCATTCCCTGTGAATCTACTTTTTCGAGTTGAAATTTCTAGGTCGTAATTTGCTTTAATTGCAATATTTAGATCACCACTTTAGGACGATAGCATCATTGCATCTATATGTGTGTAGCTTGTTGGAAAAAACAGTTTTTACGCCCAACTATATTTACAATACATACATACACACAAAAAACACAATCAACAGTGATTCACGTTAATAAATTTCTGTATTAATATACAACAGTTTTTTTCGCCATATGGCAATAATCGTTGAAAAATTATTTAAATTAATTAATACGACTTGGATGTATTGAGTTACGTAGAAGATTCATAGAATAAGCAAATTTAGTACCTATGCTAGTTTTCAGCGTAAATAAATAGTCTATAGCTTTTCTTTTACTTGTTTAAAATTTTATAATCCTAATCGAATTTATTTGTATTTCTTGGCGGCAGAGATATTTAGTGTTATATGCAAAACCCAGTGTGTTTATTTATACTTGAGTTCATAAATTAAAAGCAGGAAATAATATCTTTTGAAAAAAATAAATTAAAATATATTCAATGCCGCTATAACAGTTGATTCTCGCTATAGCGAAAACTTTTTTATAGCGAAGTGTTTTACCGGTTGCTAGAAAATTGAAGATAGTTTTGAGAAAATAGTTCCCAGCTATCGAAAATTTTTACGATTTTTGCATTTAGTGTATTTGAGAGTCTGTTAGTCAGAGAAACGATATATTTGTGACGATGAAAGCTGCAAGACTCGAATGAAAAAGTTAATCTAAAGAGATGGCTGATGTTGAGAAAAAAAAATATCGATTAACCTACTTGGCTAGCCTGCATAAATTAAATTTTATTACAAATAGCTTATTTAGATAGTACATTCATTTACAATGTACTTAGCGCTGAACTCAAAAACATTGATTTTCACAATGTCTGATGTTTCCTTCCTGTGAAATGTACTATATCTACTTATACTATAAGCAGTCTATAAATTTTTGTTGACATTGCACTTAGCCTGCGTGACTTGGCATTTCATGTGCAAAAAAATTAAATCAAAGTGCGAACTGGAACTCATACTAAGCGCACTTAATTTGTAGTTACATATTGTACGTATATGGCATGTATTTATTTATTTCAACTTGGCAACTGCATATAACATACCTATGTACATACTTTTCGCATGCAAACTTAAGTGGCATGCGTGCGATTAATGTTAGTCAAATATGAAATGATGAAAATCGTTTCGCAAAAAAACGAGACAAGTGCAAACAATGATAAGCTATTATTTCTTTGTTCGCCAATTCTTCATATCCATCCATATCCATGGTTTTTATTTTGAATCCCTGTCTTTTGTGTATGCATAAAATTATATGTAAATCTTTATATGTATATTTAATAACGCCATGAATACAGTGGCTGAGCAAAGTTTACGAATGGTTTTTTTTTTCAATTTCTTTTACTATGAATTTTTAGAAAGTGTTTGAGTATGCAATGGCATAGCTCATTCACTTTTAATATAATAAAGTGGTACTTTGAAGTGGCTAAAAATTAAAGTTGTGATACCGCTGACAGGGGTCATATGTTTTCTTCTTCCCTCCCTTAGAAGGTGAACCACCGTGTACGCCGTACGTAGCGCAGGAGATCGGGAATGCTAGCCGAGCTCAGGTTGGCCCCAAACAGCATATACCCATTTAGGAAATGGTTTCGATCCCTGGACAGGGCGGGACAGTAACTGAGATAGTGTGCAATGCTCTCCACTTCCTCTTTGTCCCTGCAGCTTCGGCATAAATCGTTTGCGAAGCAATCCAATCTCTTACCGTAAGGCAGTGTCCGGTTATTACCCCAACCATTGGTCTGTGTGTGTGAATCGCTTTACGTCAACCTTTGATCAAACTTGTGTGGTAATCCGACAAGTGGGTTCCATGACCCACCTGACATTCACTTTTTCGAGGAGTTTTGTCTTTAAACTATGTTTGCAGGAGGTTAGAGGTGTGCCCACTTCTAGAGCAGCATTTATCATAGTATATCTAATTCCACCCCTTTCCTTGCCAACTCGTGCGCCGCGCAATTGCCGGGAATGTTACTATACTCAGGGACCCAAGTCACAGTCACGGAACATTTAACGGCAACTTTTGACGTTGTTTTGTGAGAATTAAGAGATTTAATAGACGCTTGACTTGGCTGAGTTTATAGTGGCAGCTCTGTCTGTAGGAGCGAACACTGTCAGACACCGAGCAGCCTCCATTATGGCATTTAGCTCTGTCTGAAAAACGCTACAGTGGTCCCGTAAGCGAAGATCCAGTGAGGTCCAGCGCTAAATCGTTGGAGTGGATTCCGCTGCCCACTCTTTCGTTGAGTTTGGAACAACCATCTGTTGTCGACTCTGGGTCTAGGTCCATGACATATTCCCATTCATTCCTCTCTGGGATTCTTATGGAGAATTTTTTGTCCATGCAGAGTAGAGCAGCAGTGTAATCTATCTTAATAAACATTAACCCATAAATAACTTTTCGAAATAATTCACACAATGCAACTGTTGTCATTTGTCATATGCAAATTCCAAACACTCAGCTTTGTTGGCGATCTTTAAATATGAGCATTGGAAATGAAATCCCATAATTTACACTATCTTATAGCGTCTAACGTGCGTCAAGCGAACTGTCAAAATGGAATTTTCAATTGCCACCTTGGAAGAGTATATTCGGCGTAGCCCCCATTGCTCCAAAAAGTGGCCGAAAATTGGGCTTCTCGGCGGGAATTTATTCGAGCCAGCCGCGGCTGTTACTTACCGAAATCATTTTTAAAACATAATGGCAAACTCTTGTCTTTATAATTAAGTTAAATTCTTCGCCATAACATTAAATTACATGCGTTTTATTTCTTCTTGAAAACCAGATGCTTAAAAAATCAAAACCCTCTAGGAGTACCATAAAGTTAAAGAAAACAAAGAAAATCTGGTAAATTTCTAGTCGCTCTGCATCAACAGCGAACTGCCTATAAAATTTAGCAGCATTCACATTATCACAATTGCTTTCAATTTTATTTATTTACTAGTAATATAAAAACAGCTTATCAAAATGCTAACAGAGCTAGAGTGTGAAGTACGATATTTATAGAAGCTATGTATCAGCTGCAACACGCCCGTAGTAAAGAGTCAATGAATCAAATTCTATATATGTATGTCGTTCTCTATCACCGTTTTCGGACTGGAAAATTAAATTTCTTATCTAATGTGATAATAAAAATGTTTCTAAGTGTGAAAACTGTGTTTACTGGGTAGTTGCCACATGCCTTCGATGTTTGTATGTCTTGCTAAATAAAAATAATAAATGAATTACTTTAAATTAAACCCTAAGATGTAATAGCACACAATGGCACTGTTCGCGCGAAATTACTTTGAATAATTGAATAGTAGATGTTACTGTTAGTGTTCACTTGTACAAATATTTGTATGCAAGTAGTATTTTTTGAAACAAAAGAAATGCGATTTTATACTTATGTTATTTATTTGCGTTCACCCGGTCAGTATTACGAGTTATATAATGCATGCCATAATTATAGGAGCAGCATTTATTTTCTTTATTTAATTATAATTATTTTTCTTTATAAAGATATAGTTCACTCTACAACAAAAACCAGTTACATCGAAGTTTCTAACTTTGCTCAAATTGTAAAATGAATTCAATAAACTTTGAGCAAGAACTTGAGGAAAAAATTTGGCTATGCCATTTTATAGCCTATTCAATTAGTATAATTAAGTGGCTCCAGACTATCTTTGATTTCTTTTTACTTTTCTTTCGCTGACACTGTTGCGCTGTTTTTTTTTTTTCGATATAAAAAATTGATGGACGAATTTGCGGAAGAGCTTCAGCAAAAAAATTATCAAATTTTGCAGAAATGCGCGAGGAGGTTCGGTATTGCTTGCCGGAATCTTTTCTATGATTTAATATTTCATTCCTTCGGCAGCTAAGATTTGAACCGGGGTACTCCTTGTGAAAGCGCGCACCAAGCAGACTAGGGATGTAAATTTTGGTAGTTATATTGATCCCAGGATTTTCGGGATTATCGAATGTCCCGAAACTAAAATTAATTGTAAAAAAATGTGTAGCAAGTGTAATGAAATGTTATTTTAAGTCAGAACAGTAAGAAAGAAATATTAGACAACAAATGCAAACAAGATTTTAGAAGCGAAGTATTTATTGGTATTTAAATATACTAGAAAATTACTTTTTGTTACTGTTTGGATCGATCCCCTTATCTTCTACCTTGGGCACCGGTTTTTCATGTCATTCTTTGAATTTTTTTAGAGAAAATGATTGTGTGTTTAGAATACGACCTAAAGCAGTTTGTGCATTCATTTTCAGAGCACAAAATCTGTTATTGAAACTGATGTTACAGTGAAAACTATGTAAATTACGCAAAAGTGAAGATGACCCTGCAGAAAAGACGCGTGCACACAGTGACGATTTCTCCAGTTTTGTGTAAGTATGTATGTATTTAATAATCTAGAGGAATGTTTGCTTAGTCCCTACTAGCTTTAGACGTTTCTGTCGAATTTTCCGAAAATTTGCGCCACTTTGAATTTTTGCTTACAGATTTTACCGTTCTCTTGAATGTTTCGAAAATTATAACAATTTCGTGTAAGCTAATTTCAAACTGTTCTAGTACGAACGATATCGGGTACATTATTACAAGTTTTGTCAAGATTTAAGCCTCGTGCATGCGATTAGGGGGGCAGGAGCGTGGTCACCAGATTCAAAGACAATATTTTGAGAAAAACGTGTTTAAAGCTTTATGTGACATAGTGAGATTAATGTGAGATAACTTTTAAACTAATGTGGATTTGGTTAAGGCGCTTTGCTAACATATTTTGCATATCATTATTTTTAAGAAAAAAAAATTTGATTATGTTCGACCCGGATGGTAGAAGACCTCCTTAATGTCCGATTTAAAAAAAATCAAAGCATTGAGAGTGTTATCTTACAATCGTGATCTAAATTTATTGCCTACAGATTTACTAGGAATTTTGGAGACTCAAAAAATCCCGAGGTCCCGGAATCCCAATGATTTCTCATCCGGACTACACACTCGTAACTGCTACTACAACGGCGGCCGTTGCGGCTGACAGCTGCTATAAATATCGCACTTCACGCTGTTGCTGTTATTAGTTGCTTTATATTTACTACTATTAAATAAATAAAATTGAAAGCAATTGCGATAATGTGAATGCTGCTAAGTTTTATAGACGATTCGCTGTTGTTGTAGAAGATCTAGAAAATTAGATATCAGCAAAATATTTATTAGTTCTTTTTTCGTTTTACTTTGTGAGGTGCATGTAAACTTCTATACTCATAACCATTGATTAACTTTAATTGAATAGCTTTAATGAGCGATAAAACACATTTATATTTTTTCTTGAGTTTTATTATGTCTACCTTTCAAAGCTAAAATTAAATGACAAACTGAGCGTGAACCAGACAATCATAAATTTAAAAAAAAAACAATTTCTCCTAACTATATTAAGTAGATAAAAAAGATTTAGATCCAAACATATGTATGTACATATATAAATTCTTAGATTAGAGACTGAGTTAGAATTTCGCCCTCGACAAAAGCATAGTGAGATAAGCGGGCGGAAACCTTTTGGGGTAGGCCATCGAGCATGCACTCAAAATTGATATGGTCTCTCTACAGCTCGATCACGTGTTTGGTAGTCAAACATCTTTATCAAAACTGTCTACTACGAGTGTAGCAATAAATGCACTCCTACTGTAGACTTCTCTTCATATCTTCCTACAGGCAACAGCTGATACTAAGAATATTTTACGGTATATTTGTAAGAGGCGGGAAATCTAAAAGATTCTCATATTCGGAGAAGAGTTCTCGAGTTGAAGTCCATATAAAAAACGTCCAGGAAACATGCCTTGAACCAAATTTTCTTAAGCAGTACGGAGTTTCTAAGTAATTTGCTCCGCTTTCTATTTACTAAGGTTTACTAAAGGTTTTTTTTTTTGAAACAAAGAAACAGTGATCAATATAAAAATCCCAAAAAAGTGGAAAAATAATTCAAATATATATCGGCGCGAAGTGAAAATTAAAGATATATATTGAAAACTATCACAGAAAATATTTTCGTAGATTATTTTAATTCATTATTTCCCAGATTAAGGTGTCGTTTTGACCCTTCCTTTAAGAAACCTCTCAAAAACCCGATTTATAAAGTCGGTAGAGGCTTAAAATGTTCTAAAAAAAAGCCTTTGGAAAATTTTACTAGGGGTCTTCTCAGACAAAATCTTTATATAAAGAACGAAAAAGATCACGGAGAATAAAAACGAAACAAAAGTGTCCCCTAGAAATATACAGCAATTATTTCATCAAAATTAACATTGCAATTTAGAGGCTGTGGATTTTGAGTTGTCATACAATTGTCGCACAGTGTAATTTTTCAAAATAAGGGTGTTCGGAGTTCAAATTAAAAAAAAAAAAAACAGTCAAAAATCTAATGTATGTTTCTATATAAATAAAAAATACGTCGGCGAAGTGGTCATGGAATGAAATATATACACTTTTTATATTAATATGAATTTTAAAGTATTTTTAGAGATAGCGTCTAATACGAGTACCATCAAAGCAGCACTTCTTTTCGTGTCTTATTCTTCTATTGTTGTCGTACAGGTTTTGCTGCAAGCTAAGCAGATACAAACGAACGTACACACATAAATACATACATCAATAAACAAGTCAGTGTCGGATTTACCAAAAGGCTGAGTAGACTATAGCCTATGGCGGCAGACTTTAGGGGCGGCAAATTTGGTATCACAATTTTGTGTACATCGACACAAACCTGGCAAAAATAATGTCTGTAATTGGTTAAGGGAAGACGCTACAGAGAAAGTAAACCTGGCACGTTGGTTAGCTCGAGAGGACGCGTGTACAAGTTTGAGAGATGCTTGGCATGAAATTCTTAAAACTTTGAAATCCATCAAGGATGATTATGCCGAGAAGACTGTAGCGCGCAGCCAAGCGAGGGGAATATTTTTTAATTTAGAATGGCCATTGTGTGGAATGTTCTTTTTTTGTTTTTAGAAAGAATAAACAAAGTGAATGTTCAAATTCAGGCTTCTACCGTAGACATGATCACTGTTGCTGATCTTCACGAACAAGTTTATCGAACGAAGGTAGCGGACCAGTTCTGATCCACTTCGGGACAATTTAGTGACTAGTTGCAGGACTATTTCGGGTCCATTCAGGATAATTTCGTGACCATTTCAGGGCTATTTCGAGCCCTTTTCTGAACAAGTTCAGGACCACTTCGTGACAATTGACTAGTTATGTTGGCATCATTTCAGGACCAATTTCGGGACTAGTTCGAGATCAGTTGGGATTTATTTTGGGACTAGCTCGGGACCACTTGGAGAAAATTTCGGGATTAGTTATTTCCAGAGAACTATTGCGGAACAAGTTCAGATCCACTTCGTGACAATTTTGTGACTAGTTATTTCGTAACCATTTCAGGACCATTTCGGGAACACTTCAGGATGATTTCGGGACTAGTGCGAGATCAGTTGGGGATTATTTTATCACTATTTCTGAACTACTTCGAGAAAATATCGGCATTAGTTATTTCCAGGGACTGTAACGGCTATAACTTTTATTAACAAAATACTTCGTTGTTTGTTGAGTTTAGTTTTTTGCTCAGCAAATAATTAATATTTCTTGAGTTTGAATTTTTGCTTAAGGTATACCTTATTCTGCCTTAGCAGTAGTATATAATAAAGCATTTATTAGCTTAGAAATAAACTCAAAATCTTTTTTCTTAAACAATCTTAATTAAATTGTTGGGTTGCAAAAATAATCTAAGAACGGGCGCATCTATTCCCTAGTTCACAGTCATACTAATATCGGGAATATATGTATGTACTTTTGTAATCACCACGATAGTGCAGAATTCGAAAAGTTATAAATTCATTGACAAAAAATTCTAATAGCAGAAGTAAATAGGGGCGACAAAATTTGAATAACCCATTCGCGACAAATGGCTAAATCCAGCACTGTCACAAGTAGTGTATGTATTTTGTTAGCCCTAACTAGAAAAGAAAAAACTTAACAAAGTAATGCGCGCAAGAATGTACAAAAACCAACACCGCTTTCAAAACACAAGCACCAACTCATTCATTACTTCAATACCGAGTATTTTTTAATACTTTTAGCTGCTATACTCAGCAATTGGCTTAATTGTTTTGCCTTTGATATGTGGAATCTATGTAAATAATTCGTTTCGCTTTTCGATTTTTCTGAATTGGGTCAATATGCAATGATTTGTTGTTTTGTTGCGTTTTGTTTTTTGTTATGTTTTTTTTTTTCTAATATCTACACAAACACATTTTCGATAGTTTCATTCAAATTCATTTACTGTCGCTTGATAGCTGGCTGCCAGGCGTTTTACATACATACATATGTATGAGTATATGTATGTATATATGTATGTATGTATATGCACATCGATACAAAAACAAATGTGTTTCATGTATATATTTAGTAACCATTTACTTTTTGATTTAGTTGTTGCTACTTTGCTTTTCACACTTTTTTTATATTTTTGTCATTCACAAGCAACAAAGAAAATCACTTCAACGCGTCCAATTGTTTGTTATACTTTTCCGTTCTTTTTTGTTTTTGCCCAATGCGCACGTTTCATGGCCGTCGTACCATACCATTCACGCTCAACTGTTGGCTAGTGACTGTTGCCGCTTGTCGCCTGTATTCACAAATTAACTACAAAAGTATTAAGGCGAATGAATCCCAAGAGTATACCAATATTTCATGACTGCGTCATTGCTGCTCCCACTGCTAATGCTTTGCGCTCTCTATCTCTCTCTCTCTCTGTCTCCACTTTTTTGATTAACAATGTCTTGCACGCGATCGCCAATGCATTAAGATTGATTTGGAGCTGAGAGTGTATGTGGGTGTCGTAATACCCTACATTCACAAAACAAATTCAAAGGCAAGAAACTCAATTGAGACTTCTATCTCACACTACCTGGCTGAGTTGTCGCCTTGGCTCACCAGAGTAGCTACTAACAGTAGGCAGAGTAATTTGGGTAATTGCAATGTATCAAGCCTTCACTTGATGAACGATGAACAGGAAGTATGCGGGGGCTTTCTGGTCTTTAAAACATTAATCTTCTCAAGGAGCTGCTAACCGCCAGGGTTGGAGCTCTACGAAACGATTTCTGTAGGAGCTTTGGCGATTAGGATGAGATTGCGTTCATTAAACGCTTCCTACGTGAATGCGCTGAACTAAGGAATACATAACAGACCTACTTAGTTAGCCAGCTTATCAGACATGCTGTTTCCTATTATGTCGCTGTTAAGTCATACCTCCGTGCAGAAAGAGGACGGAAGCTCTTCAGACCGCTATCGGACTTCTATTGGACAGTTGGGCTCTTTGTCGGCTTAGCGAACGCTGATACCACGACATTAAGAACTGCAAGTCCCCTCGGGCTGATAGTGGATTGTAGGCGATCACGCAGGGTATGTTTTGCACTAACAAAGCGCCATCTCTTGATCCTCGTGGGTGTATTGACCGGGCATTGTCCGAGGGGAATTCATGCGGTTAGAATTTGTCGCAGAAGGGTGACGAGGTGGAACCATCTTTTCATATTCATATTCATTTCATATTCTGCCATGCTTTTGCAAGACTGAAGTTCAAACACTTTGTCTCACCCTTCCCTAAGGTTACCGAGGAGTTCTCAGTGGTGGAAATGAGCTCTTTCAAAGTATCGGATGTAACACCATGTCCTCTCGACTTCTTTCGGCTTTGATTCTTCACAAGAAGTCCACTCGCTTGACCGTTCCATGTACTTTGGCGGCTTGTCAGAAATATCTTACGTCCACTAGGTTCCTACTGACCCAATTGAAAAAGTTTTTTGCTTTTTCAAGCTCGTGGATATTTAATGATTGTGCGACCGTGGATTTTTCAGCCACTTCTGGTAATTAAACAACTCAAACGTTCGGCTTAGACTCTCTACCAATAACATCCACTACCCTAAATATTGTAAGACCTTTGCAACAAAAGTCATTGATTAAGAAATCTCCTATTCATTTCGACTGTTCATGTCACTGTCTGTTCTAAGTCACTGAAGTCAAACAATTTCAGGATATAAATAGCCTATAACATGCATGGAAAACTCATCTGCCTGTCAGTGAAATACCCATTAAAATCGATGTTGTCATTGCAGAGATTAACCTGAACAAACGGACAGGCGGACACACAGAATTTGAATTATTTTATAATGAATATGTAAAACAAGTCCACGGTTGAATAGAATAAAACTTTCTGGTGCTCATTTGGCGGAAAAAAAAAGATTTTTTAACTGAAAAACCTACCATTTTTTTCAAAACAAATTATGAATTCAAAGTTTTTAAAGCGTGTAAAAGTTTGTACGTTTATAGATGCATTGCGAAAAATATATATAAGTACAAGTATATGTATATAATAAATTAAGTAACTAAAATAAATGCTGGAAATATTTTCAAAAATACTGTGAGTTTTTGAATTTTTTTTTCAAATAGTTATAAGATAAATAGCCATACACATCTAATAAAACTATGCTTGTGACGTTATATTGTTGTATGTATGTATGTATGTACACCTGTGATCAGGAAAATAGTAGTAAAATGTATTAGCAAGTTTTGAAAATTTTGTTTCTCTTTATTTAATTTTTTAAAAAAATTTGGTAACAGAAACCACACATTTAAAAAAAAAATTGTCATCGAAATTTCTAGCTTTTTAATTCGAATTTGTAGCCCATTAAATTTTATTATAATAAAGTGTCAGTTTGAAGTAGCTAGAAATTCTAGTTAACTTTTTATGTTTTATTTCTAAGGCTGTGCCGTATTTTAAACTCTAAAAAAGTAAATTTTTTTCATAGTTTATATGGAAGAAAAGATCCAACATCATCGGTAAAAAAAAATTATCAAAAATCAGGAGAAATTTTGAGCCACTTGAAACTTGCACTTTATTGTTAATAAAATTTAATGGACTACAAAACTGCATTCACCTAAATTTTCTAAAAGCAACAAGCTGATTAAAAAATCCAGTTCGTGTAGTCGTTAAGAACTTTTTTGAGAAAGTTGATAATCGAATAGCAAGTAATCGACTAACCGTTCTCTTGCGACTAAGCGCTTACTATCACTATCGAGTAGTCTAAAAATCGACTAATCGAAATTATTTCGGGTAACTGGCCCACTATAAACTCATTAAGACTTTATTATAGTGGTAAATGAGTTTTGCCAATAACCATATTTATTGAAAGAAAAGAACTGGTCGAAAAATCGAAGATGAACGGTTTAGTCGACTAGTTGTTTATGGTCGATTAGTCAAAAACGAAATGGTTAATCGATTATATGAAATCGACTACTACTTTTTTAAACAACTTTTGCTAATCGATTAACCGACTAACAATAGCTGTATTAAAAATTTAAAAATTTCAATGACAATTTTTTTTTACATTCCTCACATTTTTTTTAATAAATTTTCCAAAAAGTTTGGAACTTTGACTTACATTGTTTTTGTAATAGAAATAACTATATTTTTATAAAAAAAAAAAAATTCAAATATAATAAGGAAAAACAATACATTTTGCTACTATTTTTGCGAACACAACTGTATATCAATAAATGCTTGGCATTTGTATTTGAGTTCATAAATAAATGTACTATGTATGTATGTTGTATTTTAAAGTGCATCATCTGGGCTCCACCACATCAATTCTGATGACGACAATGATGGTGCGGCTTGTGTATTATGCTGTAATGAAATAAAAGCGAAAATAAAACATAATTTATTTTTCAAAAGTAAACAAACGATTGGAGAAGTGAGTGTTGGTTGTCAGGTGATGGTGTGCTAAATAAAAAAATAAATATAATATAAATTTATAAAATCAAACAAAATAAAATCTTATGGAAATTAAACAAAACCCCATTTACCCAAAGAAAATAATTCAAAACAAAATAACTTTGTGTACAAACAATTTTTAATTTATTTTTTGTTTTAATATTAACTTAAAAACTAAATTTTTGTGCAAATATTACTGTACTGCATTCCACTAAAATGTAGTGAATTAAAAAATAATAATAAATGAAATTAAAATGTAAAGAAGCTTAAAAATAGTGATTTAAGTATAAATGTTGATAATAAATATGTGATGGTCGAGAACAAGTTAGCAGAATTCGACATTAAAGTTTTGTTTTCTTAAACAAATTTAACAAAGTAAATATAACGAAAGAGTTAACAGCGTATATACGATTTATAAAATAAAAACAGTATGACCATATAATAAATTAAACAGTTAATATAGCGATTAAACTTAGTTAATAATCTAGACATTGGCCAGTGAGTCAATAAACCATATTTGTTTTTTTAGCTAAACTAGTTTTTGAGTAATTTTGTAAAAAGTGATTTTTTAAATGCAAATTAGTTGAACAAAATAATATATTCAAAGTAAAATTTATATTTCAATATACAATCGGAATCAATTTGATAAGAAATAATAATACAATATAAATAAATGGCTCACAATTTTTCTTTTTTTTGCTTAAGATTTTTTAATCCTAACTCGAATCTAATTGTTTTCCCTTAGCAGCAAATATTTGTTTATTGTAAACATGATTAATGGATTGAAATTAAATTACATTATTTTACACAAGTGCAAATTTCGCACGCATTTATATCCGGCTAGGAACAGTTAGCTCGATGTGTATTAACTCTTAGTTTTTGTGGAGTGTTTTAGGGGATTTCAACAACAACAATTTCGATTATTGACTCAATTTGTATAAAGAATTATTCTAGCGCATTATATTTTTGTTCTTTTGACATTTCATTATCACATTCGCATTGAATACCATAGCCTCAAAAAGGATTCAGCGGGTAAAGTGCGGTTAGGGGCGTAATATGCTCAAAAACTAAAGTTAGATACCTTACCGCCCTATTTCGATGCCTGATACTAGGCCTCAAACTATTAGGTGGAATATAAACATAGTTTACGTGATTGTCACGTACTCGGTGGGACAGTTGTCATAAAAAAAAATTGAATCATACTTTTAGGCGCAGTAGTTAAGACAATTGGCATACAAAGAGTGTTGTCATAGGCGAGGGAATAGGGCGTTTAATCTATGCAACGCCATTTGTCGCCCACCCTTACATCTGAATTCCGAAACAAGCTCACTAAAATTGGTGCTCCTATGATGAATGACTGACTAGTGTGCCTAAAAATATGCAACATTTGCAAATGAACATAACTAACGGCCGATTTCACCCGCAATAAATGAAAAATATTTTTTAATTCTCTGTAAATTTTCGTAAAAAAATTAATATGATTTTTCATATAAATTGCTTTCGTGAAAAAGGTTGTTGTTCTTTTCGATTTCATAAGCTTCTCTAGCCTCTGTGCTGCATATTTTTAGACCCACCTTTTATTATGTTAAACCCCCAATACTGTTCAACAAATACCGTCTAAAACTTTCGAAAAATTAGACGGTTTGATGAAATTCCTTTTAAATTACAACAGTCAAAATCGAAAAGTATAATTTTACAAATATTTTGATGACGTAAGTTTAACCTTGCTTACATTAAATTTTAAATTGTACCTTAAAAAATTCATCACAGTTAAAATTACAGCAAAAAATTCATCATGACAGAAAAATTCGGCATACCGAAAGAATATAATTTAAAAAATTCAACACCTAAAATTATGCAACGCTAAAAGCTAAGTGTGCTCTCGAGAGTTCGCAGCAACTTAATAATTAGTGAACGATAATTTCCACTTCATGCCAACATTTTTGTCAACAACTTCACAGCCTACATGCCGAGTATGTTTCTTAACTTTTATCACAAATTTCGCTTAAGTTCGGCCATCTGTTCCAGTATACTCGGATCAATCGCCAAGCTCAAATCATCGAACGTTAAAGCTGACCGCACTGTCGTCTCACTTGTTGCAGCAGCAGCAGCAGCAGCACCTCCTGCAGCGCTGCTCAAAAAATTTCGCTTCTCAAAATGTTGCGAATTATTAACAGCCAACTTTAAACCTTTACTTTGAAATGGAGATGAACATTGGAAAAATATTAACAGTGCTTGTGCGCTCAGTGTGTGCAGCGTGCGGTGTGCGCTTTTTGAAATCAATTTACGTTGCTGACGTTGTTCCCACATATTATAGTGAAACTCGCCAAGGTATTGCAATACCAATTGCAGATCCTGCATTAATGCTGCATGGCAGCGCGGCAAAAGGGCTGTCAAAATATCACCACTCACAATGGTTCGCTGATATAGGGTGCGTATTTTCGCTTGCAAATATGACTGCCCAATACTGGTACATTGCAATTGGTAATTGGCAATATTCTCTGCAGACACCTCGCTGAAATAATCCAAATTCTCTAGTTTGCGAAAAAAGAATGATTTACGATGAGGTTGTGGTCTCATGCGACAAGTGCCCTTTGGTGAGTGTAGTGGTGATACAATTTTTGGTGCTCTTGGTGCCATTGAGTAATTGTGCTCTGCTCTAACATTTACCTGCAACATTTCAATTGTGTAATGTGGATATTCTTTTGATGTCGATGTTGATTTGTAATGCTTTTGATCTTCCATAAAATTGTCATGCACTATTTCGGTTATATAATGTGATTGCAGGATTTGATCTGGATTGACAAACTGTTGCACTTGATTTCTCGGTATGTCCTCTGGCACTTCTCGTTCGATTTGAATGTGATGTGAATAATCTCCTTGTAACTGGGTGTACAATTTGTGTTGCTGTTGCTCACCACAACCATGCGGCGCCTACATAAGAAGGAGATCAGTGTAAGCACAACACTATTGTTAGAAGTACATTTTATTTTTTTGTTTTTATATGCACAATGGATATTTGCAGATTATACACTTAATAACCGTTTTCTATCTCTGCCTATCGAACTTATTCCGGCTCAAGAACGATAGAATACAAGATTGCCCCTTCCGCAGATCACTAAAACTCTCTTTGTCGATTTGACAGCATCCACACTTTCGTGGACGTCATAAAAGTATTTTTTTTATGCTCACATTTTTTTAACAACAAAAACTTCCAATCTTTATGTCAGCTATTCGTTCCTTACTTCTCTTCTTTAGAATTCCCTCTTTACCATCTCACTCTATCACTTTTATTTACTCTCAGCACGATTGGACCACTCTTGTATTCTATCATTCTGGTATCGGCCTATGGAAACACCTGCGATTTTCTATACCCGAAAACTTTTAAATCCATAATTGGATTGTCCAAAAATATACGACACCTGCAAAAACACATTACCAGCTCTCTGCACTACTAAAATTGGTCGCACTCATGTTCCCTTTATGCTGCATATTTTTATTATTTTTCATTCTTTACATTTTCTAGTTTCATATTACCACTGCAAAGTTTTTAGCGTCAAGAGCAACATACATGAAGCAAGTTTTGAGGACAATAGCAAATTAAGTAACGAATAAGATTTGAGGTTATGTACCTGGAATTTAAAGTCACACAATGGAAAGGGGGACTTCACACCCATTCAAAATATGTAAAGTAAAATCCAATTAATTTTTTGAATTGTATCTTACAAACAGCGCTAGATCAGAACCTAGGCCTTTTGGTAGAGAGAGATCTAACACTAAGAGCGCAGTTATTGTTGTTGTTGTGCCCGTATATACATCTCCTATAAGTTTCTAGAGAATGTGGCAAAAGTATAAAATATAGACAGAGTTTGGAATCAACAGTCTCAAAATTAGGATTCGGTCACAAAAAAAGTTTGGTGCCGTCCAAAAACATTAAAAAACTACGAGAAATTCTTGTAAAAAAAAACTTAAAGATGACATCTTGATTGGCGTTCAGTTTGTTGATAGAATATATCTTACAACTGTAATATCCTATAAGTAAAGTAAAACATTTATTCTATAAATAAATGTCATAGCTAAAATTCTCAACAGATGGCGCTGGGGACGCACATTTCGTTTTTCAGCTCAATTCACATATTGCTAAATTACGACTGCACAGATTTGGATAGGATTTGCAACATCTGTACATGCATAGTGTGTTGTATAGGTTCCCATAAAAGCAGTTTTTTTAAGGGAGTTGCCACCTTTTTGAAAACTTAAATTCAATCAAATTAATCAGTGAAATCAAATATTGCTACGCATATTGCAAACGTAAACTTCATTTTCAAAATATTTTGAAAGGTTGCCACCTGTTCAAACGTAAATTAAATAAAAATAATCAGTTAAATGAAATTTTAAAACATGGGTGTCAAACTAAAAGGTTTAATTGAGTAAGCTTAATTCCAAAAATATGTTTGTAAAGGGTGGCCACCTGTTTAAAAACTTAATTAAAATGCTAACAGGTTAATTCAAATATTGCGAAGAACGATATGAGATTCAAAGAAAGTAGGCTTACAAAATATATTTAATTAATTTTATAAACTAAAATGAAATATAACTGTGCTGTTACGAAAGCAAAGCGTTTACACGAAAACATTTTTAAAAAGGGGTGCCTGCTTTTTTCGAACATTGATTTAATTTAATTTGTAGGGTAACTTAAATTCTTTAATACTGGTGACAAACGAAAAAGTTTTAAGAATAAAATTTTGGAGTCTTTAATTATCACTGAAATACTGTCTTGATTTATATAACCAACCACCGGAAGAAGTGAATTAGGATGATCAGCAAATAACTGTAGTATTCTTTATAATAGATTGAGATTCAGATTTTCAAACCCGAATGGCAATTATAACAGATTGGCAATTATAAAATAAGCAATAAAAATTGTAATTGAAATAGTAGAAAAAGTTTGGTGAAATTATTTATTCCATTTTTTGTTGCATTCGAATTCATAACGTGTGAGTAGTAGCCGCGGGTAAAAGGTAAAAGCTTGTTTTTTTATAAATGTAACAGAACAATAAAAGAAATTTGGCAAAATCACCAGTTCATTAAATTATTAAACATTAAAGAAACAAGAGAAAAATGGGGAATGCACATTATATGCATAAAATTCAGTAAATCCTCAAACCACAGTTCCACTATGTTTAGTGTCGCAATAAGCTGATTGGAAAATTTCACATACACAAGAATAAAAAATAATTATTTAAATAAATACGTATTTTTCATTTGAACCATTTTTAAAGCCGCCTAAAATTAATAAAGTATTTTTTTCGAGAGCAACAAATATTTTCAAAACTTTACAAACTTTACAACCACAGCCTTTTAGGGCAAGCTCCAAAGTGGCTAAAAATTCTGTGTATTAATTTTAATAAATATATCAAAACGTTTACAATAACTGAAGCGAATATGTCTACTATTTGCAATATAAAAATTTCAAAAAAAAAGCAAACAAAAAGCATGAAATTATAGTAGAGCACCCGTCTGCATAAACTTAGTAGGCGTGGAAATGTACTATTGGAATAAAACCGCTTTTTTAAAGAAGGAAATAGTAAGCTTTTTTTGTAAGACTATAATAACCTAATTTTTTGCATGGCTTCTGGGTTGAATTAGTTATTCCACCGTATAAGTATTACTTTCCTGTAGTTGCACTGTAGTGTTTACCTGTGTCACATCCAATAATTGATATACACCCGGCTGATTTGAAGGCACTACTTGGTACTGCTGCTGTGGAAAATTAGATTCCAGCACCAAAGGTTGGGATATTTGAAGTTGCTGTTGCTGCTGTTGTTGAGAATTGGCATCTAGCACTAGCGCGTGGGATATTTGACGATGTTGCTGTTGCTGCTGATGTTGTGAATTTCTTTCAACTGCCAATTGTTGTGATATCTGTAGGTGTGGCTGTGGATGTTGCTGCTGCTGCTGTTGCTGTTGTTGCTCTATCTGCGACTGCTGATAAAGTTCCAGCTGTTGCTGTTGTGACGCCTGTTCAAATTGTGACTGTTGCAACTGAACCATTTGCGATTGGCCAAACACTAATTGTGTTGATGGTTGTTCGAATACTTGTTGACGCTGTAGCTGCAGTTGTGACTGTTGCGACTGCTGCTGCTGCTGTTGCTGTTGTTGTTGCTGACTACGCTGCAATTGATAATTTTCAATCACCTTCAATAGCTCAGAGCTATTGAAAAATGTACTATCCCCACTCAACGTGTACACATATGACGAATTCGAACTGCTGCTAGAGCTTGAGGAAGATATAGATGCTGGTAGTGTTAACAACAACGCATTTGTGTTCGATGTAGGCATAACAACATTCCCCCCAGCAATGATCTGTTCCGCTACAACTGGCGCTAGCTGATTTTGTTGTAAATTAACTGCAATTTGGCTACTCGCAGAGGGCAGACTGATAATGGTGGAGGGGGCGGAATATGTTGTTGGTTTCTTTGTATTCAAAGCTATAGGTAGTGGTTGAAAAGCGTGTGTGAGTTGTGGCACATAGTCGCTATTTTTCGCCAATTTGCGTGTGGTCACAGTTTTTGTTTTCACAGTTTTGGTTTTCGTTGTGGAATGTTTGGATAGTTTGGCCAGTGGTGGCACACCCGTCGTTGCCATATTTTGTGGCAGAGCGCCTGAAGGTCGAAGCATTAGCTGTTCTTGCACTTGTGTGTGTGTACGCTGGAGTATTAATTGCGATTGAGTGTTGCTAAGTTGCTGTTGATCCTCTTGTATCTGCTCTTCCTGTTGCTCCTCCTGCCCCTGCTCTTCCTGTTGTTGTTGCTCCTCTTGACAGTGTAATGTTTTCGTTGCCGTTTCTGTCTGTGCCGCCGTCGGTGGTTCTCCCAGCAATGCTTGCAGCTGGCCCTCGATTGCTTCCTCTTGTTGTAACTGTAACTGAGATTGTTTTTGTAGGCAGGTTTGTGCGGGTGGCAGTTGTTGTTGATCTGTTTGCATCTCCATTTGCTGTTGTTGCTGCTGTACTATTTGAAGTTTTTGCTGCGATTGAGATTTCGCTGTTTGTTGTTGCTTGCGCTGCACTTCTGTTCGGGGTATTTGTTGAGGCTGTGTATTCGAATTCCGTGATTGTTGTTCCACTGTTTGGAGATTTTGTTGACTGTGAGTGTCCAATGTTGGTTGTTGTTGTAGTTGGTTTGGCTTTTGGTGTTGTTGTTGTTGTTTTTGCTGTTGTTGCTCTTGTTGTCGCTTACGCTGTTTTTCTGCTTGTGTGTTTTGCTCTTCTTGCTTCGGTTGTGCCTGATCTTGTTGTTTTTGTTCTTGTCCTTGGTGGTGTTTCTGCTCCTGATGTGGTTGTTCTTGTTGTTGTTGCTGCTGCTGTAGCGACAGCTCAACTCTCTCTTCTTGTTGATTTGTGGACTTCCGTTGCCCGCCAAACGATTCTGGATTGGATTCTCGCGCCGCCTTGCCTTCTTCGATTATTCTTGTCATTGCAGTTGCAATGCCACTTTGCCGTTGTTGAGTTGAAATTTTTGCTTTCTCTGCTTTTACTTTCATCAAAAATGGCTGATGTTCTTTCTGCGACATTTGCGGTGATTTCGTTTGGTTTGACGTCTCATCTGTGTGTTGTTGTTGCTGAACTGGTTTATGTAGATCATTCCGGGTATGTGGTGTTTGCTCCACCACTCCTAAAACGTTCGGTTGCGAAGTTTCTTTATCTGTTTTTCTAGTTTCCTGTGCTTGCGTTTGTTTTGACTCTCCTATCACCACCATCGGCTGGTCTTGTTGTGGCTTTGGTTGTGATTTCGATTGAGGCTGTGCCAAAATTTGTTGTGTATTCTCTGCTTGATCAACTTCTACTGTTTGCAAATATTGTTCTCCCAATAATGTCTGTTCTTCCTGTTCCTCCTGTTGGTGTTCATTTTCAAGGTCAACGTTTTCTGGTAGATTAGTTTCAGTTTCTGTATTATTTGAGCTCTCTTGTAACTCTTCGCTTTGTTGTAAGTTTAATTCGTCTGATTCTTGCTCCAACATAATTTGGTTTTCACACTCCTCAGTTGCTAGTGGCGAATTATGCAAATCATTCATATCTACTGAACCGCTTGCCAATAATGCATTGATATCTTGTGGAACTAAACTTTCGGAATTCGATAGTGGAAGTAGCGGTTGCTCTTGTGATTCGGATGTCGGTAAGGAGGCGTCTAAATCGACTATGTCTTCGGGTGCTTGCACGCATTCGTAATTTTCTTCATCATTAGTTAAAATGAATTGCAGTTTATTGAGTGGCACAAGTTTCTCTTCTTTGATTCGCATGGCTAAAGGATAAATTTATTTTAAATTGTATTGTATAATGAATTTCGTTAAAGAGCAAACTGTAAAGGTTTTGAAATGCAACTTACGATTTTGAACCATTTCTACGACACTGCCCGCATCTACTTGTGTCGTGGTGCTTACATTTTCCCCAAGAAGTCCCTCTATAAATAACAATAAATAAAAAAGGGTTAAAAAATGGGCGTGGCACCACCCACTTCAGAGCAAATGGATATATCTCCGAAACTATTTTATCAAAATCTACCGGATATCGTACACACTTTGCATTTCACGCCAGTACCCATAATTTCGAAAATCATATAACGGTAATTTACATAAAACTAAATAGATATTTTAATAAATAATGTTTAAGATTCGCTTAAATTTAATACGAAGAATTTAATCGAATTAAATTAATAATAGAGAAAAAATCCACAAAAATCAAAATTTTCGAAAATGGGTGTAGTACGTTACAATTACACAATTTTTTTTTGGTTTTTTTTTTTGTAGCAAAAAAAAACCGTTTGAGTCTGCAAAATGGAGAGTATACATATATCAACTAGTTTTATACTGTTTATTTTAAGTATACATTTTTAGATAATTTTCTAAAATATTTTAAAACTCCAGAGCGTTAAGCAACGGTCTATAAAAAAAATGTCTCGTGATATTTTACTATATAAATCCTAACAACCTGCTTCGTTTAGTTTTAATTTTTATTTGAGCCAAACTCTTTATTAAATTGTTTGCTTGGTTGGAGCGCTTCTGCCGATGAAATCTAAATTTAAACTGTTTCTTTTTAATATTTTTTTATATTACCTTGAAGTAAGTTTTTAAAACTTTAGTTTTATTTATTATATCTTCGTTTTATACGTATACCCAATAAATGAAATAAAATAAAAACTCAGGAATTCTCAATTTAAAAGCACAAAAATCCACTTTTTAGGCTGTTAATCATTGAAATTCGTCTCCGTATTGAAAATATGACCCCCACTATATTTACCATAACCATGATTTCTATGTACTGTAAATTTGCAAAGATTGCGTGGATTTAAAAAAAATATTGCTGTTGGAATTTACGGCATGGAATTTTGTTTAAAGATTTTCTCTTATCAAAAACTTTTAAGGTCACGGTTATTTTTTTTTTAAAGTATAAGAAAAACAACAAAACTCAAAGCACTTACGTGTTGTTTGAATTTCTGCATCCACTGTAGTAGGCCTTATAGCACACAAAATAGTCTCCTTTTCATATCTACTATTTGCCACCACTTGCGGCACACATGTACCCCTCGTAACTTGTTCCTCTTCCACAGCATGGAGAACAACTAATCTTTCAAAAGTTGCATTTTCGTTATCTTCTGCTACAGCCGCTACGCTTGGCTCATTCGCAAGTAATCTCAAAACAGTAGGTAGCACTCTTGGCGTATGCCATTGCCACATGTCGTAAAACCAGCATTTTTCATAAAATGTCTGACGGTAAGGGTCTAGCAAAGTTTTCTTTCTATTGATTTTTTTCCCCGTGCAACGATAATAATCCCAAATGCTTATGTAATCGTAATTTGTTATCGAAACAAGATCGTGCCAATGTAAGAATTTCGGTGAAATATGCTTTAAACTAATTTCAGGCAATGTAACGCCCTTCGATTTCAAATATTGAAATAGATCAATTAGGCACATATAAAGATTAATGGGCCACACTTGTGGCTTTTTTGTCGTATACTCATAGCAGCGTTTCAAAAGCTCTGGATCATTGTAAATTTCAGCAGCATCGTATATGTGCGTATACTGTTTGAACTCTGCCAGGGACATTTTTAGAATGGTAGCAATTATGTTGCTCTTCAAACCACCGTGAAATCTTAGAAGATATGGCAACGTACAAGACTGTAAAAGAGTGTGTTAAGTTCGTATAAAGGTTTTTTTTTCGTTAGGTTGTTAAACAAAATTTCTTACCTTTTCAACTTCTGAAAAATACAAATCGGTTGCTTTCCCCACGCGCGTTTTTGTTACCGTATCGATATTCGGATTTAAGTCTGTGGTTATCTCTAACAGTGTTGGCTGGAGAAAAAATACAAGAGGACAGATTTTATTAAATACAATAGGACAGATTTTATTAAATACAATATGTGATATTTTCAGAGACATTGTCTAGTGGTGGAATGTTTGCAATTCAAGATGAATAAAATAAAAAAAATAAATTATCAGATGATATTTTTGTTGTCAAATTTAGTTTTAGGTTATTTGCCTGGGTGCTTTAAATATTTCCTTTTTGAGTTTTTGTAAATTATCATTATATTGGAGTTGGTGTCGTACTTCTGCAATTAAAAAAAAATTTAAATATAAGCGTTTAAAGTATTAAATTTGGTAGTTTCGCGACAAATCAATTTGCTCAAAAGTGGGCAGTGCCACGCCCATTTTCCGAACCATTCATATTTGGTTTTCATTTGGCCAAATTTTAAAATTTTTTCAGTTAAATGAAAAGAACCAAAATTTTTACATATTGAAAGGGAATACTTGAAGAATAATTATTGTTACACTATTTCTGAGTTTTATTTATTACTCAGAAAATAAAAGTAATATTTTGAGTTTTATTTTTAGCTCTATAAATAAAAGTAAATTTTTGAGTTTTATTTTCTACTTTAAAAAAAATTTTTTTTTTTTAATTTAATTTAAGTTTGCACAAGGATTCAAGATTTATATTTTAACTTAATTACTTCAATTTTAGTTTTAGCGCAGAAAATGCATTCTGCTTTCGACTTTAGTTTGAAAATATATTGTTTCTTCTCCCAATATTTCTGATATCCGTATTTAAGTCAATGGGTCCCGGATTGTAATTATCGATTTTACTCTTACTTAAAATTAACTCATTTTCCCAGCAAAAAAAAATTAACATATTAAGAAAAATTTAGCAAAAAATAAATAAAACTTGAAATATACTTTTTCCTTAAAAAAATACAACCTTAGAAATAACCTTTTTTAGCTGAAAAAAAAAACAATAAAACAAATAATTTTTTTTCTAAACTTGAAAAAAGTAATTTTTTAAATCCAAATGAGGAAAAGTTGTAAACTTATTTAACAAATTAGCAAAACTTTTGTTAAAAAAATAAAAACTTAGAGCACTCGTTAAAATAAAAAAATGTGCAGTGCCGTCTGCAAAAAAAATTCGATAAACTGAAACGGAAATTTTTGTAACCATCTTAAACATTCCATATCGTAAAATTTAATCGAATATAAAGCTGAATATTCTAAAAAAAAAATCAAAATTCTGATTAAAAATTTTGAAATTTGCAGTTTTATCAGACTTTTTGTTTGTAGTCTAATTTTTTTACAAAAAATTAAATTAAATTAAAATTGGAAATATATCAAAACTTGTCAGTCTTGTCTTGAGCAAATTTTATGTTCGCATGGCAGTCGGGTCTACGTAACCGGAATGACTAAACGTATGAGAATGTTTTTCGCTGATACAACAACAGCCTAATACCATTAGGTACGAGTGCATTCGGTTTTTAAATTATGATCTCTTAAATCTGCATTTACGTTATGAATGAACTGAGTTGTAACTTGGTTATTGTACTTTTTATAATATTCCACATTTATCCTCTCTGAAGATTCGTACTGTGAAAACTTTCAGGGAAAATTTGTTTTAAGAATTTCAAATTTTTTACAAAAATTAAAAAATGTCTAAAACGATACTTTTCAGTCGTTGTTAATGGGTTAAAATATACAAAAAAAAAAGAATAATTCCCTGCAAATTGTACATTATACCAAACAAGAAGATATTTCGCTCAATTATGAATACATATGTATGTTTGTACATATGTACATATATTAATCGTTGTTCCCACTTTTAGAAAACACTCAGCTAAATACATCAAACAAAACTTTTAGTTAATAAAAACAGATTTCAACCGAAAATTTAACAAGTTTTGACGGTTTTAAATAGATATGGGTCTAGTACATTCATTCCGGTAATTCGAACCATTGCACCTCCTAAAATATCTATTACACACTACTTTAAAAAAGCTCGTACTTCAACTTCTGCCTCAAGTGACTGCGTGCTCGCTGTGCCTTCAATCCTTACGTTATTCAGACTTAATTCTGTGGGTACTTCCAACATTGTTGTCACTGCAGCTTCTGAGTTCACTGGCACCACTAACGCGCTCTCCACATTTTGCTTAGCAACTGCTGCTTCCCCATTCGACCCACTTTCGCTTATTTTATCTTTATCTATATTGAGGGTCTCCATATTTTCATTAAGATCTTGCATTTCCTCATCGGCAACTGCCTCTTCGACGTGACCGACGCTACTTGCATTTACTGGAAGTGTTGGCTCATCATTATAAGCTTCCACTTTTATTGCGGTTTCAGGTACTTTTTCAGTTACTGCATTGGTACACTCCAACTCTGTGCATTCCTTATTGCGCATTGCTGCTGGTTCCGCTGCAGTTTTACTATTATTGCTCAACGTCGGTTGTGCTGAGTTTTCGCTATCATGCGCCGCTTCCATACTTTCATTTGTTGTCGGGATGGTTAAATTTTCGTTCGCAAAATTTTTATTAGATTCAGTTGTTGTTGTGGTAGATTTAGTCAAAACTATTGGTGCCTTTCGAACCCAGATATTGTGTAGCCAACATTTCTCATAAAACGCTTTAAGGCAAGCATCCAAATTTGTGTTTTTATTAAATTTTTCACCCTTACAACGATAGTAATCCCAGCGCATGATTTCATCGAAATTAGTTATAGCAGACAATTCACTCCAATGAAGTAGCATTGGCGAAATATCTTCTAAATTATTTTCGGAAATTATTATACCCTTTAATTTAAGAAACTGAATTAGATCACTAATTTGCATATAAAGATTTATCGGCCATAGTTTATGCTCCTTAATTGCATAGTCATAATAACCGCTTAATATCTCAATATTTTCGTAAATTTCTGGTGCATCATATATTTTGGTGTACGTTTTGAACTCTTCAAATGACATTTTTAGTATAGCATCGATTATCTGATGTTTGAGGCCCCTATGGAAACGCACCGCATATGCCAGCGTATTTGACTGAAATATTACATAGAACTTTTTCTTTAAAAAAAAAAAATGTGCACACTTAATTAAAGTTCATACGCTACCTTATTATACTCTCTAAAAAATAATTCATTTGCTTCTTTAAGGCGCTGTTTTGCCGCTAATAATTTCGTTGAATTTTGTGAGCTCACAGTAATGTCAGATAATTCTATCATAGAGTCTTCTACAGTCATTGGCGTTGTGGAATTGCGTAAAACTGAAGTCGCTTGAGTATTTTTGGTTCGCTGTAGAAGCTCGCATTCGATTCGTTCTAAAATTGTTTGATGTTGTTCAACTTGTTGAACATGACGTTTTATGTGAGTGAGTAAGAAATTTGAATCGGTGAAAACAGTCTTTTTCGAAAGGTATACTAAATTGTTCCGCATTCTAGACTCAACTGGGCTGTTGCTATAATAATAGAAAAGGTAATTCGTAAACGTTATTTACAAAAAAAAAATTATACATATTGTACAAAGATAATTAAAAACCTTTGCTGTGGCACGCTTGTGTTTTGCATTTTAGTCGTTTGCGCTTCAACGGTTTCCGGCCTTTTCTGCTTATTCGGTTGCTCTACCTGCACGGTAGACTGAATATGTTCCGCTTCGTTGCGTTCTTGAACAGATTCCCCTTTTTGTACAACGGAAGTGAGCGCTGTAAATAATAAATATGTATGTGCGTATATGAGAAATGAATTACGTGAACTTTTTTTTTTTGTTTTACCTCCAGCATTTTCTAGCATTGGTATTTCCATTATTTTCTTTTTGACAAATACAGGACACGCTTTCGTTTCCAATTTATATACTTCACGAATTTGTGGTTGTTCATAAAATTGTTTGTAATAGTTCTTCAATGCACGCTCCTGCATTAATTGATCATTGAGGAAGTCCAAACCTGTTGCAACATTAATATCCTCTAGTATGCGCTTGACAATGCCCATGCAATGGGTCATTGTTTTAAAGGTGTTGAGCGTGACGGGATAAAGCGATTCATTCATTTCTCCAGGATCGCGCACAAAACTATTCCAATCGAATTTGTCCTGTGTGAGGCGGGGGTCGCTGTAAAGGAATTTATTTGCTAATTCTAATATACATACTTTTTTGTTTTGGTAAATAACTAATTATTAATTAAAGTAACGTTCATATATTTTGTATTGCATTAATTTTTTTTTACACCAGGGTGTTGATATATTCAATCGAAATTGTGTTTTATTTTAATCAATTGTATTTTTATAACTTCAAACTAACCATCTACTCACCTGGAATTTCGTGGTGGCTCTTTTGCCGACGCCACAATATCGACCACATTTGTTTTCAACAGTTCCATTTCACCATCACAATTTTCCTCATTCTGTACAACCCGCCTGACGCTGTTGATCCTGCTTTTAGGCCCTATTTTAATTTCCGTTTTGCGTGGCTTCTTAGGTGGTATATTCGAGGGCTGAGGTGATAGGAAACGTTTAATACTTTGATTTCTGCAGTGCGCTGTACTTATTTTCTTCATTATCAAATTAGGATTTAAAAAAATATGCACACCAAATGGCGCCACGAAATAAACAAAAACACATCAAACTGAATTGGAATCTTGAATCTAGCGATGGAAAACTATCGATAGCATCGATGGTTTCTTTTTGATGACACTATCTAATCATTTGAAGTACTATCGATAGTAAATTATGGTACAAAATATGGAGCATTGCAAAACAAGCTTGCGTGCTTTTTAATTATCAAAATTATCTTCAATGCTTTTTTGTTGTTATCCAATATTGTAAATTTACAGGTGATGTGAATTGTTACATCCAAAATGATTATATTATAGCTTAACTAATGTCGCTTTCGATAATATCGAAGGTTTACACTGTCGATAGTTTCCCAACACTATTGTCTATTTCAATGTCAAAGGATAGCGTTGCCAATGGCATTTTTGAAGAGGTTTGATATCGCATTTAGTGCTGCCATATTTTTAACGAAGGAAAATTCAAAATGTTCCAGTAATGACTCAGATGATGACAGATAGCCCATTTGACATATCCAGATAACTTAAACGGCGTGAATACCCCAAATAAGAGACTATAATTAGTTTACATTTGGTTTTTATTTTTTTTTTCAAAATTAAAGTAGTATACATAATTTATTCCCATTTCTTTTCAAATTTGTTTGTTATGTAATCCTTTAAAACAGTTAATAACTTCCAGATAAACTCAAATTCAATTTCCTCACGGAAAAATATCGTTACTGCTAGTAAATATCGACCTGTGTCCCATTTACGTACTTATTAGAAGTACTAGATTTTTTTTAAAGCCTATCAAGACATTTACAGTTCAGTTTTTTTTTTAATATTAAGCAATTTTTATTTATTTCTTTATTTTTTTAGCTTTGCGATGTCCCTTAAATACATAATATGACTTTTAGCATTCAATTTAGCTTATCATTAAATGTGTGTGCGAAATTACATAGAAGAAAATAACTGTGAAAATATTGTTTTAAAAATTGCAATCTCATCAAGTGTTTTCGAAATACATGATATGATTTTAACAAATCCGAAGTACACATATACAATATTATTATAGTGACAATTGGATATTCAATTAATCAAATACAAAATCGTTAACTTCTAAAAACATAAGCAATTTTAGCAGTTTTCGAAATGTACATACATCTTAAAATTAACATTTAAAATTGCTTATGGTGTGAACAAAAGCCTTTTCTCAGCACTAAATTGTTTAAAGTAAACAATTTAAGACATATTAAAGTTTTGCGTAAAATCATATTCAATGGTCGGTATAACGGTTTGCACGAATTTCAAGAAGATTATCAAATACATATGCACACCCAACTCGCCGCCACCCTCCTCCACAGTTTGTATTATTTTCTTCATAATATCAGCATGACGACATGGATGTACGCTAGCCATATTCGGACCAGGCAAATGCGGATGGCTCTCCATAGTGACAGTCTTTTTGGCATGATCTTGCGAAACATCCTCGTACATTTGTTCAACAGTCAATGGTTTGCGATTCTGCATACAAATAAACCATAAGAAATTTAAACAATTAAACTCTAAATTATTGAAAACCATTAACTCACCTCATCATAGCCAACTACCCAAAGACGTGGCGTCTGATAGTATTTATCGTAAGTGATGTGTAAATCGTAGGTACGTGTGTGTAGCACTGAGTCCGTGGCATCGGCACCACCACCTGCCGCTTCAGTAGTGTTGGAACTCTTTGTTGCTGATTCGGTTTCTATTTTACGTGTTGTTGTGGCTACAGCAGGATCCACTAATTGCAACATACCGCTTTCCTCAAATTCGTCCATATCGATTGCTTCGTCATCGTCTTCATCATCATCATCACAATCATCATCAGCTGCACCAGGACCATTGGCGCTTTTGTCACTATCTGGCGTAAGCATTTCATCCTAAATTAAGAAAAGAAGTATAACTTATAGCAGCTATGACTGGGCAAAAAAAAAAACAAAGCTTGCTTTTGCCTACCTTATTATCGTCTAGCGTCAATTCGCAGACTTTTTCTTCCAACTGGGCGGTGCCATCTTCATTTAGCTGATGTGTCTCAACCCAACCACCGTCACCACCCTCCTCTTCAACGACAGTCTCTTCACCGACATATTCCATTTGTCTACAACGCCTGTAGCATGGTACATTTCGCGTAATTAGAAATTGTTTATCTAGGAAATGAGAATTATTAATAACAATAAAATTTGTTTATACTATCAAACTAACCTTTCGGTAAATATGGCTTCGTTTTTGCCTCATCGCCTGCAGCCCATTGCCAGGTGGGACAGTGATGGACCAAGTGTTCACCGGCGGCTACGAATTCTTCTGGCGTCAATACACCAGTCTCACGAAATTTGGATTCCTAAAATTAATATAGTTGTCGATTATGTGAGTTCCATATACCAATAGCTATGGGATTGGCATAGTCACCTTTAGTACTGGTGTAAGATACTCAGCTACATTCAATGCTGTACCTTTGACAGTGTTTAAAACACTTTGCATTTTCTGTATTTGTTATGGGCTTGCTTTCGATTAATTAATTACTTTGTTTTAGTTTACACTATTCGTATTGATACGCCTCGAAAAAAAGCTAAATTTCCTCAAACTTTCACCGACCGTCTGGAGCCTATTGGAAAATGACATTCAGTTCACGTTGCCAACTACACAGAATATTTTTTTACTTATCTTTGGTGTTTGCATTAAGTTTGTTCAGTAATTTTCCCTTTAAATTCCTGCAAAGAAAAATGAAAAAGTCATATTGAGCTGTTTAACATATTTGTTGAAAATTTATTTAAGATTTTTTATTCGTAAAATTTTTTTTTCGTAACAACAATATCAGAAAGAAATTTACAATTAATATATGATTATTGTTTTTTTTTTTTGATAACTACTAAAAACTTGATACTTGGTTGACTTTTTCAGCCTCTTATGACCTTATGCTCTGGAATTTGCTCCCTGCCGCAAGTTTTTTGCGTGATTTGACTTGATAACAATTCGTAAATGTTCTGCTTACTTTGAATGGATTTTTTAGTAAATCTAGAGGTATTGAGTATTGAGACATTTCTTGCTGTTCGTATGTTTTTCAGGGGGTGAAAAGTTGATTAAAAGTATAATCTACATACAAGAAAATATTTAATTTTTATAAATTTTTTATCAATGTTTGCTGATACTGCATTAAAACTCATCCTACGGCATTTTTTTTTTAACATTTGGGTTACCTTGTTGCCGACACTCTTTAAATATCGCCCCTTTTTGCAAACGCATTAGAGGTTGCTGCCATATGTGTGTAATATTTTTTTTATAATGCCGTCTCAACATTTTACACACCATGAATACCCTAGACTACGCTACTGTAGAAAAAAGTGTTCGTGTAAGTTAGTGCAGCACAAAAAAACTGCTGTTATTTCAATTGAAAGAACTTAAAACGCTTATTGTATCATCAGTATATATCAGTATATCATTTATAACATTGATTGTATTATTGAACACAACAATCTTGAATTAAAATTTATCAAAGAATATAAAACTGTAAGAAGCGGCAACGCGTGATAGAAAACCAGATTACCGGCAGCGTACACGTCACAGTTGTTCGTACCAAGAGAATAGCGAGAAGAAAAGGAAGGTGATAACTGCACTTGGGTTTTTATTTTCGCTGCAACTGCTACAGTACAAATCTCGGCACATCACATTTATTATTCTGTGTTTAACTTTTTGTAAAAATCACTCAAAACTCCGAAAAAATCCACTTTTTAAGAGCCAACTGTGACGTCAATCCGTCAAACGAGGCGAGTACCAAGTAACGTAAGTGCTTTTGTTCCACATTCTTCTCTCTGAATCGGGTCCGTATACTTCTGTTCTTTGGATTTATTGAAATTATTTGTGAATTTACTGGCAACGTTGCCAGTGGTTGCGTGTTGGTGTTTGTGCAGTGAGGTGAATCGAGAAAAAGTGACTATTTTCCACAATTTTCTTGAAATTAATTGCGAAAAACTTAAAATTTTTATCAAAAACATCAAAGATGTATGTAATTATAAGTGTAAGGCAATATTAAGATAGTTTTTCGGCAATGAGCGCACAAATATTCCATTTGTAAAATTTGCCTTGCAAAATCGAACGAAAGACACGACATAGCGTAATAAAAATAGCAGAGTGAACAGCAGAAAAGTGTGGCACCAGCAGCATAGGGCGGTAGCAATCACACAGGCGAACATTTTGGAGGAAGGTCGGTTGGTTAGCTGAGGATTAATCTTTGCCTTAGTGGATTAAATATTTTGTGGAAAACAAGTAAAATTCGCCGTACGACTATATATTTTATATTTTGTCGCATTCGAAGAGAAATTTCAATGCAACGAAGCTACTGAGGAAACAGCGAAAATTGCATTTTCGAGAATTGCCACTTGGAGTTGGTCGTGGTGTTTTGGGCTTGTCGTTGACAAAGACGCGAAGGTAAGAAAGAAAAATATATACATATATGTATGTAGCTGCTAGTGAATTAGTTTTCAGCTATTGCACATAAATAAGCTAATTGTTAATTGGCTCAGAAAAAGTGGGCAAAGTTTTTGTGTCGTCAGGCAATGGCAGTGGCACAGATAATTTATTTGTTGTTTTTTTTTTATGTGTGTGTGGCTGAGGGCTATTGACAGCTGTTGTGAGCATGCATTTGCAGTTCACCGGAAATAGGTGGGCGAAGAAGTTTATAGTTTATTTAGTTCTTGCTTGTGATATGTTTGGAGCTGAGCGGAGAGCCAGAGATGTTTTAGGTACTAATTTTTTGTACACCTGAATTAGATTCAAACTAAAAAGTGGAGGTCGAATACTTATATGTAATAAGTCTGTCTGGCTGATCGTTACGCTTAAATCAAAAAAAAAAAAACGTTTTCATTATTGTTTTTATACGTATGTATTTGAAATTCTCTTCAACTACTCATGCGAAAATCCTTACAGATAGACGCGGTGTGGGGTTGGGCATCTGCCCCGCTGCGTTTAGCGGCGAACAGGATGGGCGATCCTATGCTGCCAGGTGCGGGCGGTAGCTCTGGCGCTTCTACCGGCGCCATTGATCGGCCACCATCACCGGCCAGACTTTCGCACACCTCGGAGAAGCACCCCAAAGTTACATTGTCCGAATTGAATATGTTACGACGTCATCGCGAATTGTGCGATGTTGTACTCAATGTTGGCGGTCGTAAAATATTTGCCCATCGTGTCATACTTTCCGCATGCAGTCCCTACTTTCGTGCTATGTTTACTGGCGAATTGGAGGAATCACGTCAAACTGAAGTAACCATACGTGATATTGATGAAAACGCCATGGAATTACTTATCGATTTTTGTTACACTGCTCACATTATTGTTGAGGAATCTAATGTGCAGACATTGCTGCCAGCTGCCTGCTTACTGCAATTAGTTGAAATCCAAGATATTTGCTGTGAGTTCCTTAAACGTCAATTGGATCCCACAAATTGCTTGGGCATACGCGCTTTCGCCGATACGCATTCATGTCGTGAACTTTTACGCATTGCGGACAAATTCACACAACACAACTTCCAGGAGGTAATGGAGAGTGAAGAGTTTTTGCTGCTGCCAGTTGGACAACTTGTGGATATTATTTGCAGTGATGAATTGAATGTACGTTCAGAAGAGCAGGTTTTCAATGCAGTCATGTCGTGGCTGAAATATAATGTGGCTGATCGGCGTCAGCATTTAGCACAGGTAAAGTTTGATCATATACCCTTAAAAATATAAATTATTTAAATTTTGTTTTTTAATCTAAACTAAAAAGGTACTCCAACATGTACGCTTACCGCTTTTGTCGCCGAAATTTCTTGTCGGCACTGTTGGCTCGGATTTGTTGGTGCGCTCCGATGAAGCCTGTCGTGATCTCGTCGATGAAGCTAAGAACTATTTGCTATTGCCACAGGAACGTCCACTAATGCAAGGTCCCCGCACGCGTCCACGTAAACCCACGCGTCGTGGTGAAGTCCTATTCGCTGTCGGTGGTTGGTGTTCAGGTGATGCTATTGCCTCCGTTGAAAGATTTGATCCGCAAACAAATGATTGGAAAATGGTTGCGCCGATGAGTAAACGACGCTGTGGCGTTGGCGTTGCTGTATTGAATGATCTACTTTATGCTGTTGGTGGTCATGATGGACAAAGCTACTTGAATAGCATTGAACGCTATGACCCGCAAACGAATCAATGGTCTTGTGATGTTGCGCCAACTACCTCCTGCCGTACCAGTGTTGGCGTAGCGGTTTTAGATGGATTTCTCTATGCTGTCGGTGGACAGGATGGTGTGCAATGTTTGAATCATGTTGAACGCTACGATCCCAAAGAGAATAAGTGGTCTAAGGTGAGTTGTGTTTTATACACATACATACATACATAAGCGCATTCGTTTTATGTACTTAAACTTTCTTTCTAAGCAAAAAGAAATTCTAAAATTTTATTTAAATTTTGATTTTATTTACTTCTCGAATTCAGGTAGCGCCAATGACTACGCGTCGTTTAGGTGTGGCCGTAGCCGTATTGGGTGGTTATCTCTACGCAATTGGCGGCTCCGACGGTCAATGTCCATTGAATACTGTTGAACGCTACGATCCAAGGTGAGTGCAAAAATTTGAGAATTTGTTTCTTTCGTAAAATTTACTTATCATATTTTTCTCTTTGGCAGACAAAACAAATGGTGTGCTGTCAATCCAATGTCTACGCGTCGCAAACATTTGGGTTGTGCTGTCTTCAATAACTACATCTATGCCGTCGGCGGACGTGATGATTGCATGGAATTATCTTCAGCAGAACGCTATAACCCGCATACAAATACATGGAGTCCCATCGTAGCGATGACCTCACGTCGCAGTGGTGTAAGTGTAGTTTTTTAAACGTTTAATATTTAATGTGTGTAGGCAGGATATCACCCTGACAAAGTTGCGCTCTTCTTTAATGCACCATGTGATCGTAGGGGGCACGAATTGGCTGTGAAGATAGGCAATTCGACATTATGCATGTTGTTAAAATGTTGGTATTTGGAGGAAAGTTGGTAGATCAAGGGAAAGTGGGAGAAGCATCTGAACTCCCGGTTGGTGGCGAAAAATTTTGAGATACGGGATCCTAAGGTTGGCTCCTTCCAGCCGATCGATCTCTCTTTCACCAGTGAGCCCTGCTGTTTCCATATCTGGCCTACCAGCTAGGCCCAGCTAAGAATCGACTTAAGCTAAGGAGAGTTAAATACGGGGATTCAGAATAAACTCCGACATGTTCGCCTGTTCACAAAACCCCTTAACTCTATTCATCTAACAACCCTCTCGTTTCCTAGGCATCCCAACAAGTTGTGGGCTAGCTCACATCTTTAACATACTAGGCTTCTTATTCTTGTACATAAAAGTAAGACTCTGGATACACTATTTAAATTATCTGAATTAGCCCAGTATTGTTCATGTATTTTATTTGTGTAAATAAAACAATGCAGCAAATTGAGAAAGAATGCCTAGCATTCACCTTGTGGAATGCTATCACCTTATATGAATTCGTCCTGAGCTGTTGGTTAGAGGTAAATTTCTGTCGATTAAGTTTCACAATAGAAAAATGTAACCGACGGACGTTATTCTACTGTCAATCGACATTCGCAATAGAGGTGAGAGATTTAGATATTTTTTTTATAGTTAAACTTAGACAAATCCGCTCTGTACCCAACCTGTTGCTTGCAGCAACGTTCCCACAGGTTTTATTTGATTCGATTCGATCCCCTTATTATATTTATTAAGTAATCAAGTGATTTCAACTTCAATTTTATACATTTTCCATTAGGTTGGCTTGGCCGTGGTAAATGGACAATTATATGCTGTTGGCGGTTTTGATGGCTCGGCCTACTTAAAAACTATTGAAGTTTATGATCCCGAAACAAATCAATGGCGTTTGTGTGGCTGTATGAATTACAGACGTTTAGGGGGTGGCGTTGGTGTAATGAGAGCACCACAGACTGAAAACTACATGTGGTAAGTGTTGGCACTAAAGTAGTTGCTTATTTATTTGAATTCCAAATGTATCAATTTTGTTATTTACTCCTTGTAGGATACGCAAAGATTCCGTTGTTTGATTGCATCCAGAGGTGTATTATTATTGAAATCGTGACTACGTCAAAACTATTGTGCGTTGCTGCGGTACAATTTAAGGCTTTTAAGCTTAAACTAAATTTAAAATAAGCAAAGTATAAAAGAAACCCTACAACCAATAAAAATAAAATCGAATAACCTATTTAAAATTAATTAATAATTAAAACAAATAAAAAAAAAGAACCAAAACTATTGAGCATGAATTCCATTTACAACAGATCAAATGAAATGCATTGTTTGCCGCTTGCCTGTGATGATAATGTGGATTGTGAATTTGGGCGAGATAGAGTTATGCGCTTAGCCAAATATCACATTATAAAATTTATAATAAAATATTTCCACATAGCTGTTTTAAATAGCTATATGTCCCGTGCGCTGTAACAGCAGTTGGCCGAACAAAATTGATTTCCAAAAAAATGTATAAAAGACGAAGTTGCTTATGCAGTGCACGGGGCACACACAAACCAATTAATGTTGTAATTAAATAAAATTGCAATACCATATGGAAATGGTTTATGAAAAAAAAAATAATAATTTAGTTTAAAAAAAAAAAGTTGAACGAAAATAAGGATATATAAAAATTTTAACTGCCTTCTAATTGAAAATAACAAAAAAACTAAAACACACTTAGTTTAAGACTACGATCAGTAATCTTTAGAATATACAATCCGCTAACTGCAAAAAAAAAATTAAGTGTTACACTATGCGTTTCTTTACTTTTATTTCGGTAGTCTTTCTCATGTATGTAACTATATCTTCTTTGGTTGGTATTTATATTTAAATTCAATGCTTTTCAAACTTTTACTCTTATAACCAAAAACCAAATCAACTAAAAATGAACCTGAAACTTGCACCTCCCACTCATAGTAATAAGCTAAGAAACTAAAAATATGTTAACAATTAACAAATAAATAAAATTCAAATAAGAAAAAAAATTTTATGATTACCAAAAATATGTGTTGAGCGAGTAAAAAAAAACAATTATAACATTGTACAATAAATTTATTATGTTGAAGCAAATTTGCAACATTCAACTTAACGGGACATATGTACATATGTAGGTATGTATATTTTTTATGTGTGCAAAATTTCTATGTTTAAATTTTGAGAAAGTCCTTTTGTAAAATTTTAATTTATTTTCCTAATTTCCTCAATGGATGTACACGTAGTATAAATTTATATGTATATGGAGATGTATTTGTGTAAGCATACATCATATATGCTCGTACATGTATTTGTAAACTTGTGAACATTGTTCTTTGCTGGCAAATAAACAAACAAACAAAAATGTTGATAAATAAACTAAGAGATTATTATGTGCTTTGAAAAAAAAAACACGAAATAAAAGAAAAGGACTTGGGCACAGCTGTAGTATGAGTTGCAAATGTGTTCCACTGTGAGAGTATTAACTAATACTAATAAAGTAAAAAAAACACAACCAAGACGAACTGAGAACCTCCTACTTTTTAGAAGTCAGTTAAGAAATTGACACCATTATTAAATGTATTGATGACTTATAGATACGAGGAGACAAGCCAAAGTGTGGTAAGTTGCGTAATAAAAGCTTTTACAGTTATTTGTTTTTAATAGCAATTTCTTATAAATATTTTCTACATTATAATCATTAACTTCAATATATTTCATAAGCCTGTAGATCCATAGTCCTCAAAATCATGTTATTATATCCCTGCTTTGCGAGTTAACTAAAAATAGTGTTCAGTTTGACGGTTAGTTTTGTATGGGCATCGGGTATAAAATGACTACTTCTGTTCGTCGTTTTTTTTTTGCATGTATGAAAATGCATTGCATAATTCTTTATTTTCTTGTAATACACGCACTCTTTGTTCGTTGTGCTTCACAGCTAATCCTGAAATTTGATGTATACTTTTGCTGCGGGAGAATAAACAGTACGCCTTGGATTTTTCTCATCGTTTGGAGATAACTTTTTTTCGATATGGTCAGGCATTTCTTTCTGGGTGTGTTAGAGAGCGATTAGGATAAGCACATAGTGGAGCGTCGGGCATAATGTCGATAGCAATCTTTTGCTTAGAGTTCCATTTGTTTTGATTTTTGGTTTTGAATTTAAATACTTAGCGTGGAAATAATAAAAATAGTAAAAAAAGAAATGAAGTACATATGCTGATGAATTATTTAGTGCTGATACAAGCAACAAATAAAACAAAACAATAAAAGCAAATTGTTTAGAAAAATATACCCGTCTGACTTTTTGCTCGATGTTTTTTTATCAACCCCTATTACCACGTTCGGACCAGAGAACGAAACTACTTTCGCACCGACACATAGTTTACATTTCTTATTAAAAACGTAAATGAAAATTGCTAATTGAATAATGAAAATTTTGTGTCATTCGCAATTTCAGCTGATAGATTTTTATATGCCCAAATTGGGAATCAAGGCACAATTTCGGGCTCATGGAAATAGTCTATAACACTACCTTCGAAAAAAATTATTAAAATATTTCATTTGGCCTGTTTCTTTGCAACCGACTAGCAAACGAATGCTCGAACGCGGATAAAATTTCCTTCAGTTCCAAAAGCAACTCTGTTATCATTCAGTTTCGGTTTTTTATAAGTTATATGTATGTTTAAATATGCTATGCAAATGAACACGGATTAAGTGTTAAACTGAAATCGCCCATGTATTTTCTTAGGGCTCATTCACAATAGCGCGGTTTTTTCACTTTCCAATACTACATCTCAGGTCCGATATAATTCTACCGACTTGGCTGAACTCGCATATTTTTTGGAGTTTGTGATGTTGCGTTAGATGCAAATTGTCCTACTTGGTATTCTTTTTCCAATCGCTTACAAAGAAACAGTGCTATTATTAGTTCCCGTAGCTTTTCAATAAGGTAGGTAATTCGTGTAGGGTTGGATGAAATTACTTTTCAAGATAGCATGCACTAAAATAACCAGCAAGCACTCCTTAAAATCCAAAAAGTAAATATGAATAAAACTGTGAATAGTTTATTTAAATAACTACGGCTGATTGTTAGATCAACCGAGTTCTTACTGTACTTACTGCGTTATCAGCTGGTTTTTGAAAACATTTGTATTAGCGCGCTGGCGCGCTTATTTCGTGTTTTGATTAAATATTTAGATTTTTTTATAGTATTTGCTAAATTAATATTTATGTGCTCGCAATAATGTCGTCGCGTAATTTTGTTTCGATGCAACAAAAGTATAATCGGGTAATTGTGCTGGTGGACATGGACTGTTTCTTTTGTCAAGTCGAAGAAAAACTGGATCCACAATTGAAAGGTCAACCGCTGGCAGTGGTGCAGTACAATGCTTGGCGAGGAGGCGGGTACGCTAAATTGCTAAATACTAATTACTAAATTATAAAGCTTTTGAAAAAAAATGCTTATATTCCATTTTGTTTAGCATTATAGCGGTAAATTATGCGGCGCGTGCCAAAGGTGTAACACGCCATATGCGCGGCGATGAGGCAAAGGAGCGTTGCCCTGAAATACAATTGGTAAAAGTGCCTAATATACGCGAAAAAGCCGACTTGGGCAAATATCGTGAGGCAGGAAAAGAGGTCGCAAATGTTTTGCAACGCTTCACACCGTTATTGGAGCGCGCATCTGTTGATGAAGCGTATTTGGATATAACGGAAGCGGTAAACAAGCGTTTAGGAGATATGAATGCGGTGAGTTTGCTTAGGTTTTGTATTATGTGTGATGCTTTTTTAAATGTTTAAATTTATTGTTGTCAGGGTTCATTTTTGCTTCAGCCGGAAGGGCTCACAAACACCTATGCCGTTGGTTATGAAGGTATAGGCGATTATGTAAATGTAATTACGAATCGTTTCAACGATCCCAATTCAGAGGATATCGATTTGGAATCAAGTACATTTGCACAATCGCATGATGCTGTTGAAATGGCTGCAGTTCGTCAAAGCGATATACGCTTGCTTATAGGTGCAGCCATTGCGGGAGAAGTACGCGCTGCAGTCAAGGCCGACACAGGCTATGAATGTTCCGCGGGTATAGCGCATAATAAAATACTCGCGAAATTGGCGTGCGGCATAAATAAACCGAATAAGCAAACTATTTTGCCACTAGGGCATATTCCCCAGCTTTTTCAGACGTTACCGCTTGGCAAAATACGTGGGTTGGGCGGTAAATTCGGCGAAGATATTTGTACAAGTTTGAAAATACAGTTTCTGGGTGAATTGTTACCGTACACAGAGCAGGATTTGCAGAGGAAATTTGATGAGAAGAGTGGGTAAGTTGGGCGTTAACTTTGTTTTTTTTTTTATAGGAAAATAGTAACAAAGTTCTTAATTGTTATAAATTTTTAATCTTCTAGCACTTGGCTTTATTATATATGCCGCGGCATTGATTTGGAAGCGGTTACGCCACGTTTCTATTCAAAAAGTATTGGCTGTTGCAAGAAATTTCCCGGTCGTAACAACATTACCGGCTTAAATACGCTGCGCCATTGGTTGGGTGAGCTGGCCAATGAGGTATGTGATCGCATAGAAAAGGATATGATTGAAAATAATCGTCGTGCTAAACAAATGGTAGTGAGTTTTGTACAAGAATTTGACGGTGAAGAGGTTTCAAGTTCACGTTCAGCGCCCCTGGGCGGTTACGATCAAGATACGTTAACGAAATGCAGCTTGGAAGTAATACAATCACATACCAAACAGTTTTTTAAAACAGGCAGCGCATTAGTATTAAATAATCCTATAAAATTTTTGGGAATAAGTGTGGGAAAATTTGAAACTGTACAAAGTGGACAAGGCAAATTACAGGAAATGTTTGCCAGCCTAGCAGCTAAGAAGAAAAACGAAGCCGATAATAAATTGACGCAAGAACTCAGTGTAGATAACGGTAGTATAAGTAAGGACACGCAAGTCGTCGAAGTGCCTGCGGTGAAAAAGTCGACTTTTATGCAAAACTTTTTGCGAAATGGTTGCAACGCAGGTAGCAGCAATGCAACGATTTTAAAATCGAATTCAACTCTAACTCTCGACATTTGCGAAAATAAACCGCCAAACGCTGAAAATGTGGCGTCTGATCTTACAGTTATTGGAACAATACAGCAACCAGAAAGTTCAAATAGTGATATTATTGTAACCACTCAAGCAACAGAAAAGCGCAGCTTCTTCCTGAATGCATTAAAAAAACAAAACACTAACGAAAGCCAGCGTGAACTTACCACATTTGGCGATGCTATTGCAGATGTTAATAACTCCATAACGCAAGAGCAAACTAAAAGCAGTGATATTTCAAAAAGTTTCTTTGCAAAGCTTTTAAGGAGTTCAAATGATGAGACAAACCGCCCGAAGCTGGCTGTCGAGGAAAATTTCGAGTCGTCGACATTGCAAAGTTGTGATAACGACATCGATGAATCTGCTGAGACAATGCAACAAACGCAATCTGAAACTGGCGCGCTGCCCGGCACAAACGAATACGCTTGTGATTTAATTGAAACTTCTAGTTCATCAAGAAATAAGCGTAAATACACAGCCCTACAGGACAATTCAATGCCACCCTTTCAATTAGATTCGAAAGAAGCCACAGCAACTTCACAACCCATTTCAACAGCATCCTATGAAGCAAGTTATGCCGAATTTGCGGTACCAGAATTGCGTGAAGAATTCTTGCAAATGATAAAATGTGAAATTTGCAAAGCCAATGTACCATCAGATTTGCGTTCAATGCAGTTGCATCAAGACCGTCATGTGGCCATGCAGCTAAGCCAACAATTGCGTGATGAATATCGTACAGAAGTTAAAACCCAACTGACTGCTAACAAACCGGCTACAACAACAACAACCACGACGGCAGCACCTAGCAAAAAGCCGAAGAAATCGCCCGTGCAATCAACAAAATCCGCAGGTGGTAAAAGTAGCAAAAATGGCACAAGTATAATGAAGTTTTTAAAGCCACCTACTCTTGGTGGTGCGACAGATTCGGAGCCAACTGCCGAAGTTATAAATTTAGTAGATGATACTGTGGATATGATACTTTGCAATGAATGCAATAGCCACGTAGCTGGTTTTGAGCTTCAAGCGCATAAAGATTTCCATGTTGCCAAAACGTTGCAACGTCAACTCAACATGCTGGAGGTGCGCACTGTGTCGGTTGCCAAAAAGACAAATACCTCTTGCAATAGCACATTGAATGCCACCCAGTCAAGTGTTAAAAATATCAAACCAATTACGCAATTCTTTTCACAATCGAATTGTTAGTTGTATTTTTAGAAATAATGAACAGAGAAGAATATAAAATATATCTGCTATAGTTTCTGATATTCTTACTCGGAGTGACTAAGGTAAGTGAAATGCAAGAACTTTTCCTAATAAAACTCAAAAGAAAATGAAAACTCAACAAGCATTATTTTGCGAGCAACCATAGAAATAATGAAATTATTCTTAAATTTGATGAAAAGTATAAAAATTATAAAATTTATGTTTTTTTCTCGAATGAATTGGTCTCCAAAATACAATTTTTATACCATTATACAAATTTGCACTCATACCAGTTATTTGCGGCCCCTGAAACAAATTTTTAGTTATATGTTTATATCTTTATTTATTTCTTTTATTCTCATACTCCCCAATGCTTAAACACTTACACAGCCAAACAAAATGAAGCGTCGTTCTTTTATATAACGGCATTTTCGAACATGGTGTACTCCTCAAAAAGTGGAAACATGCCATAGTGGTTGCGATACCCAAAGCAAACGGATGCTCAATATATACATAGTCCATAGTATATAGTCCGACCTCTTTACCACCTGGACGAAGGAGGTCAGGCTGGGTCTTAATATCCATATCGTTGGCACCCCCATTCCGACGGCTAATCACCCAAAGATGTTAGGGGTTACATTTGACAGTCTGCTCTCCTTCTCTGCGCATACTACCGCAATCGCCAAGAAAGTAGAGAGCTGCAACAAAGTACAGAGAGGCAACAGCCGATGAAGCTGCAGACCGGCCAGTACGCCGCATTCCGTACGGTGACGGGATGCCTGCTGATGTACCGGCGGGTACTAAGCAACATCCACAAAGAGACGGTCACTACCACTATCGACTCTCGCCTGCTCAATGCCGTAATAGGAGTCCAACCAACACCAATTGCAGATGAAGAGTCCCTGCTGCCTCGCGAGTTCCGCGCTACTCTCTCTCTGGCCCAATTAAGATCTGGATATTGTAGTAGACTTAACTGCTACCTATCCAGAATCACCCTAAGTCTAGTACTGAGTCTAGAAAGACGCGGGCAGCTGGAGTTCCTCATCTGAAACGGAAGTTGAGTGTATGCTGTCGGATCCAGAGTTCATCAGTTATTCCGGGGCTGTACTGCATTAACGCCTGTTGTTTTGCGCGCTGAGAAGGAGAGCAGGCTGTCAAAGGCGCCCACTAGGATTGCCGGGTGGTTCACCGTTGGTATGCATGTTCCATCAGCGTGGACGTCCAGATCCAGCCTGACCTCCTTCGATCATGAAGTGAATAAAGTCGCCGAGGAGTCAGTAGGAGATAAGATTAAGTTTCTGAAGAAACGATCATAGCATTATTTGCATTGCCGGTAGCCATTATCAAGCAATCATCGGCATATGAAACGGTAGTGACCTCCCTCTGTCAGCGGAGGAGGTATGGAAATATGAAGGCTGAGCAATAGTGGTTGGTGTATCAACATCGGCACGTAGCGTTGCTTGGCTTACAATTCCAACGTCTCTAGGACGGTTCTCTTACAGGAGCGGCTACAGTTTAGTCCGCGCTTTATCTGTGTGTTTAGAACATAGTTACAAAAGGAGAACTGCCCTTCCAAAACGAGGAATGTGGGTGCATTCGAATCAAAAATTAATGATGTCTAAAGTCTGATAATGGGATATGCTGCGCTTGACACCAACGAGAATAGCACAAGAACAAAAAACGGTTGTGGTTTTTAACATAAAATATATTTCATTTATTTTGCACGTATGCATTTTTGAGATAAGCATTAATTATGTTTATTGTTGTTTACTTGCATTGTTTTCATCATAATTTCAACACAGCACGTGTGTACACATCTAAGAATAATAAAAAAATCATATTTTCCAAAATAGATTATGTATCTACCGTTTATAACGGCAGCTCGTTATATCTAGGGCTCTCGATTTCTATTCGCACATTCCCGAGTATTTCGATACTACAGAAACCGAGAAATCAAGTTCTCGATACAATCCCGGGTATCGCCGTTCTCGAGTATTTATCGCGACGAGTTTATTTCAATGTTTAAAGTAAAAATAAGACAGCAAGCTCAAGTGTAAAGTGGCAAAATGCGTACAATGAAATTTCTTCTCGCTTACTCCACCTTAGCTTTCTGCCGAATAATTTTCTTCGGAATCCAAAGTTCAATTCCAGACGATGGATGCCCAGGTCTTCGCGTTGACGTACGTGCTTTGATACCTTAGGGATGACGTGGGCTAGAGCTACGGTTCCTTTAGTTTTCTTTAGTAGTGATATGATTGCTGCGGCCCTTCTACCAATCTGTGATTTTTTTCATTGACGTCGAAGACTATATTGTCAACCAGAACAAAAAATTTTGTTTGCGAGTTAATAGGAAATTTATTTTAATTTTTATAAATTCAATGGCTGCAGATAAAGTAGCCCTTGAGGTAAGCTTAAGATGACAATGTGCCATCGCAATTATTTCGATGTTCATTTATTGGTTCATACGGGTTGGCCAAATATCCTTTCACAAGAGATGTATTTAAATTGGGACTGGGAAGATATGTGCCCGTGTGCCTAATCTTCAATATCTGAGAAGTTCATGCCATTTCAGTTTCATCAATTTGAACCGTTTTACCTCATTCCGTTTCGTAAAATTTCTCAGAATTGTTGTCGGAATTCCATCATCGCCGTATCCTTTTCGAAAGAATATCGAATCATATGAAGTCTCAGCCACTTGGTCCAATTCCAGAACAAGATCTCTGGGATAACCGTTTTCTCGAATCGACATGGAATACCATGTAATGACTGTGTTCCAAGAGACGGAGTTCCATTGCAAGTATAAACCCTCTGAGTTGCACCGTATATTACAAAACGACAAGGATACCAAGCGGGATGGTGGTGGTGGGTTAGCGTTCATTACGCTCCAAATTCTGCAGCATAGTATTATCGAAAAAAATGTAATGCCGTGACAGGCGATGTTTATCTCTAAATATTTACATGCAGTTCCAATTTGGTTGCCAGATCACAGCAAGAACTTCAACCACTTATACAGGAACAATCTCCTCGTCTTGCAAGTTCAACTGCCGAGCATTTTCCCTCTATATCCCTTAGACCAGGAACCCAAATTAGGTGAAGTCTCTTTGGAAACCTCCTGCAGAGATCGACGACAGTCAAATATAAATTTTTGATTTATACGTAAAGGAAAACACTGCAGTGAACAGGTAACCGAAAGAGAGAGATTTAAATAAAATATGGCTCCGCGAGAAAATGGCAACTACTACCCTACCACTGAGTTTTCACCCATCTGGGTAGATGTCAAAACTGTCATGTGAAGTGGGATGGATTCTTCTCAACTCCAACCTGTTTGGATTTTCCATTACAAAGTTGATTTCGGAAACTAAAATCATAGCACAACGATCCGTACTATTCCAAAGAAAGCTAACAGTAGTATAGAAAGGTGATCCAGTATCTCACTTAAATGTCTCCATTAAATGAAGTACAGCAGCCCCCATATACTGTCCTCCCATATCCAAACTAGCACACGAAACTTGTTTTGCGTGGTTTTGAGCATTCCGCTTATGTAGATTATACTAGACCTTTGTACATTCGGACCAGTAGTTCGCAGTTTCGGACCAGTAGTTATGACCTCTGGCGTAGTTTTTTTTTGAACGCCTCATACGCATTACAATAATTAAAAGATATTGGTATACTTTTTGAATCGCCATAGCGGTTATTTGCAATCTATTATTTATTTTATTTCGCTTCTTTAACACTTTAAATTCTAATTCTACACATTAGAACTATAAAATGAATCACATCGGTGACAAGATGGTGTAATAGTCATCGTAGAAGTCGTGGTCGAAGTGACCGTAGTTCTTGTACTCCTCGTGGTATGGCTTGAGGGTATCATTGTGGTAGATGCTCACATCCTTGAAGTACATGTTGGGCACAAAGAAGTCAAACCCGTCAATTGGACGATCCAGTGGGTAACCGAATGGTTTCTTGTCAATGTAACGTGTACCGGAACCATCACCAGAGTAGTAGTTAGGATCGTAGTTCGAGTACTGCTCAACGGAGGCTTCGTATGAGCCAATGTAGAAGAAGAATTGCATTGGCAAACCACTTTCCCAACCCTTAGGCAAGAGAAGACGATCAGGGAAGTTAGAGTGTGATTCGCTAATTTCCAAAGGCAGTTCGTATTTGCCATCGAAGGCAGCCATCACGTTTTGATACAATTCAGTGTAGGTGGTGCGATCCTTAGCAGTCCAGATGTAGTCCTCTGATGAACGTTTGATGACATTTTCACCAGCAGCAAGTTCATAAACGAATTCATCCAATTCAACAAAGTTTTTACGGTTATCGTTTATTGAGATAAGGCGGCCGTATTCATCGAATTTTGGTCCGTAGAATGTGCGAACGATAACTTTTTGTGGTTTGTCAGATTTGACTTTCAATTCGAAGTTGAATGGCTTGTGGTTGAGACGCATTTGACGTGCGTACAACGATTTATCCCAAACGAATGAACCCTTATCGAAGTAAGTGACCAATTCACTAACAGTAGCGTCCTCGATTTCAACACCGGGGAAAACGAGTTCTTCTTTGTTGTAAGGGTGCAGTTTTTGTTGGAAGCTTTCATAGATACTAGCGATTTTCTTGTAGAAGCTGTAGAAGATAGGATCACGCATCATAGTTTCGAAATTTAACAACACATTGGGTGTTGTTTCCTGATCATTGTATTTGACGTCAGCGAAGTACATATGGCTTAGTATAGACCAGCAGCTGAGGAAGTATTTATCGAAGATGTCTACGTTGCCATGTAAATAACTGCCGATGAATTCCGCAGATTCTGGTTTGCGCAAATCGATTTTGTGACCTTCGTAGGTGGTGTAGATGCCGGATTCAATGGCGCCATTGATAAGGCTGTTACTGAATTTGTTCATAAGTTCAAAGTTGCCATAAGATTTGATTTCAAAGTAGTTATTACGGTAAGAGTAACCAACACCATTGTATGAGACTAATTCTGGATCATAACCGTATTCGTAAGCATCGTACAAAGACATTTCTGGGATTTCACCAAAACTGTTAGACAAAAGTTCATTGTAGTAGCGGGCCAAGAGTTGGTCAACATTGTAGATCCACCATTCACCATGGCGATCCTTATCCAAACCGTACGTTTTGCCATCCAAGAAGGAAGCGTAGTCCAAATTCAAATAGTACCAGTATGCGTTCCAGCCCAAATCCTCAGTGAAGTAGGACAACACTGAGTGTTCGTTGTCGATCTCAATATCAATATTGTAGTATTGTGGCAAGATTTCATAGATGGACGGAAGCATCAAACCATGGAAGTCATCACGGTGGATAACAGCCAAAGTAAGAGCATAGACGAACATGCCTTCGTTGACATTCATGCGAGCCCAGGCGACATTTTGTTGGAAGGTAGCCCAATCCTTGGCGTAGTAGAAGTAGTTGAAGAGACCATAAGCCTGTAGATTGTGAGTCCTGACCAAAGCGCCGAAATATTCACCTTGTGGCAAGAGTGCGCCCTTCTTGTAGGACATGTAGAATCTCTCCATGTATTCATCGAAGTGCTGAAATTATAAAGGATATTTGATGAATGTAAAGTTGTACTAAGTAGAAATATTGTAAAACGTTGATAATGAAATTATTCCCCAACTTACGGTATATTGCGCCTGATCGTAAATTAAATGTTGACCAAGCTTAATGTATTCCTCGAACATCAGTGGATCCTCTACGCGGTACACAATCTCAACGAGGAATTTTTGTCTCTCCAAGAATGCATGATCGGCAACGGTAACCTTGTTGGTGGGATTAATGCTGGCGGCGGCTACTAGGCCGACGAAGGCCAAAAGAATAATAGTCAACTTCATCTTCAATGTCTAAAGCCCTTTGATGATTTTCCAGCAAAGTTGGCATTTTATACCATTTTGCTTATCAGTGAACTCACTGTTCTTCTAATGGTATGCCAAAAAAGGTACGCCAAAAATGCTATTTTTTTGAATTATCTTTGCATCCAAGGTGGTGATTATAAATGATTTTAATCAACAAGATAAGTCTATTCAAAAATGTGTATGAACGATAGAAGAGCAGTAAAGTCATTGTACTGCATTTTGTAAACACTTTTCTATGCACCTTTGTGCGCAATATACTAAAACAGGTTTGTGTTATTTTTATTTCATTATTTTCATTTTCAAGTGTTCTTTGGATATGCTATATGTTCGTTTTTATATGATATCCTTAAACGTTTCGTTCTCATGTAAGATACAATTATTTTAAACATTATCATACTATAACACTATTTGTGTTGAAATGGTATTATGACTTTGGTTCGATATTTGTGAATATATGGAGAAGTGATAGATCTGTACCCAAGTATGCCAAAATCGTCAGGACGACGAGCTGCCTTGATTAAGTCATATCCATCTGTCTGTCTAAGTAAGAGATGTATATTTATTTATGTGTCTTATTATAGATATGACGCAACGGAGAGTATGAAATTTAGCGCTCCTTTTACTTATAATGAATTAACTGCACCTTTAAAGCCATCAAGATCGGATTATGACTCCCATACAACTGACTGTTCAGAAATGAGGTTTTATTTTAAAGCTCCCTCATTAAGACAACTAAAATCGGGGCATTTTGGGAATTATTTTCTTATTAGTCGTACATAGTCTATTCCGAAAATCACCAATATCGGTATCCTATAAGTTATAGCGCCCATATCACTGATTATACAGATTTGATATTTTACTCTTAACCTCCTTAATTTAACTTTAATTGTATTTTTGTGTATTAAAAACTATATTGGATCCGCCATATGCGACCCCAAAGAGTCTTTTGTACCAAGTTTTACGAAGATTTATTTTTCTTCAAACATGCTAAACATTTCGGGCGAGAAATTTTTAGTTAGTTTTCATTTACTTTTCACTTTAAAATCTAATTATGAAGTACAGTGGTGGAAGTAAGCAATTTGGTCTTCGTGCACAAATTTGTAAGTTTCTCTATTTGGTAGAATATTTTCTTATACTCTGTGATATTTTCAGTGATGGATAATTCTCGCTGAACTTTCGACGAGCGAATTTTGATCGGCTTTGCAGCCATTTCAATTGCATATATTTCGGTTTGAAAAACATAACATCACAATGATCAGGAAGCAGACCGAAAAGACGTGCTAAATTTTTTTAAAAAATATAACAAAATATTTAAATATGTATCTATACTTCGTACATCATGGTGAACTGAATGCAGAATGTGACGCCTTAAGAGTTACCGCTACTTTGATTTTGCCGATTTTGACAATTCTCAATTGCAACTAAACAAAGCTTGTTTTTTCGTTTTTTTTTCAAATATTAGTTTAGTTTGGTGTTCCTGTTATACGGGCATTTTGCCACTCTGTTTTTATAATTTTGCAGATTTATTTATTAAATCACAGTTAAAACACGTTTCTCATGAAATATTTATTGAAAGTTATTCATTCTTCTTTCTCTCGTTTACGTGTAGGCGCATTCTTGTATTCTATCATTCTTGATATTTATATTTTATAAAGAGACGATAATCAAAAAAAAAATTTTTAATTGGGTTGATGCTATCGTTAGCAGTATAAAAACCCAAGGCGTGATTACAAAAAAAAAAAACAATCAGACATTGCGCTTATCAAAATAAGTGAATTTTGTTTTACAATCAAGAGCAAACGGTGATTACTTGAGTGATGACCAGCCACAATGCTCCTTTCAAGAGCGCAAACACCTAGTCCAAAGCGCAAGCAAACGAAATGCATATGTATGGCTGAAAACGTCCTACCAAAGATGACAATGAATACCTCGGCGAACAACTGGCATATAAAATGGTGAGATGCCGGACACGTACCCCCGAATAATAGCTGGCTAAATCAGTGCGATTATACTATACGGTATATGTAATTCTTTTTCTTTCGAAACAATTCATTGTCTATGTTTAAATTTTATTCAAGGAAAACTATGATGAGACCACTTTAAAGAGTTTGTCAAAAAAGTAAGTTATTGTATTAATTTCTACGTTTTAATTCATAGTGGGCGTGTGTTGAGCGTGCAACAATAAAAATGTACACTAATAAATTACATACACAATGGCAGAGATAATCGGTGAGAATTACGACAAACACATACTTTTGACATTCAGTCCAGCAAGCGAATTCACTCAGCTGCTTTCCAACACCACCGCACTTATATGAATTTGCCTCGTACGCGCATATGCTTTGATCATATTTGTAAATATCTTGATAATAACATCAAATCTTTTACGGAAATTGTTTTCTTTTTCGTAAAATGCTAATTTTTTAAGTTGTTAATTTATTTAATTGAATTAATTTTGTATGTTGTTTTTTGTAATTTCTTATGTGGTTCTCGTTTTTTCTAATAGGACAATTTTTTTTTTATATTATAATAATTTCAAGAATCCCCAGTGTTCATTTTATCTTAGTGGCACAGGATTACCGAGATTAAAAAGAAGCTGCCACAATACTAAGCTCGATACTTCACCTTCATTCTTCTGTTTTTTACTTAATATAAAAATCTCGAAAAACTTAGAAAAATCAACCTTTTAAGCGCCTTTAATGTCGTCAATCCCTCAAACGAGACAATTACGAAGTAAGTGCTTTTGTCGACATCTTCTTTTCTCGGTATCGTGATAATTTCGGGAGCGATGGACTTCCTTTTATAAATATAAATTTTAAAAATAATAATATAAATATTCCCATTTATGAAAAAACATTATTTGTATCAACCTTTACTCTGTTCTTCAAGAGTCCTTTATTGCAATTTGTTTTTTCTAATGGCTTATGGTGGAATACAACTGAAAAACGGTTGAATGTATTTACAAATTACATTTAACAAAATGTGGAAGTCATTAGGGATTGCCTTGGTACTATCGCGACCGTTTACCTTTTCTTCAATACTCTCAAAATAATGGCAATTTTAGAAAAAAGCATGAACGGCTCTGATGATTGTTCGAACTTTTTCCGTTTGATTTCAAAGCTTTGAATGAACGCAGGACTGACGAAAAATGTGTAAAAATATTGAAATGATGATGCTATGGATTTTAAATTTGTTATAAGGTTTTATTCTGTTAACATTGTCCACTAGCTTTCGTTGCCATGCAGTCGACAATTTCAGAAAATTAATTTAGATTCAGCGCAAGCTATAGATCGAGGCGAAAGAATTTAAATTAGCAGCATCTCTTGAAACTGAGGCTAGGCTCTTGACCGGATCGGTCTTCATTCGAAAGAATAAAGCTTGCAATTAACCCCACTCATTTAAAAGCTTACTTTGAAACGGTTGATGGTCATAAAAGTTTCCGTCTTTGCAGTGTTCTAAAAACAGCCAGAATGGAATTTTCTTCATATCTATTTACTATAATGATTCGAGAATATTTTTGCTCTAGGGTGCCTCCTTACCCTAACTAAATTTCCACCAGTCATGAAGTCGGCTATGACCTCTGGCGTAAGTTTTATGACGGGCGCATATGTATGACAATAATTAAAATATATTGGTAAACTTTTTGAATTCTATGGCTGTTATTTGCAATCTATTATTTATTTTATTTCGCTTCTTTAACACTTAAAATACTATTTCTACACATTAGGGCTACAAAATGAATTCTATTGGTGACAAGATTTTTATTGAGTTTATTCTAACGCCACAGCGACCCTGTGAGTTACTGGAAGTACTTGGTGTAATAGTCATCGTAGAAGTCGTAGTCGAAGTGACCGTAGTTCTTGTACTCCTCGTAGTATGGCTTGAGGGTATCATTGTGGTAGATGCTCACATCCTTGAAGTACATGTTGGGCACAAAGAAGTCAAACACGTCAATTGGACGATCCAGTGGGTAACCGAATGGTTTGTCCTCAATGTAACGTGTACCGGAACCAATACCAGCAGAGTAAGTAGGATCAAAGTTCGAGTGCTGCTCAACGGGAGTTTCGTATGATCCAATGTAGAAGAAGAATTGCACAGGGTAACCACTCTCCCAACCCTTAGGTAAGAGAAGACGATTTGGGAAGTTAGAGTGTGGCTCGCTAATGTCCAAAGGCAGTTCGTATTTGCCATCGTAGGCGGCCATCACGTATTGATATAATTCAGTGTAGGTGGTGCGATCCTTAGCAGTCCAGATGTAGTCCTCTGATGAACGTTTGATGACATTTTCGCCAGCAGCAAGTTCATAAACGAATTCATCCAATTCAACAAAGTTTTTACGGTTATCGTTTATTGAGATAAGGCGGCCGTATTCATCGAATTTTGGTCCGTAGAATGTGCGAACGATAACTTTTTGTGGTTTGTCAGATTTGACTTTCAATTCGAAGTTGAATGGCTTGTGGTTGAGACGCATTTGACGTGCGTACAACGATTTATCCCAAACGAATGAACCCTCATCGAAGACCATTTTCTCGTTCATTAAGTTGGTAACATCGAAGTCTACCAAATCGAAGTAAGTGACCAATTCACTGACTTTGACATCCTCGATTTCAACACCGGGGAAAACGAGTTCTTCTTTGTTGTAAGTAGGGAGATTATGTTGGTAGTATACATAGACATCGATGATTCTCTTGTAGAGGCTGTAGAAGATAGGATCACGCATCATGGTTTCGAAATTCAACATCACATTGGGTAGAACTTGATGATCATTGTATTCGACATCAGCGACGTACATATGGGTCAGTAAATACCAAGAGGTGAGGAAGTATTTGTCGTAGACGTCTACGTTGCCTTGCAAGTAACTACCGATGAATTCGATAGCTTCTGGTTTGCGCATATCGATTTTGTTTCCGTCGCTGGTGGTGTACGTTCCGGATTCAATGATACCGAAGATACGTTTGTAAGCACCATGGATTTTGTTCAATACATCGAAGTTGCCATAAGTTTGGATTTCGAAATAGTTCTTACGGTAACTGTAACCAACACCGTTATACGAAACCAATTCAGGATCATAACCGTATTCGTAAGCATCGTACCAAGACATTTCTGGAATTTCACCAAAACCGTTAGACAAACGTTCATTGTAGTAGCGGGCCAAGAGTTGGTCAACATTATAGATCCACCATTCACCACGGCGATCCTTATCCAAACCGTACGTTTTGCCATCCAAGAAGGAAGCGTAGTCCAAATTCAAATAGTACCAGTAAGCGTTCCAGCCCAAATCCTCAGTGAAGTAGGACAACACTGAGTGTTCGTTGTAGATCTCAATATCACGGGTGTAGTCAACGGGATGCCAGAAAATGTCGATGTTCTTCATGAGTGATACATATTTGTCGTTAGAAACAAATTCGTAGGTGTTTTCGCGAAGTGGATAGCTCTGCTCTGCAGCATACCAGTTTTCACCCAAACCCATAAGTTTCCACCATTGGTAGGTCTTGAAGTCCTTGACATAGAAGTAGTCATCGTTGTAGTATTTGGTGTTCTTGTGGTAGATATCGTTAAACTCCTTTTCGTATTGAATGTATTTGCTCCATGTGTTGTAGTCGAATTTCTCAGCAGCGTAAATAAATTTGCTGTTGAAGAAGTATTGTGGCAAGATTTCATAGATGGACGGAAGCATCAAACCATGGAAGTCATCGCGGTGGATAACAGCCAAAGTAAGAGCATAGACGAACATGCCTTCGTTGACATTCATGCGAGCCCAGGCGACATTTTGTTGGAAGGTAGCCCAATCCTTGGCGTAGTAGAAGAAGTTGAAGAGACCATAAGCCTGTAGGTTGTGAGTCCTGACCAAAGCGCCGAAATATTCACCTTGTGGCAAGAGTGCGCCCTTCTTGTAGGACATGTAGAATCTCTCCATGTATTCATCGAAGTGCTGAAATTATAAAGGATATTTGATGAATGTAAAGTTGTACTAAGTAGAAATATTGTAAAACGTTGATAATAAAATTATTCCCCAACTTACGGTATATTGCGCCTGATCGTAAATTAAATGTTGGCCAAGCTTAATGTATTCCTCGAACATCAGTGGATCCTCTACGCGGTATACAATCTCAAGGAGGAATTTTTGTTTCTCCAAGAATGCATGATCGGCAACGGTAACCTTGTTAGTGGAATTAATGCTAGCGGCGGCTACTAGGCCGACGAGGGCCAAAAGAATAAAAGTCAACTTCATCTTGACAACTGCTTCGGATTAGATACACTGCTCCAATGCCTAAAGACTGTTGATCTTCTGCCAGCGAAGGTGGCTTTATATACCATTTTGCTTATCAGTGAATGCACTGCTCTTCTAATGGTTTGCCAAAAAAGCTATTTATTTTGAATGACCTTTGTGACTTTTGAATTTAATTTTCATACTCGTAAGGTGCGCAAAATATATAGCTATGATTAATTGATGTATATTGAATACGCTGTAAATAATAGAGGCGGCTTTAATGTAAGATTAATCTACTTAGCCGTTAAGTGAAACCAAAACATTTTCAGGGCTTTTCTTTAAGCGACTATAAAGTGATGAAAATAGGAATTTAGTATTTATGTACATGAAATAAAATCCTTAGACCAAAATAGAATTTGCTTGAAGATGAACCGTATGAAAATTGTATGGGCTATGACAGGTTAATTTTATTATATTTATTCAAAAACACTTGAACTGAGTTCTAGCTGCTGTATTCTATGTACCTTTCTATGAAAAATGCTATAGAAGATATGGGCAATATCGGATTAACTTGGTGGTTTTACTTTAGCTATTAACAGATTTTTTAAGGGGGTCCTGTCTTAGCTGTCTAATTCTTTGGAGAAGTATTTTGTGTTCATACAGAAAGTTTCTCCATTTGCTATTAGTAGCCGTACTAGTTTTTTTCTCTTACTTACTTACTTACTTACTGTCGATATAGAAACTTTGTCGTCCCTCGACGGATAATGGCAAATCTCCGAGTGCACTTCTGCTATCTATTTTCTGAAAAAGCTATCAAAAAAGCCATCTGACGTTTGGAGTCGGTATAAAATAGTACGCCCCACAATTTGTGGTACAATAATGTGACTCCCGCCACAAAACTAATACGGCTATAGAAAATGACGTTGAGCAATACCACCAGCTCCGTCAGAATCGGGAAGGACCTCTCCCAGCCATTTGAAACCAAACGAGGGTCAAGGTTTCAGACAGGTTGACTCTCTTTCGTGCGACCTCTTTAACTTTATGTTAGAAGAGATAATTCGAGCTGCAGAATTGTACCGTTCAGGAGCCATATTTTACGTGCCATAGAACGTGCAACTTCTGGCGTATCCTGATAATATCGATATCATCGGTCTCAACAACCGCACCGGTAAATCTGCTTTCTCCAAGCTGGATAAAGAAGCGAAGCGAATTGGTCTGGAGGTGAACGAGTGCAAAACTAAGTACCTCCTGTCATCAAATAAACAGTCAGCGCTTTGATGACAGGAGGAACTTAGTTTTGCCTCGGTTTTCGTTTTGGCTCCCGCATCACTGTTGACAATTACAATTTCGAAAAAGTGGAGGAATTCGTTTATCTGGGGAAAAGCTGAGTAGGCAACTGTGCAGTAAAGCCGTCTCTCCACGAATCAAATCCACACTCTATAAGTCTCTCATCATGGCCATGCTATTGTATGGCGCAGAGATATGGACGCTGTCAGCATCGGATAAGATGGTCCTTGGTGTGTTCGAGAGAAAGATTCTCCGTAAGATTTATGGACCTTTACGCCTTTGCGACAGCGAATATCGCAGACGATGGAACGACGAGCTGTATGAGCTTTACGAAAATGTTCCAGCTCTGAAAGTATTCAACGCGGTACCAGCTGGTGGTGCCAAAGGAGACGACGGCCTCCTCTGCGTTATGAAGACCAAGTGAAAAAGGACGACGTCACTTGGTATTTCCTATTGGCGCCAGTTAGCTGGGAGAATGAGTGGCGCAATTTGTTTAGCTCGACCAAAATCTTTTAAGTAAGACCTTTCTGTACCAAGTTTTACGAAAACTTATTAGTTTATATTTTATTATCCGCCATATTAGATCCACTATTTCGAATTTTTGACATATGATTTTAGATTCGTAATCAGGCACCCCAAAAACAATGGTTAGCGTAATTAAAAGTTAAAAGTTTCTCGTATACTAGGAGTTATTAATTTTGGATAAAATCTAGAGCCTGGCTCACTGTACTTTGGTTGGAGATATAAGTAGCTGCCCTGCTACTGATGCTAAATATTTCAGACGAGAAATTTATAGTTAGTTTGCATTTTAAAATGCCGTTTTAATAATGACAACCAGCGTTGTAAATCAGGCGTTCCTGCAAATTGGTCTTCGTACACAAATTTGCAAGTTTCTCTTTTTGGGAAAATATTTTTTTTTACTCTCTGATATTTTGAGTGATGGCTAATTCTTTCTGGACTTTCGACGAACAAACCTGATGTACCTAAGCAGCAAATTATTATTATTAATATTATTAGAGCACAGCTTGACAGAAGCGAATTTCAAAAGGCATAGACCAATTATGCTCATCGGATTTGCTGCCATTTAAATTGCATAGATCTCTACTTGCAAAACATTACATCACAACGATCAGGAAGCGCGCGAGTTTCACTCAAAAAGTTGTTGTGCCTTATCTTGTGCCATTCTTTACATAGACAAATATTGTACTTGTTCGAATAGGGCTTCCAAGCAAAAAAACAGGATTCTCATCTTTAAAGAGCGGTACAAGATAAGGGACCATCTGCCAATTTTCTTTATTAAAAACGCAACATAATCAAATAAATTTTTTGTTCTGGTCAACAGTCGTTTATATTTTTGTTGTGCTAGACGGAACAGATGTGCTAAAATATACATATTTGTGATTTTATCAAAATATATGTATATGTACATATAGGCATATAAAATAAGTATACATAAATCGTACATAAAGCATCTCTTATCAATAAAGGAGAAGAAAAACAATTTTTTAAAGTACCCAATGCAAGTACCCAAGGCCTTGATTAATTGTTTGTCAAAAGTGATATGTGTGTATGTATGTAGTAGCGTAATATATTGTCAATTTATTTATTTTTAATTTATTTTTAATATTTGTTTAAATAAAAATTTAGCTAAATTTATAATAAGAAAAAAAAAATCATATAATTAAATATTATTTAAAAACTTCGTGTGCAAGTTTCAAGGGACTCAAAATTTTCGCAGATTTTGGATAATATTTGATTTTTCTTGATGGTATTTCTTCCATATGCCAAAAGCTTACATTACAGTCAATAAAAAAATTCACTAAGAATCAGTGGGGTTTTCCAGCCATTTCAAACTTGCAATTTATTGTAGTAAAATATTTAGTCTTGCCGTAAATTCGGTTACAAAGTTTACTATGCTTAGAGCGAGGACAAATTCGCAGAAAAAAGTGTCATTATTTTTTATTTATTATATAAGTAATTTGCATGCGGTGTCTACTCAAAGATAACAATCAAAGTGTGGAAAAGAGCAGGTGAAAGTTATGAGCTTCTCAAAAAATTTAATACTTCGAAAATGTTTTGTTTTATTGATCGTTTTTCCCAAACATATACCGTTGATGGCAGAAAAAGAGTTGGTCATCGTCGGGTGGTTCGAACCAATTCAGCCATAAAAACTTTTCGCGAACGCTTTCGCAGAAATTCTCTTAGAGAACAGAAAATTATGTCAAGGGAAATGAATATATAAACCAGATCAATGCCACGACTTATTCGAGATAATCTACACATGAAAGCCTAACGTCGGTCAACTGGTTATCTTCTGACAACACGCTTGAAACAAATTAGGCCCAACAGATGCAAGTGGCTTCAGTGGCACGTGGCCAACGGCCATAATAAGCATCCTTTTTACAGATAAGAAAATTTTCATTGCTGAAGAAGTTTTTAATAAGCAAAGCGACCAAATTGATTGTAAGGGTTTGGTGGGGAGTCTCCTGTAAAGGCGTTACTTCTCTTCACTTCTATGAAAAAGGTGTTAAAACTCAGGCAAAAGTGTAGCAACTGGGTGTTTTAGAAGTCATGGTAAAGCAGTTAAGCAATACTCTCTTCGATGGAGAGCATTGGATCTTCCAGTAACATTCTGCTCCAGCACACAAGGTCAAAACCACCCAGCAGTGACTTAAAAGCAATATTCCTGGTTTCATAGCTGCAGATGATTGGCCGTCTGGAAGTCCAGATTTGAATCCATTGTACTACAGTTTGTGATCAGAGTTGGACTGTCGAATACCCATAGAAATTTAGAGAGTCTCAAAAATCTTTGTTTCGAGCAGCGTCGTCAATACCAATAGAAACTGAACGTGCTGCTATTGATCAATGGCCGAATCGTTTGAGGGCTTGTGTGAAAGCAAAAAGTGACCATTTCGCAAATACATCACTCGATGCCACTGTGACCAGGAATCCCAATTTTGTGAAGTGGTTTTGACCATCTCCTGCAGAGTTCGGTGACAGTCCAGAACATTTTTTGAATTATACGAATCAGAGCCGAAACTTGACAGCTTGAAAAACGCAGGGCAGATAATCGAAGTAGAGAGGTTCAAAAGTGGAGTCCACGAGAAAAAGCCTACCCTGCCACTGAGTTGCCACCCATTCGTGTACATGTCAAAACTGAACAGTGGAGTGGGGTGGTTTCTTCTCCTCTCCCCCTGTTTGGGATTTTATTATTACAAAATTTCTTTCGGAAACCAAAATCATAGCACAACGATCCATATTATTCGAAAGAAAGCTATTCATCTTTAGTACATATAGAAAGGTGGGCCACGGGATGAGTCTCCCACTTATATGTCTCCCTGAAAAACGAAGGACAGCAACGGTCGCCATATAACTGTCCTGCCAGATCCAAAATAGCATACGAAACTTGTTTTGCGTGGTTTTGAGCGTTCCGCATATGTAGATTATACTAGACCTTTGTACCTTGGAGAGCAGGTTTGGACCAGTAGTTGACAGACCAACTCGGTTATGACCTATAGCGTAATTTGTTTTTGGTTCGCACATGTATTACAATAATTAAAAGATATTGGTATACTTTCTGAATCGCCATAGCGATTATTTTCATTCTATTATTTATTTTATTTTGCTTCTTTAACACTTAAAATTCTAATTTAACACATTAGGAAAACAAATGCATCCATCGGTGACATGATTTTTATTGAGTTTGTTCCGTAGTCACAGCAACTCTATGATTTAATGAAAGTACTTGGTGTAATATTCATCGTAGAAGTCGTAGTCGAAGTGACCGTAGTTCTTGTACTCCTCGTAGTATTGCTTGAGGGTATCTTTGTGGTAGATGCTCACATCCTTGAAGTACATGTTGGGCACAAAGAATTCAAATACATCAACTGGACGGTCGAGTGGATAAGCGAATGGTTTGTTGTCAATGTAACGTGTACCGGAACCAACACCAGAGTAGTAGCTAGGATCGTAGTTCGAGTACTGCTCAACGGAGGCTTCGTATGAGCCAATGTAGAAGAAGAATTGCATTGGCAAACCACTTTCCCAACCCTTAGGCAAGAGAAGACGATCAGGGAAGTTAGAGTGTGGTTCGCTAATGTCCAAAGGCAGTTCGTATTTGCCATCGTAGGCAGCCATCACGTATTGATACAATTCCGTGTAGGTGGTGCGATCCTTAGCAGTCCAGATGTAGTCCTCTGATGAACGTTTGATGACATTTTCGCCAGCAGCAAGTTCATAAACGAATTCATCCAATTCAACAAAGTTTTTACGGTTATCGTTTATTGAGATAAGGCGTCCGTACTCATCGAATTTTGGTCCGTAGAATGTGCGAATGATAACCTTTTGTGGCTTGTCAGATTTGACTTTCAATTCGAAGTTGAATGGCTTGTGGTTGAGACGCATTTGACGTGCGTACAACGATTTATCCCAAACGAATGAACCCTCATCGAAGACCATTTTGTCGTTCATTAAGTTGGTAACATCGAAGTCAACCAAATCGAAGTAAGTGACCAATTCACTAACAGTGACGTCCTCGATTTCAACACCGGGGAAAACGAGTTCTTCTTTGTTGTAAGGGTGCAGTTTTTGTTGGAAGCTTTCATAGATACTAGCGATTTTCTTGTAGAAGCTGTAGAAGATAGGATCACGCATCATAGTTTCGAAATTCAACAACACATTGGGTGTTGTTTCGTGATCATTGTATTTGACGTCAGCGAAGTACATATGGCTTAGTATAGACCAGGAGCTGAGGAAGTATTTATCGAAGATGTCTACGTTGCCTTGTAAATAACTGCCGATGAATTCCACAGATTCTGGCTTGTGCAAATCGATTTTGTGACCTTCGTAGGTGGTGTAGATGCCGGATTCAATGGCGCCATTGATAAGGCTGTAAGCGTTACGGAATTTGTTCACAAGTTCAAAGTTGCCATAAGATTTGATATCAAAGTAGTTCTGACGGTAAGAGTAACCAACACCATTGTATGAGACCAATTCTGGATCATAACCGTATTCAAAAGCAATGTACGAGGAGAATTGTGGAATTTCACCAAAACCGTGAGACAAACGTTCCAAGTAGTAGCGGGCCAACAGTTGGTCAACATTATAGATCCACCATGCACCACGGCGATCCTTATCCAAACCGTACGTTTTGCCATCCAAGAAGGAAGCGTAGTCCAAATTCAAATAGTACCAGTATGCGTTCCAGCCCAAATCCTCTGTGAAGTAGGACAATACTGAGTGTTCGTTGTAGATCTCAATATCGCGGGTGTAGTCAACGGGATGCCAGAAAATGTCGATGTTCTTCATGAGTGATACATATTTGTCGTTAGAAACAAATTCGTAGGTGTTTTCGCGAAGTGGATAGCTCTGCTCTGCAGTATACCAGTTTTCACCCAGACCCATAAGTTTCCACCATTGGTAGGTCTTGAAGTCCTTGACATAGAAGTAGTCATCGTTGTAGTATTTGGTGTTCTTGTGGTAGATATCGTTAAACTCCTTTTCGTATTGAATGTATTTGCTCCATGTGTTGTAGTCGAATTTCTCAGCAGCGTAAATAAATTTGCTGTTGAAGAAGTATTGTGGCAAGATTTCATAGATGGACGGAAGCATCAAACCATGGAAGTCATCGCGGTGGATAACAGCCAAAGTAAGAGCATAGACGAACATGCCTTCGTTGACATTCATGCGAGCCCAGGCGACATTTTGTTGGAAGGTAGCCCAATCCTTGGCGTAGTAGAAGAAGTTGAAGAGACCATAAGCCTGTAGGTTGTGAGTCCTGACCAAAGCGCCGAAATATTCACCTTGTGGCAAGAGTGCGCCCTTCTTGTAGGACATGTAGAATCTCTCCATGTATTCATCGAAGTGCTGAAATTATAAAGGATATTTGATGAATGTAAAGTTGTACTAAGTAGAAATATTGTAAAACGTTGATAATAAAATTATTCCCCAACTTACGGTATATTGCGCCTGATCGTAGATTAAGTGTTGGCCAAGCTTAATGTATTCCTCGAACATCAGTGGATCCTCTACGCGGTACACAATCTCAAGGAGGAATTTTTGTTTCTCCAAGAATGCATGATCGGCAACGGTAACCTTGTTAGTGGAATTAATGCTAGCGGCGGCTACTAGGCCGACGAGGGCCAAAAGAACAATAGTCAACTTCATCTTGAAAACTGCTTCGGATTAGATACACTGCTCCAATGCCTAAAGACTGTTGATCTTCTGCCAGCGAAGGTGGCTTTATATACCATTTTGCTTATCAGTGAATGCACTGCTCTTCTAATGGTTTGCCAAAAAAGCTATTTATTTTGAATGACCTTTATGGTCAATGTGGTGATTATGTGCAATGCATTATTAAAAAAAAAGAAGAAAATGCTAAATTTTATATTTAATTTTCATAAGGTGAGCTAAATATGTATGCTGTGTATGTTAATCTGAGTTGACTACGCTTTTAATATAATAGGCGACTTTAATGCAAGATTCATCTACTTAGCCGTTAAGTGAAACCAAAGCATTTTCAGGGCTTTTCTTTGGCCAACTGCTATAAAGTGATGAAAATAGGAATTTAATATTCATGTATTAAATATAGAATCTTTAGATCAATACTAATATTTTCATATTTACAGACAATTCTATTCCAAATGCTTTAGCAAATACATATGATACATGTATCACAAAGGGTTAATTTATTTGTTTACACCTTTTTTGACATCACAGTCACTTATGAGAGAGTTCGATTGGGTTGCCATTTCTACCTTGTTGAATATACCTTGTACAAAATTACAAGCTCATACACAGAAGTATTGGGAGTAGAGTTCAAAATTAATGATGTCCAAAGTCTGATAACGGGATATGCTGCGCTTGACACCAGCGAAAAAAACCTGATTTTTATATTTTTGAAATATATTTCATTCTTTTTGCACGTATGCTATTATTTTTATTAATTATGTTTATTGTTGTTTATTTGCATTATTTTCATCATAATATCAACACAACACGTTTTTAAACATGTTAAAAGAAAAAAAACAACATATTTTTCAAAATAGATGATGTACTTTTTTTTACTTTACTTTAGCTATTTTACCGTTTATTATGGCATTTTGACTTAATTTCTTACTCCACTTTATTCGTTCTCACAAATAACACTGATGCACAAAAATTACTTAAATAAAAGTTAATTAAAATAGCAACGGTTATTTTGTATCATGGCCCTCATTTTTTTTGCAACAAAATTTAAGTAAAATTTAATAAAATACACCTAAGTACTGCGTTTAATAAAAAAAAATCAATAATCTTTTAATTTTATTTATGACTTTCGGGAATATTTAACATTTATTTTTATTTTTATTATTCTAAAGTGGTCAGCTAATATATATGGACTCCATTTGCCCTGGTATTGTTTGCATATAATAAATATATCCTGATAAACCGCACACCGTTTTCGTCACTAACGATGCCCAAATTTCTAGCAAAAATGTTTAATCTGTGTATAATATGTACATATGTATATCTCGAGCGACATATTGCATCCCATATTCCTGTAGGCTGTTGACAGGTTGCTGAACATCTTTTCATAGTTTTTGGCTTTGTGGTTTCCAAGAAAAGTCCAAAATCCATTAAATTTACTGAGATTCAAATCACGTATCAAGTCATTGAGATCGTTTTGGTAAATAAAAATGAGGTTCTTTATTCGAGATATTGGGTTCAAAATGCGGATCATTTGAATCAGAAAACTCGAACACGTTATGCTGACACTGAGTACACTACACATACTCGGCGCCTCTTATTACGATGAGTAGGAACAACAACAACACAAAAAATACCGCTTTAATGTCAATAATAATTTGACGTTAATTTCTCAGAACCCTACTTTGTTAAACAAAGTATGGGTAATCAATTTTTAAGGAAATCTGTGTCTTTTATCAGTGTAATTTTTTTTTTGAAATCAGAGGATTTTTAGGCTATAATTCAATATAATAGTATTATTAATTCTAGAATATGTATAATGCGGTATTTATTTGGGTTAAAAAATAAGTTATTCGTAACACAGCACGCTTCAATTTTTTTTAGATTAACTTGAAGATTATTACTGTCTGACAAATCTCTAACTCTTAGAAACATATTGACATCATCCGCGAATATTAAACGCTTGGCAAATACGAATTGGCCTGACGTCATTAAAAAAAACGAAAAATAATAGAGGCCCACCGCGAGTACATCTCGGAATTGCTGATCAAGCGTCAAATAATGAATTTTTTTAGCCATGTGGTTTTCATGAAGAATTTAGATATGTATGTTTTAAAAATGATTTCGGGCAAGTGACCGCCGTGGTTGGGTCGAGAGGCCCAATTTTCGACCACTTTTTGCGGCAATTAAGGCCGTATGTCAGCAATAACTCGCCGAATATTCTCATCCAATGCGTCAATTTCCTGCGTAGACAAGCGAGTTTTCATCGCACGATCTTGGAGATCACTGCACAGGCCCTAACTTGTGGCTTGTGGATTATCAACACTCCAAATGCGACAATTTTGTTTATTAATGTACCCATCCAACCAAAAGTGAGCTTCATCGCTGAACAAAATTTGTTGATGAAAATTGAGATCGGTGGGTGGCCATCTCGTTTTGGGCCCATTAATCGTACGTGTGATGTGCTTGACGGTCGTTCGGTTTCAATTCTTGCACGAGTTGGATTTTGTAAGCCCGCAAATCAAGATCCTTTCACAAAATCTCCCATAAAGTGGATGGGCACAGCTCCAATTGTTGCGCGCGATGGCGAATGGACTCATTCGGGTCTTCTTCGATACTCTGATCCACAGCAGCAATAGCGTCTTCGGTGCGCACTGTACGGCGTCTCTGAGGAAGCACATTATCCACTTGAGTAAACGAGTTGCAAAATTAATCAATGGTCTCGAATTACCGTCTCTGCTGGGCGATTATGTCGACCGATATTGGATGCAGCGCGCTATGCGTCCGTGAACCGAGCGATTATTTTGGTTATAAATATACACGGTTTGCAAGCGTTGCTCTGGAGTAAGTCTGTTCGTTATGAAATGGCAAACCAAACTCGAGATTTATCGGAGATTAAGACTAAGGCAATCGACGTTCGATCTTCGTTGGTTATTGACCTTCGAAAATCGAATTTCAAATTCAAATTATGAGCTGTGAAACTCTGTTAAAATTTTCGTTCCGCAGCGTATTTTCTGTCGAATACGGTATCGTTGAATCACTGGGTCGGAAAATTTCAAAAAATGTAAAAAAATATGTGATTGTTTTTTTTTAGATGTCAATCACTATTTTTGCTAATTTTGTGCAAGTCTAAGGTCGTAATTACTAAAAAACCCTTGCAAAGGCTAGTTTCACTGATGGAACAAGATATTATTTAGTTTTAATATCAGCTGATAGAAATAGAGGCGCGAAGTTCTAATTAAAGTAAGGTCAGCTGCTAAGTCAAATTAAGCCTTCAAAAATTTTAAAGGTGACTAATCCAAAAAAGCTGGCGTTAAAGTCAAATTAAGCCTTGACAAATTTTAAAGGCGACTAGTCCAACAAAGGTGGTATTAAAGTCAAATTAAGCCTTAAAAGACTTTATTTTTAATAAGGGCCTATGATGGCGTATCCTTAGAATTCCATTTATGACAGACATAGAAAAAAGCTTGAAGCAAACAGTCGTAGATCGCGAGGACGCTAATATGTAGCGGATAGTTTGGAAAGATTCAGTTTCATATGATGGGTTGAATTGTTCACCATATTATACCATAAAGGTTTTCCATACACTAGCCAAAAACAAAGACGATGAATGTCCCCAGGCAGCAGTAGCTCTTAACAAATGCTTCTACTCGGACGATTGGTTAAGTGGCGCAGATACCATTGAAGAGCTTTACAATGACAACAAAAACTTCACGAATTGTTACGTCGTGACGGATTTACCCTTACAAAATGGAACTGTAACTCATCGGATTACTTGCAAGAGATAAGTGGTAAAAACTGTGAACATGACAATTAGTGTGATTTAAGCTTTGAACGTAATACCAAAGAGCTACGTATCAACTGGTCATACAAAGAGGGTACACCGCCAAAGAAAATCCAGCCTCCTCTAAAATTACTAAGAGACATCAACTTTCCGACACTGCAAGAGCTTATGGTCCCTCATGTCTACCTTCACCAGAGATTATAACGGGAAAGCGTATGTGTCAAGACTAATGGTGACGTGGTTGTGTGTGGGATGACCCACTACTTGAAACCCTCCAGAGGGAATGGCAGAGATTTCATTCAAAACTTGATTAGACAGACCAAAGTTCATCTCTGGACTCTCTCAACAACTGACTCCTATGACCATCTCCATATATTTTGCCAACAACAACTCTATCCGCAAAAGTTCTGAATGGTATTCAATGACAGGTAACGAGAACGTTTTACTGGTGTGATTCCAATGCTGTGGTTGGTTGGATTCGCTCCAATCCCGGGCAAAAGTAATATATCGCTAGTTGAGTAATAAATCCGACTGATGTTGCTTCTCGCGGCATTTTAGTATTTGGTGGATGGGACCATCCTGGCTATATAAGGATGAAAGCATTTCGCGACATTGTATTTCGGTTGAGCACACGGTCTCAGCAGATGACGACGACGTGAAGTCAGCCTCGCTTTCGACTGTATCCCAGTAGATGAGTGATGGTTGGACTTTGAACTATTACTCCCGTTTACATAAATTACTTAACGTTACAGCTTGGGGTCTACACTTCATCAAATCTGTTATGAAACAGGATCGCGAGACAACTTGGTACTTTACCCCTTCCGAACGAAAAAAACCAAGCAATTTCAGGGAAGATTCGTACAAAATATCAAATTTTCCAATGAAATTTCTCGCGCTCATCAGGGAAAACTTTTAAAATTAAATTCGTGAATTGATGAACACGGAATTCTACGGTTGAAATCAAAATCAGCATACATATTTAAGAAATTTTGTTCTCCATAGCAGCACTTATTGTATTTGTAGAGGATATTATGAAATCTTATATTTGTAGATCTATGATTTCTGGCATATCCATTGGCATACTACATAGTATCTGCTACATGTCTTATCTCTAATATGATACCCACACCTCTTACTCCCACTATTAATTTATAATTAAAAGTAATTATTTTTACACTTTTTGAATTGCACTAGCAATTGGCAGTAATTTATTGTTTCCTTCTTTAACACTTATGTTACTAATTACAACATTTGATGGTGACAATATTTAACAATTTTTTTCTTATGAATACCCAATTCGGTATTAGTTTTATTCCACAGCCAGCTGGAGCCTTTGATTTAGTGGAAGTACTTGGTGTAATATTCATTGTAGAAGTCGTAGTCGAAGTGACCGTAGTTCTTGTACTCCTCGTAGTATGTCTTGAGGGTATCATTGTGGTAGATGCTCACATCCTTGAAGTACATGTTGGGCACAAAGAATTCAAATACATCAACTGGACGGTCGAGTGGATAAGCGAATGGTTTGTTGTCAATGTAACGTGTACCGGAACCAACACCAGAGTAGTAGCTAGGATCGTAGTTCGAGTACTGCTCAACGGAGGCTTCGTATGAGCCAATGTAGAAGAAGAATTGCATTGGCAAACCACTTTCCCAACCCTTAGGCAAGAGAAGACGATCAGGGAAGTTAGAGTGTGGTTCGCTAATGTCCAAAGGCAGTTCGTATTTGCCATCGTAGGCAGCCATCACGTATTGATACAATTCAGTGTAGGTGGTGCGATCCTTAGCAGTCCAGATGTAGTCCTCTGATGAACGTTTGATGACATTTTCGCCAGCAGCAAGTTCATAAACGAATTCATCCAATTCAACAAAGTTTTTACGGTTATCGTTTATTGAGATAAGGCGTCCGTATTCATCGAATTTTGGTCCGTAGAATGTGCGAATGATAACCTTTTGTGGCTTGTCAGATTTGACTTTCAATTCGAAGTTGAATGGCTTGTGGTTGAGACGCATTTGACGTGCGTACAACGATTTATCCCAAACGAATGAACCCTCATCGAAGACCATTTTGTCGTTCATTAAGTTGGTAACATCGAAGTCAACCAAATCGAAGTAAGTGACCAATTCACTAACAGTGACATCCTCGATTTCAACACCGGGGAAAACGAGTTCTTCTTTGTTGTAAGGGTGCAGTTTTTGTTGGAAGCTTTCATAGATACTAGCGATTTTCTTGTAGAAGCTGTAGAAGATAGGATCACGCATCATAGTTTCGAAATTCAACAACACATTGGGTGTTGTTTCGTGATCATTGTATTTGACGTCAGCGAAGTACATATGGCTTAGTATAGACCAGGAGCTGAGGAAGTATTTATCGAAGATGTCTACGTTGCCTTGTAAATAACTGCCGATGAATTCCACAGATTCTGGCTTGTGCAAATCGATTTTGTGACCTTCGTAGGTGGTGTAGATGCCGGATTCAATGGCGCCATTGATAAGGCTGTAAGCATTACGGAATTTGTTCACAAGTTCAAAGTTGCCATAAGATTTGATATCAAAGTAGTTCTGACGGTAAGAGTAACCAACGCCATTGTATGAGACCAATTCTGGATCATAACCGTATTCAAAAGCAATGTACGAGGAGAATTGTGGAATTTCACCAAAACCGTGAGACAAACGTTCCAAGTAGTAGCGGGCCAACAGTTGGTCAACATTATAGATCCACCATGCACCACGGCGATCCTTATCCAAACCGTACGTTTTGCCATCCAAGAAGGAAGCGTAGTCCAAATTCAAATAGTACCAGTATGCGTTCCAGCCCAAATCCTCTGTGAAGTAGGACAATACTGAGTGTTCGTTGTAGATCTCAATATCGCGGGTGTAGTCAACGGGATGCCAGAAAATGTCGATGTTCTTCATGAGTGATACATATTTGTCGTTAGAAACAAATTCGTAGGTGTTTTCGCGAAGTGGATAGCTCTGCTCTGCAGCATACCAGTTTTCACCCAGACCCATAAGTTTCCACCATTGGTAGGTCTTGAAGTCCTTGACATAGAAGTAGTCATCGTTGTAGTATTTGGTGTTCTTGTGGTAGATATCGTTAAACTCCTTTTCGTATTGAATGTATTTGCTCCATGTGTTGTAGTCGAATTTCTCGGCAGCGTAAATGAGTTTGCTGTTGAAGAAGTATTGTGGCAAGATTTCATAGATGGACGGAAGCATCAAACCATGGAAGTCATCACGGTGGATAACAGCCAAAGTAAGAGCATAGACGAACATGCCCTCGTTGACATGCATGCGAGCCCAGGCGACATTTTGTTGGAAGGTAGCCCAATCCTTGGCGTAGTAGAAGAAGTTGAAGAGACCATAAGCCTGTAGATTGTGAGTCCTGACCAAAGCGCCGAAATATTCACCTTGTGGCAAGAGTGCGCCCTTCTTGTAGGACATGTAGAATCTCTCCATGTATTCATCGAAGTGCTGAAATTAAAAAGGACATTTTTTGTACGTGTAGCTGACCTCAGTAGAAATAAAATTTTAATAATAAAATTTTGTTCAACTTACGGTGTAGTACGCCTGATCAGTGACTAAGTTTTGGCCAAGCTTAATGTATTCCTCGAACATCAGTGGATCCTCTACGCGGTACACAATCTCAAGGAGGAATTTTTGTTTCTCCAAGAATGCATGATCGGCAACGGTAACCTTGTTGGTGGAAGGAACGCTAGCGGCGGCTACTAGGCCGACGAGGGCCAAAAGAACAATAGTCAACTTCATCTTGAAAACTGCTTCGGATTAGATACACTGCTCCAATGCCTAAAGACTGTTGATCTTCTGCCAGCGAAGGCTGCTTTATATACCATTTTGCTTATCAGACGAACAGTTCTTTTCGATTATTCATAGTGCAATTAAAAGAAAATAAACAAATCATTACGGATTCTGCATGACCTTTTGTGACCATATTGGCGTTCTTAAACGATGATTTATTTAAAAAAAAATGATGTTATTTTTATTAAGGTGAGACTGCATTTGTGCGTGTGAATGTAGGTATATCTATATGTTTCAAGTGAGTGCGATAAGACGATTATTATTCCTCATTAATATAATGAGCAGCTGTGGTTTATGGGCGCTCTAGAACAGATGTGCCATGTCATAATTATGTTTTACACAAAAATATATATTAAAAAAAATGTACAAACACACATCTGTTGACAAACATTATACAATTTCTATAAATGCTTTTTCGGCACATCTCTTATCAGTGGATTATGGAAAATGCCTTTAGAAAACTACTAACTGTTGGCTGACTGCAATTAGATTACGTGTACAGGTAAAATCTCAATTGCTTTTATGTATAATATATGTATGCATCTATAAAACTCTGTGATGTCAGATAGTTTAAAATATTTATTAGAATACATATATATTTTAGTAGTTAGTATCTAAGTGTTCTATTAGATAGTTGTGAAAACTTTCTCAAAAGTCTAGGTTTACAAAAAGTTAAATGAAGTACTTTTTTTGTGATTTACACCACGGATACTTGCAGGAGATTTTGAAGCTGGATAAATGTATATAGAGGGGGGTTTCAAGTAATTTTACATATATATATATATAAATTGCATATATGTAGCTAACAAACATTTGAAGACCATAAAGCTAAATAGATATATTGCCGCAGTTTGTGAAAATCTCGACTACAGAGCTATCTAAAGGATTTTTTCTTTATATATTTTCAATATCAAATATATGTACATAGTTTACGTTTGCAGTTAGGGATGGACACAGGGGAAGGTTTAAATGTCAAAGTTGTTCAAAATTTTGTATACGACTTTTTAGAATCTTCCACTGAAGCTGCCAATGAATACTTTGAAACCTTATTTAGTTCAAGACTTTTTTTAATTCAGAACTGACTTCAAAATTTGAAAAGTACGCAAAAATTCTTACACTTTCTTAAAAAGATTGTTTGGAAATTTGCTCGCTTATTATTCTCACCGCCCTATGCTAATACACTGACAAAACTCACCAACCTGACAATTGACCGAAAACTATGACCCAAAATAAAGTCATTGTCGCGTTCCCAGTAGAACATAACAACTACAATGGTTGTTGTCATTATCAGAGGGGTCTGAAATCCATATTTTCCGCATAGTTTTAAGCGCAGTAAACCTGACAACTGTCAGGTTGGTGAGTTTTTTTTAATGTATAAACATAGGACGGCTAATCAAAATTGCAACCAAACTTCGTGACCAATGATGAAACGAAACGTGTCAATGGACTTGTCAAAATTTGTGGTAAATTGCTATTTTTGTGAGCAAAGAACGTAGATTGCATGGCGTTTCGTTTCCTTGGGCAAGAATTTTTGTTCATACCAACTTTGGGAAAGGGAAAGGAAAGCATTAAAAAGTGACCACTCTCCTGAAAACTTGCGTCAAAGATTGGAAAAGAGCCCTATCAAAACCGTTGATGTCTTTCGGGAAGTACGGATGTGCCTAAATTTATTAAAGAGTTAAAATTGGACTGGACATGAAGATGTGGAAGAGGTAAAAACGATTGATTTGTTTCTGGTTGTATCTGGTGAACGATCGTTTTCAAGTTTAAGAAGTTTAAAAATCTCTCTACGCAATAGGACTGGAGAAGGGTCACTGAAAGGATTGACACTACTTAATATTCAGTATTGGATATTTTGGCAAAGAGAAAAAGGCGAATGGACATAACCCTTTCAATACATTGTCATTTATTATTTTTTTTTATATACATGTGCATAAAAATATATTAATTAAAAATGAAATATATTTTTTCATATGCCAATTTCTAGTAATTCAAATTAAAATACATTATTGGTAAATTGGTTATCTCATAAATTTGGCGTATACTTTTATAAATTCATCAATATCGGACCATAAATGAAGATTTTCTAAATAATTCGTCTGTAGCGCCACCTAGCGCAACCGGTTTTCTTACATTTTTTTTTATCGCGCGCTAGCAGCATTCCTTTTAATCTGATCAAAGTCTAACCCCTAAATATGGATTTTTTAAATAACTCGCCATCCGTTCTTGGCAAGTTTTATTTTTAGTCGCCCTCCCATTATACGTTTTTAATTTCAAATCGTAAACACAGGTTTTCTTCGTGCCTGGAGTATAAAGAATACACAGTCTAAATTTGGTTTAAATTCTTTCATTAGTTTTCAAGTTATGGCTTTTCAGAAATCAAGTCAGTATTTCAGTGTTAAGGAAGCCTCAAAATATATTCTAGGATATGGTCAATGTGTGGCTCGGTATTAAGTCCTTCGCAGGCAGTTTTTTTATACCCACAAACATAAGTATATAGATATTTTTAAATATTTTATAAGTGACAATTCTATTCACAGATGTGTCTTTTCGAAAGCGTATTTTTATAACTGTTTATTTCAAAGCAATTTAATTTTATTATACTTTCTTTAACTTACACAGTATAATTATCTTTATTTTTGGAAAGATGGCAACTCTATAAACTGCTTTACCTTAATTTCTATTGAATTTTTCAAACAACTGGCAACCCCTAAATACTTCTTCGAAATTAAGCCTTCAGTTCACTCCTGTATCGATAGGCTTCTTTTAGTTTTAATTGAATTTAAGTATTTTAAACATTTGGCAACTCCCTCGAGAAATATTTATCAAACAAAGCTTTCTTAAAAATTTTTCAGTTTAACTAGTATTGTAGAATTTCAGTCATCTTACCGATTAAATTCAGCTATTTAATATCATTCACTTTATATTACTTATTTAAGTTTATAATTAATTCTAAGTAGTCTGTAAGAACCACAATGTTCCTAGACAATAAGATATAAATAAATTAAATCATGGTTCGAAAAAACGTGGCATTCCTCTTCACAAATATTTTCGTATAAAGGGTTTCGTTTCGTAACGATACTGTTATAGTTCATCTAGCTAATGATTTGTATTGAATTAATATTTTAAATAGGTGATTGATTTGATTACACTGCGAAACAAAATTTTGCGGTCGGAGATTTGTAAGTCGATTTAGGGTAATTTGGGGGCGCTGATTACGAAAATAATATCAGTTTTGTCGAATTGGCTCTAGTTTTTCAGATAAAGACTTTTAAATATTTCACGAAAAAACCTAATCAATATGGATTTAAATAATATTTTTATTGCCCGCCTGTATAAAAATAATACAAAAATAAAAAAATTATATTCTTTTCATTAATTAATTTAAAAAAAATTACAAAAAACTTTTTCTGTAGGATCTCCTATGATGTCGAAAAATTATCCTAAAGATTTTTGGACCTTTAAGATGAGCTATGTGAGCTTTATAGCGATATATGTAGCCCAGCGAATTAAGATTCAGCGACTACGCAAGCTAGCTAGTTCTAGTTCTTCTTCTATTTTTTTGATTCTTCGGACCCCGATAGGAATTAAAAATTTGCATACGCTGGACTAACAAATGATTTTACTCTTATCCAAAAAAGTACATTCATTTCTGTTCGCTTGATATAATATAGTCTATAAAGCAAAGACTTAATTATTTTATATTACTGTTACCAAAGCTCCACACCTAGAACAAGCTTCAAAAAGTTTCTTCACCATGCAAATCTTATCTGAGACCTCGGACTGCCCTTTTGTTATTGATGCAAAATTAAAAACTTCGCTAATAAATTGAGCATAAAATAACGTATGACTTTTGCATATTTGTGTGCATTAAAGGCATAGGAAATTATTTTTAGCACTAAACAAAACATCCAGAGGTTATCATCGACAAATGATTGTCTGCACGTCTTGCATTATTTCAAAATTGTGCACTTTTAAGTAGCTATAAAAACTTGCACATTATACATATTTCGCAAATCAACAGTTTTGAGCAAACAACAAGTATTTAATAGATTTCGGCAGCAGACAGGCCAGGCTATTGCCTATTCTTGTTTACCGTTGCTGCTAGCGGGAAGAGATAATGTAAATAAATACTTATAGTTCTTGCTTTAGGCCGAAGCCGATAATATATGTGATTTCACCAGTCTTTGGTCGGGTTAAGTCATAAGCTGAGACTTTTAATAATTTTAATTCGGCAAAAAATCTTCAAGAAAAAGGATCAAAACTAAGAGAGACATTCGAATGCGACGAAGGTAATATTCGAAGTAGCTCGAGTCAATAATTAATATGGCGTATCAAGAGGTTTGTTAAACCGATTTGGTTGAGTTCAAACATTTCCAAAGCGACGAGTGTAAAGTGTCACAAATTCAGGTGTGAAGAAATCAAAAAAAGTATGCTCTACTAGGCAAAATTTTTGGTTCCATCATTGATGATACAGATTCCCGTATTCTCGGCGAGAGTCTTACGTCATTTGTTACGGATCTCAAAGTAAGTAAAGACCAGGTGGAGAAGGACTTGGCTTCACTTGAAGTCAGAAAAGCAGAGAAGTCCAAAACACCTAGGCGGTTAGAGCGCCAATTAAGAAGAAGAAGAAATAAAGTCTTCAATTTGGAGCATTTTGGCGATAAATACGCAATACCATGTCCAAACCAAAAGTTAATCATCTCGATTCGAAGTTAATCCTCTTCACTATTGCTGAAAGTGGGCATGTAAACAAAACAAACAATTTTGACATTTTCACCGCGGAAGGCGAAGGTAAAACAAACATTCAGCTCATGGGATGCTCGGCAGTTATTTTCTCAAACAGATTGCAGAAATCAGGATAAATTGCGGATTAAGTTCTGATCTGCTCGGTGAGGAGAATTTCAAGTCACATTTTTGTATGGCAAAATCTTGCGAAATCAAGTGGATTGACTAGATATCACTAACTCCCATTTAATATGTCATATTTTTTTGATTCCATTTCAGCGTTTCAACTACCAGCGGCGCCCTTTAAAGTGTAGAAGTATTTTCCTGTAGTTATTTTCAATAGAAAATCACACAATCTTGTTCCATCACGATAACCTGTGGATCCAACCGATCTATGAAATGAAATTAGCTGTAATGGCCGCTGTAGACGAGTGCCTCGGTTCGATTACCGGTTGGGACAAGTAACATCCAAAATTATATAAAGAGCTTTTTCACTATTTTATTTTGGTCCTCGGTAGACAATGCCAAACCTGCGAGTGGATTTTTTCTATGAAAAAACTCCTCACAAAAATCATTTGCCGTTCGGAGTCGGCGTAAAACTGCAGTCCCCTCAATTTGTGGAACAAAATCAAAACGCATACTACAGTTATTATTATTATTATTATTATTATACTTAGTGTTAAATGAGTCACAGTTTGACTGTCTAATGCTGCTAAAGTAAGTTACCTTTGCAACCCCATAATTCTCTGTGGATCGCAGTTCAGCAAAATATGTCAAAAATCTGCAAGGAATATGGGTAGCCATGCAATTTTGTTTTTCAAATATTTTTATTGATTTCTTTCAAATATTTCATTTCAAACTTTATTTTATTATTTATTTAAGTATATTATCGCGTAAAAATATTTTTATAAAATTTAAGTATGCCTAAATAAACATTACGAAATATGTAATAATACGTACTTATAATAAATAATTTCAATATTAAATGTAAGCATTAAAAATTCAGAACATTATTGTCTTCCGAAAATTAATATGTATTCAACTAATTTTCGAAAAAACAGTTAAAACAACCACTTAACAATTTTTAATAAACTTGCCGATTTTTCACAGGCCCAACGTAGGTGAGTAAAGAATGGATGGCATGGCCCCAAGATTTTACGAGGTAGTCCGGTACTTAAATATAGAGTAGTTTCGAATAAAAAAATTCCTCTGAGGTCGTTAAATTAAATACGAAATATTTCGAGTTACTAAAAGTATATTATTTTTTTTTTCATGCCGCTGTCCATCTTGTGCTCCTCAGCTTACATGGAGGTGGTATCGAGCATTGTAATATGCGATATCAGTCAATAAATTACACATTTGAATCTACAATTGTTCGTTTGGGCCGAGATAAAAAAAAAAAAAAAACTACTAGAGTGCTCTACTCTACAACTACCAATTGTTGAATTCGGTGGTAGTTGGTGTGTTGGGACTTCTGCTGGTTCCTAAGTCGACAAAGCTCTCAATATGGAAATTTTAATTTCCAACAGGCTGGGAGGTTATTTGTCTTTTCGTTGCTCATCTCTAGATCAACATATCCGATTCGACTTTTGAGTGTATACGGTGCTGGAAGGATACAGTATTTCGGTAGATTAAAGCTGCCGCAGGAAAGAGAGAAAATGAATATGAATATTTGGTCTATCGAAGATCTTCCAGGTCTAAAGGCACCCGAATAAATTTCAGTCTCTCACACAGTATTAACGACAAATCAGTATATGTGATATTCATATGGCTTTTACCGCTGTGGTAGACGCCAAAAGTCGGATCACCCTTTCTTCCAATCATCGGCCACTTATTCAACTGAAATCTTGGCAGCCTGATGTGAACAGCTCAGCCTAGATCGTGCTATTGTCAATACGCATTATAGTTACTTATCAGCAAGCCTGTTGCAGATAGTCTGCTGATATTTATTGAGACTCGAAGAAGGCGTCTGGCGAGTGAAGGAATGCGTTGTCTAAATATTCTTGCGGGGTTTTCAGTATCATCACTGTGGTATTGGTTACCACATGTTTGCCCAGTTTAGAAAATACATTTCTTTTTCCTCCTGTCTTCCTCTCTTTCTCTGTTTATGTTTTTTTTTTGCCAGAGCAACAGGTAGCTCTAGACATTACCAGTTATTTTTGAAAGAACCCCAACACATATCCTTATAACTCTTTCGCAGTTGAATCAATTTTGAACCATAATAACCAAACAATCAACATCCACCGAGTATTAATTTTGAAAATATAGAAATTTCGAGACTTCAAGATCACAGCACTCGTTAGATATAATCTTATCGCTTGAATACAATTTTACTTTTCTATATTTTGCTACTTACTCGTAAGTACTTAAATATCGACGTCTTCCTAAAAATTAAATATTTACGAACCATTACATTATGAATTTCTTACCAATAAATATTTGACCCTTATCTACTTAATGATAACATTGTACATAATGTATAATAACATTGTACATAATGTATATGTATGTATCAATTTCTTATATGTAAGTGTTCTCACTATCTAAATTAAGTGTGCTACTATTTGAATCCTTTGCTGATTTCTTATTTCCAATTTTATTAGCTTCATGCACTGTCGTTGGTAAAATCGTATTTGATGTTTCTGGAAAGAGTAGCGATAGGCAACCACTGATTAAGGCGCAGGATGCGAACAAAATTGCGGGAGCATTTTTATAATATTTAGCCTGAAAAAAGAGATATGAAAAAATTCTTTACGTCATATGGTAAGCAAAGGCGTGATCGTTTATGTTTAAATATTAGACATTAACATTAGGCTTATCATTCGGTACCGGGAATAGATATTAAATCAGTGTTGGCATTGATGATTTTTATCGATTGTTACTGCCGATGAAACCTATGATTCTTTATTATGTTGCTCTATCGAGCCCAGTGGGGCCAAAAGATCAAAGGTGGCTCAATCTCAGAAAAAGATTATGACTAGTATCGTTTGAGATGCCGAAGGAATTTTACTGGTGGATTTTTAAGTTCGCAACACAGCAGTAAGAACAGTTCTTAATTCCATACTTTAGTTTAAAACGATGTCGTTGCAATGTAAAAAAAAATTGACTTAACGAGGCTGCTAAATATTTAAAAAAATGTTTTTTTTGGAACGAATTTCCGTTCACAAGTTTAGCCAGCTACGGCGTTGTGCCCTCTTCTGTGTAATTTTAATTTATATTTTGTAGAAATCTTACCAGCAATGGCGTCTGTGGTGCCACCATCGAACCAAAACGACCGATCATCGAGCACAATGACATCAAACTGTTGCGCATATTCGTTGGAAATATCTCCGAGGTGAAGAAGTATAAAACTTGGAACGCAGCTGTGATGGCCAACTTACCCACCAAAAATAAACTCAGCTGCAGATAATATTGATCTAAAGGATGAACGACGCATTAGTACGAAACATAGAATTATGTGCACCTCCATCAAATATTCTTACCTGAATCCACAAAGACCGTACACAGACAACAAACGCCACTGAGCAGCATGTAACCGCAAAGCGAGTACCTTCTACCATACCTGTCCATTGTTAGGCAGGGTATAAAGAATCCAGGAATTTCCACAAGCGCTATCAATATGAAATTATAATACTTGTTGCCACCCAAAAGCACAGAATTCAAACTAAGTCCATAATAAACCAACACAGTGACCACCCAACTCAGCGAACAGTTGGCAATGCGAAAAAACAGTTTACCACATGCCTCACGAATGGGAAAACTACCACCGGTCTGGCTGCTTAGCTTCTCACGATTTGCTAATATCAATTTATCCAACGTTGGGTCGGATAATCGACGTTTATTCGTTTGCGCAGCACGCTTCAAAATTTCCATTGCTTCCGTTTCACGTTCCTGGCTTAGCAGCCAACGTACGCTCTCTGGTAATATCCAATAGTAGGATGCTATGGCTAAGGCGGGTATATACAAAATACGCAGCATAATACGCCAATTCGGGAAATACATCGAGACGACGGCCAATAGCACCTCACCAATGGCATAGAAAATTGTTATCACACTACAAGCGAATACACGTTTGCTAGGACCCACCAGTTCGATGCCAATGATAAAACAAATGGAATAGAGTGAACTGTTGGCGACATTGTCGAGGAATTCGTAAATTAGAAATGGCACGTAGGATGTGGTAAAAGAGCGCAAAATGCCGAATATGGCGCTAAGTAGGCCACCAAGTGCGAGTGCATTACGACGACCATATCTGTGAATTGACAGAGTAGACAGTATAGATAGATTAATTGAAATCGAATGTGAACGATGACTAAAAAAAAAAATAAACTAACTTATCCGAGATTAGTCCACCCAGTGGTATACCAAAAAACTGTCCCACATTGTTAATTGTTCCCACCAAGGTCAGCTTCCATTCGTCATCGCAATAAATACCGAACTGTGTTTGATTTTTTTGTAACATTAAGATATATAAATTTTCGATCCGCTACATATGTACTTACATCGTTTGATATGGTCAGTTCCTCATTGCGAAATATGAAATTATTGCCAGGACAATTCTGTATCACCTCGTTATCAAAATTATCCGCCGTACAATACTGTTCATCTACGATTGGTGTGGTCCAATTTCTAATTGCTTGTGGCGCGTAGCGTTCACATTGTTTCAGTTCGTGATTCTCCACGGGAATCGCATATTTCGTCCAAGGCTCATCGTAAACGCTTCGAGGCCCATCACATTCGGTGATGTTGCATCTAAAGAATAATGGGTTTATTATCAGTATTAGGAGTTTATTAAACGAAAATAAACGAAAATAAACTGTGTTCCTATAGTGTCACAAAGCTGATCTAGTGTTATACGATTTTCCAGGTTCATATCTAAATTTTCACTGATAGCCAGGCGGCGATAAAATCTCTCAAGAAGCAGACGAGGAAACGATTCTTTATCCTGACGCAGGTTCTTTACTTTAGCCAATCATTTCTTTGATAGCTTGGAAGGCAGAAAAGTTCTTGCAAAGTTCAAAATGGCTTTAGGGGAATTAGGAATTGGTGAACGCCATGCGGTATCATGACGGGCCTTGAGCCTAAGTGTATACCTGAAGACAACCCCTATAACCTAACCTAAATAATCTTTGGTATGTAAAATCAAGAAACATTACTACTTCTTGATATTTTGAATGCAAAGCAGCCAACATCTAATATTTAGTTTAGAAAGCACTCACTAAAAAAAATTGTGAAGTTGCCAGATTTCTTCTATGAACGCAGAGTAAGTAGTCGGCACGAAATTTTGAAAATGCTTTATTTTCATTAAAAAAATAAAATCTTATAGAAAAGGGTAACGCTGTTGAAACAAGAATTATTATTACAAAATATAAATACTTTGTAAGCAGTTATCTCGTCTTCGAAATTCTACGCGATTTCTTTTTAAAGATGGTTTACTTAACTCGCTTTCATTCTTATGTGCGTGCTAAAAATTTTGCGATTGTTTTTAGTTAGAGGCGTGCAATTTTCAGCACAGATCAGATTTCGATGACAATGCATTGTAAATGTAAACATTTAATCGCTAGATGGCGCAGTAGTCGAGATAATCATAAAAATCGTATTTATCGTCCGATTTGGTTCAAATTCAAAACTTACATATGTATGTAAGTATATATTAAAACAGATAGGTTTCGAAAAAATTTTAAATCATACATAATTTGCATTTAACTATTTCAACTTCAAATCACAACCGTTTGGGCAAAAATATAACGGAAAAATTATTTTATATATTTTTAGTAAGTTGTAAAACATTAAATTTATTTGCAGTTTCTAGACAAGCTTATCGTTGTTGTCTAGACTTAATTCTTGTGTTATTACCTGGCTTTAGTATTAAATACAACAATCCTATTTTTTTTACAAAATCACTATACACCTCGAAAAACACCCTATACATGTATACAGCTATGTATATCAAACTGAGTATACAATGTCAATATTGTTTTCGAATACATTAATTCAATACGATTTTATAAATTTCCTTGTTTGCTTAGTTTATTATCATATTATTATTATTCTACAATTAGTAAAGCCGCAGTTGAATTTATTGGTGCGTGAAAGAAACATTTTTGTTACAGGTGCGTGACTTGAAGTCTGCTGTGAATGCAAAAATGTTTATGTAGATATGTACATATGTATGTATATTTGAAAAGAACGAAAAGGATGCGATCTGCTTTATTTTTTTTTTGACATGTACACAGTGCAAAATTTTATTTAATTTTAGTACCATTTTGCTATTTACTATATTACAATCCCAGAAATTATTAGCTTAAAGCCAAACAGATCTTGTGATGCCCCAAAGTGTCCAGCCTAAATCTTATCAACTTTGTTTCTTCCATTCATTCAGCCTTATTTTGAGTTTCGCCCAACTGCTTGCCAACTCGGCCACATTCTCTCAATTCTCTCTCAACAAAACTCCTAACAATGCCCTGGATTTTCTGCATTCTATTTAAGATGATATCGCGCTGGTTTTTATTTATCATTCTACTCCAAGAAAATTCCGTTTTTTATGTGTCTCTAATTAAATTCTTCTTAACAAATTTCACTCAAATTGTAATTAAAGCAACACTCCTTGTAACAAGGACTACTTTCAGGGACATTAATTTTTTTTTTTAGTTTTATTTAAAAAAAAAAATGTTTAATCGTTTTTCTTGAGCTTTATGTATCGCTCCGAAAATTAAACGTAATTTGTAAGGTTTTTTACACAAATCAAGTTTTATTTTCTGAACGAAAAATAAAACTCAAGTAGTTACGATTATTTTTTGAGCAAAAAGCAAAACTCAAATGTTAAGATTTAAAAGTAATTTTTAAATAAAAGTTATACTCGTTAAAGTCTCTGATCAAATTCACACTTTATACACCAATTTTGAGTAAGGAGTCAAAAATTCATTCCGCATACCCATCTATCGGCTATATGGAATTTATTTGAGCCAGCCGCGGCATTTACTTGCCCGAAATCATTTTTAAAACATAATGGTGAACTCTTTTCTTTATAATAAAACTAAATACTTGACCATAAAATTAAATTATATGCATTTTATTTCCATTTGAAAACCACATGTCTAAAAAATACCCTATATAATTAAGATTTGTGGCTAATAGATCCAAATTAATGTGAACAAACATTCCAGATTTTGGTTTATACATTTAGTCCACCTTCCGAAGGTAAATTAAAAATGCACTTCGGCTTAATCGCGCGAGTAACAATAATGATAGAAAACAAGTTTGCGCCTTCCACGCTGAGAGCAACTGATAGTGACGTAATAATAGCTAGAGAAGGAGAGAGCAAAGATAAAATTCTAAAAAAAAAACAAGAGGAAGTAGCGCAGAAGAAGCGGTCAAACGGTAGAATGATTGATCTTTTTTTTTAGCATTGTTTGTGTAAAATGCTTTTATTTCGTCAGCAAATGGGTGAATGCTGTCTAATCGACAAAGAAAGGATTAGCGGTCCGCAGAAGGCGGAATCTTGTATTCTATCATTCTTGGTGCGAGTGAAATGAGCTGAGCAAACATATGTATGTACTTTGGGTAAGTCACAATTCTGAACTCCTCATGCCACCAGCGGCGACTCTTCCCGAATATGTGAAATAACTGGGAATGGTAAGAACCGTTGCTTTTTTGAATTTAAGCACTGCTAAAACAACCAGCTGACATTTTTTTAATTTTTACCTTTGATTTGTTAATTTCGAACAAAAGAAACAAAAATCGAAAAAAAGATTTCTTTCGACCACGGATGGCAGCACGAAATGTCATAATCTGTTTAATTGTCATGGTATAGACGGAATCTACCAAAAAAAGAAAAATAACCATTGCCGTCACTCAAAAGCTATTCCTAGGCTACAACTTCACTAAATGTAATTTACATACTTCTGCTAATTTGTTGGTATTCATCACACGTACAAACGATAAGTATGTTTTGTATGCACAGATGTAGATTTCAAAAAAAAAAAAAAATGCTGTGTATTTGATTTTTGCGAGTATGTTTTTTTTGCTTTTTGCTTTTTGCTTTTTGCTTGCTTACCTGTGCACCACATTTGCAGCTGTGAAAACATAAGTGACCGTCGAAACGGCATTGAAAAGCACCGGCAGGCAGGTTAGCACAAGTATGGCGATCTGAAAGCGTCCGAATTCACCCAAACGAATCAGTATGGCATCCAATGTGGATTCTTCTTTGCTGCCGGCAGTGGCAGGCAATGATTCAATGCTCTGGGTGGTATTGGTTGGCGATTGCATATTTATAGCAAATTTTTGTTAATTTAAATTTATTTGTAATAAATTTACTTTCTTTAAATGGCAAGCAATTGAGTTTTAATGCGGTAAACTATGGGAGAAACGGTAAAGTTATTTCAAGAAAATAAGTACGACATACGCACAATTAAATTACAAGTGTTATTATTGTACTTTGCTTTGGCATAAAAATAATAATAATTTAAGTGGAAACCGTCGAGTAGTAGCTTTTGGCTTAATTGTTTGTTTTTTTGCTTTTTCAGGTAGTTAGTTTTAAGATGCAAGTAGTTTTTTTCACTAACTATACTAAAAATAGATTTCTCACGGTCATCCAATTATTGTCATTTTCTTAGTTGGCACGTGTTCGCGCTCACATTTTTTTGCTACATACACTCATCGAAACATATTTTTTAACATTACAACCGTCAACAATTCACCTAAACCATGTCTCAATTTCATTTCTCATATCACTGGCATTCAACCGTTTACTAGTTATTGCCAGTGTGACCAGGTTAGCGTTTTCGAGTTTCGATTTAGCATTTACTTTATGGCAAATCAAACTAGCGCGGACTTTGTTAATATTTTCTGAAAGTGTATGTACCTATGTATACCTATACAGTAATATATAAAACTCGATGGATTTGCAAAAGTTAACGCATTACTTTTATGTTCTATTAAAGTTTTCAAGTCTCGGCCTGAGATGTTTTCAAAAAGTGGAACAATCGTTAAAAAAAAACAATTTGGATAGTCGCTAGAGGGTTAAAATGTTCTAGCGAATTATGTGCTGGAAAATTTTTACTAGCGGTCTTCTTAGACAAAATCTGCATAAAATAAAAAACAAATAGTTTCATATAAAATTTAAATAACGGCTCTGTTAACTTGGAATGTTAATGTAAATCAAGGAGAGCATAAATACATGTTATATATATTTTTTATTGTCTGTGGATTTTTAGAAAGACTTTGTCTGGGAAGACCCCTAGTCGAATTTTGCGAACAATAGTTTCCTAGAACATTTTAATCTTCGAACGACTTTTAAAATCGCTTTTTCACGAGTTTCTTGCAAAAAGCACTAAAACGATACTTGTTGGTTGGTTAATGGGATAAAATACTCTACGGAAATATTTTCCGTAAAATTTTTATTTATGTATATGTCTCAGACATAGTTTAACTGTATTTTCACTTTTTAGAAGGCTTTTTAGCCCAGACATGAGATCGTTAATTTCCTAAATTCTTATTTTTTCGTTGAAATTTGATCGATAGTTTATGGTATTTATTTTCTCTATCAAAAATAGTCGTTATTCTTCGATTCAAGTTTCTCCGATCATATTTGATCGATTTTTTTAATATTTTTTTTCGATAAAAAATAGTCGATATTCTTGCATTTCAAATTTTTCGATCATAACAAATAAAACATAACAAAATAACTAAAAAATAGCGACCCAATATAATCGGGAAAATTTAGACTCAAGTATAACGATCATTTTCTTATTTTCTTTTCTAATTTGATCGAAAAAATAAAAATTTCAAAATTTTAGAAAAATAATGGTCACTCTTGGATTTAAAATTTTTCGAAATGAAAAGAAAAAATTGTAGGCGATGACAATACCAGCAAAAGGACGATTTATGTTTTATGATCGAAAAAATAAAAATTTAAAAATATCGATCAAATATGATCAGAAAACTTGAAGCACCAGAATAACGATTATTTTTGATCGACAAAATAGAAGTAAAAAAAGAAAAAACGATCAAATGTAATCGATTATGAAATGATTTAAAACATGAAATCTTCTAAACAAAAATAAAGTCAGTTTTGCATAACATATGCCATAAGGATTATATCGATATATTCTAGTTTTGTTTTTAACGAATTCTTTGGCAACATTTTTTTATCAGAAAAATCAAAAAAAAAAAAGAACGATTATTATTGGTCCCTGGTATTTTTACTTTCAGAAAATATTATTAAATTCCCGGTTGGTTTCGATTGCTGCACTGTGTTATTTATACGAGCATGATCTTGTTAATACCCGTAAAACTGCAAAATATTTTGAGAAACATTTTTTTTCACGTTTGTAAATTTTCGTTAAATGTTTAGAAAGTTTGAAGTTTTACGGTTTACGTTATTGAATTTTTATATTTTTTTAACGAAAAAATTACACGTGTCAATATGGCAAAAAATAACACTGTACTATTTAAGCCGTGAGTCATTGTAGCTTCTTTTTTTTTGTAGCATCTAACAGTTTCTAATCATGTTTTTTTGTCAAGTAAATTTAGCTACATTTTTTTCTGATCACCTGACCACACTGGTTGTTGCCACTTGCACCTGCCACTTGTATCAATCGATTTTTTTACGAGCATTTCATTACCGCTATTCGTAGCACCACTGCGCATGCGTACGTCGGCGAGTATTACAACATTGAAAATGTGAAAAATTAAGCGAGCAAAAAAAAAATAAACAAAAAAAAATTAACAGAAAATTTCATGCAAAACGCTTAGCAGCAATCGGAGCGATCTGTTCACCGGCACGTGTGGAATGCGAATGTAAAAATGCTAAGCGCGCAAGTGAGCGAGTTGGGTTTGAAGGAATTGGGATTTCGGTTAAAAGCGTAATAAAACAGACAGTGTTTTTTTTTTGTATTTGCCAATGTAAATAAGTGAGTATCAATTGATGTAAGTGTGTAATGATATTGTGTTTGGTTTTGAGTCAGGTACGACGTTTTGTTTGCCCGCTGGCGACATTTTCGAACACTCGTTCGTTTGTTGTATAGAGTTTGTAGAGTTGTATGTAAATGCTTGTAATTTATTAATTTCTTTTCTTTCTTCGTTCTTCTTTCTTCTTTCTTTTACAGAATGTTAATTTGTGTAAGCGCCTGTGTCACTTTCCATTATTTACATATTTACCGCATTGTTAAATTCATTTTTATTATCATTTAATTTTTAATGATATTCTTTTGAGACTCAATAATGAATTGCTTAAAACGAATTTCAATTCAAAATCATTAATGGATTTGCTTTTTCACATGTGTACAATATATTTGTGGTAGGATGCACAAAAAAGATAACTCCATTTTCGGTGTTTTTGAGATTTCTGTTTAATTTTTTTTTTATCAATCTAAGCCCAGCTTTTATTTGAATGCTTTTTGCAACTTTAAATATTGAAGAAAGTTAAAGGTATAGTATTATTTTATTTAAGCCCATTCTCACTAAAAACTTTTCTTTTCTCACTTCGGCGCTTAGGGTACTCCCTATCGGTTTTATTTCATAGCTGAGGCAATCCATGTAAAATCGTCCGACCAATGGTTAAAATCGACCATTTTTGATTTGCATTAATTTTGATCAAAATTTTTCTTTTACTACATGGTACAAAGTTCATTTGGAGGAAACATAATTTAATTTTTTTTACAATTTTAATATTTCTGGCATTTTTCTAGTTTATTTTCTGAAGATCTCGAAAAGCCTTCTAGCTATAAATAGGGTACTACCGAACTTCGGTTTCGGCCATGTTCGGCCACCACACTTTGGTTCGGTTTCGGCTCGGCTTCGGCAAAAAAAAACGCAACTATAGCCGAACATTTGCCAATTTTTATTAATTTTTATTCTGATTTATTCTGTATTGGTTTTTTTTTTACAAACATAAATATGTTTATAATACTTATACATCTATATTTTTTTAGAAATCTATAAAAATCTATAATTTAAAAAAAATGCATTGATTTAGTGTTTGCTAGACCTTGAAAATGTTCGATTCGGTTTTCGCTAAAATTGGGCGGGATGCGGTTCGGTTCGGTTCGGTTCCGCCCTAAAAATCGATGTTCAGTCGTTCTCTAGTTACCAAAATGTTTCTGATTTCCTTTCTCTGCACTAATGAGACCCAAGATTAAAAGCAGATATTTCATTAATATTAATTTTTTCTAAATTCTTTCAGATTATAGATTTTAAAGATTTTTAACAAAACATTATTTAAAATTTTGCATTGTTTTTTTTTTTAACATTCAAAAATTCATTTTTTGAAAGTTTTAGGATTTTTTAATACATGTAGGAATTGATCAAAAAATTTAATATTTGATTTCGATTTCATAAATTTTTTGTATAAAACAGAGATTGCAGCTGTTATAATTCTTATTAAATAAACTCATGATTTAGTCGTTATAATAACAATTTTACGATTACAATTTTTTCGATAAAATTTTATCGATATTTTATGGATTTAAATTTTTTCGATCAGTTGAACAAATTGTTTTATCCAAAAAAATCCAAATAGCGTTTTTTCGATGCTTTTATGTTTTTGAAAAATTGTAGGATTTGTTAACTTCGATTCAAACAGAGTGTTTTGTTGTAAGAACAATTTTTTTTATAAAAGAAATAATTAAAATTAATTAAAGAAAAAAAATTGGTGGGTTTATAATTATGAAATGGACGGTATTAAGTTTGAAGTTAGCTCATTTTTATACTTTTTCTTTTTGAGCTACTGCCCCATTTTTTTTTTAGAGAAAGTTAAACAAGGTTGCTTCGCCATTCGGTTCAAGTTTTATTTGCTAGCCCAGTTTATTATTTAAGAAAAGTTGAAAAAATAAAACAAAATATACAATTGCCAATGAACGAAGGTTGCGACCAAAATTTGTATTATATGCTATTCTTCCAATACCGAGTGTTTTTGGAATCGGTACTTATTGAACACGTTTTGAATAGATATTGAAAAAATGGTCGAAACTCAAATATCAAACTACCCAATATTTACCTACAAATAACTTTTTAAAAAATAACGATATTTATTTTAAACGAATGGGCCATATTCGTTCAAACACCTAGCTTATTCCGCGTTTTTCTGGAGTAGGTAATATTCTAAAACATCAGGAGCCCTCTGCTCTCCTATAAATATGAGACACATTTATTTTATCAAGCAAAAAACGACTTGCTGGTAATTTCACCATATTTGGAAAGAAAACAAAAATATGTTTTCAAATATACACTCGTTTATTTCGTACTTCGTACATGCCAACTGCAGATACAATTAGCTACCGATAATTTTCAGCCAATACTTAGTAGGTGTCGATACTTACTTTCGATAAAATTTCAAAGTACATTTGTCGATAATTACAAGGTATCGCTTTATCTCTATGTGTGGCTTGTTAAGTTCAATAAACCTATATTATAATAATTCTACATTAGCTTTGCTAATACTTATATTACATTGTTTCAGAAATTTATTGAATACAATTACATTACACAAAATCAGCGTGAGATTCACATAAGCTAAAAGTTTCATATTGCTAACACATATTCAATAAATATGAGTATAATTAAATTTTGTATTACACATCTGTGATGCGAAGCATAAACAAGGTAACTCAATTTCATATTTTTGACAATATATTCTAAAGTTTGGAAAAATCAAGCTTTGATTGCTTTAAAATCGAGATCTGTATTATTGAGAGAGAAATCTCGCTAGGTGGCCATTTAATCAAATTCAAAATATATCCTACTTGCATGACGTTAATGGCGTTTTGTAAAATATACCCACTAGGTGGCGCTGGAGTTCGATGATTCAGAAAATCTATAGGTAGGCGTGTTATTCAGAAAATCCGTATTTATGGTCCGATGTTGACAATAATAAAAGCTTGTGTTGCAGTTGTGGTTAGAAATATATTTTCTTTAGTTGGAGCTGTTTTTTATGAATCCACCATAAACAATTATTTAATAACTTTAGAAACTACTCAATCTTTCAGGAGATGAAATTTTAATTCATCGCAGCTACTTTAAAAGTCTGCTTCACGTTTATCGATAATTGGAACGAATAACAGGAAATAAGAGTTTTTTTCTAAAGATAATTCTAATGATAACAATTGAGACACTGTTATCGATAATTATCGGCGTTATCGATAACAGCGCTGTTATTTAGGATATCGATATTTGTAACGGGTATGGGAAAAATCTTTAAACTATAGAAACCATTTTTATAATGAAATCGGTATCAATTGAGTTACCGATATCGATGATTATTTCGATAACAACACTACTAACGGTGTTTAGAAGAAGCTTTGTACTAGAAATACCATTCCTATCAACGTACCTATATTAATTGGGGCACTGATATCGATAAATATTTCGATAACACCACTATTAAGGCTTTCACTAACGATGACCGTGCCTACAATAGTAGGCCTAAGGATATAGTTAATTGGGAGGTAATCTTTATCTGCATTTTGTTTCTCATATTAATTTTATAACAAGTCGAATTGTTAAATATCTTCTATAGCTTTTTATAAAAAAACAAGAGGAATGTGCGACCCCCAGAAACTTCCCACAAAAGTTAGTTACCAACTTCCTACAGGGTAATGCATGCTATCATTTTCCGATTTTAGTAATTTACCTGCTAATTAGATTTCATTGTTAGTTCTGTGAAAAACGTTAAGCTTTGTGTAGGAAGAGTAATTTTATATCGTCAATATTTATTGTACTATCTGGTAAATTATTGTCCGTCAATCAGTTAAGTTAATATGTCTACAATCACGTTGGGCTGCAGTGTAATTACAGATTAAATGGGGGTTTTGGTTTTCCATATATTTCAGTATTTTTTTTTTTTTTTTGCACTTTTCTTGTTTATTTCATTTAATATGCTAATTATTATAAACCACAAAAAAGTAATAATAATACTATGAAAATTGATATTAATATTTTGCAGTGACAAGACAAGCAAAAAAAAAATATATATATATATTGTATGTATGTGTATAAAGAAAATTAATAGTAACATTCTAAATGGGGATTTACTTTGGCTAGTTTTCTTTCACTAAAAGAGCCATTCTAAAAACCGCCGCTTACACTGGTCTGCAACAAACTCCTACTTCGAAAACTTTTAACATAAATATGACGATTTTATTGCTCTAAATCTATGTATACCTGTTGTCCGATTTTTCCATCACCTCTAGATTTTATGTTATACATTGGTGTTTCCAAAATATTTGAAATTGTGCAGAGTCAAAAAATAAATAATAAATATATGATAGAAATTTAAAAATTGCTTTTAAGTAAATTTTATTTAGTAGAATGCCGCGAACTTGTAAGAATTTCTCAGCCTGTTTTTGTCACATTTGTGGTGAAGTTACTCTGAAAACACAACGAAATGTAATAACAGATCTGGTCAAAATAGATGGCCTGTTTTATGAAAGCACTTCACCTCCAGTGCCTTCAAAAAATATCGAGATGAAGGATAATGAAAATATACTAGATTACAAGGAGAATATAGTTAATTTTGCTGTTAAGGTGATGGTAAAAAAAGTTTAACGCCGGCAGTTCAAAATGTATCTCCAAAACCTTTAGTGACATGACAAAAAATTTCCCTGCCACAACTTCAGATTAAACTGGGACTCACGAAAAGCTTTGTTAAAGCTATGCACAAGGATGGTGCACACTTTCAGTATCCTAACACTAAATTTCTCCGAATCAGTGACGTGAAGTTGAAAGAAGGCAAATACGAGGTCTTTTGACGTACATATGTATGTAGAATGATCTAAAAATCGTTAACCTCTAGAATGGAATACACCACACCTAAAAACTGATGGTTTTCCTGAAAATTTGGTACCATATCAGATGAGCATGGCGAAAGTTTTCATCAGAATAAATTGAGTATTGAAAGAGGTTACAATGGGAAATGGTCAGCAGCAATGCTTGCCAGTTTACCGAGAAGCTCCGATTGCACCAATGAAAGGGAGGAAAAGTACAAAATATTTGAATTTTAGTTACATATATGTAGATTTCGTGAGACTTTTATTATGACCTTATGTCTTCTGACTGTAACAATAGTATTTTTAAATGTAAAACTTAACCTTCATCCGAACCTAACTTTCGTAAACGAATCCGTTCAATGTGGGTCAAATTGACCCAACGTATTTTTGCGACTTTTGACTTGTTTTTGAGAGGTAAATCGTTGTAATAGTTCAATATTAATTTTTTTTTATTTATTTTTTTGGTTGGTTTATCAAAAATGCACTTAAAAAACGGAGAAAAACGAAAAAAATTAAAAAGAAAATAATGGCAAATGGAATTGAATATTTTCAGCGCAATTTACACACAAATGATGTCTGTGATTACCACGAATATAATTCACATATTCAACACAGCAAAGAATGTGCTTATTGCTTTTTTTATCAAGTTGTCACATACAACAGCGACCTTGTTTTTTCTTTTACCTTTGTAACTCTAACTGCTTGTGTCAAACGAAATGAAGCTGACTGTGACGGTGATGTTGATTGTTCAGCTTCTTCTGGTAAATTTCAATACCTTGGCATCATTTTGACCACGTGGCATACCTTTGCGACGTTCAATATACGGACAAGACATATTCCACTCCGGATCCAATTTTGTGTAAATAATAAATACGTTGTTAGGTGACACATCGAACCTATTCCAAAAAACAGCTACTGGCCAACGATTAACCTTTCTTTTGCTACGATAAGTAGCAACAAGCTGGTCCAAAACATCAATGCCGCCTTTTGTTTTTTATCACGTACACCACTTCTGGTTTCTCGAAGGTCCAAACGAACGCAGCGATAGAATTTTTTTTATACATCTTGTGAGACATTGTCAATTGATGGATTCATTATTGAAGCGATAAACGCCAGCTATCAAAAACCCACCAAATTACGCTTGCATTGTGACAATATCAAACTTATCCCATTCATCCTTATACAGACGTACTTCTTGTAAATTCAAACTCATACCCATGCAGTTTCGAATAACTGGATGAACAATAAAAATTGCGACAAGGGATCAGTAATCTGTGACGCGGCAAATGGTATTGGCCGTATTATGTAGAAAAAATTGAATAAACAAAATCAATAAACCGTAAGGAATTTGCTTGATTATGAATCCAGAGCACGAGAAACAACTGGATGAGCAACAGGCAATAGATCTTTACAATATTCAATTGTTTTATCTTTCGATAAGCATAAAAAACAGCTTCTACTCTCAAGTTTTAAAACAAATGCTCGATGTCGGAATCAAAATCACTCTCAACTTCAGTTTTATCTGGTAAATAATTCTTCATCATCTAGTGAAATTTTATTGAGCTCGATTCCAGTTTTTTATTAAGAAATATTATTTAAAAAATAAAATTGGCTTCGAGCTCAATAATATTATACTAGCTTCCCAGATATAAGGTCAAAAATAATATAATAATCTTCATCGTGGTATGTATCAAATGGATCTGGATCATCAGTTGCATATTAGTCAAAAAAAAAAGAAAAAAATATTTTCCGAGATATTATAATAACAAGGCGAACTGCAAGTGTCAACAAACAAGCCTCTATTGATGGGAAGAAACCAAAATGGCATGAATACTAACGGTAAAAATCCTACGAACGCATTAACCGCAAGTTAAAATAAAATACAATACACTGGATCAATATAACCCTCTTCTACGAATTGAAGTACTTTTTTAATACAGCGTTAGGGATAAACATTTCGGCGATGATTTCAAAAGATTTGAAAAATGTATGTATATACGATTTGTTCGTTAAGCCAAAACCACGGGTCAATTGCATAAAATTTTGACCGAATTACATATAAGCAATTAAAGTTGAAATTTTGGGTCAAATTTACCCAAAGACCGGATGAATGTTAAACATACTAAATACTTTATATAATATTTTTGCAGTTGTTGTTACTCTAATAATATCGATTTTTAATTAAATGAATATTATGTGCTGTATTTATTACCATATTAAATTTCACGTTTAATACACCAAAAAATAACGTTAGCATCCTAGAAAACAATGAGTGGAATCCACATGTGTTTTTTTTTGTTTGCATACCAGTGTTATCTGTCGCATTCGACTGTTAATAGATAAACTTACTTTTAGTTACCATCAAGATTTTCCAATGAAATATGTAAATACAAAACTTCGTAGACTATTTATAATTACATACTTCAAATAAAGTCCATTTAATTGTAAGACTTGTCAAGCACGTTTTATAACAGTTTCATATACTGGGTACTTTATTTTTTTTGTATAGCTAGATTGCAATTTTACAAACATACATACATACATATATGTATATTCGTTTGTAGTCATAACTACTGATAAGTCACGTGCAAATGCAAAATACGGAATAGTAAGATCAATGGCACAATCATATACTTTAAAATATATATACTTCTTTCTACATAAATATTCTATAAATATGTATGCATATAAATTTATTTGGCGCGTTCTATTTAAAAATGACTAATTGGGCTTGCAGTGGGTTAGGTAAGTTCGCATTATTTAAGCGAGTGGGAAATGTAATTAGTAGGGTGTTTCAACCAGTTTTCCAAACTCATCTACATATTTTCGAGATCTCTTTGCAGTTATTGTCATAAAAAACCTCCAGCACAGCAAATAACAGCGAATTATATGAATACCGCTTTACAGATAGATTCAGATTTTTCGTGCTAATGTTAAGTTTAGTAAAAAGAAATCCCTAATTTTTTTCAATAGATGACTTTAGTAATCAATATCTTGCGTTGTATAATCGCAATCGGGTTATGCTATGGGGGTTAGAAAGATACGATTTTATACTAGTACTCAGTATCGTTTGAGCACGCGTCAAAGATGGACACTAGCAAAGAGAAAATACGCCATATTTTACAGTTTGGCGAAAACTCAAGCCAGGCGGCTGGAAATGTGATTGAGTGTTGATGGTTCTGATAGTGTAACAGCCAATCATCATACACTATTTTCGTTTCGTCGATTCCGTTCCGGTAATTTCGATATCAAAGATGCACCACGCTCTGGAAGGTCAATTTATCGATAAAATGATGGAGATCGTCGAGCTACGTTTGGAGCCATTTAACTAATGCTGTGTATAAAAGGGCTGTGTACAAATGGAAGGATCGCACGAGTTGATGCAAAAAAAGCGGCAAGCTTTGGCCAATAGGAAATGAATTTTGTTCCATCAGGATAACGCCAGGCTACACACATCGATTGCGACTTGCCGGAATCGCCGGGAGCTTCGTTGGGAGGTTCTTATGAGTCAACCTTATAGTTTGGACCTGAAACCAAGTGCTTACTACCTGTTCCTGTCTATGGCGAATGGTTTTGCTGGTAAAGAATTTGCCTCAAGAGAGTCTTGTGACTATTCCAGTATTTTTGCCAATAGGGACGAAGGTTTTTTTAAGAGTGGCATTATGAGATTACCTTAAAATTACAACAAGTTAGGAAAAAATCGTATCTTTTTCGAGTTAATTTTAACTACATATAACTTCTGATCCAAAAAAGCTACAAAAGGGTTAACTCAAAGGCCATTTTTATGTCCAGAGATCCAAAATTGGCCGAAGCAGCACTTTTTTATCGAGGTACCCCTCATTAACGAAATATTTGTAAATCTTTTAAAAATTCAACGCCAACTGTCCATAGAAACGATTTTGTCACTGTAGATTTATTTAAAAAAATAATTTTCCGAAAGCAAAAAATAACACTAACATTTTCCACTGAAACTCTGTGGTTTTTTTTAGTTTAATTCAATAACCAGCATTTTTTTTTTAACTAAAACAAAAAAATGCATCTAAATCTTTCAAACTCGGAAAAAATACTTCATCGAATGAATAAAATAAATAAATTCTTTGTTGATATCCTCAAATCAACGGACAGACAAAAGAAAACAGAGCTACAAATTATCATATTCAATTCATCATTAATTGCATGGTCAGTTTCATTAATTGCCATTAGTATTTAAATGCCTAATTTAATTTTAAAATTTTTTCCCGTTTAAGTTACGTTGACTTCAAAAACAGAAAGTTTTCGGAACCAATTGTTTTTTAATGTTTTTTATTTTGCTATCGCTTTAGCAAAAATCGAATCTCCTTTTTTATTTTCAGCGTTTCTATCGATTAGCCTAACAAATTTTGATACACAAAAACTCATTTCAACTCATAAATTTTCTTGATAATTTTGTTTTTTACAAAAATATAGTTTGCATTAATAAAAACAAACATATGTACAAATCAAAGATTCACCTTTTGTACAGAATTTAGAAAAATTCAAAAATTTTCTTCGGCATTTCAAACTTTTTTAACGAAAAACTGAAAGATTCCCCCAAACGAAAATGCATTGGAAAGGTTTTTTTTAAAGATAAAAATCATCGCTTAAGTTTATTTAATTTCTTTTTGCATTTTTTTATGTTTATTTTTAATCAAGAAAAAAATTATTTTTAAGCATATTTTCATTATACTATATGGGTAATTCAAAAACAACACCATCCTCCCAGTTTCTTTTATATTGAAAAACTTACGAGTCTATTTTCTTTAAATTATAATTTGAAACCCGATTTTACAATAATCGAACAATCTAGTAATTAGCCGTTTATACTGGGGAAAAAGCTTATCATTCGAACCGTATAAAGGCGCTACAGACGAACAGAGTTAATTTGCATTAAGTAGTAGGCACAAATGCAAATTTAGATTTCACCATAACAGATGCAAACAAAGAAGCGTTGTGTATGTGTCAAAAAAAAAACCCCATTATTGACGGTCTAGCTAGGCGAGATTGTGCTGGTCTAAATGCACTAAAGTTTTGTGAATTTACAGCGAACTAATGTGCATTGGTATTGGTATAACTCATGAGTTAATGCATATTAAGCCTGTCATCTGTCTTGCCTATAAGAAACCGCTTCCTACATTTTTTAAACGTTTTCCACAATCTCCAAGTCATAGAAGCCTAGTCACATTGTTAATCCATAATTTTTTTCCCCTGCAAACAATTAATTTCAGTACAACACTGAACAATGTTATATCTATCTCAAACTCAAACAATTTTTTTTGTAAATAGGTTGTTCTGGCCACTCATGCTCTGCATCAATAATCTGGCTAACAATTTTTTTTATCCTAAAACTTATATGTAATTACAAAGTCGATATTTTCATGAATCTAAATTATTACTACTTTTCACTTCCTCTCTCTTTTCGTGTGGGGTTTCGCCGCTTAAATTGTGGGCCTCATGCATTGTTGTTGGCAACTCAATATTAGCTGTTTCGGGTAGGAGTAACGCCAAAACGCCGCTAATAATCGCAGCAACGGCAAATAATATTGCAGGAGCATTCTCGTGATATTTGGCCTGTAAAAGTTGGGAAACAGAATGACTGATTAAATAATTCCAACAAAAATATTTACATTGAAAAATACAAAATACTAGATATCGAACCAATGTACTGATAATATAAAAAAAATAAACTATTTTCATTTATTTAAAACACTGTATTTTATGTAGACTGACTGCAGGCGTAGTTAATGTCGGGCGTATCGGATTCGTCATTCTGAAGATTTGAAAACTAACTTCAGATTCGCGATCATAAATATTCCAGTCCGATTACTTTCCAAAATTTTGTTTGCCATATTGGATCAGCCATTTTGAATTTTTTAAATCTAACTTCAGATTCGTAATAACTAGTTTAAAGAAAACTGCTTATTCAGAGAATTTGTAAAGCGATTTTATGAAAATCCCTTGAACTCAATTGGCGTTTGAATGAGTGGAGCATTTCAAGCATACAAAATCCTGAAAATGCCAACATAAAAAAGCTCAGAGCGCCGAAGAAGTCTAGCAGGAATATTAAAGAGAATTCTCTCAAGAACTACGGAGCAGTCTACAGCACCACGGACTACATCGAAAATGAAAGACAAAGATAGGATTTTAAGTAAATCAAAAAGCATTTCGATTCATAGGCGGGCATAGGGTCCGAGAGGCAAAACTTACGTGATGTCAAGCGTAAAATTATTTATTGAATCCGCCAGATCCTAGAAATGTGACACTTATAATACGAAAATGAAGGACGCGTACTCGAGTCTTGAACGTACAAATGCCATATACAAAAGTTTCGCTGCTACCTTGTGGAGCTTCTGAGCTTGCAACAAAAGGGCAAATATCTGACACTGTATACGACAACCGTGCAACGATGAATAACATGGGAAACCGTGTCGCAATTCTTAGAGAACACCCTAAATAGTATACATCTGAAAAGCCTGATAAATAAGATACAGTTGAGCCATGCTCCTCCTTCCAACTTTGAAATGATAGGAAGTTTTGATAGAGATAAAATCATTCGAAGACAGAGAACGTAATGATAGCGCGTTCTCCGAAAGTAGGCCCTACTCTCTGCAATGTCTAAGCTTAGAACCAATATCTTTGCTGAATATAAAAAATATATAGAGCTTAATCATCTATCGAATTCTGTACCACCTTCGAACTGCCGAAATGCGTTCAGTAGAAAGCTTGGTGATGTTTTATAAGGCCACTTTAATTTCGGAAACTCATAAACAGCTTGTGACAAGTGGTGGGCAGGGTTGTCAACATGGACTACTTATATAGTAGGTACATATGTAATTCATCTGAGTTGAAAACTATCGTATTTGACGACCCTGCACGCCGCTCGCCACAACCCCGTAAGCGTCTAGCGTAAATTCTCTATCTACTCACCAGCAGCGGGGTCTGCGGCGCCAGCATAGATCCCAAACGGCCCACCATCGAACAGAAGGAGAGCAAACTGCTTCGTACATTTGTGGGAAAGATTTCCGATGTGAAGAAATATAATATTTGAAATGCTGCTGAAATCATTAGCTTGCCCGATAGGAAAAATATTAAACGCCATACGAAATATTCTGCAAAACAGCAATAAAAAGTTGTGAAAATCCAATAAGCGTGATATTTGCAAATTTTCCTTACCTGACGGAACCAGAGCCGTCACCAAACAACTAATCCCACTTAACAACATTGTACCGCAAAGTGAGTACCTTCTGCCAAAACGATCCATGATGACGAAAGTCAAAAGGTTACCGGGTATCTCAACGAGCATAATAAGCATAAAGTTATTATACTTATCACCACCCAATAGCACCGAATTCAAACTGATGCCATAGTAGACCAACACAACGATAATCCAACAAAATGAACAATTTATAATGCGCCACAAAAGTTCTTTGAATGCTTCCTTGATGGGAAACGTACCACCAGTGGCTGTCGCCAATTTCTCCCGATTCGCTGAAATCAATTTATCCAACGCTTCAGCAGATAGTTTCCGCTTATTCACTTTAGCTGCGCGTCTCAATATATTTTTGGCATCCTCATCCTTACCCTGACTTAACAACCAACGTACACTCTCTGGTAGTATCCAGATATAAGCGATAATTATCACTGCGGGTGCATAGACAATACGCAGCATGACACGCCAATTTTGATAATACTTTGCCACAACCGCTAATAGAATCTCACCGATCGCATAAAAAATGGTAATCAACCCGCAAGCGTAAACACGTCGTTTTGGACCCACCAATTCAATGCCTAAAATGAAGCATATGGGATACATCGGACTCGATAAAACATTATCAAAAAACTCCAAACTTATAAACGAAATGTAGTCTGATGCAAATGAGCGACCAAGTCCTAGACATGCACTGAAAAACCCGCTAAGCGCGAGCGCATTTCTACGACCATAGCTGAGAGAAGATAGTTAAATTAATGGTGAATAAAATTGATAAGATATGAACGCTTGCAGACTTACCGATCTGATATAAGACCGCCTAGCGGTATACCGATAAACTGTCCCACATTACCTATTGTGCCCACCAAGGTCAATTTCCATTCCTGCTCACAGTAAATGCCGAACTAATCAAAGGTAAAATTGTTATCGATTATTGATGAATATATTTGGCTTTTTCGAGCTGCTAAATATGTACCTCATTCGCAATAGTAACTTCTTTATCACGAAATATGAAATCGTTCTCCGTGCATCTTTCCCTCTTGCTGCTATCGAAATTTTGAGCATTACATAGTCCGCTGGTTGTTTGGTTAGTGGTATAATTAGCCACATATCGATTACATTGGTCCAGCTCATTATTTTTAGTTGGAATGGTAAATTGTGTCCAGGGTTCTTGGTAACCGCTCCCAGCTACGTCACATTCTGCAATTTTACATCTGTAATTAGTTTGAGGGAAGTTTTATTTGTTTGTAATTTAAAGAGAAATCTCAGTCGGATTTTATGTATCTGTCCGCTTGGACGAATGTTCAAAAAATATGGGGTCCTAACTTCGAAAAAACTTAAGCGACATTTTTTTTCATTATTTCCTTTTTGAAGCAGAAATCCCTCAATGCCGCTTACGTGTTTAAGGGTCGTTTTGTCTCAGAATATGAAAAAGAGAGCGTACGCTGTCTTGAATGCATGTAGATAAAAATACATCTTGTAATTCTCAACAATTTAGATTAGTTTTGGTTAGATAGCGGAACCTAATGATGGCAACATAAATTTATCAACCGAGTAAACGGTCAATAATTAATCGGAAGCGTTTCCTCTTTATATTTTTTCGCCGAATTCCCGAAGTTCGTCCCTCCCAACCGGCCGAGGGGCGTGTTTGAAGGACCAGCGTAGAGCCGACAAACCAGAGTTAACACGCGTCAAGTTTTATTGAACTCAAGTTTTTTGCTTCGTTACTCTGTCACAACCACAAATATGGTGAAAATGGAAGCTGTATGTATGGATGTGAAGGCAAGCAAATTTGAAACGGCTTGACGGCACGAACGCTTGTGTACTCTTCCGCTCTCTTTACATTTCTTTCGTCAACGTACCACCAGACTTGAAAGCTTGAAACTTGACGCGTTCTAAAAGCTGACTAATAGAAAAATCCGTTATTAATTGCCATTTACCGTATGAAATTTAACGATCAGCAGGTCGTTTCGATAAGAATAGAAAAAATGGAAAACTATGTAAAGATTCATAAAAAACTGACTTCTTTATTTGCAAAAATCAATTCTTTAGAACAGATTTAAGAATAACAGTTTTGACAAGTGTTTCGTTAAAAGTCTATTTCGTTTTTCCGTAGCGATAGCAAACGCTTTGGACACGACATTTTGACTAATTGTGGAATAGCCGTTATTTTTTTTATAAACAATTTTGAGAATAATTCTACGTATGGAGTTTGAAGAGTATGAAGTGTTTCTGATGTTCTTGCGAATTTTCTTCCATATAACGCATTCAAGAAATGATATTTGGTGGTTGGTAATCAAGCCAATTCTTTAACATGGGAAAGGGACAAAATTCCCAGGGAGTTTCTTTTCAGAATAGGGCTGAATATTATTGTGTGGTTAAAGTGGCAATTTTTAAAAACATAATATCGATTCATACGCTATTGGATGAGTAAAGTGGTAAATTTTTGATGCTGTGTTTGCGATTATTTTGCGATTATTTTTGCGATAAATTTTTCAGTCAGCTTTTTGATTATTAGAAAAGAAATAATGGGTTTACTTTAGCGGTTAACCGAAAAATCATGCCATTACTATCGCTATCTCACATTTTCTATATAATAGGTACTTGAAATTGGCTTAATTGGTTCAAAAATTGGTTAGCGTGGTTGCTCTAAATCTACCGAGGAAGCCTAGAACCCCATGGAAATTCTAACTTCTACCGCTAAAATTGCTGCTTTGCCATAAAAGTTCCAAACAAAAAACAAAAATTATCTTGAGCTCATTAAAATTATTTCTGAATTTTTCTACCAAGCAATAATTTACGATACTGATTAGTAATGGAAAAATATCAATATTTATAATCTTACCTTTGCACTACGCTACTCGCTGTGAAGACGTAAGTAATTGGATAGATCGCACTAAGTAATGTCGCTACGAAAACCAGCAGAAGGATGTAGAGCTGAAAGCGACCAAGTTGCCCAATTCGCACAAGTATTTCATCTAAACTCGATTCCTCTTTATCCTTTTCGGGTGCTATGGCTACTTCAACAAACGGCGATGCATTATGAGAGTCATTCGGTAAATCATACAAATCTCCATTTGGCACAGTACTTGAAACCATTTTGAGTATTTTTCAAATGGAAAAATTGCTTGCTTTGTTTTTTTTTTTTTACACAACATTTACTTTCACTTTGGTCGCATTACAATCGCGTTTAATCCTGTTTCACCTGCTTTTGACCAACCGGTTTTGCTCTAAGTGCTCAACTGTCTGTCGACTGGTTAACATTTTTCTAAATAGGCAGATAAGTCAATAATTCTTCACGACCACCGATTGCTTATCTCAAGTGCTTGGGTTTCTAATAAATTTGATAACTACCTACATACATAAATCAGACAGTTTTAACTATTAATTCCGTTATAATAACTTAATCTTTATACCCTTAAAGATATAGTACACTACAGTTACTGACCAATACATTCCACAAAATTTGAACTATTTTCTTATCAGTATTAGTTGGCGGGAAAATTTATATACAAAATTTGGTGTTACTTTATTAATTTATGTATTTAGTAGAAATTCTTATCATCTTAAGATATGCTGGAAATTCAGGTAAATATAACACTTTTTTTTTAGACAACATAGGCATTTGTTGAAACTTCGATGCAAATCGATATGATTTGTAAAATATTTTCGATAAGACTGATCAGTTTTTATGTGAATTATTCAAGATAAATCTTTGATGAATTTGCAGCCGATCGAGGTATGCATCTGACAGACCAGCGCAGGAGATCTCGGACCGGTGTCTGATATTCTACAACCCTTTGCAATTTGGGCCGATACCAAAACACTTCGCCGGTTGCCTCAGTCCTTTACGAGGTGAAAGCTCGTGCTGCTCATTATTTCATGTTCTTCATACTCTTCGCTATAGCTCTTACATAGAATAGTTCTTTCAAAATGCCCATAATGTGTTCTAATCTCTGTTCAACAACGACCCAACTTTTGTATAATATAAAAATACGTGTGATTTTCAATTGACTGCCGAGTCCAAAGCAACTCGCTGGTGCCATCGGAATTTTGCTAAATTCATATAAGAGGACAGAGTGGTTCGGATTTGCAGTGCGTATTACGTTCTCCGACATAAGTTTGAAGAAGTTGCTCAAAATATCAAAATATCTTTGTCTAAAACCTCGTTTGGTTTCGAACGGCTCCCTATTCTGACAGAGTTGAATCGAAACCAGGCTTAATTTCGAGATATCAAAAAGGGATTTAGGGTAGACAACTCGGTCGATGTGGTTATTTTGGAACTTTTCCAGAACTTGGCGCATTATCAATATCTAGTCGTGGAGTTGCAAGTTCCAAGAAGAGAAGTCTTATTCAGCGATAATTGACATACACTGCAGGGCCACGTTTCTTATGGATTTGGCGCGGTATATTTTTAAATTATTATAATTGGGGGATGATTCAACAGTTCAAATTGCAGTTAAAAGTTGGTACACCATTTCCCAACAGCTGTCCGTCGCCGGTTTCAAGTAGAGCCTTCGATTTCACGAGATTACTCGGGAAGCAAATACTTGACATTTCTCACGGGCACGGCAATACCTAAGATTCTACCGAGAACTCGGTGCGAACAGAAATCGAAAGCTCTAGTTTTCAGCAGCTCAGCCAGATTTTAAGCCACATAATTGCTGCCATAATCTCATCTTGGTTGTAGGTTAAGGAGATAGAGGAATCGGAGTCGCGTTCTTCTTTCTCGAAAATACATCTGACGATGCAATCCAACAACATTGCAAATGTTTCGCCCCATATCTTAAGTGAACTTTGGATATCGTTTATCAATGAAACCATTTTTTTTTTGCTGTCTTATTTACTGATCCTATTTCCATTTTGCCTGCCAATATCTCCAGCTCTTTGCACCCAAACTTTTCTGCCTTTTTCTTCTTCTTCTCTTGCCTCATCCCTCTTTTGGAAAAACTTGAATTTGATTTAGACTTATGTAAATATAGAGTATTATTGAAGGTTTTTTTTCATCGTTTTTTTTTCTTTGATATCCCACATTTTTTTCAAAGATCTCGTTTTTATGATTCGGTTTAACAAATTTTTTAGGCACAGCTTTTAAGCTTAAAATGTTTTATTATCTCAAATGGTTTTCACAATAGTAAATAAATAAAAATATTTATAAAGAACTCCATTTTTGGGGAATTTTAAAATCTATCCAACTCACTTATGTCTTAATATTTTTCGAAATATTTTAGCGGAAGTCTTAAAACTTAATAAATTTTATAATTCCGTTGGAAAAATGAAAACTTTTTTGGGGAATCACTCTAATGTAAATTTTTGAACCCAAGTACATCGTTTCAGCCCACAAATACTTTGGACTTTTTGAGGTGTAACCAAGTACGCCGGGGTATTTGCTATATTTACAATAAACTTCAACCAATAGTATTTAGCTTTTGTGAAAACCTCATTCAGATACGAATTTTACTCGTTTTTTCCACTTCAATTCAAACTAACAATTGGTCGTATAAAATGATTCATCTAATGGCTGGTTTTCATATATCGAGCGCCAGCCGCGAAAAAAATATAAGCGACATTGTGAAATGCGACCTAATGAAAACCAAGCCTGAATAGGAACATCTACACCACAAGAGCCAAAAATTAAAAAAAAAAAAAAAATAATTAAAATAAACAAACTCTTCAAATGTGCTCAAATTTATCTTTTCGTAAAACTAACTAAATATTATGTTGTATAAAGTATATACATAAGTAGCTTAAAATTCTATTATCTAAAATCGTTTTATAAATCTAAATGATTACTACAATTCACAGTCGTTTTCTTTTCTTTTCGTTTTACGCCTATATTGTATGCATCGTGCATTGTTGTTGGCAACACAATATTTGTCGTTTCGGGGAAAAGCAGCGCCAAAATGCCGCTGGTTATGGCACTAACGGCGAATAAAATCGCTGGAGCATTCTCATGAAATTTGGCCTGTAAACAATTAGTTAATAAAAATATTTATTAAATAAATTGTAACAAAAATATCTAAACTAAAAATAAGTTATATGTGTGTAGCTAATTTATGTTAAACATTATTTCCAAGAAAGCTGTTTAAAAGAAGACTTGCTCAAATAAAAAAAAATATTTGCATACAAATTACAGAAGTGCTAAATTTGGTTTACAAATTGTAATCAGATTGTTAGTTCACTTGATCAAATTCCATTGGTTAGGTTAACAAAAGAGCAACCGTGACAGTTAGTGCCATTCAAGTAAATGCCTCTACACGAGAAAAATTGAGAAAACCTTTTTTTAAACACATAAATTAAAAAGAAGGCAAATTGTCAATAATATTGAACTTGGAGCTTTTGAAAGCCTGACTTACGGAAGCCTGATCCTTCGTCAGAAGGAACTATTAGAGTCCTTCGCGTTGTTGCTATCTATTTTGTTCAGTGAAACCAAATATTGAATTATTTCCAGTGCTGGATCATTTTCTTTCATTCTTACCACATAACCCAGCCAAAGTTAGTGATGGGCGATCTCGTGATTTTTAAGGAACAGTGTTTTTATTCGTGACTAACTTTGGAATCAGTGTGATTTTAAATTGTGACTGACTGTGACGAAAACAGTGACAAAAGATACTAGTACAAACAAACCAAAATCGATATTTGTTTTTCCAAAAATTATATACATAAGTATATTCCTCGCTTATTGACACATTTTGGAATACACGAATGTTATATGTAGATATGCAAAGAAAACTCTCTATGACCTTCGTTAGGAATTCAAAAGGAGCAATGCTAGAAAGAAGTATTAAATGTACGAGATTTGTGAATTAATACATTGCCCGTAAAGGAACGATCTAAAATTAATCTTTGGATTATCCTATTTTCTACTAGAAGCCCACCTACTTGGGCTCGAATTATCCTTACTTACTTAATTGGCGCTATAACCGCTGAAGCGATTTTGGACGAACTTCTACAATTTGTGGTGTGCGTTTTGATGTTCTAACACAAATTGAGGGACCTACAGTTTTATGCCGACTCCGAATAGCAAATGATTTTTGTGAGAAGTTTTTTCATGACTGAAATTTTCTGCATATTGGAATATCCGGATATCCATGCGGATATCCATTGATATGGATAAAATCTGGATAGAAGGGGTATCCGGCTAAAATTCGTCGGTGCAATTATCCAGATATCCGGATTTATGAAGACCTGGTTAATATTCGTTTTTTCGAATATCCGAAAAAAATCAAAGAATTGATGAACACTAATAATAATAATAATAATAATAATAATGTTTAATCGTTTGCTGTATTCTACATCGCAATTAATTAAGGCCCACAAACCTTTCGAAGAATCTTTCACTCGATCACCAAGTGCCCCACCGGCATCTCGAGGGCGAGTTTAGTTCAATGGAAGAGGGCTTTACTATTCAATTGCCGTGTGTCGATTATCTTAGAGATTTTGGAGATTTTGGCGTATCATGAATATCTGGTTGATGGTATATTTTGAAGAGCTAAAGCCACACTGATAAAGTCCAATCAGATAATTGACGGTTGGCTTCACTCTTTCATGCAATGCGCTTGTTATAATCTTATATCGATATGATATATCTTATATGAAGACTAATTTCGTGGTATTCGGCGGATATTGGGAAGCACCCTTATTGTGGATTGGATAGATAACATTTAAATTCCTATCGGCCGGTGTTACCGTCTGGAGTACGCCGCTACCCAATACTTTGTTCAGAGCCAAGATGAAAAGTTGTAAAACAGACGTTGGAACTCTATGACGAATTTCGGGCCGCATGCAGTGCTGACAGTCTACATGCGATCCAGTGGGTCCCAGAAGAATTCAAGAGAGGAATGAATGTGAAAGTGCCACAGATCAAGACCCAGATTCGATGGTTATCTATACAGGTAGTTTCAAGCTACGCTGAAAAGTAGGCAGCGTTATTCACTACAACGAACTCACACTAAATCCCAGGTTTCGCTAATCGGATCACCAGGACGCGAGACCATTTCTTCAACAAGTACTTTTTGGATGAATTAGCCAAACTGAGCTTAGCGCTATATAATACACACCCATTCACTATGAAGAGAAGGATGGAAAATAAATAATTGGTAGAGCAGCGTCACTACAACGAGTTCTTGTTTTATAGCCGACGTAGTCTTGTATAGTGGCAGCTGCTTTAACTTAACCTATGATTGTTTTGATATACAAAGAATAGAAAAAGTGCTCTAGACCGACTTCACGTGGCGCCTGTTCAGTTCCAACATAACTAATATTAGCCTTGACATCCAAAGTAGAATCTTTCTTGAGCAGTAAAACCTACTCTTGTCAAACAAAAATGATCCTTGGAGTGTAAAAGAAGAAGATTCTTCGAAAGATTTATAGACCGTTACGCCTTTAGGACGACGAATGTCGCAAACAGTGCCATAGTTTAGCGAACTAAGATCCAGGTGCTATTACATCTAGTGCGGATAGATGACAGCGATCCAGACCTGAAAGCACTCAGCTTCGTACACGCTGCCCTGTGGTAGTAGCAAAGGAAGAGTAAGGCTTTCCCTGCATTTGAAAGGACGTGTCTTCATTTGTCGGATCCGTTGGCGAAAGTTAGCAAGAGAAAGGAACGACTGGTGTGCTATTTTGAATGAGCGATTCAAACACCTGACCGGTTATAGTGGCAATTAAGCGTGTATGTATTTCGAAGGCATGGCGACCTTTTACCGGTGGCTTCGCGTTTCCCGCACACAAAAACAAGAGCTAGAGATGATCGTAGTAGACGATATAATAATTATCATAATAATAATAATCCACTCACCAGTACTGGGGTTTGTGGCGCCAACATTGAACCAACACGTCCCACCATCGAACAGAAGGAGAGCAAGCTGTTGCGCACATTTGTGGGAAAGATTTCCGATGTGAAGAAATATAATATTTGAAATGCTGCTGTAATCAATATCTTGCCAATTAGGAAGAATATCAGGCGCCGGACGATATATTCTATAAATATCAATAAAAATGTGAGAGTATGGCGATTTACATATGTATATTACGTTTGAAAAATTGTATATGTATGTACTTACCTGGCGGTAGGAGGGCTGTAGCCAAACAACTCATTCCACTAAGTAGCATTGTAGCACAAAGTGAATATCTTCTGCCAAAACGATCCATGATAAGGTAAGGCATAAAGAAACCTGGTATTTCTGCAAGCGCGATAAGCATAAAGTTATCATATTTATCACCATCCAGTAGCACCGAATTCAAACTGATGCCATAGTAGACCAACACATTGACAATCCAACAAAATGAGCAATTTATAATGCGCCAAGATAGACTTTGAAAGGCTGCTTTAATGGGAAATGTACCACCCGTCGCTGTTGCTAATTTCTCACGATTCGCTGCTATTAATTTATCCAACGACTCATCGGATAGCTCTCGTTTATTCACTTTAGCTGCGCGTCTCAATATATTTTTCGCATCCTCATCCTTACCCTGACTCAACAACCAACGTACACCCTCTGGTAGTATCCACATATATGCGATAAGTGATACAGCGGGTATATAGACAATACGTAATATGACACGCCAATTTGGATAATACTTTGCCACAATCGCTAGCAGAATTTCGCCGATGGCATAGAAAATGGTAATTAAGCTACAAGCGATCACACGACGTTGTGGACCCACTAGCTCTACGCCTACAATGAAGCAAATGCAATACATCGAACTCGATGCTATGTTATCCAAAAATTCGAATAGTATAAATGTAGTGTAGTTTGGTGCGAATGAGCGGATGAGTCCCAGAAAAGCACTAACGAAACCACCAATCGCGAGCGCAGTGCGACGACCGTAGCTGCGAGGAAATTGAGAAAATTATAATATGTATTAAGAGAATAAAAGCGCGCGCATTCCATTCTTACCGATCTGATATGAAACCGCCCAGGGGTATACCAATGAATTGCCCCAGATTGCCCATGGTGCCCACCATTGATAATTTCCATTCATTTTCGCAGTAAATGCCGAACTAATCAAAGGGGAAATGTTATCGATTATTGATATATATGTATAACTACATAGCTTACTCGAGCTGCTAAATACCTCATTCGCAATGGTAACTTCTTTATCGCGAAATATGAAATCGTTTTCCGCACATCTTTCCCTCTTGCTGCTATCGAAATTTTGAGCATTACACAGTCCGAGTGACTCAGAGCTCGAAGGAGTTGAGATTGTTTGGTTTGTGGTATAATTCCCCACAAAACGATTGCATTCATCTAATCCGCTATTTTTAGTTGGAATAGTAAATTGTGTCCAGGGTTCTTGGTAGTTGCTCGCCGCCAAGTCGCATTCTGGAATTTTACATCTGTTGTAATAAAAGATTTTGAACTTTAAAAAGCAATAAGAGATTTCTCAACGTTTCAAAACGTTTGTAGTTGTTTTTAGTTAGAGCTTATATCCGGATTACATAACATATAATTATCACCCATCTGGAACGATTGATCTACGATATCTCTCCACTATTTCAATGCACGTCAGACTTCTGAAGAGTCAGCTTGGCTTTAATATTTTATTGCTGGAAACACTTCTACATTACAAAATAAAATAAATCTCACAGGACTCATATTAAGGTTACTTTAAGTTATGTTAGGTGAGAGTAGACTTAGCCAAATTTAATATATAAAAAAACAAAAACTCACGATTGTGTTTTCTCTAAGAAAAGTGGTAAATAGAAGGGGATATAAAGGTTTGCTTGAGCGGTGATTCGAATTTTAGAATCGGGGACTAAAAATAAAGATTATTTTAAAATTTTCAATGAAAAAGAAACCAAAGCTTTCAAATATTGGCGAACAGTTTTGAGTAATGTATGTGTGTATGTACATATGTATATGTTAAAATTTTTGGAGAAATTTCTCTTAAATTACAATTAATAATTACTTTTAGATTTTTATTAATCACTCGGAAAACATAGTCATATATCGTTATTTGTTGATAAAAAAATAAACTGGATTTTTGAGTGTTATTTTTTCGCTATGAAATAATGATTTTTTTGTGAATAGTTTTATATTTATTAAAAATTATAATTATTCTATGGATCTTATTTTTTATTAAAGTGTTTTTTTTTGTTTTATCTTTTTTCATCAAAAGTAATTAATATTTTTTGAGATATTTGATATTTTTTGAGATATTGATTTTTGATATTTGAGATCAGAAATAAAAATAAATTTTGAATTTTTTTTTGCTAACAATTTCTGAGAGATAAAATAACGTTAAGGAACTGCGTTTTACTTGAGATAAAAAATATGATCTAAACAATAATGAATACTTTTGTAATTTTTGATCAAAAAATAAAACTCATTAAAAAAATAATCATTATTTCAGAGCAAAGAACAACTTCTCAAACTTTGTTTATTTGTGTACTGAAACAATTTATTTAAAAAAACTTGGATTCAACTTTAAAAAATATACATTTGAAATTGAAAGATGCCTAAAAAAGTAGTTTAAAAATATTGTCGGTTACAACTTTATTTGAGGCAACCATTCGTATGTTGATTAGGATGCCTCATAAAAAAAAGTTGCGTTTTGTCCACCGGAATTGTAAAATTGATTATGTTTTAAGACTTCTACCTAAATATTTTGGAAAAATATTACGATTTACGTAAGATTGAAGGATTTGAAAATACCTCCAAAAATAGAGGTTAAAAAAAAGAATAGTGTTCTAAAATATGTTTAAAAGAATATAGCTCAGATATTAAAACAGTTTAAATTTAAAAAAGCTGCTTAAAATATTTAGGTACAAATTTAATCAATGGATTTATCATAATAATTGATAGCGTGTATTTGCAACGAAGTAAAAAGGTTGAGAAAATATATCTGCAATCATATATAGTTTAAGTTTAAATCGTTCAAGTTTTGGCTGAATTAGTCAAGTTTTTCTAGAACCAATCTTACAAAAAATTTCAAATCCAGCATCAAACACTTGATTATTATATTCGCGTTGAAAACATTTTAAAAAATTTTTATGCAGAACTTTTAAGTTTTAACTATTTTTTGATATTAGCTGATCGTTTTGAAATAATTCTTTAAAAAACTATGTATGTTTATTTAAAAAAAAAAACACCTTAAAAGTTGAGGTTATTTCAAATCGCCCCAGCTCACCTAAACCTTAATATTATTGCGAAATATTTTGGTTCATGTCATAAAATATAATGAATTTTACAATTACGCATGTCAAAAACTGTCAAAGCTTGATAAAAAAAGCAAAGATTTCAGCAATTTTATTTATTTATTTATTAAGTTTAGATACTTCCTTAAGACTGGCAAACAGACGTGATTTATAGACCCACCTGAAAAAGCGAATTACATCTAGCATTCCGTATTATATACATATTGAGGTTCAACTTTTTAACACTAGAAGGCGATAATGAGACTTCTAAATTGCACTATCGTTTTATTTTTATTTTTATTCTGTTATGTACATTCAAATTCATAACGCTAAACCGAATGGCATGCGAGCGAAGCCGCCAGGTAAAAGCTAGTTTTAAATATGAAGACTTTCCTTAAGCCTGACGGCCTGATTTTTTTTATTAAAAGCAATCACAAGCCGACTGTGGTCCATTGGCTATGCGCTTGCCCAGCAAGTCGTAGGTTGTGGGTTCGAATGCCGGTGGAGTCATGAAAGGAATCCGATGAGGAGATGTGGTGATCGCCGAAATAGCTATAATTTCTACCACTTCTGACTGTTGTTGTATTATTTCCAAATACTTTTCCTTATACACTGGCCTTGAGCTCAAAAATTAATATTGTTGTTTAATAAGTTTTATTACTATCTCTAAATTAGTTTCATGAATTATAATACATACATACATATATATATCGTGAGTACATCTTGTTTTCCTTTGCCAATATATGTACATACAATATGAAACGATAAATAATATGAACGATCAACATTTGTGAGCATAAAGCGTCTGCTTACCGTCCGCAAATAGATTGAGATGAAGTCATCTACCTTTAATCTTTCATAAATATTTAAAATTTATTTTTAAAACGTAATTTTTCTAGGCGCCAAATTTTTAATAATTGCACCGTATTTCAAAGCGTGTGTCAAAAACGCAATGACATACAAACACCAATCACCTATAAATTACGACTTACATTAACTTGACGGACGTGAAGCAGATAAGTGCATGTGTATTATGTAAGATTATCATGCCGGTTTCTATGCATTAGAGTAGCTCAAGTTCGTATGAGAAATTTTCAAGTAAGGAAATTTTCAGGAACGGCAAAGTACTTTTTTAAGCAACAGAAATAATGAAATGTGATTTTTATTTTATTTCGATTTGGAGGCTAAGTTTAAGACGCAAAAAATACTTTTACGAAGTATTTATTCATTATCTATATATATACATATCTAATAAATAATAATAATGATTTAGCGCGTACACCATAGCCTGATGTTTGGCCGAACTTCTTTGTGGATGTTGTAACACAAATTGAGTTACCTACAGTTTTACGTCGGCTCCAAACGGCAACAAATGATTTTTGGCAGAAGTTTTTTGTATGACAGAATTACACACGGGGGGTTTACCATTGCCAGCTGAGGAGCGGGTGACCGCTCTTAGAAGAGACTTTTCTATAATTTTTCATGTTACTTGCCCTGCCCAGGATTTGAACCCGGGACCTACCGAATGTAGCTTAGATAAAATTGATTATATGGATAATGTTTGTCACGCCGTGGCTATCAAAGTACTGAACCGATTTTAATAATTATTATTTTTTAAATGAAGAATGTACTAAAAACAATAGAATGGCATACTTTGTTTTTTTTTTTTTTTTTTTGGTTTTGATTTATTGAAGAAAATGTACATTAAGGTGCAACACCCTCCAAGAATAAGATCGGTACTGTTTTCCCTCGGAATTATAACAATCTTTATATTTTGAGGCATCAACAAAAATGTTTCGTAATTATATTGAGATTTATGTACATACATAGGTGAGCTGAACCGATTTGAAATTACCTACATTTTTGGGGCTTGTTTTTTTTTTTAATTTTTTCAATAAAATTACCTCGGATCAATAAAAAAGTATATAACAAATGAAATTCTTGACGCTGTCTTTGATTTTTTTGCGGAAGATCGGTTTAATATAACCGATTTTGACTAATAATATATCATTGAGAAGGTATTTTCTCACAATTTTTATTTGTTCTCAAATAAACTCATTCTCGTCTAATTTTTTTTTTTCAAATCTTATTAATATGATCCCGTTGCACAAATTTTTGAATTTTATGCAGATATTTTAGGTTAAAATTGTTCTATTATCTGACATGAATTTTTTGTAAAAATACAATTTTGCTTTTTTATAAAAAAAACTCCATTTGGGAAGATATTTTTAAATCGGTCCAGCTCTCGTAAATCCTAACATTTTGCGGAAATATTTTAGCAATTAAATTTATAATTCCATTGAAAAAACCGCAACTTTTTTCTTCTTTACCTCTTTTGGTGAGGTACCCTAATTTACATTTTCACAAATTTTCAAATTTAAGCTGAACCTAAGTTTTTTAAATAAATTGCTTCAGTGCTCAAATACATACAATTTAATACGTTCTACTTTTGTTTTGGCCGGGTATTTGCTAGTATGGCAATAAAGTTGAGATATTTCGAAAAAAATATACCCAATGGGGGTATTTCATTAAGTCTAGGGATAGTATAATTGGAAAAATGTTAATGAATATTCTAAACTACAATACGCAATGAGACGAGTGTTTATATTGTACAATTCATTTAAACAATTATAAATACACTTTTATTCAAACATCAACTTCAGAGCCAGAAGAATAACATTTGTTGGCAAATGCGTCAGCGTCAAATGAAGGTTGCCATAATGCAGTGACAGCCAATAGCTTGGTCTTAAGAAAAATTAGAATAGAAACCAGAATTAAAATTTAAAAAAAAAAATAATAATATTAGAGCTTTATTTTTCAAACAGGGTGGGTTTTATACAAATAATAAATTCCGATTTCCGCAGAATACATTTTTTGTGGCTTCTAAATTTCTTTCTTCGAAGGTCTACAAAAGCTTAGATTTTCGCATATATTCTCACTTTGAAGTTAAAGAAGAAGGCACTATGTTATTTTTTCTACATATGTTTTTATCATCTCTTTGTTTTTAGTTATTCGGTATTTTTTATACATATTTTTTAAAAATAAATGCTCAAAAATAACATACAATAACGCGGTGCAAAATCCAATATATAGATTTAATGTAATATCAGGTTTTATATGGATTTCTTGTAGATAGTACAAGCTACTTTTTTCGACCTTTTTGGGTTCGAAAGTTGTAGTCAAAAATACCGAATTTTTAGAATTTTTTGACAAAAAACTGAATCTAACCGTAGTAAATCTATACGGATATGAATATTTTGCGTAATTTTATGTATAATTCAAATCAGTTTTTGGAATTAGGATTCTTAAACAGTGTTGAAAAAAATTAGGAAGAAGTCAACCTATGTTGGGATAATATCATGAAAAACCTCCAGACGTAGTGGAAAAATTTGAAAATGCACAGGTCTAAATCCATTTAAAAAGTGATATTTCAACAAATGAAGGGTCACTTCAAAGAACTTTGTAAAGCACAATTTTTTTATACCTCATTTTTTTTAACGAATTCCCGTTTAAGAGAATATTTGAAACTGGGATATGCCCAAAAAAGGAGGTATGGAAAAATTGTTGATAACAACGTTATTTGAGGCGACCCTTCAAATATAAACTCTCAATTTGACGCCAATGAAAAATTACAAAATGACAATATATTGCCATCTCGTGTCATATTTCTCTATCAACAATTTGACCCAATCAAAACGGGGCATTACTCTTTACTGTTTAAAATTGTATAAACCTGATGCAGCTTTAGTTGCTAATGCTTGACGGTGTAGGTTTGTGTTTGGAAAAAATTATTTATTCCTACCTGTGCACCACACTACTCGCCGTGAAGACATACGTTATTGAAAACCCCGCACTAAACACCATTGCCACACAAACTAGCAAAAGGATATACACTTGAAATAGACCAAATTGCCCGATACGCACAAGTATTTCATCCAATGTGGATTCTTCTTCATCTTTCTCGTGCGCAACGGATATTTCGATATGCGATGGCGACGGCGCATTCGCAGAGCTGTTCGGCAAATCATAGTGAACACTGTGAGTCACATTTGCTTCCATTTTTATTTTCGGTATATTCAGTTATGTTTTTGTTTTTTTTTCACAGAAAATCACCACCACCACTTTGATCGCGTTCGCTAGCGTTTTGAACCCTGCAATGTCTGATTGATCGTGCCGTCGCGATCCGTTCGTTTTTACTCAACGCGCTCAACTGTCTGCCCATTGGCAAATATGTTTCAAAATCAGCAGCATATAGGCAGCTCATCACGTCAGATTGCTTATCTCAAACACTGACTAAATTGATAACTGTATATCGCTTTTCGAATCGTGGTGTGGGGGGCTGGTAGTTTGCGGGCAGGTGCTGAGGTTCGCATGCGAGTCCACTTACGAGACGTCGATTACAATATTTACTTGGTTGTTTTCTATTGCATTTCTTGTTATTTGCGAATACTCTAAAATGCTTAAGACCTTATAAAAATGGCTACAATTTTGCTAATTACAATGATAGTTATATAACCTTGACGCAGTAAAGGCTACATTGTTGTTTGCCGCATTTGTTGAAGTTTGATTTGCTCCTTATCGGGGCCGGTTGAGAGGAGAGTGAAAATGTTAGTGATGACAGCCACTACCATAATTTTAAGATTATAAAACTGTAATCAATTTCATCTTTGCATATTTATTATCTCAATGGATTATTGACCTTAATGTAATTCTCGTAAAGTGATTCGTATTGGAAATTTTTGCAATGCGATAATTTCTCGATTGAGCTTGAGTTTCCCTGGCTTGCTTTGAATGTTTTACATACCGCTTTCATCACTTCTTAATCACTTAAATATTTCCTGCTTCGTTTTCTTATACTTGGCTTTGAATCGTATTGAAATAGTGAACGAAAGATACCAAACGAAACGAACCCGAAACGACTCAGTTATATTTTCTGAAAGTATACCTATCCAATAACAAAAGAGCCGATAGATTTCCAAACGTTAGTTCTAAGGCCAATTCATATAAGCTGACAGCATCCAACAAGGCGAATTCATACCCGGTGGTGTTGAGCGTACAACAACAAAAATGTACACTAACAAATTGTGTGCGCAGTGACAGTGAGAATCGGTGAGAATTCCAACAGCCACATAGTTTTGACATTCAGTCTAGCAAGCGAATTCACTCAGCTGCTTACTCAACACCACCTTATATGAATTCGCTTTGCCATCCCACGGGCTGAATGTGGTTGTTCTTCTTTCCCAATTTGCTGGGCTGTTTTGATTACACAAAGAAAATACATGAACAATACTGGGCGAATTCAGATTTTGACTCGCAAAATTACGCAAACAAAATATACAATGGATTCGCTTTAGCTATCTTGCTACCACCTCCTGTGGATCTACCTTGGTTAGTTCGAATTTTTGTATGAGCTACTCTATTTTTTTGTTCCAGTCTAAGTGGTTTTCAAAAAAGTGTAAAAAGTGGTCAAAATATATGTCTGATAGAAATGGAAGGAAAAGAGAAATGTTTTCTTATATCAAATTGGGTTTTTGAGAAGTTTCTTCAGCTGAGATTGGCATCTTCCCTTTAAGTGCGCGAAATCACGCATGTGACGCGATTTTTAATACAGTGACTCAAATAATTGTTCATACATACAGTGGTTTTGTTTTACAATATTGGCAATGTTTTTCATGACACATTTTTCCATAAAATTGTAAATTAAAATAAAAAACCATATGAATCTAAGTTTACTCTCAATATTCGGAGCTTTAAAGTGGCTTTCAGTTTCTTCAATGATATGACCAATGAAACCGCAAATTTCCTCATTCTATATAAGTAAAGTGTGTTTGTTTTAAACGTGTTGTTTTCAATGAGGCACAACTTTTTTCGGAGTAGGAATTTTTGACAGCTGTTACTTGATTTATACTCAGTTTGGTTTGCCATTTCATAATGCACGACTTACTCCGTAACAACGTTTGAAAATCGTGCAAATTTGTTACCAAAAGAATTGGTTCGGTTCGTGCCGCTATTGCTGCTGTGGAGCAGAGTATCGAAGAAGACCCGAATGAGTCCATCCGCCATAGCGTGCAACAATAGGAGCTGCGCCCATCCACTTTATGGAAGATTTTGCTTAAGCATCTTGGCTTGCGGGCTTACAAAATCCAATTCGTGCAAGAATTGCAGCCGAACGACCAGCAAGCGCATTGCAAGTTCGGTCGATGGGCCCAAAACGAGATGGCCACTGATCCTGATTTTCAGCGATGAAGCTCACAAGCCATTGTTGAGACGCCGGATACATCCTAAAAAGTCACGGTTTGGTGTGTTCTATAGGCAGAGAGAATCATTGGTCCATATTTCTTCGAAAATCAAGCCGGCCATAATGTTACAGTCAATGGGGAACACACGAGACAAGACGGCTCTACATGCCATACAGCCAACGAAACAATAAATTTATTGAAGGAAACTTTTAGTGAGCACATTATCTCGAATCGTGGGCCTGTGGCGTGGCCTCTAAGAACGTGCGATTTAACACCGCTGGACTATTTTTTGTGAGGTTATGTGAAGTCGTTTGCCTATGACGCCTTGGAAGAGAATATTCGGCGCGGCCCCGATTGCGGCAAAAAGTGGTCGAAAATTAGGCCTCTCGGTTGAGATTTATTTGAGCCAGCCGCGGCGGTCACTTGCTCGAAATCATTTTTAACATATACTGACAAACCCCTATCTTCATAATAATGCTGAATTCTTGGCCATAACATTAAATTATATGCATTTTATTTCTTCTTGAAAACCACATGTCTAAAAAAACACCCTTTTGAATTATTGTTAATAATGATAAAAAGTTGTATCAAGATAAATAGAAAACAATTATGAGATTAGCAATATTTGACTCTGGGCGCGAGTTTTAATTTGCGAATCGTTAAAAATATTACAACGACACCGATTAGTAATTGCTAACAAATTACCTGTTATAAATTACCTAATAAAGTAACTGTGTAAATGAGTTGACTGGAGTCATAAACATACAATAGCTGTCTGCCTAGACATGTATTTTACTTTGTGCTATAAAAATCCAACTTTTGTTTTAGATTCGTTAAAACTTACCAACTTGATAAAATACTTGTATTTTATAAATATATATTCGTATATATTTTTTTTTTGTAAAGAAACGAGAAATCTTATGGGCACTGAGTGGCCAACATTGTAAAGCCATTAACAGCTTAAAGCCCATAGCCATAATAAAAATCAAAAGCGTCACGTACGCTTAGAGTGTTTTGTTGTGGAAAAAAGAAATTTGAGTGAGCGTAGACATTTTTCGTTTATTTATTCAAATGGAAGCAAATATAAAAGTAGATAAAATACTATACCGGTCAAAATTTTCCCCATGGTTTGCTATTTGCACTATTTTCAGTAATTTGCAATTAAGTCTATAGCCTGCTTACCGCGAAAATAATCAAAATAGCTGTTAAGAAAGTTTTGAAATAAAATTAAAAATATTCTAAAAACATTTTTCTGAAATACAATTGTATTTTTCTAAAATATATTAATGTTTTTCTGAAATACATTTGTACTTTTCTGAAATACATTTGCCCGTTTCTGAAATACATTTGAAATGCTGTAGTAAAAATGTCATTTCTCAAATTTTAAAATTGTCAAAAAATGAAAACCAGAAAAAAATAAAAAACTAATAAAAAATCAGTCACAAGCTCGTAAAAAAATATTGTTGATATAAATAATAAGGCCAAAAAAATTAAATAATATACTAAATTAATAAGTTGACACAAATATTGCAAACTTATTTTCGAAGAGGGACGCCACCTGTTTAAAAAGGTACGTTAAATTAAATTAATAGTGAAATTGAATATTTCAATACCGCAGCATGGGTGTTAAACGAAAGAGGATTTTAAAATCGAATATATTTTTGAAAAGAGTTGCCACCTATTTAGAAGGGTTAATTCAATTGAATCTATTAGCTCACTAAAATGCTTCTTATTTGTTTAAACAAGTTTAACCCTTGAAGGTAGTTTTGAGGGTTGCCACCTTTTTGAAAAATTAAACTGTTAATGAAACATTACAATGTCTGTGCCAAACGAAACAAATTTTTTTTTTACAAATTCTGCTAATAAAGTGCTGTAATTGTTTTTTTTTTTTTTTAGAAATAAAAAGTTAATAATTTGTTTTTCCTCCCAAAAATTTATTTTAAATCATAGCGGGATGAGGGGAACCAATTTAGACCATTTGTTTGTCCGCCCGATATCTCAAGGAATTTCATTTCTTTCAGCACTAGATTTGAAGCTGGCGAGAATTATTTTTTATTGTTTCTTTGTAACCGAGTTGCAAAGAACACTAGGTAGGGTAACAAAATGAATGTAAAGCATAACACTAACTCAGAAAAATATGCGAGTTGAGCCAACTCGGTAAAATGATATCCGACCTGAGATGTAGGATTGTGAAGGGGAAAAACTGCGCTATTGTGAATGAGCCGGCAGAAAAGTTATGGAAATTTCAGTTTAAGATCTAATTCGTTTTTATTTGCATGGTATTTTTAAAAATATAACTATAAAAAACTAAAATTTGTTTGCACAGCTATTTTCCGTTCTTAAATCGTACTAAACAAATCCCATCCTTCATGAAACATGCAAACAGGGTTGCTTTTGCAACTATAGGAAGTTTTATCCGAGTTCGAGCGTTCTTTTGCAAGTCGGGAATAAAGAAACGGACCTAATATTTCATATTTCATTTTTCATAAGTGATAGAAGGACGTAATTCAAATTTCAACGAAATTAGAGTAAGGCAATTATTTATTCCTATCGCGGTAAAAAGTAGTTTTGAGGATGGTGTTAAAATTAAAATCGTTTCAACACTGAACATTAGCGACAAATAAACATTATTCTACAAATTGATTGCACTGGCTTATGAGAGCACTTACATTTTTTGCTGCATACTCTTTCCTTACCATTTTTCCTATTAAAATTTTCTCTACTTACCACTTTCTTTCACTGTCATCATTTCCATATTCCTTGAAGTAAGTAAAAACACATTTTTTGTTTTTAATTTTCAATACTTGTTTAATATATCTAAACACATACGTTTATTAACTTCTTCAAAAATTGTATTCATGTATTACAACATTTTGTATTTTTTCAATTATTATTTTTTTGAAATCTCATCTTCATAATATATCATTTAAATGACTTACAGTACCCAGTGCAATAATACAATGCATATTTTTAATTTTTGTTTTTTTAAATTCCCTCAAAATACGTACGTACACTAACCATCCGCTAATTACTCAAATGAGAATAGTTATACAAATTTTACAGCAACTCTGAGTTGGCCTCAAAAGCTTGATCTAAAGTTGTAAATACTAAAGGAATAATAAAAATAAAATTGGTAAGCGTTAGCTAAAACTTACCACCATTTTTTTCTTTACCATAAATAAACCTAAGAATAATAAACCACAGCATGAGCATAAGCAAAATTCATTCTTTTGAGTTGAAGCAGAAAAATTTCACGCATTTGCGAGAAATAATAACTGTAATTACAATACTATTTTTATTTTTAAGCAGCGTAGCTAACATTAAATATTTGTTCTTTTTTTTTGTTAATGAGAAGTATACGCAAATATATTGTACATACATATATGTATGTATGTATGTAAATGTTTATGCATGTACATGCTATGTATGCCTGTATATGTGTCTGTATATTTGCATAAATAATTAAATAGTTGCTCCATTTTTTTTATTTTAACTTGCATTAATAAATATAATATACATGTGCATGTATGTATGTATGTATGTATGTATGTGTTTTGTAAGCACACTTATTAATTATGTTTATTCATATGTATGTTTGTAAGTATGCACGTATGTATGTATATAAGTATATAAGTAATAATGCACTTGACTGCAAAATATTTTGTAAATATCTTATGGTATTTTCTTACTTAATTTTCTTTTGTTGTTTTGCTTTAATCGATTAATGCACATAAGTTATGAATTTGCTTGCTTTCATTTATAACAAATTTTCAATTTTATTGTATTGTATTTGACACAAAAATTATATATATGCAATATTTGCTAATAGCTTTAATGTATCTAGCGTTTATTTTCTTAGATTGCTGATAAAAGAAAAAACCAACTTCTTAATGCGCTGGGAGAAAAACTCTTAAAATAAGTTTTTACATATGAAGGGGTATTTTTGAAAAGTGATATTAGGTTATACTATATATAGTATAAGGTTATAGTATAAGGTTATACTATATAAAAAAAAAGAAAAGGAGGATTTTGCAAAATGATTAAGAAATTAAGTGAAATATAAAATGGCCGAAATAGTAGCTTTAACCTGACTTGGAAGTAAATAATCCATTAATTAATTTTAGTAAATTTTCTCACTTTTATTATCAGTACTCTCTGATTGGCTTCTATTTATAATAATTTTAGCTTTCTAAAACAATAAAAAATTTAGAGTTGTAATTTATTTCAAATGTGATGTGATGTATTTTTCGTCCCATTTGCTTTCGTTCGTTAGAACTACAGGCTTAATTGAAACTACAAGGGTAGAGAAAGTGATTCAAATTTCTCAATGTCTGTGTCGTCACTCAAAAGTAAGATATATCTATTATATATTATTGTCATAACATAGCAATAATATCGCCAATTTGTCTTGCAAACAAATTTCAGAACTATGAAAAAATCACTCATACGACATGTAGTATCGCCTGTATTCGCTACAATTAATCATGCGGACTGGCATAGAAATATCTATGTAGATGAGTGTGCACTTGCATATCTACACTAAAAAAAAAAAATAGGGGAAGGCTTCCATTGTAAAGCAAAGTAAAAATCCTCCGTAGAACGGACTATAATTTATATTTTCTTTCCCACTCTTCAAGACTGCATGCGGAAAGCTTGGAAGTAAAGTGGTAAACTGTCTTATCGTTTGGAAACTTACTCCAGTTTCCTGACGCTTTTTAAAAAATGGATAATGCAAAGTTTCTCTCCTCCTTTTTGAAAACAATCTATTCGTATAATTAAATGCTTCTGCCCCTCTCAACTCCCTACAGTCAGCGGGAAAGAATACTTCCTCCCTATGATATCGTGTAATAGAAATAAATAGAATGTCCTATGAAGTGGAATGTTTTCTAAAATCCGCAAAATACCTAGTGTTGTTGGTGCTGTGACAGCATAAAACATCTTCTATATATATAAAATAATAGCCGTTTTCGTTATTCTAACTTAACTCTGAAACTAGTGAATAGATTTGCGGCAAATTTTCGGAGAATTTTCTTGAATTTCTGATCCTATTCGAAAAGTCGATAGGGGGCGTTGAAGTTAAGTTATTTTTAGCAGTCGTATTTATAGGTTAGGCGGCGCTGGTGTCGAGCTATTCAAAAAAGCTTATTGATAAAATTAGATATATATACCGGAGGTGCGACGAGAAATTCTTTTAGGAAAAATGAGTTCGCTAGATGACGCTAGAGCCGATTTATTAAAAAAATCCGTATTTGCGGTCCGATTTTGATGGGTGTCCCATTGAAAATGATGTCAAAAAACTGTAACTAGCTTTAGAGTCGACTCCATATTAACTGTGACTAGAGGCCATTGTTTTTAAACTCTTTAAAAATCCTTCACAAATCGTCGGCAATGGATATATCCAAAAACTCTTTTAGTAGGTATGGCTGGAAATATCTGCACTCAAAGCTCAAAGAAAGAAATGGTTGAAACCTAATTGGAGGAATACCAAATTTTATTCCCCGTTAGGTGCTATGATGATGAATTGTCAAAGCATTTGTAACACTCAGATAATTGAGAGGACCTGGCGCATATTGGAAAGAAGAAATGGCCAAGAAACACCCCTAAGGGTGTGAAAAACTTTTGCCGTCAAAAAAATTTAGGAGGCCTGTGAGTTGAGAATGAACTTCGTCGCCAAAAGGAATATACTGAATTATGTGAATATTAGGATACAACCTGAACCAACTTATGGGTTTATTCTGCTAGCTGGAAGTCAACTCAGTTTTCTAGTTGAAATCAACTGTTGCTGAACTAGAGATGTGCTTCCAATACGTCACATGAAATTAAAAAAAAACAATGCAAGAATCCTTTAAGTATGAAGAGCAAGTGATATTCTTCTACGAGTGTTGCACATTTTTCGACAAATCTACTGAACATTTTGCAAATTTTTAGAGTCGCAAATTCGAGAGCACTGACATACAAAAAATAAGAAAATAATTTACAAAATCATTATAACAATAGTAATCATAATTTTGCGCTTACACCATAGCTTGATGTAATAATAATTTTAAATTAAACGAACGCCCTTTTTTCGAGTCTTGAAGTCGAATAAATTTTGCTAGAAATTACTAACTGTAGGCAGCGAAATAAGAAATATTTTTGTTACTTTCAAGTGCATTTCTTATTACAAGCACTGCCTAAAAGTATGCAATAAAAGAGAAACGAAATTTCCAAAATGTGAGTGTACCACAAAACACATGATAGCGCGGTAATTACTAGAATTTGGATGTGATGTAAAAAAAAACAAGCCTAAAAAATGTAATTTAATGGCCCATTATAACGAAATTTAAGTAAAGTGTATGCTACATATTTTTGGGCTTACTTTTTGCGCATAAAATCCAGCACATACATTTGTGATAATGATTTAAAACTTCTTGTGACTGCGCGACTATAAACAAATAAAAGTCGAATTCTATTTGTGATTTAATTAACATAATTACATATTTTGAACTTAAACTAAATTTTAATTTATATAATTTTTCATTACTGGCATTTGAAAAGTATTTTCGCTATTCAAAAATGTACAACATGCTAAGCAAAATTCCGACAGATGCATTAAATTTGTATTGTATGAAGGTAGCCTAAGACTTTGGTAGTCCGTTTATCCTCTGGGCCTCAAAGTGTTAAATGTCTTTATTTTTACACTTCTGCTGTTATTTTTTTTTTCTTTTTCAGTTCCTTAGAATGCATTACTGGTGTCTGTATTTTATTTTACATTTTCAATATTAAATTACATTACTATGTATTTGAATGATCTTATCAAGATATTTTGGCGCTAACAAACTTGAACGTGGTTTTTGTTTTTTGTTTTTTTTTTTTGGGTGCAAACATATTAAATACTAGTACATTTTTTGGATTTTTCACTACTACTTTTTTTTGGCTACATTTGCGGTGCTCAATTACAAATACATTTATAAGTATTTAAGGTTTTAATTTATCGTAAAAACTTACATGGTTTGCTTGCATGTAGCAGGGTGAATTGTGCAAACAATTTTACATACAATTATTGGTACTGTGAAATTTGTAAATTTTAAGAATATTTGAGTGTAAAGTAAAGTGCGTACAATTAGTACTGAATTGTGTTGAAAAAATTACACTTAAAATGGTTTGGTAGTCGTGAGTGAGGGTGCTTTAAATTGTAAAAATTGCAAAAAAATTTCATATAAGTAGTGGTTGTAAGTTTTGGCATGATTTCATTTTAAATATTTTAATTTAATAAATAATTTTTTGTTTTTGTGTTTTTGGTTTAAAACAAAGCATTGCGAAACCAATTGGGCATATCATTTTATTCACTTGTGTTCGCTTACTTATTTATTGTATGTAATTTTCGGTGATGAACCATAAATTTCGTTGATGCGGTGTTGCTTTACTTATTGTTTTTTTGCTTTTATTGAATTTTAATGTAAACTTCTTTGCTTTTCTTTTTCTTCTGCTTTTTTTTGCTTTTGCTTTGTAATAGAACTAATAAATTCGCTTGTTTTGTTTTTTCTTCGTGAGCTTGCTAAATTTGTTTTAATAACTGCAAATATATTCACCTAAAACCCATTTTGTGTGCTTCAATTGTCATTGCTTTTATTCACCATGGTTTGCGCATACTTGTAGGGTTGCATATTTTTTGGTGGTTTATTTGAAAATTCCACCACTCATTGCGGTAAATTTACTTTCCGCAACCTCACTGTTTTTGTTTTTTTTTTTTAACTTTTTGTGTCTCGCCTTCTATTTTTACTTTAACGTGGGCAGCTGACGTTCGTTGGGCACTCATTTGACACACATTTGCTCAAACGATTAATATTTTTTTTGCTTACATTACTGCTGCACTGGATTTAAATGCAATATTGCATGCAATTTCTTCTTTGTGCAATTTTTATCATTTACAACTCTGCCTTTTGTTTGGGTTTTCTTTGTTGTTGTTTGGTTTGTTTGTTGTTCAACTTTGTTATCATTTTTATTTCATGTATACTATTCCTACCATACTAACTGTATTATTGTTGCTTATGTAAACTAACTCAGATTGCAATAAAACTTTTTATTTCGGTATGCATTATTTTTATTCACAATTTTTATTCACTTTGTTTATTTTTTATTTACTTTGTCGATTTTATCGTGTACTGCATTCTTGTTTTTTTTTTAATAAACTTTTATTAATCTTATACGAAGCTCTAGTAGGTTAATGATTGCCTTGCATTTCTTCAAAGTTTTTGTTTTTGTTATAATATCTTTTAGATATTCTTTTTGCATAAGTAGCTTAAATTCCTCTCAATTATTTATTTTGTTTGCCCTCGAACACTCCATTACACTTGAGGTCTATTATTGGCATACTTCTGCGTTTACAAAAAAAAAAAAATTACAGGCGGAAAGAAACAAAAGGAATAAAAGTTTCCAAAAAAAAAAAAAATATCAATTTGTTTATACATATGTATGTATGTGTCGGTGTGCCAAGTGTACAACGAATTGCGACAATGTGAGAAGTTGATGTATCGGATATTGGGATATCGTTAGAAAAATTTTACTGATCGTAAACGGGTTGGCTGCAAATCAAATTTAACTAGGGGTAATAAAAACTGTTCCAATATACTTACATCAATTTTGGAAACTATTATTTCGTAGTAGAAAAAAATTATATCGGTCAAATGACTTCTTATAAAATAACCGTAGAGCTTTCGAAAACATCTGCTTAATTTATTTTAAAAAAAATTTGGTAATCGTTTCGTATAAGAATTTGTTGAAAGCCTGTTGAACGAAAGGCATAATAATGAAGCAAATATTTGACAGTCATTTTTTAAAGCAGTAATCTGACTCCCATTTTTAGCTTTAGTGTAGCTTTTGTTTAGAAAAAAATGTTTTCCTCCGATAATTTCATCTATGTAGTTTAATTTGAAAAGAAAGATATTCGTTTTAACTCCTTTTATTAATTTAAGTGCGACAACTCTAAAGCACTGAAGATTACCCCATGCTAAAACCAGTTTTTTTCCGAAACAAAATTCGCGAGAGATAAAGGAAGTTTCTTCCAGATTGATTAGCAATTGCATTTTTTCTATTGCGGGTTTATTTTTAACAATATAGAATTTATATGTACATAATAAAGTGGCTAAAATAATTGATAAAATTTTTTTTTTTAATATTTTTTTTTAAACTGTAGCTTTTAATATAACAAACAGCATATAAATTAAAATTTCATGCTATGCACACAATTTGTTTCCTTTATCTGAGCTCATTTCATTTACTGAAAAAGAGTTCGTTTGAGAATTACCGTCACTTCTTTATTTTCGTTTGAATTAGGCTACAACTATATGAAACTGAAACTATTTTCGGAATCTATTTAAGACTACATATATAGATAATAGTAGGAGCTAAGTAAGTTTTTGTTATCGATTTTTCGAAAAATGGAAAATGACGATCATATTCACCTTAAACTAGAAAAAAAGATGAATCGTAAATAATTTAAAAAATCGCTAAAAGAAGCAATCGAAAAACTCCAATAATCACTGTAGATGGTTATAAATTGCTGATACCACAAATCTAAAAATATCAACTTAAGCTGAGTAGTCCTAGGAGCAGTTTTAAAAATGAAAATTTGGAAAAAATTTCGCTTAAAACTTTTTCGCAGATTGAACGAACACTTTAATTGCCTGGAGGGCGTGGAAATGGTTGACCCATTTGAAGTTAAGGTTTTTCTAGGTAAAATGTGTAAACCAAATTTCATCAAGATCAGATAACTTTTAACATTTCCGTCCACAAGTGCGGTATGAGTGACAATAGGCAATTTCATACTTCTTCTTTTCTGAGTTAAATTAGAGCATTGTTGTAAAAATTGCGTTAAAATTGGATCACAATTGCAATTAAAACAAAATGCTCGAGGAAGGCCAGAGAATAAAGAAGAGAAACAACACACACATTGCAGGAGCAGCTCAGTCAATTATAGTGCTAGATTATGCAAGCTAGACATCTCTAGATATACAATCGATAGTACTATCGATAGCTGGAAACAGTCGCTACTATCGACATTTTTTGAAGACTATCTATGTATGTCGGTTTTTAGCAAAACTTCAGAATATCTCTTCTTCACAAAAATTGTTACTAATCAATGAAACCTTCAAAATTACAAAGAAGTTGCATCACTCCCACCGTTCCTCGAACAGAAAATCTTGTTCAATTTTACCATACCTATACCGATGATCTGACAAAATTCAACCCAAAACTATGCAGAAAAAAACGGGTTTCATCCCTTTAATGATGTCGAAAGTCGCTATAGTTGTTACATATAACCTACCGAGTATGTAACATCGACTTTATATTCTGCGACATAGTTTTAGGAGCAGTAAACCTGACAACTGTTAGGTTGATAATTTTTGTCAGGTCATTAGTATAGGGCGGTAGAATTTAATTTGATCCAACTGGTTTTTGGTGTGGTGAAATTGGGGAAAAAAATCTTGCCGCTGAATACGAAACGCCATGCAACATCTTTGTAAACTATGTTCTTTGGTTATAACTACTGCGCCTAAAACTATGATGAGGAATATAAAAGTTGTTTAGTAGTTGTCACGTACTCAGTTGTCATCATATTTTGAATGTATTTGTTTGTAGCAAATCGGATTCGGTGATCGCACATTTCATTTCGTGGCAAGAATTTTCGCCCCATTTTCACCGCTTCAGAAACCAATTGGATCTAATCAGATACTAATATCAATCAGCAAGAAAATTCGGACTACAATAGATTTAGTGATAGCCCCGATTACGACATACTTTATTTTGTAATTAATTTTTAAATTGTTTCCTGTCGAACGACGAATGTGAGTTAAACAATTCTGAAACAGAAATTACGAAATGCTTTTCGATCGTTTATGAGTGTCGCCATTTGTCTCATATAACAAAATCAAAAAAATTCCTACATAAAATATACATAGTTAAGAGAATAAGGAGCTAGAGAGATATAGAGTTGTTATTGTTGTATGGGTGAATATTTTTGTATGTATGTTTGTATATATGTATGTAAACAAGTAAATACTCACGAAACCGAAGAAGAAAAAAGAAGAATTCCGAATTAAAAAAGCATTTTTGTTTTAGTTTTCTTTTTTTTTTCTGTTATAATAAAACCACAATTTATTATTGAATTCAACAAATGAAACGTTTTACATAAAATGCCTACAATTAACTTTGTTTGTTTCTTTTTAAGTTTAATAATAATTATATAATAATAATAATAATATAGTACATATTTATTAAATATTATATATATGTATGTTTGTATATATGTATGCATTGTATTACCATATAGTAAATATATATGTATGTATGTACTGGTATGTTATGCACTTTTTCTTGTTTTTGTTTTTTACTTTTTAATTATTGTTTTTCCTTCCTTCGCCATTGAGATTAGGTCGTATGTATTGTATAAGTAAACGTAATGCATATGTATGCACTTATGAATACAGTATAAATATGTATGTACATATGTATGTATTGTACGTAAGCAAACACATGTATAGAAATGCTGTAAAATATTTATTTTAAAATATTTTAAGTTTATGTAAAATTTATTACATTTTATATATATGTATGTATGTATGTGTGTATGTATGTTGTTGTAAAAATTTGATTATTTTTATGTATACATGTAATACGAAGCAAAAAAATAACTACATATGTAGTGTGTAAAAATGTATAATAAAGAAAGGCGTCTCTTGGTGATTTATTTGTGTGTGTTTTTTTTTTAAATATTTTGTCTGTAGCTGTTTAGTATGAGCAGTGTTTATGGTTTGTGTGTGTATGCGTATTGTTAAGAGAGATTTAAATTAAAAAAAAAAATTGTATTGGCTATCAAAAAAATTAGAAAAATTTTGAAAACTATTTTCTGAAAAAAAATCCGTGTATTTAAATATTTTCAAGTCAATTGCGTTATAGCGCCAAATAAGTAAGTAAATTTTCAAGTAAGTTACTTTCACCAAAAATTTATAAATTTTTTATAAAATCTTTTTTTTTTAATTTTGAAATAATTAAGTTATTTCAAATTTTTAATCACTTTCACAAAAGTGTTTTCAAGTAAATTTTTTGCAATAAAAATTCAAGTTTTTATATATTTTAAAATTATTACTATTTTTCAAAACTGTTAATAATTTTTTTAAAGTGGAATAATTTAGTTTTCTTCGCACAAATAATTAAGATCAGATCGATACAATTTTTTCTAGTATATTAATTTCACTAAAATTTAAAACTTTTCTTTAAAAAAGAAGCTATATTTTTTTGAATCAAAAACAATTTAAATATGCTTTTTAAACTAGTTGGTTACGGATTTCGCACTTTTTTTTAATTAACATAAGATAAAAATAGCAAATTAATATTTGTTGTAAATTTAAAATCTATTGGCTTTGAAATTGATTATTTTCAAAAGTATTCCTAAACAAATAGACGTACTTATTTTATTTTTATTGCATTATTTGACCATAAAAAACTCAAAAGTTTTGAATATATCTTTCAAAAAAATGTTTAACTTATTACTATTACTAAAAATATTTTCATAAATTTTTTCTAAAAAAAAAATACCCAAATCTATTTATTTAAGATTTTGTCTGCTAAGTGCAGGCAGTTATTCAAATAAAAACTATAAATTGTTTAGTTAAGATGTTTTTGTTTACAATTCCAAAAATATGTAACCAATCAAAAAATGCCCTACATATCTGCGATCTTTTGACAAAACTACTTGCTTCCACTAAGCACTTTTTGCATGCCAAGTAACTTCTACGCTTTCAATTATTTATAGCTTCAACCGAATATTACTTTTTAATTCACATGAGGTTATTCCAGTTTTTTTTGTTGGTAATAACAGGCCTATTCCCATGACAATGGCGAGTCTCAACGCATGACTATTGTCATGCCAAGTTTTTGCTGCATAATTTTAGGCGGAGTAGCTAAAAAAAATTTCATGCGACGAATAGGCCTACAAGTCAATTGTCATATCGTCATCCACTATATAAAATTACTAGCATATGTCCAACTGTCACTTTCACTCGGTTTCTGTCAAAATTAACGCAAGCTGCCTAGGGGATGCCTGCAAGGGATACACTACAAGAACTAAGAAGAAAATAACTGCACATTCTCGTTTATTTTTTTTTTAATACAAAGCGCTTTTTGCTTGCAATATTTTTTTGTTTCAAATAAATTGCATTTTTTGTTTGATTCGCAGATTTGTATGATTTTTATTTACGCTCAGAAATAATTGCCTTAAAGCTTTATTTGCTTTGCTCTTAAATGAGTTAAATAAATTGTTCAATTATAGTTAATTAAATTTAAATTACACTAAACTTACTTAGTAAATCAGCTAGTAAATATATCTATGTATGTGTGTGTACATCTAAGTTTACCGTAAAACAATTTTGAAATCAGTCTCAATTTTAATTTTTATAGCGAAAAAAATATACTCCAATTAGCCAACTATGCATAGCACGATTATATGCTAATGTTTTATTATTACAAAAATTGAAACCAAGTCAATCTATTTATGTATCTAAGTATTGGTACAGTTTTAAATTTATTGCATGAAACGTACTGGAGGTACATAGGAAAAAAGCAATTCAAAGAGTTTTAGAAACAGTTTTCATGAAAAAAATTGAAAGAAAGATAATCAGAAAATAACTTATTAGAATATACCACAAACACTCCAAATAGAGAACCTGGAGATTTCACATATTTTTTGCTTCGGAAGGAGAGTGAAATTTACCGTCCAATGCTGTTGAGCTGACAAAATTCGTGAATCTGACAATTGTCAGGTATTTTTCAGATAAACTGCGCCTAAAACTATGTCACAGTATACATCGCCGTTGTCGCGTACTGCGAGATCTTTGTTGTTATACCCGTAATTTATGTTGAAAATGTGCTATCGAAACAGAACATTGGGCTGCGACTTGAGAACAACACCCGTGAAGTGGGGGCGGAGCAACCAGAATTTTTTGTGGTGTTAAATTTTGAATTTAAATAACTAGAATGGGAGGCACCTGCCAGTAAACTCCAACTTGGGAGCGGAATAAATTTTTTATATTCGATATTTTAAATTTTGTTTTAGAAATTTTTAGTTTCGAAAAGAAGAAATGATTTTAAAAAAAATTTAAATTTGATATCAAAGTATGTAGTTATAAATAATCGAACAGATAAATACTTTTTTAATTTTTTTATATTAAAAAAAATCAATACCCGAAATTAGGCGTCGAATATAGTAAAACTATGTTTTTAGATTTTGTGTCTGACGTCAGGATTTTTTTAAAGCAGTTTTGTCACACCCTGTATACTGATTTTCGGTGTTTTTCCATGTCACCGTAAGAAGACTAAGAACCGCAATCATTTTCTAAATCCGTAAATAGTATTTAAAATAATTTTCAAAAATTTCAGTTTCGAAATAATTTGAAAACCTCGAAATGATTAGTACTATTTTTTTCTATTCTACTTCAAAAATTTACAATCGCAAAAAAATAACCTACCACGAAACTAGGGACCAAATACAGTAAAACTGCTTTTTTAGATTTTCTCGGCGACATTAGGATTTGTCACACCTAGAACCTCCATAAATTTTTTATATTCGTAAATATTAAAAAAAGATAAAAAAACGAGTTTCAAAATAATTAAAAAAAATTTCTTAGATTTTATTTAGTTATTTCGATTTTTTTTTATTATTTCGAAAATTCCCTTCGGTTTATTGCAATGTAGAATAACAATATGGATATCAAATAAAAGAGAATGCTCTCTAGAGCTGAATAAATTTAATTTTTTAGTGCACTAGGACGAATAGTTGTTGAAATGTGCTTTACAAATTTTATCCTTGCATATCCTTGAAACTTTCCAATTGTTATTTTTTAGAAAAATATATGTAAAGGACTGAAAATTACGCTACAACATTCTTGAATTTCGTTCTTCTAATTTTTTTAGTTTAGAATAAAAAATTGTACCAATTCTATATATAAGCCAAATAATGTTTTTTATGGTAGGTTAAAATATTTATTTAAATATTAGTTATCAACAAAAAAAAAAACCACACACATACTTTAGAAATTTTCAAAGACATTCGAGCATAAAATTTATAAATCACATTTTCAATACCTTTTTGTGCTTGTGCGCCAATAAAAAAAAGGAATTATTTATAAGTAGAAAGAGTTTTAACTTTTACTTAATACCCATATTGTTATTCTACATTGCATTGCACTTAAAATTTTTTTTTTAAATTAATCATAGCTTTAAATTTTCAAAGTACCTACTTTTCAAACAAAACTAAGATAAAATCAGAGAGTTAAACTAAAACGCAATTTAAGTATATTTTGCAAACGTACGTATATTTTTCTAAGTGTAAAATTGTCCGTCGTACCATGTTACGAATGAAATGACTGGGTTTCCCATTTTATTCAAATAAACTCCTGAATATTTTTTTGTAACAAGTCGAATTAATTTCCATAGAAAGGGGGTTTATGTGCGTGCAAAAGTGTTTATTGTTTTATGCTTTGTGATTTGTGGTGTAATTGAATTTTCTTTTAGTTTCTTGAAATTATTAATTTTTCGCTTCCTTCTCTCGTTCGCGTGTGTGTGCTTGACTGTTTCCATGTTTGCGTATACATATGTATGCATGTGTGTACATATGTATTTGTATTTGGCTCTCTTTTTTTTAAATAGTGAAAAAATTTGCTAAAAATAATTATATTAAAAAGACAAAATTTGCTTTGGCACAAAATATCTGCTTCGCTTACCAAAATCTTATACAATTTGTTTTTTTTGTGTATTGTAGCTACATTTTTTTACTAAGTTTTTTACTTTTCACTTTTCTGCTTTTGCTTTTTATCCAGTACTTGTCTGTGTGTTTCTGCTTTTCTTACACAGCTGCAGTAAATGTAAATATAAATATTTGTTGTTTTTTAATAAATTTCAATTTTTAATGATTTTGTATACTTGTTACTAACGTTTTTTTTTTGTGTTTCAGTTGCAAAAACAACAAAAAAATCTATACAGCATAAAAATAAAATCAATTGATTGCTTAATTTTAACTAATATTTGTGTTTTTATTATTGCACAATACAATTAATGTGATATTAAATATAAGTTTTTATTGCACAATATTTTTACTTGCACACGCTGGTTTTTTTTTTTGTTTATTTTTTTATGACTCATTACGCAATAAATTGTTATAATAATTAATTTGTATTTATATATTTTTTTAAAAATTGTTTTAATTAAGCTCATTGCAGCAGTTACAATTCGTGTTGGTATAGTAAATAGTTTCCAATAATATGTATCTTGTTTGCTTATTGTTTTTTTTGTAGTATATATGTATGTAAATATGTATGTATGCATTTGAATAATAATAATAATAATAATATTAATGTGCTGTTGCTGTTGCTGTTGCTGTTGCTGTAATTGTATAGCTATAATTTGTGTTGTTATTATAAGTAAGTTTTGTAAAAGTCTATGTAAGCATTTTGAATGAAAAATAAAAAATAATTTAAGTTAATAAAACTAAACAAAAGCAGTAAACGCATTTGGTGGCTTAGCGTCTGTCGCAGCGTTTTGCCAACTAACTGCGCGCAAACAGCCTCATTTTACTTTTGCTTACAACATTTTTGACCTACGTACAAATGTACTTAATTTTCACCTACACGCCTTATGCCGCCAATATTACTAATACATAGAAATAGTTATTACTATTTCTTCGCAATATTTTTTTTTTCTTTTTTTATTATTAAATACTTGTATTGTTTTTCTTTCGTACATTTTCATTTACCTAATTTGCTGTTGCATAAGTGAAATTCGTGAAATTCCTTTGTTTGTTGTTGCCAAAGTGAAATATTTGTTAATTTTTGTATTTTCTTTTTTGCTTATTTCTTCCACTAAATATTCTACTAATGCTGCTTTTTTATTCACATACTTTTTTTCACTACTGATGTATTTTGTGTTTTTTGCATTCCTTTCATTTTTGCTCGACTAAATTGTCTTTTTTGTTTTACACTCACATTACATATGTATGTAATTAAATTTTTGTTTTATTTGCTTTTTTTCTCAAGTTGTATAGACTTGTATACTTTATTTAACTTTTATTACTATATATAAGATTCATTTAAAATGGTGCCTACATACCATTTAATTTTTGTTTTTGTTTTTGTTTTTGTGTTTCGCTTGTTTTTGTTTACTATAATTTTCAGTGATAAATTAAAGCCAATCAAATCATTACCCTTTGCGCTAAAATCACTTTCACTATTTACTTTCTTTATATGCAGTAATGTCTGCTTGTTTGCTAAAAGTTTGTAAAGCACTTTTCACCAGAAAATTATTGCACAACAAATTACCACTAATGTTTATTAGAGTTATATTCATATTTATGTGTATAAATATTAATTAAAATTTCTTAAATGAAATTTGACAATCTTTTTGCGTTTATACTGAACACACGGCCAAGTAAAATCTACTTCATTGCAATTCAACAAAAGAGTTTTTTTTATTTAAAAATTTGGCACATCTCAATACTATGATTAAAAAATTCACAAACTGCTAAAAAAAAAACAAGTTCCTTTCCCACTCGATTTAAATATCCTTTCGTTTTTTCCAACAACACGTTTTTTGTTTTTGCCCCAAGTGTTACCCATGATGCAATATAATAATGAGATATATGTGTACGTTGACATTCTTCATATTCTTTTCACTCTAATCGTTATCTTCAGCTCCCTACTTAGACAATCAAGCGGCCCTACGAGCCCTTGACTCGTTTTGACAATCGATGAGCCAATTGTTCCGCACGGTCACTGCTTATTTAAAGTGATGACAGAACAGCTCGATTTTCATTTGGTGTAGGTACTGGACCACCGTAATATACCAGGTAACGAAAAACCAGACGAGCTTGCAAGAACTGATACTTCGATACCTCTCAGACTAGCCCTGGATAGGCGAGGTATGCCGCACGCTATCTGCTACGAGTCCAGTATTAGGGAATGCGCTGTGGAAAGGCAGCGATTAGTGGTCCCCAGCAATCACTTTTGAAGAAGCTGCTCTGACGAGGAAAAGCCATAAATTGTTCGGCATCTAATATGTGACCACCTTGAGCGAAGCTGCATAGCCAAATATATGGCAGCTATTTACTTTAGTTCGTTGATTTCTCGGGATTTAGGGAGTTTCTTCGACTCCAAGAAGTATCACAACGGGACCAATTATTACGCGACTTAACCTAACCTTACCTCAAATCTTTGACGAACTACTATTTGTATTAAAGAGATTTTCTAGAAAAAGTATTGAAAATGGAACACTCACTAAAAAAGAAAAATGTAAAAAATCTTGTGTTTCTACTTAGTAAAAATTTATTTCCAAGCATTATTCCGCTTATATATTGGTTGCGTGAACTGCCATGGAGCTCTCGGCTTCCTACAATATAGATACCTTGGCCCTGGTTTGAAATGCCTCATTGGGGGCACAAATGATGGGCATGAAAGAGTAATAATTTTTCAAAATAACACCCACAATGAATGCGTACCATATCGATACTTTCGGCGAAATATCGTGTCTCTAACAGTATATTTGCTAGTAAATTGTTTTTGGGCATTCGCCCAGCAGTTTGACAGCGTATTGAGAGAGGATTTGCGTTTTGAATAAATTGATTCGTATACGGTTTGAGAATTACAGCATCCTGGTGCTAAGTTGGTGCTTAAAATACCGAGGAGCAATAAATGCAAGCTGCTACAAATTTCATACGCGCTATTTACTAATTTAGCAACTAAGTAAAAGCGTAAAACCACGTTACACTTGATTTCTGGTTAATGTGGTTCATATGAGAGTTAAATCGAGCTGTTTGACAGGAACTGGCAACAAAAAATGTTATACAATGTAAATAAAAAAATTATGTAAGCTTCCTATTTCTTCTTCAAAAAAAAAAAGGGGAAAAATTACTTTACTCTTCACAAACAGCAGATATCTCACTGCATTTACACTTCAACTTGGTTCATTTCTACATTAGCGCTTTGTTTTGTTTTTGTTTTTTTTTATACAGTGATTTACTAATACTTTTTTTCTTATTTATTATAATAAGTATAATATTTACAAACAATATTGTCTTAACCATTTGCTCTTTTTTTGTTTTTCTTATCTCTTGTAAATATTCTTCAGTTTTAAAATATTTGTAATTTATTCATATTTAATATTTTTTGCTTCAATAAATTGTGACAAATCTTATTTAATTTTTCTTTATTTTTCTTCGCCTTAGATATTGAACATTCGTTTCGCACAATCGCAATTATTTTTTTTTTTGTTTTTTCAATTTCTAATATAAGTTCTTGTGGCTTTGGTTGCAATGAGTTTTACTTTTATGTGTATATGTATGTATATTTGCTTGTATGTGTGTATGTATGAATTTATTATTTGTTGTTTTTTTTGTTTTTCATCATTAAGAAACCATATCTATTTCGAAAGTCGTATATTTGCTGTTCTCCGTATTTACGATATATCCATGTGTGTGTGTGGGTGTAGCGTTAGAATTTCACTTTTGAGCCTCCATCTTTTGTCAGCATGTGGGATTTCCACGTAAAATTACGATTTGCACCAGGAATTACTGAAAGCGCGCTGAATTTGTTTATAATGTAAATTTTCACAGTTTGACAGTCAGCTGTTGATTTTAATTATAAAAAATATAATATAAATAATACTGCGAGATTGAATTAAAATGCATTGCGTTGAATTAGTTTTAGCTTAGCTACAGGCTGCTTCCAATTAGCCATTTTACTTCCATGTTTACCTAAGCTGATATTCTCTGGCTTAATTAAAATTCAGCGCTTACCATGTAAGAAAACACTCTTTGTAAGCAAAAATGTTTGTTTAATTCAGCGATACTTAAGTGGTAAGGAGTTGTGCTACAACCGTCTTATATATATAAGAAAAATATAATTTATTGAAGGCGCTGAATAAGCTTTAAAGCATGCTAGGATAGCGCTAAATATCGTGTAAAAAATTAAAATTTTTTTTTTAAACTTAAATGCTTTCTACTGTGACATTTCAATGCGCTGAATTAATATAAGAGTTAGCTGAATTGCATAGTTTTTTGTACAGAAACCTCTGAACAACTTAAAATTGTATAAATTAAGGCCGCTGACATGTTTGTGGTTCCGAATGTACAGTTATGCAATTTGCGTTAAGTTCGTGTTGTGTTTAAATAATAATTTTTGTACTTAACCTTTTTCACTACGCTGAAGACGGTTTGCGAAAAACGTAAGCAAGTTAAAAGCTTTATTTAAATAGAATACCTAGAATAGAATCCTAGATCACTGCGCTGTATACTCTAAAATGATAGAAACAAATAGTTCACTACCACATTTGAGGTGAGTTGCTCACACTCAACTTATTTCTTCGCGCTGAAAAAAGAATTAAATCCTTACTTCAGGCTTATTTGAACGCGCTGAATAAGGTAAACGGGTAGAAACAAGTAACTGAGTATGGCATAAGATTAGGTACAGCAATTCGACGCCTTCTTTCAAATAACTTGCTAATAATTGAATCGTACGAAATATGTTATACAAAAAAGAGAGTTACGAGTATGATGAGTAAGTTAAATTAATTATTCTTAATAAACGGTGAATACAATGAAGAAATGGAAGTAATTTAACAACTTAAATCATCTGAATACCACTTATCAGCTGACAAAAATCAACCTACCCTATTAAGCGCGCATTCAGCACTTAATCTTTCTAATTCAGCTCAAAGACTTCTGCTATTGGCACTTTTTAGTTAATGAATAATTATTTTTCCAGTAATATTATAGTTTAAAACAGTTGCTCTCGAACATTAGCTCGAAATTCTGCGCTCAGAACCCAAAAACGGGATATTATCTGCCTTTTACTGCCGCATTTAATTTGCACACACACACACTTATTTGAATATATACGCGTGTATGTATATGTATGCATCTACATACAGATTATTCAATTATTAATTTTACTTATTTATTTGCATACTGGCAACTTTTATCTATTAAATTCTTTCATTTCAATTTTATCCTACATACATAATTTCTTCTTTTTTTTGCTGGATATTAAATAAGAATATCTAAAATACCTTATATTGTACATAGATACTATATTTTTTTTATTTATTCATTTTCTTTTTTACATATTTCACTTCTACTATTTATAATTTTCTTATTTTTCCTAGGCAAAATTTTAGTTTTTTTAATTTCACATTTATGCACAAATGTAAATAAATTTCAACAGTACATTTTGCGTAATATTTTTGTTTTTAATTTTTGTGTTGTACCTAAAAATTATGTTTTTCCCTTATTTACTATATATTTTTTATTTATTTGTTTTTGTTGCTGTCGTAATTATTAAATAATTTATACTAATGCTTCATTCTGCAATTGCTTTGTATAAATACACATAAAAGTTGCGGTTGTTTGTTGGTAAGAGTGTGTGTGTATGTATAAGGGATATGTGTGTATGTGTGTGGGGGATTATTATTTATTGGGGAGATTGCATTTTCGAGATTCAAAATATGTTGTTTGACATATACATGTACACATATAAATTACATAAGTAAACATACAACTTTTTAAGGTATCGGTTTTACATTGAGATACTTCATTTAAAAAAAAAAATGTCTCTACACGAAAAACATTCAAAAATGTTTGCAAGTTTTCATAACACTACTGTTTAGCTTTTATCTCGAGCTTACTGTATTTTCAGCTCGCTTATATTTTTTTTGTGATTTTATTTGTTTTTTCTGTGTACATTTTTGCGCTTTTCAAAACCAATTCATTTATTTATTACGGTACTTTCCTATTTCTTCTCAAGCTTTTGAAGAACAACTACTTATGCATTGTTTTTGTTTTACTACAATAACAAAAAGAATTCTAGGCTCTATTATAATCACTTCAATTTAATAAATTTATGTATATTTGTTTTTTTTTTTGTTTACTTTTGGGCAATTTCAATTATCGCTTAAGTCTAAATGTACGCATGTCTTTGTATGTAAGTATGTAAATATGTTGCGGTTAATTTTTTGTTTGCAGATTTTTACTTGCATTTAACTACAGTGGTTGTTGGTCAGAGAAAGAGAGCTGTTACTGTCAGACGAGCGGTAAGAGCGGCATCTAGCGCTAAATCGACCGTATATGCAGGCGTAGAACAAGATGGGATTATTCAAATATGATCAAAATGTTCCAGCGCACCCTACTAGTCTGAAAACCATTAGATAACCAACAAGTTTCCCAAAATGATATACATATTTGGCTTAGAGCAAAAGATATATATGTGCTGCGCGTCGATGATATCACAAGGCTCCTTTTAAAGTAATCTCTGCAGGATTTCTGAACGTATCAGTACTGTACCGAAAATAAAAATCAGCAGACGATCGTATCCGTCTGATATAGTAAAAAAAGTTTTCAAAACCAACTATGCTGTAACAGGAACCAGTCTCTTCATACTTATATGAGCTTTCTCGGCCATTATGTTGCAGGCTTGAAAAAAAGTAGACGGGCGTCTCTTTAAGTTATGCAAAGCTACTCTCACGAGCTCTGGTATCTCTGCTAAGTTTGTCAGAATGAAAAAGAGCTAGAAAGAGCATAAACAATGATTTGTTTAGGAAATAAATCCATTTTGTTCCCTCCGTAACCAATTTCTTATCTACCTTTTTAAAGGTGGGACTTCCATACACACCTTTCTCGACAGTCAATTAGGTTTCCAGTAAGAGCAAGAGAACGTCCCACTCAAGTCAAACTTATTTTGTGGAATTTATACAACCCAATAGTATCGGGCTCTCAGATCTTTAAGGCTTGGATTGAGGAAATTGAATTTCGAAAGACGTTTCGCCATAACTAATGATTTAGTGTACGTGCCTTCAATTACCCTATCTCATCGGAACTATCAAACTTAGTTTGCCACTTTCAGAACTGTACAATGCAGAATTCTAAAGAATTTTTAGAAACCACAATAGATGCACTTAAATGATTGTCTCTTAATACAAAATTCAATTAGAATTGGGAATTGACAGAAATATCCGCGGTCAATTTTGTTCAAGACATGTACATACATAACTATAATCTCGTGAACAGCCTAACGTGAACTTAACCTAACCTAACTTCTATAAACTCGCCAGTAGTCCTAATGGTTGAAAATAGCTTTGAATCGCGACAGTAAGAAACAATAGAGTGCACCAAGGAGTATACTCCTACTCGTAAAAAATACATTTAGCAAGTTTTCTCATTGGAGCGGCAGTTTTCGAACCTTGATAAAGTCGGTGAAAATGTGAACAAGATCACCTAGTGAGAGGCGCAAGAAAAGCAGCGCTACTATGGAATGTAAAAAGATAATCGATTAGTTTATTTAGAGAGTCGTGTGAACATAGTTCTTCTTTGGTCCACATTTGCCAGGCGTTGCGTAAATCTGCAGAAATTCAATGTTTGCGCTATATTGCAAGTATTTCAATTCTTTGAGCAAAGCGGATAGAGAATTATTATTTTTGCCATAAACGTCTACGATTAACAGATCTTGGTACGAAATTAAGCGGTTTGTTTATTTCTGCCGCTTCTTAAACAAATTAGTACCCTCTGAAGTATTCTCGGCTGCAGGAATTTCAAAATTGAACCAATATTAAGGTTTGTTACACAACCTCGCTAAGTTTTCTCGTTACATCTTCTTCGCATACTACTCGCAGCCGTTAATACTCAGTATGATATCTGCTTAGATGCCACTCAATTCGTCGACAGCTCTGATTGTGGTTGGTTTTTTGTTTTCATTCGTCAGGGCGAGCTCTTGTGGTTGTTATTAATTCTATTTTATTTTATTTTTATTTTATTTTTTTCATGCACTTTTCAGCGTAATGGATTAGATGCAGTTTTGTGGTAAAAGTCATTCGGTTTATTTTATTTTCAAATTATGGATATTTTTACCAGCTTTTCAAAGTGGTAGTTGGTTTCTGATTTTTGGTAACTCTGGCTGGGCTTTACAAGTGTTCATGTGTGTATGTGTGTGTGTGTGTGTGTTTCATTTGCTGTATGGTTTTTGGTCTTTGGACCAAGTACGGTTGGTTTGAAATCTGGTCTGATCTGGTCTGGTCTAACAGCCGGTATTTTTTTTTAGAACTGTTTGGTTTGCGTTCATTTTCGTAGGGATAACAACATTTGGTGGTGGCGCTTAAGGGGGCACACACACAAAGCGGAAATTTTAACAAGTAGTTACACATTTTGTTTGTTTGTTTGTTTGTTTGTTTTGGAAAAAACAGCAAGAGATTTGCTTTTGTTTTGTAAGTTTTAACGAAGAACTGATTGCTGTCCAATACGCAGGATATCTTTCGATTTGCATTACGTGTCACTTTGGGGCTGGTTCTTGTGTGCTTCCTTGCGTGTCGTTGTGTGCGCCATGCGGCAATCAGAGGAAAGTATTTATGTACATACATATATTATAAGTGGGTAGCCATTTCGAGTGATGATTGTTGGACTTTCATTTCTGTTTGGAGAAGTATTCAAGTGGAGAAGCATGCAAATACAAATTTCATTTCATTTTTACGATTTATCCATATGCACACTCATACGTTTGTATGTATTTTCATTAGGAAATATATGTGCATGTGTATGTTTGTAAGTAGAAGAAGTCTTTCATGTTTCAACTAATGGAATCAATTATTTATACATTACATAATAATCATTATTGATTTGCGCTTTGTTTTCAGTTTTTTAATATTTAAATTTAGGAAATTAAACACTTTGTAATTAAGGCACCATTACAATTGCTTTCTTTACACGTATTTTCCATTATATTTTTGGCGAATGTACAATACAAAAATTCCCAACAGTATCATAACTAATCAACGTCAACATATTAGCAATATCTTTCTAAACCCCCTCCTTCTAATATCATTTTAATTATTATTATCAACATCCGTCCACGTCACCTTTGCGACTTTGGCTTTGGCTAGTACGGTATTTTGCTTTTATTTCGAGCATTGTTTTAGTAATAAGAAAGTAGCAAAAACTGCTAAAAACACAAACAATAGCAGTAAATGAAAAAGAAAGTGCATTTAAAGAAATCCCTTTGAATTGTCTTAAATCAAGCTAACAATCTTTGTTTTGCCTCCTCTACATACATTCAAATCTAAGTACCTACTTGATTTCTACTTACCCCTCAACTTATTTAGCTAATTGTTGTCATTTCTTTTAGATTTTGCTAAATTAACTAACTCCTCAACTACATATGTACGTATATGCAGTATGTATGTATGTATGTATGTATGTTGTATATGTGAGTATGTAATTATTTTTTCACTTTTTTAATTCATTTGTATTTGTAGTATTGTTTATCCCTTCTTTATGTTGCAGTTGCAGTTCAGTAGTAGTAGTATTGTTGTTGTTGTGGTTCTTTCACCCTTCGTTCGGCTTCTCAGAAGTTTTATCTTCGTTCGGTACATTTACATTTGACATTTTTATTTATGGATTTCTCTGCTATTGTGTTGTGTCAGTCATTGGTGTGCTCCAACTGTAGTACTCGTCCATATGTACATATGCATAGTATTTACATACATATGTCTATATGTATGCAAGTCTGTATGTTAGTATGTATGTATTTAAAAACATCACACATTAGATCGCCACTGATTGTTGTGCGCATCCATCACAATCTACATCACCATCGTATATACTAAGCTTAAATTCGACATATTCAGCTTGTACTTTGCAAATGCAGCGCGTTACGCGTATTCAAAATTGCCTTTGCTTGTGTGTTCGTTAGCAAGCGTTTTACGTTTTCTGCAATATATTCAACTACTAGGCTTCTTTTAAATGTATTCAGCTACCATGTTGAGTTAGCATGTAATTCATTCAGCTAGTATTTCATGCATCCCACTGAGCTTTCACACATTCAGCTCTTACTATTCTATCAAAATAAAATAAATAATTGTATATTGTGCTGAAAAGTTCACTCTGTAGTATATTCAGCTAAGAAATGCGCAAGTTAGTTCATTCATTGCCTTATTTTTTGCTTCATAAAATAGTGTGCGGTCTAACTACTGCTTTTAATTGTATTCAGCTTGTATTGAGCTAGCATTCAGCTAGTGCTTAAGGAATGCTGAGTGCATTCTGCGAAGTAGAAACATGAAATAATGTATTTAGTAAGCGAGCGCAATTTATTAGCAGCTGACCATTTAAACAAAAAATTTCATTCAGCTATGATTCAATGCATTTATTTTACATTTTTTTGCTGATTTTAGCTTTGCTTATTAATTGCAAGCAATCTCTCTTACTCGTGGCCTTTAAGCACTTGTCGTATTCAACGTGCTTTTAATGCACCCAGCTTGCCATATGATTATAATATAAAACTGCATGCTAGCTGCTGGTATGTAGCATTTACGCACAACTAATTACTTATGCTTTATATTCAGCAAATATTTGTTGTATTTGGCTGATCTATGATCCTTGGCTGATCTATCGAATTCGGCCTGTTTTATTAGCAAAATCATTACGACACACGATCATTTGTCTAGCTGCGTTGTTAAATTTTATATTCAGCGTATTCAGCATATTCAACCTCAACTAAATGGCTTTTGGCACACGCTCTAGCTTCATATGACTTACTTAGCAAACTTATTTAGCATAAGGTTTTGAATTCAGCTCGTATTTGTCGCAATTCAGCAATTCAGCACTTCAAATTGTCTTATACAACACTTTATTTTCCGCATATACGCTTATATCGCTTGTCGGCGCTTTCTAAAAATAAAATCTAGTTCCTTCAGCATTTAGCTTACCAAATTCAGCACGTGTTTTCTCTATAGTTTTCAGTTAAGTGTGTGACCTTTTTGAGTTTTGGTTTTAAAGCGAATTCTTATCAGCTGCGGTGTACTAGCTATCGCTGCAAGTTTCATATAATATGATTTTTCTTTAACTTTTGTTACAATACGAGTACATACTTAAAAAAATTCACTAAATATTTGTGATATAATTGTAATAATATACATATTGTTTAAAGACTTTTTTTATTTAATACTTTAATTTTTTATTTCTTCAAAAATGATTGCTTTGAAGTTGGTTTGTCGTCGAAAGCGAAATATTTGTCATTTAAATCACGAAATAGTATCGCCCCCATTGTTTGTTGGTTGGTTGGTTGTTTGGTTTTGTTGTTGCCTACAATTTGCATCCATAGTATGTACATATGTATACATATAATAGATTTATGTATTGTACATATATAAGTATGTATTGTAAGTGTATATATTTGTATATGTATATGTATGGGTGTTGGTATTTATTTGTTTGCCTCCATTACTGTTTTATGTTTTATGTTTTTTTTTCTTTTACAATTTACTTTTATTTTAAAGGCTTAGCAAAAAACCTCTTGTCACGCTGCGTTTACATTGAAAAGAGATTTGTGTAAATTTTTTCAATATGCTTTCCTGTATTTTCCTACCGATTTCTGTATCCTTTAACTTCAATCCGTCTCAAATTATAGCTAGTAAGTATTTACGTTTGCGTTTTCGAATAAGTGTTGAAAATTCTGTTGTGTGTTTGATAAACGCTTCTTTAATTTGCAATATTCGAAAATTTGCACGATTCTAATTACACGCTAAGTTATGTTGACACCTATTAGGTTGTGTATGTGTGTGTGGTTTTTTATTTGTAAGTATTTATTAGTATTAAATTTAAACATTTTCTTCCTGTAATCAAGTGTTTTAAGTTCATAAGTTTTGTTTGTGGTTTTGGTTTTTTGCTTATTTCCATACTAACATCGAAGTTACACCAATGAGAATTTTAGTTTTTAAATTCATGTTATTCCTTTTTTATGTTTAGTTTTACATAGCTTCATTTATATAAATGTGTTTTTTGTTCTTTGAAATTTTAATGCATTTAAAAATATGACTTGGTATCCTGTTTTGAAATTCAGCATAAAGTTATTTGGTTTTCAGTTCAGCGTATATAAAGCTTTTTACTTCATGACTGTATGCAAATTTTCATTCGATATTTAAATAGCAAAAACGTTTTAAGTAAATTGGCTGGCAAAAAGACCTAAAGAACTTGTCGCTATTTTTTCTCTCTTATTTTTTTTTTGGCACATTGAAGAGTTAGTCATGGCGTTGTGTTACAGATTTTTTTTTTAATTATAGTGAAGCATAACTAAATATTTTTTTAAAGTGTAGCATAAATTATAAATTTTAATATTGACAAAATACTCCTCGAAAATTAAGCAGGTATGCGAACCTTTAGGTGCTTGCTAAACGCTCAATATTTTGTGTGCACTTTAAATACAACGATATTTTTTTACAGTGTAGATAAAAACACCGATGAATTCTGATGATGTTTTGAGATAGATATGTATCACAGAACGCGCATTCTGCTCGAAGCGCATAAATATGTTCGTATCGCAATATTTACATATATTGAACGTGTAGGCTACATCTTAGATTTGGCAAGCCAAATATGTACTGTATGTTTGCCGACCTGAGTGATAATTACACAGAAAGAATAGACAGTGAATTAGTTGGTACAGTTGAAAGAGCTCAGTATTGAGTATTGCCTTCATTTCAATATCGACCCATTGCTTTAGCCATTTTTCGACAACTGCATCTTGATTTGGCGATTTTTTCAGTGTCTCTTCCGGATGAGTTTGACCATTAATAAGTTTTTATCTCGAAGAGTAAAGGGGCATCTTTCTCATAGCCGCAGATAAAACGATAATCTTTCTTTAATTACCCTCTTTCTTGAGCTAAAGTAGGTGCTCCTTAACATGGTAAAATCCAAAGAAGAAAAACTCGTTGATATTTTGATAGAACAGAGACGGCAGGTACACTAAAGGAAACTTGGGTTCAAGTTCCTTCAAGTCAACTTTTTATCGACTATTTCGGTTGACTTTTCGGTGACATTGTAAACGTAGCGTCTACACTTTTTAACTTTTGCCTTTTATGTGTAGAGAAATGTTTGACAGCTGTAAATCTGAATTGAGTTGAATTGCATTTACGGCTTCCATACTAATGGTCAGTAGTGCTGCTTGACAAGTTAATAGTCCAATACAAAAAGTATTTTAGCTATTTTCGGTACTCCTTACACTGTTTAAGAACCCCGAGGGACGTACTGCACACATTTTCTCTAGTCCTGTAGGTTTTGAAGGCAACGAAAGGGCTGGTATTCCCACAAAACTTTGAGTCATAAGAATATCCGACTGGTTCATAGTCTTGCCACGGAAAATCTAACATATTAAGAAGTTTGAGTGCAATTATCGCCTCCACACAAAATAAGAATTATGACAGTCTCCAAAGTGCTAGAATTTCTAGACAACCTCAGGTTGACCCAGCAAACAACATTCTAGAGAAGTCTTGGATTTTACGTTAGAATTCTAATCAACACCTCAAAGGTATATCGAACTTAGATCAATTTAAAATCCATTTTAGAAATCAATTAGCATTCAACGTTAGCATACGATTAGATATATAACTTTTCTCTCGATATCGAGAACTAAGTCCACTTTTTTCGACTCGTTCTCTAATCGTTCTCTAAGCTAAATTTTTGCTGGGTAGTGAGAGGATGAGCTCGTTCAGCATTTAAAAGTTGTTATCGAAAGAAGAAAATTCTAAATATGTCTCTAGCAAAGATGCTAAAAATACGGTAAATACACAATACATCACAATACCTACATAATTCTCGAAAATTTGTAGTCGTTTTAGAAAAAATAAATAAATAAAAAAGAAACCCAAACACTTAAGGCAATCAATATCTGTATTGCACTATTTTCTGTTTGCTTTCTTTAATTTGTGTATAAATAATAGCCAACATTTTTGTTGTAGTGTTTTTTTATCTCTGTGTAATATTTACACATCTTAAAAATGTTTGATGAAACTTCCATTATACGCATATTAAAAAGTACACTTACTGTTAAAGTTAATTAGGCGCCAATTTAAAAGACAAATTTTTTACAACGGTTTTGCAAATTTAATTTTAAATATTTGTTGGGTTTTTTTTTGTGCTATTTGTGTTACACATTTCAAATTCAGTTTAAGTTATTTAATCTTTTTCCGCATTTTAAGTTCTAAACACTAGTAAAGCTTAAGCGCTAAAAATCGATTTTAATTTCATTTCATTTAAATTTTTCTTTTGTTTATTACATTTAGAAAAAAAATATTGCTACAAATTCATTTACATATATGTACATACATATTTTTTTTTAAATTTAAATTTTTACTTTCATTTTTATTTTAATAATATTTTATGTATGCTCAATTCCTTTTGCCAATAATAAGTATTTCCTATTTTTTGCATTAATTCAATTTGACTTATTTTTATTGTTTTTATATAATATGTTTTTTTTTTGTATTTATTTAATTACTATTATTATTATTATTTGAATGCTTAAAGTGATTGTTGTTGGTTTACTTTTCATCAGTTTGTGTTTTGTTTTTTAAAGAAGAAAAATTGAAAGAAAAATCACACACGTCTTCCATATCGTTTGGTGCTTTAAAAGTGCTGCAATATGTCTTAAGTCTGCACTTTGCATTTCCTTTTCCTCGGCTCTTTTTTTGTTCACTTGATTCTTGTAAACAATTTGAAAAAATGATATTCATCTGCATGTTGAATGTACACACAAAAATAATTGTTGAGTTACTGATTTGGCTGTAAGGTTTATTGTATATGTTTCCGTATGAAATTTATGATGAGATCGCTTTTCATCCATTCGACGAATAATTTTCTTTTACCTAACTTTTTACTCATATTTATTTTACGAATGCAGTTTTAACATTATGTCGAAATTATTTCATCCATTCGACGAATACATTTTTTTGTGACATTAGAATACAATTTTTGATATAATTACGAAACAAAATTGTTTCATTCTTTCGACGAAGTAATTCGCGAATACAATTATTTGATTCTTTCGATGAATTAATTTTATAATAAAATTATTTCATCCTTTCGAGGAATTGGCGTTTAAGTTAAAATATCTGCTAATTTCGACGAATTATTTTCAAACAAACTTATTTCATCCCTTTGACGAATTAGTTTTCAAATAAAATTGTTTCGTTCTTTCGACGAACATACATTTACTAACATAATAAATATGTATATTTCAGCTATTCGACGAATAGAAAATTAAGCTCGTCGACTAATTACGAATTTATAAAAAATTCGTATTTTCCGAATATAGCTTTCAGGTTAAAATAAAGTAAATAGTTTTCAAAAATATATACATATATTTTCTTGTTAGTTTTCTGCAAGAAGTTTTCCCACACCAAGAAAAATAAATTCTTCCATTCGACGAAATAATATCTGCTGTTTTCAAAATAATTATTGTTCCACAAATTTGTTCAACTTAAAATACAATGTCAATGTAATAAAGAAGAAAAGATACATCCATTCGGTGAATATTTTACCACACATGTATTATTTTCAACTACGTGCCAGATTTAATTCTTCGTTCTTTCGCTGCATATTTTATGCACAGATATTTTTTTTCCTTTCCCTTTTCTTCTTCACTTCCATATCCTTTCATTGTTTATATAAGTATGTATGTATGTATGCATGCTTTAAATCTATTTTAAGTTTTGCTCTAAAGCAACCTGAATGTCCTGTTATGTATGTATGGATTTTGGTCGTACTTTATTGAATATTTCTCGAATATTTCGAATATATGCGTGCCATATTTTGAGTTGCAATGGTTTTTTTTTTGCCTCCATAATCTGAATGTACTTATGTGCCTTTGTGATTTATTGTATGCTGACTTTGGGATACTTATACTTTGTATGTAGGTATAGCTTCTTCATATGTTTGGGATATGTTTTATTTTAAGTAATATGTATTGATATATGTATGTAGGTATGCATTTGCATTACATTTTCAAATATGTTTTATATGTGTATATATGTATGTAAAGATATTTTGGGATAATTTATTCATTATTGGTTCTAAAAAATAAAAGAAAAGTAAACACGAAAGATGTATACAATAAAAATTTTAATAATTTGAAAGAAAACTTATCAAAAATTTAACTAAAATATGAACTTCTTAATTTGTGCAAATCGCTGAAAGAAAATTTTGCGAGACGGTTAAAGCTGAAAGGGGAAATACTTAATTGCAGTTAGCTTTTTCGTGTTAGAACTACGGCAGGGGGGGGTTTTTTTTTGGCACTACTATACTTGAAATAATAAGCGTAATTTAGGGAAATTAAATTTTTTAAGACATTAAAGAAAAAAACAAATTACTTGTACACAAACAATTATTTTTTGTTTTTTTGAATGACTTTTCAGTTAAATTTTTATTTTAATGTAGCTCATTCTATAAAAAAAACTCAAAGCTTTATGAAAGTTAAGAAAAATACCGCAATCGTCCCGAAGTTATTAATAAGAAGTTTAGAAATATTTTGATACGGAATTTTATAGAACAACCAAGTTTTTTGCAAGTTTAATGTGATTGAAAATCCGCTTAATCCTTTTTGCTGTTTGCCTTGTATTTTTTTCTTTCACATAAAGAAATTTTCTAAATACGCTATATGAAAAAAAAAATTTAGTAATCAAAAGCAGTTTTTCGACTGCAAATTTACAAACAATTTGAAAAGCAAAAAATTTTAATTACATTTAAATTTATTTATTTAATTGATTTAAATTGTACAATTTTTTATGTATCTGTAGAATTTTCATCAATCAGTTATTAGAACTTTATGGAATTTCCATCCATTTTTAATTTGGTTTTTTGATTTACATAAGAACATATATGAGGTTTTTGAGAATTTTATGAAATGAAGGCATATTTCATAAATGAAACTACAAATCCAACGAACTGCTAGAAATTTGGCTAATTTTAAAAAAAATTGGTACTAAATATTAATTGTTATTTTTATATTTGTTCAATTTATAACTACAAACTCAACAAATTTCCAGAAATATCGCCACAAAAAATTTAAATTAAGTTAAAATGTTTATTCTTTTTTTAGGCTACTTTTTACTAATAATAATATGAATAATAAATTTCGAAAAAATTGCCACAAAATTTTAAATTGTATTAATATTTTTGTATTTGATGAGTTTTCACAAGTTTTTTTCAAAAGTTGAATTTTTGTTTACTTTTTTATATTTATAGAATTTTCGTAAAATTTCAGTTTGGTAGTTTGATTTATATGGTTTTTGTTGAGTATTTTAGAATGGGTATTTTTCACATATGTATATAACAACAAATTTCTAGAAATTATGCCACAAATTTTGAAATTTTATTGATTTTCAAGTATATGCTGAATCTTTATATGTACATTTTTTAAAGTTTTGAATTTTTTAAATTAAGTTTATTGAACTTTCATCAATTTTCAATTTAGATCTTTGAATTATATTGGGATTTCCAAGATGTTTTTTTTAAATTGGGCTATATTTTATTAATGAAAGTACAAACCCAACAAATTTCTGGAAATTTTGTCACGTAATTTCATATTTTATTGGTGTTTTTTGTACGTGGTGAATTTCTATAAAGTTTTTAATGTTGAATGTCATCAATTTTCAATGTGGCACTTTGATTTATATATATGGAGGTTTCGCGTATTTTCAAATGGGCTACATTTTATAAAAAAAAGTACGAGAAAAATTTAGCATGGAAGACATTCGGAATATTTTAAAAAAGCGCATTAGGTATACTAATTTTTGGTAGTAACAGCATGTATATTGAGCTGGGGATGGCATAGGGGTACTCATAGTACTTACTTGAAAACGAACGGCCATTGATCTTGAGTCATTTTATGATTTATATTACTTTAGACCTTAACAAAGTAAGACACCTACAAAAGGGCTTTATTAGAAATTAACCAATTCGATGCTTAGTTTTTATTTTCATATCGGCTGTTCACGCCTTCCTCAAAAAGCTCTGTCTCATCAACCGACGGAGAGCCAATAGAAAACCACTCATCATTAACAAATGTCGGTTTATAAGGATTAATATACCACTTTTTGTACTATACAATAATAGATTTTCACATCACTGATTACAGTTGCCATTACCATTGAATTTTTTCTAGAGAAAACAAATTATACAGGTATTTACTTTTTAGCAAAAATGCTTAAAATATGTCAAGAGCACCTTGGGATGTTTTCTCACCAATAAATTTGCTATGCCGAAAACGAACTTTTATCTTGGATTTTCACTGGACATTAAATAATATCCTCTAAATCCACATGACTTTGTATTTAGGCCAACACATTTGTGCAGTTTCAATGCCTAACGGAAAGGCGTTCTAATTTTTTTCGACTCCAAAGTTGTATCAGTCGTAAAATGATTTTGTATAATAAAAACAAAATAACGTCATAACTTCGCCGCCACAGATGAACACATTCGTGCTAAAATCCATATATGCAGATTGTAATAGTAAAAAAAAAATCTCATTTTCCAATTAAAGTAACATTTTCCTTATTTTGAGCCCGTTAAGAATCCATTTTTTTACCATCAATTCATACCTATCTTGTCCTCCTTAGATAGTCGCTTTTCTCAATCCAGATAGCTTTTATTTTTGATGTATGTATGCACATATACTATTAGTAAATTCATAATGACGAAAGCTCAAATTTCAATGGTTTTGCAGTCGACTGCATTGCCTTTGCCGCTTAGTTAGTTACTTTGGCTTTGGATAACTCGAATAGCAATGAAAGCTTCAATAGTTCAAAGCTACCTTAGTAAAGCTGTTGCTGGCAGAAAAAAACAGTTAGTCTACGTTCCCGCGTCTGTTTTCAGCTTTAACCTTCAGCCATGTTCAACACTATTTTCACTAATTAAGTTATCGAAAACGAAGAAAACAAAATTGAATTAAAAAAAAAAAAAAAAAAAAATTCCAACAGAATGCATTTTTAACGTCTCCCCTCACTTCTACTCAATCTCTTTATTCATTAACTTAAAATCTATCAAATATTGCTTAAACGCCACTATTTTTTGTTTGCATTTATTTTCGAAACAATATCTGAAAAATTAAAAACTCAAAAACACTAAAAAATTATATAGTACATATGTGTATTCAAAATAAAAAACGCTTCTTCTACTTTGCCGTACGTGAATATTTTTCGCTTTTTATTATTTAAATATTATTAAATATGAATTTTATATGTATGCACGTAAACTATATGCTCGAAAAGTTTGAACAACAAAAAGTCGACAATGCGAAAAAATAAATGAATAATATTGTATATATATATATACACATATATATATATATATATATATAATTATATATATTTAATTAATTATTTACTAATACAGTAAATTTTATATGCCAATAATTTTGATTTTTCCAAAACGAAAAATTATTATATATACTATATATTGTATATATATTGTAAAATTTTCTTTGTTTTTTCTAATTATTTTTATTTTTGACTAAAACTAAAACGTTACAAACGTTTAAATAATTTGTTTACTTTCTTTGTTTTTCTTCAATAAATGAAATAAAATGTGTTTTAAAATAATTTGTGTATAAAGTAAAATTATTAAAAAAAAGTCTTTTGTGTCTTTGCCGTATTTGGCGCATTTCGCAATTGCATTTGCTTTTGCTTTTGCTGTTGCCATCATCATCTACTTATTTTCTCTCATTTTTTCCACATTGCTTATTATACATATATAATAATAATTATGATAATAATAATAATGTCAATAAATTATATTTCTATGAAATTTTGGAAGCTTATTAGGCATTGGCTAATCTGTGTTCTTTTTACTTTATAGTTTTAAATTTTTTTCTTCTAAATTTTAAATTAATTAATTAATAAAATATATGCAAATATGACTTGATAAAACGAGAACAAGATTAATATAAAAAACTAGTTAAAATGCGTAAAATAAATTGTTAATTAGATATAAAAGAAATTACAAAATAAAAAGAATTGAGAGAGTTAGTTAAATTGCTACATAAATCGAAATTTAGAACAATTTAAAAAGAAAACTAGCTGAGCAGTTTTTCGTATGAAAACGATATTGCTTCTCTTGCGATTGACACGAAGCATAGATACACTAATGAAAAAGAAATGATAGAAAATAAATGTATTATCATAGTTTATTTAGTGCTAGAAAAAAAAAATATTGCAACTAAAAGTTGGGTCATCTGCTAATTTAAACTGCTTTGAATAAAAAGAGAGAACTGTTTTCTTAAAAACAAAATTGAGCTACATCAAATTACCGAAAAGCATAGTCGACATTTTTGTACTCAATTGCCTTAATGTGAAATTTCACTTTTCGACGTTTCATGTAGCGATGTTATTCCTATGGCTCTTCGAAACTTTCTTAGCATTGAAACCAACAGTTTTCCCTTCACCCTTCCGAACGCTAATAAGTATAAAATCCGTGTCGTGAATTGTTGCTGTTATTTTTTTGGCACTCAAAAGCTTTCGTACTTTGTTGAAAGTGAGAGCTTAATTCAATTTTTGCCATGAACTCCATTCGTTTTTTTGTTTGTTAAATTCTTCTTCTTCAAAAAAAAAAAACAAACAAATCAGGGGAACATAGATAAAAGTATTTTATGAAATGCACTGTTTAAAATTGTATTTGTTTTTGAGCAAGAACTGTGAAAGCTCGCGTATGTTGATGAAAGCTCCCAGCTTTTAGTTCTAGCTAGTTCAAACAAAACCTAATGAGATTGTTGATTGATACGCTATTAAAATTTTTAACTGCGTGTGCGCGCTAATCTCTGAAGCGAATGATCTGATTGCAACGAAACTTTCACAGTTAGACAGAGGAGTTCTCTGAGCATGTCTTAGACTACATTTCACTCTGAAAATAGAACAGTGCTGCTTGGTGCTGGCGTCGAAATATATTATTAAAAAAAATATGCAGCTATACCAAAAAAAAAAAAACGTCGGAAAAAAGCAATTGAGTCATGACCCAACTTTCAATACCTTTTTTGTAATTTTTTTTTTTTTTAATATATCTATGAAATTGTAGCTGAAAAGTAGTTGGCAAACGTAAATGAGGGTTCAAGTAATTTAAGACGTGTTTACATGAAAGAAAGTGAAAGCTGAATGTGCTTAGTAAATAAATTATGAAAGAATATTAATTAAGAAAATATAAAGGAAAACATAATAACATAAAACCATGTATGTATGTGTTAGTGAAAGTGAAAGCCGAATGCGCTTTAAAAAAGAAATTAAATTAAAACAAAATATTTGCAATTCATGTAAATATGTTTATGTATGTATGTATGTATGTATGTATGTTTGCATGCAATTTCAACTAACCTTGCTTCTCTTACTCAATTAATATAAATTGTTTGCTATTTTTTAACTATGCTTATTTTTTGTTTCGATTTTTTTTTCAGATTTTCACTTACTTCCAACACAGTTGCTGCTTTACGCTTATTGCCACGCATCCATTTTGTTTTTGTTTAAATAAAGGATATGTATGTATGTAAGTTTTTAAGATTTTCAAAAAGGTCATTGATATTTTGTTTGATATTTTTTCATTGTTGCTTGTGTTTTTGCTTTGAAAATGGGATTGGTAAATTAGGTGAATTAGCTTACATTAAAAATATTGTATATATGTATGTATGTATAAATGTATGTTATGTATCTGTGATTAATTATTATACGTGTTTTGTTTTATTTTTATTTTTTGCTTTCCTTTTTCACTATTGCTGTTACTTTGCATTACTCCTTTTTGCCTATTATTGCAGAAAATGCAGTGATTTGTCCTATGTAGATATGAATATTGTTTATTTTGTTTTTGTTTTTTAGCAGCGAATTTCTTACACGATATGAATTTGATATTACACGGTTTTCGAAAATTCACATACATATGTATGTATGTACTTGGTTTCTTTTAATATGTATTTTTCTGATATGAATTGCGTACCTGTTTTTAAAATATATAAAAAAAAAACAAAAAAACAACATGATGACACTGCAAAAGTGTATGGTGTTTTTGCATTTCTTGGTTGAAATTTTTAATGCGATTATTTACTATTCATACACAATACTTTCGCTACCAGTGTTCTCATTCAGATTTGTTCTTAAAATTTGCTTGTATTTTTCACTTTTTCGCCGCGAGCGTTTTCAAAACCTCCAAAATTTTTTATTTATTTTTTTGTTTTTATTTTATTTTGGCGTTGACTACAACTACAAAGTGCTACAGTTGGTTTTCGTGTGTTCGTATGTTGGTATGTAAGTGTGTGTGTATGTGTGTATATGTATGTATATATGTAGGTTTAAGTTGTGGTAACGTATTTTGCTACTTTTTTCTTTAGCGTTTTCAAGACGAAAAACAGCACAAAATGACATGCATGTACAAGTAATTTCTTTGAAAAATAATAGTGACAATGTAAATAAATAATTTTTTTCTTATGAACATTTCAAATTTCAACGCAAACACATTTACGTTAATATTACATAAATTTTTCCTTCTCTATTGGTCTAAAATAAATAAATATTAAAAAAATATAATCGTTTTTAATTTTAATAATTTTGTTTTTGTTTTTTGTTCTTGCATCTAACTTCCACTTAAACCGATTGCTATATTTTTTTTATTTTTTTTTGCTTTATGCTGCCTACTTATACGACTGCGCATGAGTGTGTGTGTGTGTGAAACCAGAAATATTTAACAAAATATTTGAAATTACAATTTCTTTAATGCATTTTTTGTTGTTTGTTTTCGCTCCTTTCAACTAAAATTGTTTTGTGTTTTTTTATTTTAAATATTATTTTTTTATTGCTTATTTGTTGCCTTTTTTTGTTGTTGCTGCTGTTGCTACTATTATTATTATTATTATTTAATAATATTAAACTCCACGGCCTCATTTTTCGCAAAATCTAGCTAGATATTTCTCTCTTTTCACTGCGATGCGCGCTGCTCCTTTTTTTGTTGTTGAATTTGACTTTGACTTTTCAACTCCCAAATGCATACATATGTATGTATGTACTTATATGTGTGTATGTAATTATGTATGCACTCTCGTTCAATTTCCTTTTTCATTTTTTTTTTACATACATAAAATTGTTCTTCCGCTCGCTTTACTTTATTTCTTGGGTGTTGATGGAGCGCGCATTTCTATTCATTTATTTATTTGTTTTTACTTTATTTTATTTTATTTATTTATTTCATGTGGTTTCTCGCGTTGTTATTAATTTTATTTTGCTTTATTCTTTTTTTTTTTCTTAATTCTTTTGGCGCTTTAATGTATTGGCGTTTTAACAATTGCATTCGGTGCAATATAATGATAACCGTGTATAGGCAGTCCAGCTGTCTCCATTGATATTCTGTAATGAGAATTTGAAGAGACGAAATGTTTGAGATGAGTGAATAGTTTAGAATAAAGTGATAGAGAACATATGTATTGTATGTATGTATGTATAGCACAAATGAAGAAATAAAAATTGTTTAGAAAATAATCCACCAAAAATAAAAATGTTTCTTTACATTTTTAAGTTTTTTTTTTAAGTTAGTCTGGAACAAGAAGATCGCGTTTTTATGTGCTGTTCTCAAGTTATTAATCGAGAATATATAATAAGAGATTGACGTATATGCTACATACGTGACCGAACTTCTTCTACAATTTGTGGTTTTTTCTTTATGGCAGGAGGCAGCACTCGGAGGCTTGCCATTGTCTGTCTAGGCGCGATCATCGCTAAAATTGTTTCTGTGATTTAGAGTGCACTGTAGAGACTGTGATATTACGCACTGCCGCACACTCAGCCAGTTACCGATTACATGGCCGACTTAAATGAAATACGAAATTCTATCACAAATATCCGTGCGAAGAAAAAAAAACTCAACAGTGAATATAATTTAAATACAAGTTCAATTTGACGGATTCCCATGGAAAATTTCATATGGCGCATTAAATCTATGACTGCATTAAAAAAATTTGCCTAACAACTTTGGGCACTCCCCGTCTATCCCCCGTTGTTCTTTTGAAATAGATTTTGTTCTAAATGACTTCTGTTGGTGCCTCACAGGCATGTTAATTTTTATGACTAGTTGCAAGATACCGACCATAGGTGAGAGCATCCCATATTGTTGGGAAAGTCCATCTAAAGTAAATCAATGGCTGAGCGCGCGTGATATCGATAAGAAATTCCAAAAACTGTCTGAAATTTTATCTTTACACAAACCACTAAACGTGTCTTTAAAATTTTCATAATTCCACTAGATATAGAGGCATAGTGGCTAAACCGTCAACACTGGCTTCTTGCAAACGGCGAACGGCGCGCGCCGAAAGATTTCCACATTTGGATTTAATATGATGATAGTTTGATCGCGCCATTCATATGATATTATCATGTGATCTCATCATGCGATCTGATCATATGATATTATAATTTGATTTGATCATATGCTATCATTATGTGATCTCGTGTTAATCCCTTTGTTGCATATCTTCTAATAAATATAATATTTAAAATAGAGCATTTTGCTATTTTTTCATAGTTTTATATGCATCGTAATTATTTGTATCGTACACCTGTATGGGAATTTAAATTATTCCCACGAAATCGATAAATCAAATGATGATATCATATGATATGATCTAACTAGCAGTTCAAGTTAATTTAAGAAAACAAAAAATCTTTCTTATTTCCATCAACTAATATAAACGAATAACACTATGGGTTTCTGGCAATTTTCGCCTTTTTTAAATTGAATTTATTTTCAAAGTCTTGTTAAGATCAAAGATGAAAATCTCCAACAAATTTGAGCCAAATTGTGAAATATAAACATCACCAACGCTTTCAGCACTAAATATCATATCTTTCGTGGGTATGTAATCTGAATGTCGGCGAAAAATTCTTTTTCAACCCCAGCTTTAAGATTTTAAGGGCACTTACAAACAACGGTTAGTGAATAGAATTCGTACGGTTTCTAGTAGCTTAGTTCAATAGCAAATAAAAAATAATAATTCCTGCACTTCTTTTCATCTACATAAATTTATATAATTATTTACGGTTGTTTCAAATAGCTGGCGTAGGTTTTTGGTGCGGTGGATATAACGAGGTGAGGAAATTGTGGAGCAGAAAGCAAGAAGTTGTTGTTACTTATGGCAAGTTAATTAAATACTTTTGAAGCTAATTATAATAGTATTTTTTTTTTTAATTAATAAATTGCTATACACACTTAAAAGCTAAATAATTATTTTCAAACTTAAAATAAATAAAAGTCACAAATATTTTATTTTCATATTTATTTTGTATTCTTCAATGTAGTAGTATGTGTGTATGTATGTATGTAGTAGATGTATGTATGTATGTATGAATGCATTACGCTTCGCTTGATACGCTTTAGTAAATTGTATATACTATATTTTATGCATTTAATAAAGTTGTGTGTATGTAAGTTTGTAAGTTATACGCTTTCCATTACAAATTGGTAGTAGTAAATATATTGGGTTTGTATTTTTTTGTCGTTTTTTTTTTTGATGTTTGTAAGAACTACAAGTTACAAGTTAAGTAGTAAGTTTAATTATGTAAATAATTAACGCTGCTTTTTTGTTTGTATCCATGTAAGTATGCATGTATGTATTTTATGTAGTACGCGTATGAGTAGTTTCGTTTCATTTATTATTTTAGTTGAATATATATAGCATATATATATATATATATATAGTATATATAGATTACAAAATGGTATGCTTGACGCTATTTAGTACACGATTTTTAGTTAAATATAAGTAGATTGTATTTTCTGTTTGTTATAAATTTGTTTTTGTATTATAAATTTTCGACTGAATGCTTACGCGTTTGCGGAGTAAAACTCACAATACTTGACGATTGAACTTTACGCATAATTACTTATATTAATTTTTTATTTTAATTTTAGATGTCTTATATTTTTTGTAAATTTAATTTTTAAGTTTACATAATTTTCAAATGGGATAGTAATTTTGAGAAAAAAAAAATAAAAAATGAAAAAAATTTAATTTGTTCATAATATGAGTGAGTGAGTACTGATGACAGCTCTTCCTTCGCATAAGCAATGCAACTCTGTTTTTTTGTTTTTTAGAAAATTTATTCCGAGTTGCCTCGCTGTGTATGCCTACTGCGTTTTGCTTAACTAAAATACTTGATTTTATACATGATGCATTTTCAATGAGCAATTAAAGTTAAAAATATAACAATTTAGCAAATAAAAAATAACTTAAACTATGTGCTTGCGATTCGAGTGTACTTTAAATTTTTTCTAATATTTTATTTTTATTTTTTCATTTTAAATAATACATACACAGCAAAAAAGTAGAAAAAATTAAAGTTGAAACAATTTATTTGTCTTAAACCTATTTTTTTATGCTATCTCATAAAATCAAATTTTTTTTTTGCATTATTTCGACTTAAAGTCAGCGCAAATTTTTCAAGCAATTTTGTTTTGTTTTTCTTCTTTTCTTTTCAATTATCTTACTTAAAAATTAATATTTTTTTTCAATGTTTTTTTTTTGTTGCAATTTTCAAATAATACGTAAGTCCACTAAAGCTAGGTATAAATTTTAAATGTACGAATATACAGTGCAGAGTTGCATTCATTTATATTTTTTTTTTTGTATTATTATTTAATAATTTTCTAAGCAATACTTTCATTGCTTTTAAACTATGTATAATATTTTTGAAACTATTTTTACTGAGCGAATTTTCTCTCACAATCATTTAGAACTGGAATTTTGTGAACTTCTTTGAGAAGTTGTTAATTTTCAATCTTAGCGATTTGCTTCATGTTTTGCAGTTAATAAAGTTTTAGTTTTTATTTATAACTAATTTTTATTTTAAATTTCATTGATTTTCTGTTCATAATTTTGTTGTTTTCTCTTAATATAAATTTTTTTTTTTTATTTCTTATATAAAATATCTAATAAGTTTGGTTTAAATGGTAGGAAAGCGATTATAATATCGATTATATTTTGTTGTTTTGTTTTTTTAATTTCGTTCATGGGTATGCATATAAATTCCATAAATACTCCTACTACGTGTGTATGTAGTTGCAAAAGTTTTGGGTTTCAAGTTAGTTTTCATTCAGCTAAGATTTCTCTGAATGTCGTTTTCGTGTAAGTTGTTTAGGTTAGTAAATTTTGGAATTTTTTTTGCTTCATATGCGGATTTGTAAATTGGGAACACATTGGAATAGTTGATAGTTGTATAAGGGTTAATGTTAGGGATTAATATAAAACATTTTTTTTATATTTTATTTTGTTTAGCGGGCGAAGGAATCAAAGTAGGGACCTGATTTCTAAAAAGACAGACAACTCAGTTTTAAGCTTTGACGAAAGCGCCTAAAACACAAATCCCAAAACCGGTTACTGCATTAATACTTTGTTTTTTTTTTTTTTTTAATCAAGATCTAGAAGTTCCGAAAATATATAACTAGATAAGTTTACTACTATTACTACTCGTACCCTTTCTTGTTCACGAATTGCTTTCACTCCTTAAAGTAATACCATGAAAATGAAAATCTAAAGTAAAAGTACTTTTGTAAAACTACTTAATTACATATGTATGTATGTATGTAATATTATTAAAATATTATTATTTTTTTATTAAAGCATTCCATTTCAACCAATATCAGCATTAGAGAGCTTTTGGTTATAAAGAGTAAAATAAATATATAACTTTTTTCGTTTCACTACATTTAAAAAATTATAAGTGCTGCTACATATTATTTCGAAAACAAGTTTTTTGCCTAGAGAGCTTTTCTAATTTTCATGCTTGCTCATGTCTTAGTCTAAAATATTCATTCAAGTATTTAATTTTTAGTGCTATTGCAGTCTAAAAGCTATAAAATGGCGTTAAATTTCATTGGTAATGCTAAAGACTAAGCTTTTCTAGTGAAAGTTCGGTTTCATGAAGCTTTAAGCTTTTTTAAACAATGAAATGGGTTTACTACATTGTATTGCCATTGCTAGCGACTACAGTTGTCTGCTGCTAGTTCTGGAACTTCAAGCTTTCATGCTTTTATAAGTGAATTTTAGATTACTTTCAATCTTACTAAAGTTGGATTTTATTTACCTGAAAGTTCGATTTGTAAAAAAAAAAAAAAATGAAAGCTTGTAAAAGTTCACAAACATTAAGGTAGTGGAAATTACTTATATTGATTCCGTTAATGCTGCCTTAAGCGTAGCTAGAGATATTCTTTTTGTACCCATTAAATCGAGTATCGGTTAATTAAGGGCTTTCGGTAGAGTATTGCGGTTTTTTTTTACAATCAGGTGCAACCCCATCAATGAATCGAATCAAATAAATAATTATATGAAATTAATTTTTCATATTCTTCAAAATATGGGCGATACAAAAGAATATTGTGAATTTAAGTTTTGAAATTGCTAATATCGTAAAAACAAAAATGGAAGTGGTTAAAAGTATTTTTTACCAGAAGACGATCTTCACGTCAGTATTGCTAGAAAATGGAAAATTTTTCAAAGCTTCATTATTTTTAAAAGTATTTTACACATTTTGATTCGATTCCATACAAGGATAGTTGTGTTTTTTTTCCAAATCCATGAAACCACTCAAACCCCGCTTTTTTATATTTTTAATCTATATATGTGGACATTTGAAAACACAACTTATTTGATTTTAGAATTTCTGTTGTCATAATAACTCAACTTTCACCAAGATGGTTTGCTAAGCTATAGTTTTTTGCATCAGAAATTTGTTATTGTTATTGTTGGCTTGACAGGAAAGAAGTGATAACTCGATTTAAGTTAAATTTTTTCAAATGCCCACAGATATCATCTTTAATAAGAAGACGAACACTTGAAAAAATAGCAATTTTTAAAGTCAGAAAATATAAAGTTTTAGCTATGACCAGTCTGAACTTCTTTAGGGAATTTTGTAAAAAAAAAAAAATTATTGGATCTGAAGTTTTCTGATCATATTTGATCGATATTTTGTGATATTTTTTTTTCATTACAAAACATATTGTCAAAACACAAACAAAACTTATTTTTGATCGAAAAAATAGAAATCATAAAACAACAATTAAATGTTGATGTATGAATCATTAGTTTCAAGCGCCAGCTAGGCAGCTCTACATTAAGCTTTCTAACTCAAATTTAAAAATTACAAACTTTTGAGTTATGAAAATCTACATGCATTTAAAGCGTTTAAAAGTTTTTTAATTTTATTAACCAGTTTATTAATTAGTTAGTTCCACAACAGAGAGCGCAATTCTAAATTTATTTACATAATTTTAATGTTAAAGCAAAAAACAAAAACAAAAACAAAAAAAAAATACTTCTTTATACCTCTAAATAATTTTTATAAGCAAATTTCTTTTATCGGTAATGTTTATATAGATATTTATATGTTTTTTTTTTACAATAATTTCTTTTCTAAATGCCAATTACTACTTATTTGAGAAACTAATAAATTTTTATATAATTTGTTTTATCAGTCAATTTTTATGGGTAATGAGAGTGAACATGCTATGCGATTTTAATTCCGAACTGCAATAGGGGTATTCACGATCTCCCTTGCATATATGGTCCATGTATGCCATGAATGCATAAAATTGTAATTGTTTCACGTCTTTAAATCATCAATACAGTCTGTTTTTTTATTGCTTGAGAAACGGCATGGTTTATGCTCCTACATATGTATGTAGTTATCTAATTTCTTTCAAATAAAAGTTCAGAAAAAATTTATTTCGATTCACTTGTTTTCATTATTGAAACACAGAATCTGTTTTGTATCTTGGTTTGCGTGCTGGGAAATTGTTCGATTTTATTTTTATGAATCGAAAAACAGATAACTTGTATGGTTCGTTCGTAAACGCAGCATTAAAGTTGCACAGCAATTTCGACGCAAGAAATTTATCGCAGTTGTAACAAAAACTGTTTGCTTTAAATGATTTTTGACGAAAGCCACTACTGCCGCGCGTTTTTTTTTACGAACGCGTCGCTTTCGTCCAGCGAGTAATGAGAAAATAGTTCTTTCTGCGTTTACGAAGGCAAGTCATAAATTTATGACAATTTTTTCGAACAAATTTCAAATTTTAATTGATTTTGAAATAAATTTTACAAATTCTGTGGATCTTGTCATGCAGAAAAAAAAATATTAACCGAGCATGATAAGACTTTGATGTGCAGCTGTAGGAAGGGGGGAGCCCAATTTTGGATCGATACGATATCATTTCATACACATTTTTTTAATCGCGTTTTAAAATAAGTTTTTTGGAATTGAATACTTGAACTTTTAATAACTCGTTCGTTTGAACTTGCGAATAGCAATTACATCGATGTACTAACCTAAGAGTTGTCATATTAGGGGCAAAAAGTGTCCATGAGTAAAGTAAAAAAAAAAATTGAAATTGAAATTCTATTTCCAGTGATCAAAATATACTTGTTGGTTATTAAAAACAAAAAAATCAATTCAAAACTAATAGTGGCATTGGAAAGAAATATTTTAAATTGCCTACAATTGGGCACAATTCAGTAAATAATTTGAATTTATGACACTGATAGAAGTAGGAAATAGAATATGAAAAAGATGATGCGAAATTGGATACTTGAACTTGCCCGTTATTATTATGCTCAAACCAAATGAGCCACAAAACTGCATACCCAAAAGTTTCCTAAAACATCTAACCAAAAATGGTGACAATTTTGAAATTTTAATTTATATGTTTTTATTTTTGTTATAAATCGAACTAAAGACGCATAAAAAACTAACAAAAAGGGTTTAACGTTAAAAACATTATATATATTGTATATATCGATCAGTCGTTTCAGTCACCGTATGCATTTCTTGAGTTATATTCGTTCGTTATCATTTTATTCCCAATTTATTTCACAGCGCATGCGCAACTCTCATTACCCGTGTTTTTTTGTTTTTGTTTTTAGATCTTCAGTAATAGTGCAACTAGAGTGCAAATTTTAATCACAATTTTTCACATCGGTCTTTTCCAAATAAATAAAAAAAAAAATAGCCAAAAAGTTATTTTCCAACTTACATTTACACTAAAGAAAAAATCGAAAAGCTCCGACTTAATTCGTATACGATTTTTATATGTATGTTGTTTATATACGCTGAACGATTTAAAAGATTTAAAATATATGTACATATGTATGCATGCATATATCTTTATTACATTACTGCTAAATTTTTTAAGCAGCTTTGTGAAAAAAACCCTGTTTTATCCACTACTACTACTAACGGTTATATTTGTAATTTTCTTTACAATAATATAAATATGCCAAGTAATAAAATAACTAAATAAGAATTATTAATAAACCATCAAATCTAATAATCGGACAAATTTGCTTTAATGCCGGATTTCTACTTGGTATATAGAAGACGCAAATATTTCCATGCCAAATATAGGCTGCCTTCAATGTCGAGTAATATTCGAAGAGGAATATTCAAATGGCCAATCAAATTTTGTCAATACACACCTGATGGAAATTCGACATAGGCAATGTTTTTTTTTTTCTTTCAAAATTTTCAATAATAAAAATAAACTCACTTTAATTTAAAATTATTTCTTACTACACTTGCATACATTTTCGCTCAAAACTTTCTTTATTCAGCGCGTGCGTTAAATTTTACTTATAAACTACAATGATAACAAAATTTCTTTGCGCTTAAAAACTAATGATTAAACTTAAAAATTATCAAAAAATCTACGTATGTATATATGTACATATGTGTGTATATATGCAATGATTATTGGATTACTTGAGAAAATGTTGCGCACCTTCTATGTATGTATGTATGTATGTGGTTATATGTGTGTGTGTGGATATATTTTATATAAAAGTGGTAAGGGCGGGGCGTACAGGCATCTAAATCTAAATTAGATAGTTTTTGCTTTAGAAAAAAAAATATAGTTTTGTAAACTCAGATGTTGCGTAAAAAAAATATATTTTTTTTTGTAATTATTTTTTGAATTTTTTTTTTTTAAAGTAGGCAAGCCTTGCTACATATATAGTAGTTTTGGTGGCAATATCAGCCATTGGTGGCGTGTATGAGCATGATAAATGAAATCAAATGATTAAAGCCAATATTACAAGCTGCTAGCAATATTAACTTAATTATTTCTGTTAAAATGTGTAAATTTCCAATTCATTTGTTTTTTGTATTACTTTAAATTTTTGTCTTACAATAATTAAACTAAAGCTAAATTAATAAACATTTTTTACGCTTAAATTTATGCAAATTGTTTTTCGATAAAATTGAAATATTACCGTTTTGCTGTCAAAAAAAAAAAAAAAAAAAAAAAAAAAAAATTCGAAAAAAAGTAGCCCACAAAATGGATTTTTACACAACTACTAATACTACTTCAGCGCCAATTACTAAACACAAGCGTGTTGACCTCGCCCTTGGCTTGACAGCTAGCTACATACAATTTTTATAGAGTGTGCAGTGCATGTGGCGTCTTCCTCTCGAAAGCTTTCATCGTTTTAACGCTAAGCTTTCTCATTACAATGGCAACATTTTTATTAATTTTCATATAAAAAACTTTGACTTTTCTATTACGAAAGTTTCGATTGTGTTTTTTTTATTAAAGCTTTCATAATTAAATTTGAATAAATTTCACCTTCCCCATTTCGAAAGCTTTCATTTTCCAGCATCAAACGCTTTCGCTAGCTTATTTCAAAAACTTTCACAATATCATTTCAAAGCCTACACCCTTCACAAACCATTTCTTAAGCTGTCAAACTCCTATTTCAACTATTTCAAAACACTTTCAATCTTCAAATTCAAAAGCTTTCACCCCCCTTTGGTTGGTTGGGGTTTTTTTTTGTTTTTTTGTTTAGTAGGGATTAAACTTATTGCGCGTTTTCTCACTATCTGTATTGCCATCGGTATGATTGTGGCTACGAAAACGGGTAGAAGCAAAACTTTTGGTGCGATGCACCCCGGTTGTTTGTATGGGTGGACCATTTAGTGTGGCCAAGCCACCCAATAGATCGGTAAGTCCACCAAGCGCTGTCAAGCTGGAGAGCGCATTCAAAGCGCCCGGCTTGGACAACAATTGTGCTAACGGTATAGCTGTAGCTAACGAACTGACTGTTGTGGGGTTGGCAAAAGGATTTGGTGGATTGGAAAATGGTATTGAACTGGAAAATGGATTGGTTGAATTGCTGCTGTTGTTATTAGTGTTGTTGTTGTTGCCGACGCCGCCGCCGCCATTGCCGCTGCTATTGTTTGTGATTGTCATGGCTGTTGTTGAGTGTGTGTTGCTGTTGGTGTTGCTGTTCGAAATGCTTGAGTTTGTATTTAAATTGTTCAAACTATTGCTGCTGCTGTGATTGCTGCTATTCAAATTTAGGCTACTATTGCTGCCACCGCTGCCACCATTGCCGCCACTACCGCCCAAAGTGGATGTGCCGCTTAAGTGATTGCTGTTGTTGTTGTTATTATTGGTGTTGGCATTGCCATTGCTGCTACCATTTGCGGTGTTGTTGTTATTGTTATTGGCATTGTTGCTTTGGCCATTAGCGACATTGCTCGCCTCTTGTAGATTAGCCTTCTGCAGTTCAACGCTGGAAAAGGGATAAAGAGAGAGAGAAAGAGAAAAAAGGACAATAGGATATTGTTTGTATGTGGTGATGAGATAAGGTTTAGTTGTTTTTTGAAAGGTGATGACTGTACTTTTCTGTTTTTTCTTTTTTTGATGGTGATTTTGTGGAACTGAGTTGGTTTTTGTTTGCAATTTTTTTTTTTTTTTTGAATTTTTATTAATTTGGAATTTGATGAACTTTTTGCGTTTGGGGTTAAGGAGGGAATTTGTTGGATTTTGATTTTTTTTTTTTGCAAGGAGGATTCTTTAAATGCTACATATATTTGTTTTGGCTGTTTAGCGTTCAAACTGGTACAAGTGTGTGGGTGGTGGTGGTTGTTTCATTTGTTTGAGGAAATTTAAATGGGGGGGTTGAGTTAGGCGGCCACGAATGCAGTCGAAGGTGTGGTAGAATTTTAAGAAATTAAGCTACAATAATTGAAGGCACTCCTGGATTATCTTTTTGCAATCCCCATTTTTGTTTTTTTTTTTGAAATTTTTTTTATCCAGTGTTATTTTTATTTGCAATTTTTGGCAACATTTTTCACGCAAAACTCCATAAAGATAAAAAACGAAAATTTAACAAATTTGACGCCATAATGTTCAGCCTTTTCGGAACTGTAGTTTTATAGTCCATTCAATTTCAAAAAGTTTTACGACCTCGAACATTTTATACTAAAATTGAATAGACGATAAAATTAGATACCCGAAAAAACAGAAAATTTGTTAAATTTTCGAAAAAATTTTAAAGTTTAAAAATTAAATTTTTACGGTTTGTGTTATTGAATGAACTCTAAAAAAATTAATGAAAAATAATATAATAATATTGCACAAAAAAGAAAATCATTAGAAATATTGCGAAAAAAAATACTATAATAATAACATTGCAAAAAAAAATTAAATTTAAAAAAATAGCACTGGACCACTTTCGCTGTGACTCACTCTATTTACAACCTAGTATCTTATTCGACTTCAACCTCATCATAATAAAATTCTAATTTAAAGAGCTATACCTAAAACTCTATGACTGTAAGTATTCTGATTGAACAATTTCAAATTTGGATTCGAATTAGGCGAATCACAAGGTGATATAAATTAGAAAACCATACAATTATAAATTTGAAAAGCAATATGGGTGTATTGGTTAGAAAAAATAGACTAAATCAATTTTGCGAATCCCCTCAAATGTTAAATTTGAATAAATTTGCTTTTGTACATAGATTTTTTTTACTATACTATTTTTTATGCAAAATTAAAAAATATATATGTATATATATATACGAACTTCTCCGTCCCCCAGCATATCGAAAAATCATACCTGTGATGAGTAAATCGACCTGAATAGAGACTTCCAAAAAAAAAAAAAAAAATGCCCTGCAAGCAAATCATGCTATGCATTAATATTTAATAAAACACTGTCGCTAATTACTAATGTGCAGCTATTTAAAAAGAAAAAAAAAAAGTGTATTGCATAAAAAACAATAACGGATATTCCACACCCTCTCTTGCATTCAAATAGGCAGCTCTTTCGCAATATGAATATTTGATTTCGTCGGATGCTTTTGGTTGTTTTTTTTTTTTGTGGCGGGTGGTGTTGGGTCGGTCTCAAAGGGATTGGGGGTACTGATATTACTGGCATGGATTAAATGACATTTCTTTATTTTTTCATATATTTTATTTTGGTTTTGGTTTTGTGGAACGTTGGGTTGCAAACACGGCTACAAAATCCATGGGTGGCAACAATGTACATTAATGTATGGAGACGATTTTGATTGTGTGTTGTGGCAGAGGCAGGCAGTAGTGCGCTGTTTGTCGCTTTTCGATAGCTCGGCGAATGTTGCTTTTGCTGCGAAATTGTGGCAGCGTTTTCTTTGCATTTCTTTGCATTTTTTTGTTTTTTTTTTTTAAATTTGTTTTTGTGATTGTGGGGCACAGCACGATGGATGAGAGAAACAGCTACACTCTACATACATACTATTTATACTACTAAGTATATAGACTTACAAAAGATATGTACGGTAGTATATGGGAAGTAGTAGTTTATGAATATGGTGGTAAACGGTGGTGAGAGTGAGAGGTTTTTTTTATTTAGATTTTTTGTTTTACAAAAATACATTTTGTTTTATTTTTATTTTTATAGAGTGATTGTTTGCTGCTTAATGAAAATTGACAGTACGATTTGCTGACAACTTTTTGCTAAGGAAATATGGCAGGAATGCTGTGGAGTGGAGGTGTTGGTGGTAGGGGTATTGGGGTGGTAAATATTGTATATGTTGATTTATTATTTAATTTACTGGATGCTTAGAGGTGGGGGTGGAGCAGGAGGAGTTTCTGAGTGCAGGCACCGATATTTTATCTTTTCTCAAAAATTGTCGATGCCCTTGACAAAATTGGTGGGCGGTAGGACGGACTGAGTATGTACATACAATGGGCTTTGATTCGCATCAAAATGAGCGTGGTGTAGGAAGAGAAGATTATTTAGTAGCGTAAAAGTGTTTGCTGGGATTGTTGGTTGATTAGGGTGGGTGGGTTTGACTGTTTATTTTTTTATTTTTGAAGGGGCGGTTTTGATTTGATTTACTGCTAGCTGCAAATCAACAGCAACAAAATGTACGAAATGAGCGTTATGGATATTCAATTAAATTTGTTTTCTTCATCCATGATGTTTTGAGATGAGTGGGTATTTGAAAGATGGTTTGTTGTTGTTGTTGTCGGTGTTTAACTTGAGTGAAAGGCAAAATTAAGTGAGGTTGTTTGTTTTTGAACGGCTCAAAACCAAATTTTAATTTTCAATATACGGAGTAGTGGGTTACATTTCAACATTTTACTGTTGTTTTTGAGAAATAAAGGGTTATTAAATTTGTGCATAACTTAAAGGGAAGAAAACTATAAAAAACGGGGCATCTTTCTCTCTCACTTTTTTTTTGTTTTTTTGTTTTTTTTTTGCTTTGATTGTGGAACAATGGTGCAGGGAAAGAGTGGTGGTTAGAAGTTTATATAGTACAAAGTTTATTGGTTTTAAAAAAAAGTATGCACATTTTTGTATCATTGTTCATTTGTAAGACATTAGTTGCTTTGGTGGTGGTTTTTTTGTTTAAATTATTTGCTAAATAGTTTGCTCAATTTGTTATGAATGCTTTCAATTTTCAAACAGTGTATAGCACTGCAAAATATATCAGTATAAATATTTCAGAGACTTAGTACAAGGCAAACAAACAGTGGTGCATGTTTTCTAGGCACTAAATTTACTTTAGTATTTTGGTTGCGGCTTCTGCGTACGCAAACTACTATAGTTTTGGCTTAAGACTAACGCAAAGCTTCTAGTAGAGGCTGAGCCGTCGGGTAGCTATGCAGTTTGTTTTATTTTTTATTTATTTTTTTTTTGTTTCTTTTTGTTGGCTTAAGAGTTAGTGGCAATAATACACAGATGCATGGTTTTTGCAGAGTCTAAATGTATTTGTGACATTTTTGAACGCATTTTTGGTTGCAATGTTATATAAGTTGCATTTTTTTTTTGTTTTGTTTGATTTTGTAAGTTAGTGTTTTAACCTCATCAAAGAACCTCCTTATACCGCATAATATTAATTCAGAATAATTACTTAGCATACAATTGAAATTGTGAAAGTATGATCGTTTCGATTCGATTCGATTCGATTTGCTATGAATCGCCTTTGTTTTTTTTATTTATTTTACTTTTTTCTTTTTCGTTTAACAGATTGATAGCTTCGATTGTTTGTTCGACTGATTACTCGACTAATTAGATTGGTAGATCGATTGTTTGTTTGAACATAAAATGCGTGTGCGTGTTTGTGAATCAAATATTTGTTATTTAATACAGCGTACAATGTATGTGGGTGTCGTGTATTTCATTAATCATTGATTTGCATTTATGTACTTCAATTCAATTTAAGTATAGTATTTATAAATATATTTGTACCTAAGCAAAAATACTACATATCCACTCATATAGCAATGTAATTTTTGGTTATTTTTTTTCAACTTCTCTCATTTAAATGCAAATGTTTCAAATTTCAAATGTTTTATCATAAAATTATGTTCAGATATTTTAACTCACCTCATGTTGATTAAGTATTGAGCCAATGCCACTGAATCCGGATTGCCGCTAATGGTGATTGTACGATCGGTGTTGCCACCCTCGCGTTCTTCACAATTCGAAATGCGTATCATTGCACCGGAAATTTGACGTATTTCGGCAATTTTCGTGCCACCCTTGCCGATAATGCAGCCAATCAAGTCGTTTGACACGGTCATTTCGTGCTGCTGCTGTTGGGTGCGACTTGCATTGGCTGTACGCAGCTGTGATCCAGCGAGTGCAGCGAGAGCTGCTTTAGAGCGTAAATGAAAAAATAAAAAGCAAAAACAAATTAGCCAATTTCTATAATCAAAAAACAATAAAAATCAATTATGCAGTACAACTAACCTGTGGGATTGAGGCCACCTGTGTTGGTTGGTGTTATGCCAGCCAAACCCAACGCTGCCAAGCTAGCCAATGGATTCTTTGCCACCTATATTAATGTTCAAAGTTTCGAACGCGCGCAGGAACGGTGCGGGTGTGGGAGAAAAAAAATTACAAAAATAAGCCTTGAATAAGTTGCTGTATATGTTTTATTGTAATTCGTAGATTGTTGAAAAAGATTTATAACCACTTCAGTCAACAAAAACAAAAAAAAAAACGCACTGCTTTGCAATAGAAAGTAAAAAATTAAATTATTTAGCACTACAAATATTACGTAAATATATTTACAAAAGAACAAACAAACACAACAAATACAAAGGGGGTTAGCCGCAACAGAATTGGTTGTAAAGGAGGGGTGTTAGAATGCATTTAACAGTTAAAAAGAAAACGTAGATATAAACCTTGAGATAACTAAACCAGCTGTAAAGTCTGGATGTTAACTTCAACATTAGACTGTGTACTAGCATTTTTAGGTTAATTTTAAATGAAATTAAAGGAGCTGTAAAACCGAGATGATAAAATCAACAATGTTTATTTGAAGTTTTGATATAATTAAAAAAAATGACTAAATCTTAATGTTAATGATTACCAAATTAATTTCGATATTTAATTATTTAAAAAGTGAATGTTAACTTCAACATTTGAACGATAACTTTAACAATTTTCCGTTAACTTTAACATTTTTATGCTAACTTTACGATTTTCATATTAACTTTAACAATTTTGTGTTAACTTTAAAATTTAAATTTTACCTTTAATGTTTGAATTCTAGCTTTAACATTCGTAAAAGGAAAAAGTAACACTTTAATGTTAAGTTTAGTACCTAAATGTTAACTTTAACATTTAATGTTAACTTAACATTTTAGTGTTCAGCTTAAGATTTTAATTTTAACTATAAGATTTGAATGATAACTTTAACAGTTGAACATTAACTTTAACATTTGAATTTTAGCGTTAACATTTGAATTTTAACTTTAGAATTTACATGTTAAGGTTAACATTTTAATGATAAGTTAAGTATTTGAACTTTAGCGTTAACATTAAAATCTTAGCATTAACATTCGAATGTTAACTTTGACTGTTAAATTTAACATTTTAAAATTAAATTACCACCTTAAATAATTTCGAAATTTTTATAAGCGTTAACTTTTCTTTGAATGCAAAATTTTAATTTTAGTGGTAAAATTAACATTCTAATGTTAACTGTTGTGAATTGTGAAGTATATGGTTTAAATTTAATATGATTTGATTTTCCAATGTTATTCATAAAGCTAGACAGCGCCTTGAAGATTTACTGCGAGTTTCTAACCCGGATTTTACCTTTTAAATTCCGAACATGTGTTAACAGCTCATGTTATGTCGAACATTTGAATTTAATATTTCCATTTTGTGTTTAACATGGGCATACTTAATTTATAAACTCAAATTTAAGTTTAACGTACGATGGTTAAGATGGTTAACTAATCGTTTTGATGTTAACCTTAATGAAAGAAATTAATTCAATGTTAATGTTAAAATTTGAAGCCAATAATTAGGATTTGATGTTAACTCTAAATGGAATAATCAGACAGCCTCTGAAATTCGTAAAATTTTGTATCTGTATGATTTCGAATGAACGACGTTCAAATTCGACGAATTTAAGAGCATTTTTATGTGACTTCCAATGCTAACTTTGAGAGCCTTCAAATTTTCATGCTATAATTAACATTTTCATCTCACTATGAAAACTAGAATTAAAAGTGAACAGTTCAACAATTACAAGTTAGCTTCAATATATCCAATATTTGACAGCTTCAACATTTCTATGTTATCACTAATATTTCGATATTAACTTTGCATTTGAAAGTGCACCTTTTAATTTTGAATTTTAACTATCATACATTATTACAATATTTGGATTTTAACCATACAGGTTTACGGTAAATTGTATGTGTAAATGTGATAATATCTAGGTGTACAGCGTAGAAGCTGATATTTTTAAATTACCTAAAAATACTAAAAGTAAAATTACAAACAGTTTGATTTAATATTTCCAAAAAAAAAAATCAAGAAATTTCTTAGCAAAACTATGCAACATTTTCTTGGCAGATTTAGAACATTCTACTTTTATATGCTATTCATTAATAAAATTTTAAGTTCTATAGTCGTGTACGACAAACTTCTAAGTTCCTCTATTAAGATCCTTACTTGATCTTTCGGAGATAAATAAACCGAACATACATATCTGACCGCATTATAATAACGAAAATTGCGTAAAACTGAGCTCTTTCTGGGCTCTTTACCTTGTTTGATTCTTACCAATCAAGATAGATCAGGATCTGAATCTAAATTTGGCAAGAAATTTTCCTCTGAACTACGACTAGGGATATTTTTTCTTGAAACTTCATTTTGTATTATAAAATCGTTTTTTTTTTATTTACGCCTACTTAAAGCCTTACCTTTTATTCAAGTAGAACAATAACTACGCCCTTTACTTTTGATGCTGTACAGAGAAGTGCCAAAATTTATTTTCATTTGTAAATGGTTGGAACTCATGATTCAATTACTAAAGGTTTGCTCGCTAGTGACATTTGATTTTTCTCCTACGAATGTTGATTTTACTCCAATTTGAACGTAAATTTGAAATTTTAGCAACACAACAAATTATGGTTAGAACTCTTGACAAAGTTGTGTGACAGAGAGGTGTCAATTACAATAATTGAAGATGAGCTTTCTTCTTTCACTAATCAAATAAAGTGCAGAGTTTTAGGGCATTCTCGACATGATGAGCAGGACGTGAAATTATTGAATGTTATGATTTCCGCAACAACTATAAGGCAGTTCAAAAAAATTTTGCAAACTAAAATAGATAATAATAAAAAAAACATGAAAATAACAAAAAAAAAAAAAAAAAAATTTAACATGCGCTACATATCGATAATTATATGTAGTGTTATAAGAGTTGATAGTAACAGTGAAGAAGGGTAGAACAAAAGTGCAGCTCAATGTTCACACGAAGTTGAGAGGCATATGGACGAATAGTATATAGAAGATATATATATATAAGAAAATGAAAATTTTGAACGTACATACATACATGCATATGTACTCTGTATGTATGTATGCAAGGGATTGATCAACTCATATGTACTTCGTACAATTATAAGCAGATTACGAGGGTAAAATATGTTCGGGGCGGGACGCATTCCAGGGGGCATAACCAACAACAAGAACATCAATTAAGAACAAGAAGTGCGCATACAATTAGATACAAAATACTTTACAAACGTACAAATACATAGTACACAAACCAGGAAATGACTAAATTTAATGAATGTGGGGAGTTTTATTAGGGGTTGATATAAATTGAGAAATATCTAATATGGTACTTTATGATTCGTCAATAAAATATTGTTGCGTAAATGTTTTTCGATATTCTATTTAAAAAAATTATGCTCATTGAAATTGTATTATGGTGCAAAATAGGGACTCATCAAGCAACTCACCACATGGTGATTTTTTTTTTACAATACGGGTATGCATCTAAAATGCTAAATGTTTTTCATAATAAATTTTTTCCCGTTAATTTTTTTATTTCACTTTGGTTCGTATTATATTAAAAAAAAACTTAAAAAAATATCAACCAAAAGTTTGAAAATTTTTTTTGAAAATTTATTACACAATAATTATTCATATACGAACAAATTTTTCGTAACCGAAATGCAAAAGAGGGCCCCTTCAACTCGGTTATCCGAATCGGTTGCATATTTTTTTTCGAAAGTCGCATAGCAACCGGTTTTCGATTGAAACTACGGATTAGGGGCCCAGGCCTGCATACCTTTTATTTTCAATAAAAAAAAACACAAAAAAGATTTACGCATAAATATCGATATTGCAAAATGTGGCAACTACAAGGCTAAATTCTGAACATAAAACCATAACTGCATTCCAGGAGAGGGGTATGCCAAACACAAAAACAAGTGAAATAACACCAACATATCGTTACAAACCTCAAGGCAACAGGGGGAAGGGGGTATATTATAAAGCAAGAAGTGAAAGTTTTGTTTGTTGTTTTTTTGTTTGTTTAGTTTAAACAAACTAACTGGAGCTGGAGCCAAGTGGGTATTTTAATTTGGCAACTACGCTAAAACGAATAACTATGCGGAAACAGGGGTTCGGGTGGGGGCTGGGTCCGGTAAAGGGGCATATCATACACACTCAATACGCGGGTGTGGTACTCGCCATTTAAGAGGCGGCGACCAATAGTAATTTATTAGAATTGGGTGTAGGTTGAGGGAAAGTGAAGGGTACGCATAAAATACCTGTATAGCGGGCGGAGGGGATTTTCATTGTAATTTTCATTTTCGAAATAATTTAATACAAATTTTAACCATAGCAAAAACTGCATTATTGCCATAATAATATTCCTTTTTTTTATTTCTACGTAAACTTGACATCTTCGATTGTTGTTGTATACAAATGAAACTCACATCGGGTATATGATGTAGATGATGGTGGGCTGCCGGCACCGCTCCTGCTAAATGTGCCCCTTTCAAGAGAGGATCCGTCAAACCTGAGATACCAGCGTGTAGGCCACCGGTGGCCAAGGCGAGTGGAAATACTGGACATGTCTATTTTACCATTTTAATTTTTATTTTGTTTATTTTTTTGCACAGGCGTTTTATTTGTTTGTATTCATTCGATTTTCATATTAGCCAATATACAGAAAAAACGAGATACGCGGCAACGCAGTTGTAGTGGTAATAGACGCGATTTGACGTTGGTGGTGGTAGAGTAGTAGTAGTAGTAGTAGTAGTAGTAGTTGGTAGTGGTGGTGGTGAGTAGTAACGAGTAGTAGTAGCAGAAGTAATTTACATTTGTTGTTGTTGTTGGTGAGTTAAACGATTTTCGATAATCAATTTTATTTTTTGCACGTATTACAACAATAAGAAAAGAATATAAAGAAAATATGTGTTGTAATTAAAACGAGATTTCTTGCCAGTAAAAGACAAATAGTTTTTTGAAATATTTTTTTTTTTTTTTGTTTTATCAACTACCTAAGCGGTGGGGTGTGGGGCTCACAGTTTTGAGAGGAGAGTTTAAGTAAATTGAACTTAAAAGTGATTAGAAATAGATACGATAGTTTCAACACATTGGAACTTAATACCAAAACAAACCAAAAATATATACTTAGATTTAAAAAAAAATATGAGAAATGCTCTAAATGCACCGTGGAAATGATACGAGGAGCACGTATGTTCATGTTTTTGAAAGTTAAACAATTCTTAGCAAGTACATATTGTATGTTTGTAGAATAGGTGGAAGGTTTTTAAATACCAGGATATTTTCTTCAAGCTATCATCATGAGCGAGAACGGGTTCGATGCAACAAATAAAGGTCTGCGGAAATTATACGATTTTTCTAGTAATAGTGCAGGAGATTGTCTCATTTACGTTTTTGTTTTTTTAAGTAGGCTATTACTGGGAAATATTCCACCACAGAAAGAATGTGATAATAAGGATTGGTAGGGGAGTTGTTGATGGCCATTTGGTTGTCAATATGAGAGAATCTATCCGGGTATGTGGAACAAACAATTATACAAAAGATTGGCGGCCGCAGAGAATTTATCATAAAATTTCAGAAAATTGTGGGATATTTTTGTTTTAAACAAATATTTAGTATATGTAGACATTTGTTTTTAGTTTCGAAATAAGTGTGTGTGTTGAGTGATACGAGTATTGATGTGTATTATCGACCTATTCTTTTTAAGCGGAAATATTACCATTGTGGTCGGTTGGAAAAAACGGCAGTTGGAACGGAGACGAGTAAAAAAAAAAAGTGTTGCTGAATTCATATTGTTTTAACTTGAAAAATATGATTAATAAAATGGGTTATGAAAACGAATGTTACTGAAATATTTTTGATCACTAATTTTTAAAAATAATAATGGAAAATTTTGTGGATAAAAAAAAAAAAAACGAATAAATGAAGTAAAATTTCTGAAAAATTCTTTTTTATAGGTATCATAGATTGTTTATCTTAAAAATAGTGGGGAATTTTCGTGAGCAGCGGAATATTTTTGACAAATTAAATTAAATGTGAAATGTAATTATTCTGATCGATAAATTCTTTTGTAAAAATAATGAAGCGACATTTCCGCCAAATTCCTCAATGGAAGTCAAATATTGTCCAAATCAAAAAACATTGCGAAATTTTTGTGATTAACAAAAAATATTGTTAGAAGATATATTTCTGAGATGTTGTGACGAGAATGTCTGTCATAGAAATAATGGGAGATTTTCTGATCTATGGCCAGATATTTTGGTTATCACTTTAATAAATAAGATAGAAAGTTAGACTGTGGATATTCGGGCATACACCGAACTAAATTACTATTTTTCTTATCTACTTTGATGAACATAACCTAATATTAAATTTTCTGATTTAAACCCGAAAAATTTAGACAAAGGGATATTTTTCCACTTTATGCAACAATTTTTTGAAGTTAAGAGTAAGTCTTTTTTGAACATAACAAAAAACACGTGGGGTAAATTTAGAAATATTTTCAAAGAAATAATGGTAAATCTTTAAACATATCAGGCAAATTGATTGATTGCAGTGGGAAGTCAGCGTTTGACATAAACCGGTTTTAATTTACATCTTAATTTGGATACAATACTGGGATTTTTCTTACAGTTTTTACTGGGAAAATTGTTAAGCCAGTTAGGGAGTTAATAGGTGGAATCTGTTCGGATAGATTCTATTACTAAAGTTTACTCAGCGAAGTTATTCGTAACACTTTCTGATGGAAATTTTAAGAAGCTAAAAATGAAGAAAAATTTAAAAGATTTTGGCAATTTTTATTTCGGGTTTTATTTATATTGTTGGTAAATCTTCGGTCATGCACTTTGGTAAATTAAATTAATTAATCTAATGAGAAGCCGAAGAGTATTTTCAAGAAAGTTAGAGCGTGATAAATGCAAATAAAAAATTGTTAGGGGGAGTTGTAAGTCATTTTTTGAAATTTTGTAAATTTTATTGTAATATCTTCACTGATGATGCTGGACCAACGATAAGAAAATTTGTGACCTCAGACAACTCGGTACGTAGAAAAAAGGAAATTTTAAAGTGAGATAAGGATTTTAGGAAAACTTTAAAAGGTAGAGAAGATTAAGAAAAAAAATTATCCGAAATTTTACTCGAATGAAAATTAGAGAACAATCTCACTACAAGGTAATGGATTTTCAGGAGCACTGATTTTGGATTTTTTTTTAAACTTTACTTGAATGAAATTTTGGTCGAAAAACTCACCTGGCTCATCCAGAATGAACAAACGACCAAAAGCGAATCATTAGGCAATGATGGAAAGGGGTGCGAGTGAAATGGCGAGATAGATACAAAACTAACAGGAAACATGTTTATGTTATGACAAACGACCCAAAGAGGATGGCCATGATTAAGAAAACGGCACAAGGTGATTAACGGAATTCACCACAATAAGTCAGAGCAGCAGGAAATATGTAAACTGTGTGTTGTGTGGCTGTGCTATTTTGTCAGATTCCTAGTGTAAGTGTATGCACATATAGAGGGAGCTTCTGCGTGGAAGATTTTGGGTGTTGGGAGTTAATATTTTTCGTTGTTTTTTTTTCTAAAAATATTATAAAAAAAAATGTTGATGGCTACAGTTGGTTTCAAAAGAAAATAGGGTTAATTTATAATATTTGAAGAGATTGCGAGTGAGGGCTCGGGCAGGTAAATATTGTAAATTTATTTTTTAAATTAGATCTTATATTCTTTTAATGCTTTTTAAATGTTAAAGATGTTTTAGTTTTGGTGATCAGTTAAGATGTTGTAGCTAAAAAGGCAGTCATTTTCTGAACGAGGTTGTACTAAGTGTAATTTAACATTTAACAAAATTAACGCACAATACTTAAAAGTAGGAATATCGTTCGAATATATGATACGAAAATGTTTGTGGTTTTATTTATAAATCAGTTTTTTTTGTTTAAAGGACATCTTATTAGGCTTTAATGAACGCCTTGGTGGAATAATGAGCAAATTACTAACAAAAATTATAGGTACCTTCGTTGGCAGGTTGTGGGCTGGAATGGTGAAGGTACATATGTAGTATTGTATGCATAGTTACATTGTTTTTTTTTTAAAGAATCTAAATGGTTCGTGGCTTGAATTTTTTGCTTAAATTTTTTTTTTTTTTTTTTAAAGGTATAATTAAGGTATAAAACAAAATAACAAGTAGTGAGAAGGGTTGTAGTAGTTAACAAAGTACACATACTTTCCAACTGCACACGAGCCCTCGTGCTAATGAAGCGTTTCTTCAATTTATCTCAGTAACAGTTCAGTTTTCTCTTATCAGTATACAATAATCCCTGTGGGTCCCGAACTAAGTAGACGTTTGTACGAGAGCAGAGCAAAGCAGGACAGAAGAGTGAAGTATTATTTGCTGAATATCCTTTTTTATGTTACGGGCGGCCAAGAGTGAACCAACTAATTAAGTTGACGCGCAATATTTGCTTACTGCAGTTCTCTCTTTCTCTCTCAACCACCAATCCTTGTTACACACTCTCTGCGGTGGCATTGTTTTTTTTTTTTACATTTATACGACTTTAAATGCTATTTTTGTATATCGCTTTTATATATATACATATTTTGTTTTTTTTTGTGACTTAGTAAAAGCCTCTAGAGTCGATTTATACATTCGACATTCTTTCGTGTTCAGTTTTTATATTGGTGAGACAGGCTTTGTTTTCTTACACTAGCGAGCGAGCGAACGAACGAACAAGCGACAAAGTGTAACGACGTTGAACTTATCCTAAGAGAAAGTGCAGAAAATATTAAACAAAATACAAAAAAGAAAAAGGTATAAGTAATCAAAAATATGCTTGCTTATTTTTAATTTTTTTGAATTTTTTGTTTTTGTATTTAATACATAGCGAAATTCGATTATCTAGTGAATGTCTAAATAAGTAATTGGGGGTAGGCGGAAACAAATTCGGCTCAGATACACTGCAGAGCATTGGGATTCGGGTGGTAAAATTAAGTTGAGGCAATAAAGTAGCGACGAAAGGCATGGAAAAACATATATAGTGATTCAAAAGTAATACTGACAATCTTTTATGTTGCTAGGCTTGAATTTATTGTTTGCAATTTCGCGATATTTGTCTAAAATTTAGTTCCACTTTCTATTACGAGTATTTAATAAACTTAAATAAGAAATTGAGTTTAATTACACCAATACTTTGAACACGAGCTAAGTCTGCTTGCTTCTACGCGGTTCCAAAAAATCGTACAAAATAACTTATATAAAAGAGATCTTTTAATTAAAACTGCTTTTAAAACTAACTAAAAGATGAATCAAAAAATTAACTCAGGCGCTGGTAAATTATAAACCAATTATAATAATTTTTGTATGAGTCAACGACTAAAAATATTTTAGATTTTCCTCACCATTTACATAATTTTTAAAAAACTTGCAAGTTTTTCATCAGAATTACAAAATTTATTATGTTTTAAGACTTCTGCCAAAATAAGTATTTCGCAAACTATTACGATTTACGCGAGCTGACCCGATTTGACAAAATCTCCAAAAATTTTGTTTTTTATAAATAAAAATATTTGTTTTTTTTATTATTCTGAAAAATTTCCTTAGATGACAAAACAGTTTCGCAATATTAAAAACAAAAAAATTCAGCGGCATCATAATAATGAAATTTTTGATGCAGTTTTAAAATCGGGCCAGCGAATGTAAATCTTCATATTTTTCCGAAAAATTTTAGTGGAAGTCTGAAAATAAAATATATTTTAATCAAAATGTCATGTCTTCAATTTGAAGTTTTGAGTATACAGCTTTATCAATTCGAGCAGAATAATATGTAAATCAGAAGTACCTTAAAGTTGCGGTAAAAAAAATTGTTTGTTTTTAATTTTGGTTTTACTCGCCATTTTTTCATATAACGGATATATTTTATAGAAATTTCAAAAAAATTGCCAAAAATATACCACTTCAAACTTGCACATTCTCAAATTTATTGGGTTCCAAAAATTTTTCGAAAAATTTAAAATAAAAAGTTTGAAATTTTTATGAAAATTTGATGAATTTGTGTAACTATTTTTTAAAAGTTTGAAATTTTGATTTATATTATTTTTGTTCTTGAGCAAACTATATTTTCATATAAAATTTACTAAACCCAAATTTTCATGGAAAGCATTTTGAATATTATAAAAAAAATCACCGTTTGGTCAATTATTGCCGTAACTACCACACAATTTGTAGCTTATATTCCCACTTTCCTTTCTGTAATTAGCTGTAGATTTGTTTGCGCCTGAAAGTATTCTGTAAAACACTACGTTTGTAACTCAGCTGTCACCACTAATATAACATTTTCCATTCGGCTAACGAAGCTGTCTTAACTCCATTCTGATACATCGATTGCATTGGAGTTTCCGTATTTCCTGGTATAAACTATTAATTTAATTTAAAATAATTATACCTAGAACTCCCTTTACCAAATTCAATTGCCAGTATTGCCTTTGTACAAATTAGGGCAGCTATTTTGTTAATAGGGGCTTCAATACTGCAGTGGTGGAATAGTAGAAGGAATTTTGAGTTTTTTTTTCACTTTCATACTAGTTATTTAAATACCACAAAATAGGGAATTACACACACTTACATAAGTAAAAAATCAAAAGTGCTTTTTCTCAAAAATTCTATTTCTCATTTTCATGATACTTTTCCCCTTTTTTCGAGGAGAACAAATCAAATTAGGACTATTAAAACTAAGTTAATTTGTATGTGTCTAGAAGAATAGGACGACAGTGGACAGAATTTTTTTTTAAAATAAATTGGACTGGAATCGGTGAACGAAAGAAATGAAGAACAAGCGCAAAGAACTCAAATTACACATGGACATAATACAATAGAAAAGGAAACGGAGCGCAGTGAAGAGAGCTAAGTGATATAGAGTTGAAAAGAGTAGAGCAAAATAGATAGAGCAGAGAACAGTGGGAAGTGGAGAGCAACATGGAGCGGAGCGGAGAGTTAAATTTATTATATTTTATAAACGTATGGTAGCAAAAATTGTGAATAAGTATGTATGTAGAAAATATGGTAAATGTACGAATTAGGTATATGTGTATAAATAAATAAATAAATATGCAAAGCACAAACTTAGTTCATAATGTAAATAATTTGTAAATGGACAAATAAGGACCAAATATGTAAAAAGGCAACTTTGGAGCGCAATAAACAGTAAAGATATATTATGTAGATAAAAGTAGTAGTAGAAGAAGAAAAACAAAAAAAACAAGAGTAGGCACTTATTTGCTAAGAGAATATACAGACGAGGAAAAATTTAATTTTATTTAGATAGCGCTAACGGCGGAGGCTGCATTGCCTGCTTACACGAATCAAAATATAATATAAAAAAGGGACAGAGCGCGTCAGAGGAACGCCACAAAAAAAATAACAAAAAACAAAAAAAAAAAAAACAAAAAAGGGAGGAAGTAGAAAAGTAAAGTAGTGGAAAATAAGAAAAAGGTAGCGAATGACAGAAACCAGCGCACGTATGTATATACATATCTATGCACATATGCTGGTACTTGAGGTGAGTGTCACATAAAAATTAAGGTGCCTCACCAAAAAAAAAAAAAAAAAAAAACAAACAAAAAAAAAAGACTCCACTGCTTTACACGCGTTATGCTACCTCAATGTTAGGTTATTCGTGAGCGTTGAAATGCATCAACAATTCCAGCTTTTTTTTAGGCTATGAAAGATTTTTCTCTACATAGAGACATCTACATAAATTTAAAATACTTGCATTAAAGTATTTGAAAAATCTACAAAAGAAAAAAAAATAACCCTACTAGACCTTAACCAGCATTCCTTTTCACTCTCAATTATAAACTCCGCTATGTTATTTTGAATTAATTTTGAAATTCAAACTTGAAAAATTTGTTATTTCTTCGAAACCGAAATTTTTCATAAAAAATTATTTCATATATTCGGAGGCTGATATCGAAAAACCGAGAAATCGCTTTTTTACCTATGACTAAATCTTTTTAAAAAAAAATTGAGCAAAAAAGCAACAATTTATAATGAAAAATCTGATAAATAAAGTTATAACAGATTTGCGATTATTACAAGGATTTTCTACAGCTTCCATCTCACGAATAACCCAATTTGGAGCCGAAATATTTTCGAAAAATTCTTAAAATATATCAAAAATTATGATTCGCCAGGAAAAGGTGCACCAGTGTTTTTTTTTGCAACGGAACATAGGAGGCACCTTAATAAATATATGAATTAGGTATAGCTAAAAAGGATAATTGTAAATGCGCCTATTATGCATGGTTTGTATGTATGTGCAAGTAATAAAGGCCCATTACGCCAATGCCAAACATACACACACACAAACACACAATCAACCACAAACACATACACATACGCCCGCCTCACTAAAATCGCCCACCAATTGATAATGGGGAGAATGAGTAGCCTGGCTTGGCGTGGCGTGGCGTGACGCTGCAGTGGTGTTGCGGCAGGTCTGTGTGGTTGTGCACCGGTATTCTATTTATATAGGCAGGCAAGTATGTATGTATTATTTTTGTAAGATATCCTGTGCATGGGTTTCAGAATACTTATTGTATGAATACAAATGTAGTATTTACATACATATGTATGTATGTGTGTGCGGTTAGTTTACCTCTTGTGCGGGTACAGCATAGTTGCCTTGTATGGTATAAGCTTGTCCGTTTGCCAAAATGACTGGTCCAGATACTTGCGGTTTTGGCCGATACGGTATGGTGGCTCCCCTTGGTGGTGACTGTGTTACGTTAGAAGCAAATGTGTATATTTAGAAAACATTGGCAAATTTAATTAAACCGAGCAAAGTGCATTTGCACACACCTACACACATTTACTTATGCACATACACAATGCAAACTTTTTAACTATCTTGCGCCTACCAAGATAAATACATATGCATGCAATGTATGTGTGTGTGTATGTGTGTGCTATTGCAAAACTATGCCAGCATTTTAATTCAATACTCACCTCCAGCATTACGAGACAAATCTGATAGATACATTGGGTTATTTGCTCTGCAGTACCGCTCAAAGTGACGGCTCGCTCTGTTGAATTTGGCAACATTTCGCTGGCAACCTGAATCGAGCAGCCAGTGGATTGACGTATCTCCTTGATTTTTGAGCCACTTTTGCCTACACACCATATATAGACGGCGACCGGTGGAGAGGCAGTGCAAGCAAACATTAAAAAAAAAGAAAAAGAAGAAAACAAAGCAGAAATATTTCAATTACATTATTTCAAATAGGTTTAGTTAGAAAGGATAATAAGTATCCCTTTTGTATGTATGTATGTATGCAAGTGTTTTTTTTTTTTACCAATTAACGATCCACATTGACTGGCGGGCACAATTAAACGTATCGGTATTTGAGTTTTGCCAACCTTGCCAACATCACTGAACTGTGAGCACCACTAAAAAGAATTGTACGTATTAAATATGCAAACAAATATTGGTTATATGTGAAAAGAGTGGCTTTGATATTGAGTTGAAAATTTTTATACAATAAACTGAACTAGTAAAACTAGAAACAAACATAAAATGTGTGAATTGAAAATTTCCCAATGAAATTGAATTGCAGAACATGCCCGATTATGACAATCTAAAACCGATTTTCTAAGCTCATGCACATGCCTATATTTCTCTCATCTAAAATCTCTGAAAATATTAAAGATATGATCATTTTTTTTCTTATATTGTACAAAAAATTTAAATTTTCTTCCATCAATGTTTTTTATTTCCATTCTAATTGATCCAAATAAAAAAAACTTTAATTTTTATCTGGCATCTCTAGCCGGTAAGCTAAAATTTAAATTACCGCTCAAACGATGTCATTGCTGTCTATAACGCCTGTAATACCGGAAGCGTTGGAAAAGAAGGAATGCTAAGTAAGACTTATTATTATTTGGATCACGAAAAAATTGAGTATTTCAGTAAATAGCGAAAGAAACAATTCTCGAGCTTAAACCGGCCCGGCCACTATTAATATTTTCTTCTATCCAGTATTTAAAAACCAGAGATGGAGACGCCAAAGATAGCCCGAAATTTGCGTTATGTCCCGCTAAAATCTGAGAAATGAAAGGTTAAGATATACAGTTGACTCAAACAACTGACCAAATGGTAGATTTTTTTTTTTATAATTTTCGACGTGTTTTACATGATCAATTTTTTCGTGAATTTTTTTTATAAAAATCTATTTATTAATTGTCCTTTGCATGTGAAACCAGAAAGTACATATAACAGGAGGCAACTCTCTTAAAAATGTACGAACAGCTTGATACCCATATTTTAGTATTTTCAATCCTTGTGTATAATTTAATTAAATTAGACTTGAAAAAAGGTGGCAACCCTCTCCAAAATAAACCCATAAACTTTCTCTTTGCGCAACGCGCATATTTTACTATTGCACATATATTTTGTATCATTTAATTTAATTCGACTTTTCAAGAAGGTGGCAACCCTCATAAAATCTTTCCGAGATGAACCGCTTGACACCCATATTTTAGTATTTCATATCACCTGTAATTTAATTAAATTTGACATTTCAAACAGGTGGCAACCCTCTTACAAGCTTAAAATATACTTTGCAACAAATTTTTACCAAAATTTTAAACATTTTAATAATATTTTTACTGAAAATGCACGAACAAATTTACTATGAAAAACATGACAAATATTATAAAAATTTAACGAAAAACCTTAACCCATTAGCTCCCACTTTGACCCTTACTTCAAAAAACATCGCACAAAACAAATTTGAAAAGTCAACAGAGAGTTAAAATGTTCTAGAGAATTATTTGAGGGAAAATTTTATTATCGGGTTTCCCTGATAAAATCTATGTGCAATTAAAGCCTGCTACTACATAAAATAAAATATGAAAATATTTAGTTTCCTAAAGAAATTCATAACTGCTCTGTTAACTCTTCATGTCATTGGTAAAGAAGGGCAGTATAAATAATTGTTGGATATTTAAAGGGACATTATTGGTGGACTTTTACGCTCTTTCTGTAAACATTTTGTCTGAGAACACCCTTTGTAAAATTTTACTAAGAATAATTTTTATCTCTCGTTTAAATTCTATAACAATATTGTAAATTTATCTTGTGAAGGGTTTTGTGAAGAGAGGCCCCAAAAGGCACTTTTAGGTGGGAACTAACGGGTTAAAATGTTATAGGAATGTATTTCCTGTAAAATTTTACTGTATACATATGTAATAAATAAAACGAGTTCACCTAGTCAAACGGCGGAGCAAGCGTATTTAAACAGGGGCATAACAGTCGTCGATTTTTAAGCATGAGAAATATTTTCATAAAAAATGCCGTTGGGGAAAAAACTCTTATGGACGACAACGGACAAAGCGTTTCTCCTGCAAAACAGTTATCAGGCGGCGTTGTAAATAATTATAGTAACTGTTATGAAACAACCTTATCGTTATATTTCGGAATTCGCCCAACACTTTCAAATTGTAAGTTCAGTTATTTATACCCTGGCATTTTCAACCTACTCTACTTCCTACTCATAAACGAAAAACAATTTGTCAGACGATGTAAAGGTAAAATGCTCTACCTCGCATATTGGGCATAGTATTTTGTCTCAAATGTTCGTTCAATTTCAATTTTAAGTAATTTCCAAACTAAGTACTAGACTACTTATTATTCAAATCGAAGTTTAATATTAGTAAACTTTTATCATCTTTACAGCCACTCTACTCTTTCTGTCAAACTCAAAAAAATATCTACATTACCTCTTCAAACTTCTTTGTGATGAGCGTAAAAGCCGAGAAAATCGCGCTGGTCGTGCCAGATACAGTGACAATGCGCTCCGGGCATGAACCATCCGAAATGTTGATCTTTGCGCCAGACTGTAAGTAGATTTTGGTTATAGAAAATTAATTTATACCAATTTATTTATTTTTTTAAAATGAAAATGTAGTAAATACCTCCTCACGAAATCTGTTCACAATCTCGCCCTTTTTGCCAATAATGCTGCCAACTTCCTGCAATAGAAAAGCATAGAATAGCAAATAAATAAATGTTTAGTTTTTTTGTTGTAATAATAAATTCCATATGAAATCTCTATTATAAAGAAATAGAAGTGGTTAAAAATGGCAAGAATACTTTACTTGTTTTATTTTAACAAATAACTTAAATATTTGCTTAGACAAAAATAGACATCGCTTTTGTATTTTGTGTCTCTCGTGTACATACAAAGATTTGTATTTAGTTACATTGCAAGAGCAAGGTGTATATTTATTTGCAAACAAAAAATAAGTAAACTCGAGCTGCCGGCAAGCAGTAATCAACAAATTAGTTCAATTGCATATCCTGCCTAAATGCCACTACTATGGCGTATCAATTCGTTGTTTGTTGGTATTCACAAAACATGTGAGAGTTTTAGCTATTGATAATAGATAACAATTTATATGCTTGTGTGTAAATGTATAGCTAAATGTACAACGGAATGCACTTGCGAAGTTTAGCTCAAAAAATTTCCCTTCGCCAAGTATGCAGTTGCAAAACCACGGAGTCTTGAGTCTAGTGAGTTATTTTGCAGATGTACATAGATGTAAGTATTATACCTGTAGGGAAATGCAGAATGTTGTACTTATTTAACTGGTTCGATTCTAGTGACATTAGAAGATATTTTAGCAAGAGCGTAGTTAATACAATATTACCCCTTCCTCAGTAAAGTCGCAATCTTCTGTATTCTCCCAATTGAGAGAATGTCCCAAGTAGTGCCAATTGGTTGCCCCTGCTGCAGCTCATTTTGAATCTCTTCCAAATGCGACAGATGAGATCAGGCCCGCAACTTTCGGCATTCATAGAAAACCTTAGTTACCTTTGAGCGAAGCTTGCTGAATGTAGTCAAAGTGTATCCATAGAAGGTGATAGCAAGAATTCAGAGAGAAGAACAAGCATTCAGCTCATAGGATGCTAACACCTTGTATGGATCCGCCTTGAATGTAGTTCAGCAACCAAGGCGAATTCATATAAGGTGAAGTTACTATAGCAGCCGATTTGATTTTTTTTATTCAACTACATGTATTTTGCTCTTGCTTTTGCGTATGAGCTTTCAAAAGCCATAAAAGCAAAAACAAAATGTATGTAAATTTTGACAACTCTTACGCAGAAGCAAAAACAAAATACATGGGAATTTTGTAGTTGTACTTATAACACCACCTTGTATGGATTCGCCTTGTCAGCAACATTTTTGATTTTCCCATTGACGAAAACCAGAACATTCTTCCAAAAAATGCCAATTGAGCCGTACAAATATTTCGATTTTATTTTACGAATGCCTCCATGGCAATCGAGTTTTGTAGAAATTTAAAAAGAAAACTTCATATTCAACTTTTTCTACAATTTTGGTTGGCTTCCCTAATGGCTCAGACGATATTTAATTAACTAACAGCAACAATTCTGGATTATGCGCGTCTTTCCAATCAGATCCAACAGGGTTCTAAGCCCGCCGTAAAAACATGCGTGAGTCAAATATCAAACAGTTATTGAGAATTATGGTTAGAGTTTAGTTTAGTCAAGCCATTTTGATGCCGGACAAAAGGGAAACATGAGTAGATATTGTAAAGAGAATGAAGAGATGGTTACACAATGTTTCCACGATAGACAATTCGCTCCTCTATTCGTCATTCTCGCTCCAAGGACGTGCCGCATTAGGTCAATATCCATACACAATTTTGAGAGTGAATCCCCATCAGTTGAGACGATTTGCCCGCGAGTTACGAACCAATCAATGCCTTTTCAAATTTTTCCAATTCCCTTTTCCAAAAGACCTCAAAATACATATCGTATCGAGCACAGGCACGGGCACAAAACTAAGTTTAGACAGATTCTTCTAAACGGTTTGATGATCGGCCCATGCAGCTATGTTTGTTGACCGTCCATGGATACTAGTATTTCCAACGAAACATTTTAAAAATCTTCCATATAATACTTCTGTCTAATTATTATATTTCTGCGGTATATAATACTCGTCGGATTGTCTTGTGGAATCTCTTTCACTATTTCCCATTTGCCTCTCTTATTAACTAGTTACAATCTATACTTGTTTACACTAGTTTGCATTTTACCGTACTACAAATTTCATTTAAATTCTCATCACTTACATAAATAGTTCATCGCCTCCCCCTGAGGGGTATGAATGCTTGTACATTGTATTTACACGCCCGAGTATATTCAAATTCCATTGTGGTGGTTAGCATTTGTCGGTGCAAATATTTTGACTAGAATTTTGTTGAAAATTTTAAATAAAACTTACATGCATAACAGACGACACAAAAATTTAGTTTGCGCAAAAACTTTTTCGTTTTGCTACTCAGTTACGCTTTCTAAGCCAACAATAACAACTATGTAGTATATGGAAATATGTATGTATGTAAAACCACAGATTCTGCAACACTCTCTTAATGCTAGCGGAAATGCGTCACAAGTTTGTAAATAAAGGAGGTTTATATGATGCCAGCATAGGTTATATAACTGGCAGCATTAAAGAACAAATTGTGGGAAGTTGTTTTTAGAAATTAGTCTAAACCGAATGACTCCGCTTGAATTTGGAATTTGTAGTTATACCTTACCCACACATAAATGTGATTGGATTTTTTTTACAACTTCTTCCTGAATTTTCCAATACGACTTAGTAGCTAATTAGCGCCATTCGACCACATACATATATATGTATTTTATTTTTATTTTCAATTTAATTTTTGAACAGAATTATTTTAATTTTGCTTTATATAATACAAAATGTTTATTAACAAACAAAAAATTAAATAAAAAAATAAAAATGTTGATAAAAAATAAAACAAACACATGTGTCAATATAGAAAATTTAATACAAATTTTTTTAATTTTGCTTTATGTAAACCAAAATGTTAAAAAAAGAAAATAGTTTAAAAAAAAAAAAAAAAAAAAAATTAAAATAAACTAAAACAAAATGTTGTCAAAAATGTGGTGATGTTATAATTTTGCTATGGGTCACATTATACACACTAAGCTACAGTTTGAATTAATTGAATTTTATTATATCCCTTTTATTTAATTCGGATGCTTCCTTCGGCCTTAGCCTCAATATTTGTCAATATTCCGTTAGAATAACAAAATACGTATGTCTACATTCAGGCGTGGATTAAAAGCAATAGGTTACTCTTCAATGCGTACTTTTATAAATCTACTAATATGTATAAAAGCCGGAATCCAACAATTTATTATCCACGTAAATAACGCACTACAAAGATACCAAAACTATTACCACTTTTGCGAGCATACTTTCAGGCTGAAGGCAATGGCATTAAAAGTTTGAGCGAATATGGTGAGGAGCAGGATTGTCTCCTTCAAGATGCCCAATGCTAGCCCTAAGAATATCAAACTCCGACATTTTTAAAAGATTTTCCCACTTCTAGCTTGAACTTCAGGTGCAACAGGTTTGACTTACTATTGCATCATGATTCGTTGATTATCTAGACCAGTTCCTCAGGCTTCTTGAATGATTTTGTGAAAATCACAAGCATAAATTTGATGTGATGGTCTAAATTATCTAAAATTTCGTACATTTATGGCGAGCTAATGCACATTTGTATGGGGATAACTCATAAGTTAATGCCAATTACTGCAGTTAATCCACATTAAGGCAGTCATCTGCCTATAAGCTTCTCAAACGAGGCTCCAACCAAGTCGGTGTAAAGAGAACGGGGTTCCTCATCGACAACTTCGATGTTTCACCTTTATCATTTAGTTATAAATCGTACCTGAATATGCAAAATATAATTTGTTCATAGATTTTATATGCTTTGGCTATTAAAATATGGAAGAAAAGCATATCGCATTTCTTCACAGTTTCTTTCAATTCAATAAAGCAATAAATATTCGGTTTAACCTCAGCATCACCGAAAATAGTAGTTTAATTAAAGCAAATTCGTCTGCAATTCAAGCGGATGATTGTAAAGTGCATAAAACTCTCAATTGAATTGAAATTACCTTTTCATTACTTGTAGCACCATCAGCCACAGCCATGCACTTCAACTCTAGGCTTTTAATTCATTCAGAGCGCAATTAATTCACTAATTTATAGTTAACATACACATATTACTTAGGTAATTGCTTTTGAAGTAAACGATAGCGAAGGTTTGGTAAAAAAAAGCCTGCTTAGCGTAGCATAAAGCATACGCAGAGGGTTTAGAGAGCCTGCGGCTTACTCCTAGATAAATAAGAGGATGTGAGTGTAATGGAATTAAAATTTTTGAAGACTTTTTTTTTGACTTCTGATTTTCGCACAGCAACGGTATATGGAATATTTACCAACTGAAATTTGTTTGTTTTCATTCTGAATTTGCATTTGTAGGGCGTCTACAGGCAATAAATGTGTTTTAGGAAATTCGTTTTTATTGTAGAAAATTTTTATAAAAATTGTGTAGCTAATGAATTCTGTGTGGTTTGGTCAAAATAACTTATTTGACTTTAGCTTGTTTGCCCTCAGACCAACAAGTACTGAATTTTCAGAAGTAAATTTAATATTTTAAAATATATACAAGCCTACACGGAATGTCTAACTAACTATAAATTATTAAACATTTGCAGGTCGGCTTGTTGTTGTTGCTACACTATATATTAATACTCTCAATAAGTTGTAGGCTACCGAAGTTTGAAGAGAAGAAACCGTCATTTTGGAGAAATTTACTTTGAACTGAGCTATGGAGCAGACGTCTCTCGGAATAGCAATGCTATTTTAATTAAAAAAAAAACTGCATTCCCGAAAATTTTCTATAAATTCTTATTAAAAAATTAAAATTTTTTAAGACTATTTTATAAATTTGTCGAACTTTTATAAATTTTTTAAACAGTTTGAAACTATAACTTAGATGGGGGTTCTTAAGGAGTTAACTACATTTTTATTAAAAAATATTCAAATGAAATAAGGCAAGACAAAATTTTCAAAACTTGGCAATACCTTTTATTGCTTTTTTACCTTATTCTCAAAGGTTACCATGGCATTTTTTATACATTTTTTTGTTTACAAAAATCCAGTAGATCACATAGTCGAAATCCATTTAAATCAAAGTATAATTTTTTTTTAATTTTAACCAAAATTTCTAGCTTTTTAATCAGAATTTGTAAAAACTGAAGTTGCACATATTCGATAATTTTTGATAACTTGGTTGCCATATTCGTAGTACACATGATCGAAATCCATTTAAATCAAAGTTTCAAAACATGTAAACAAATTTCTTTGTTAATTTTAACCAAAATTCCTAACCTTTTAATCAGCATTTGTAAAAACTTTTCGGTAATGCAGTTTTGAATATATTCGATAAATTTTGAGAACTTTTTTTTTACCATATTCACAAAGATTCCTACGCAATTTTTTTTTAATTTTTTTTATAAAAACCCATTTATAAAATCCATTTAAATCAAAGTTTCAAAATATGTAAACTTTTTTTTTAAATTCTAACCAAAATGTCTAACCATTTAATTAGAATTTATAAAAAACTTTTCGGGTATGCAGTTTTGTTGCCACTTCAATTTCAACATAATAATACTGACACTTTTCAAGTAGCTGAACATATTCGATAATTTCTGATATTTTTTTTTTGCTGGTCATGCAGAGTTTTTTTCACATCTCGCACGCAATTTATAAAACTTTCCGTTAATTCTTTGTTTTTGTTGCTAAAAGCCAGCAAAAAAAGAAACAAATACTTCCTAAAAAGTCCACCATTATGCTGAAATTGAATTGGCTACAAACTTGCATTCCCGGAGAGTTTTTACAAATTCTAATTAAAAGGTTAGAAATTTTGATGCATATTTATCGAATTTTTAATTTTGTACAAATACTTGAACTACATTTTGCTATATCACTTGAGGGGTTTTCACAAATATTTTTTTTTAGTATCAAATGAAATAAATTGCCATACCATTGCGTAGTATTTATCACCTCAATGACATAACCATAATTTTAAACTTTATTTAGTACTTGTCATATCATTGCGCAATATTTATATTGCACTCATTTTTTTTATTGCCTTAATATCAAATTATTTTCGTGGAAAAACTAGAGCAGTAAACATACCGATGACAACCACAGAGTCCTAGCATGATTGAAGCTCACATATCACACATCCTCCTCACTCAACCCACCATTAATTTTACCAATGACCTAACACTCTCACTCCCGCTCTCTCTTTCGTTCTTTTTTTCACCCACCAATCGCCAATCCTGACCCAACACTCAACTTTGCTAAAATATTTATTCGCAGTTGATTTTTTCTATTGAACACCCCACCCCAGCATGCCCCACCGCTCTCTTCTAGTATAATTCTTCAATTGCAGTCAAGCGAGACTCTCAATCAAATTGCAATCGATACTTTCCCATGAATAATTTCTCAATTTTTTTCGCGCCAAATATTCTGCTTTCAGTTGTTGGGGGCGTTGAAAAGGCGCTAATTAAATGTGGATTGTTAAAAAATCGTTGAAATTTATATTGTTGCAAAGTGTTGTTTTATTGTTTTATACAATACGAAAATAAAGTGAAAAAATTTAAAAGCTGTCATTAATTCGTTTAATTGCATTGTTTTTGAGTGATTAAAGACCATCAGTCAAAAAGTTGATTGCCAATGACAGCGTGAGTGTTGAAGTTTTTATTACGCATTTTAATTAATGCAAGTAACTTTGGCGATTTATAAAGATGTAATTTTTTCGCCGACAGCTGCTAATAACTCAGAAGTTACAATTTAATTGTTAACGCTAGTTAATTAAGAAGCAAGCTAAATTTTTATTCAGTCGAAAATTTCTTTTTTGGAAATTTTAAATTTTATTACCAACGTATGACCTACTAGGTATATGTTTGAATAACTTTGATTGAAACTTTGATTATTCTAGGTTATGTCGAAGCGGCCGTGAGAATAAAGAACTCACACACTTTGCGCCAATTCTGAATAGAATGGTATCGTTATTTTAGAACAATAAAAACAAACAGTTGACAGATTCCCCGTCGCTCCGTCACTTCTGTCCTCAGAGAGCAATATACACCGAAACAAGCAAAAACGATTGATTACAAGATTCAGTTGAGGGCAACTTAATTTTTTGCGGTTGATTTGCAGGGAAATGAAGACAGTTCTTTTCAAATAATAATAATATTTATTTAGAATGATGTCTGAGGTTAAAAAAAATATTTTTTAACAAAAGTGAAAATTAACAGATTTTCAAGGATCATTTCGCCGCTGAAGTCGTAAATTGCGTAAGCGATGCTGAGCTTAATTTTCATCTGAAATCAACAAACCAAAAAAATTTTCTTACTCAAAAGGGGTATTTTTATCGTAGATAAACTAAAATATTTGTGATATTCGAAAATTAACCATTTAACAAGCTCCAAAAAAAAAAAACCGGTTTTGAAAAAAATTACGATATAAAAAAAATTACGATAAAAAAAAATTATATAGTCTTTTATGCTCTTTAAAATAAATGTCAGATGATGAAATTGGTTCGATAAAACCGCTTTAAAATTTGCTGTCAATAACCCGGCGGACTCGGCGCCAGCCACTTCCGAAAAGCATACCTTCCACAGTTTCGAGAATTAGGGGTTGAAACTTTGGCATGATATTCCAAGGCAATGTACCTATCGATTAAAATCTTAAAAAAAAATTGATTTTTTAAATGTCTAAGGGCACTTTCCCGTTTAATCTATGAAAGGGGTACAATAGATATCAAGGCCGCAGTGAACCACCTCAAATAATAATAATAATAATATTAGCAATAATACAACTACTTAAAGAAGTGCTAAATATAGGCAAATAAACTACATTAAATCTCAACCAATTAACCATGCATATTTTCAATAAATGCATAAATTCAATTTCGAATATTTGATTTATAATCGACATTTACGAGTTCATAAAAATATTTCATTGCACTTTTACGACATTTGAAAATGTTTAGAAAACCAGCAAAACGAAGAGATTTAAACATTTGTCAGATAAATTAGCGCTGCTTGGGAATTTATGTTGCACTTTCGAAAATACCCCAGACACATAAACAATGGGAAATTTTCAAAAAAACAAAAAAAAAACAAAAAAAAAACCAAAAAAAAAAAGCAAAAAAATATAAAGATACATAAATATTGAAGTAAGCAACCTGTAAGTGCACATAAATTACAATGAAAGCTTTTTCAAACAATCTTTCCCAAGTATGCGATGTGATAAATGTGTGCAGCAATGAAGATACAAAGAAAAGTACAAATGTTTAAGCATACAAATTATCTATACAAATCGTAAATACCTACATACATACATACATATGTATATAGAAATGTCTGTATGTATGTACATATACATATACATATATGTAGGTAGTGCAGAACATGCACGCTTTCGAATAATTTACAAGAAGAATATTGCCAATAAAAAGGGAAGAATAAATAAAAATCGTTCAAGAATGTAGCATTTCAAATGCTGTGCAGGGCCGGGCAGGAAGGCAGTAATTGTTTGTGTGGCGCGCTGGGAGGGTGAGTGGGTGCATGCGAAGTGAGAACTTTGTGCGCATAGTTGTAAATTCGCAAATATATACATACATACACACATATGTACATATATGGGACTTATTTGTATGTAGTAGTGCATGGTTGCATTCATGCCAGCGCATCCAAATAGTACAAGTTTCTAGTCGCTACTTGTAAGGAGAAATCTAAGCAAATTGTTTAGCTGCCATACAGTCACATACATATTGTGTGAGTGTGTATGTATGTGTGTGCAGTTATAATGCCTGCATGTTTGTTGTTGGTTTGTTGTGTATTCTTGTTGCATCAAAAGTACAGCTATGTACATACAACAAGCTAATTACAGTTTTTACACAATAATTGGCAAAATGCCATTGAGAAGCCATGAAAATGGGCTAAACACAGTTGATTGTGTGCGCTGCGCTGCTTGTACATAGGTAGGTACTGCATTTAAGTAAATACTACATGTTAGAGGGTGGTACAAAAAAAAAAAAATACACAGGAATATAAACGCATTGGAATTTTTATGCTGCCACCCTCCAAGTCTATAGAAAGTGGAGAAAATATACCCGTATTTTTGAAATTTTTTATTTTGAATTAAGTTAAAATTTAATGCAGTTTCCCAGATATTTTACATGGGAAAATACCCTTTATCGTATAATTGATATTGATTCGATAAAAAAAAAAATTATTTTACCCACTAAGAAATCTTCAAAAAAATAATACATCTTTGTTTACAAAAAAAAAGAAAAGAAAATGATAACGGTGATCGAAATGCCCAGGAACGCAATGATTATTTTTCAAATGCATTAATTTTTCTTTGTTTAAGTTAAATTTAAGAACAAAATTAATTATAAACATTTTTTTCTCAGGCTTATTCATTACTCAGAAAATAAAAGTTATTCTTGATTGGGAAATAAAAGTTATTTAGTGAGTTTTATTTTTTGAGTGATAGAGCTAATAATAGGAGTTATTCTTCTCGTTTTATTTTTTGCTTAGCAAATAAGGTTTTTTTGCTTACTTAAAAAATTGTAATTTTATTATGTAATTGGAAAATAAAATTTTTTTAGTTTAATTTTTTATTTAAAAAATAGTAGTTATTATTTGAGATTTAGTCAGTTGTTATTATTTGAGTTTTATTTTATGCATGGAAAATAAGTCCGTTCTTTTATTTTGCTGTTTTCCTACACTAATTTTTTCAGTTTTATTTTTTACCTAAAAAAAATGTTTATTTGAGTTTTATTTCCTGCGTAGAAACAAACAGCTATTTTTGAATTTAATTTTTTTTTGGGTAGTTGTTTTTTAGTTTTATTTTTTGCTTGGAAAATAACAGTCATTTTTCAGTTTTATTTTTTACTTCGAAAATAACAGTTATTTCTTACTTTTGTTTTTTTCATTGCAAAATAACAGTTAGTTTTGGAGTCTTATTTTTAACTTATAAAACAATAGTTATTATTTGAGTCTTATTTTTTGATTGGAAAATAACAGTTATTTTTGAGTTTATTTTTTCATTGGAAAATAACAGTTGTTTTTGAGTTTTATTCTTTCATTGGAAAATAACAGTTATTTTCCAGTTTTATTTCTTACTTCGAAAATAACAGTTATTTTTAACTTTTATTTTTCCATTGGAAAATAACAGTTGTTTTTTTAGTTTTATTTTTTCATTGGAAAATTACAGTTACTTTTAGAGTTTTTTATTATCTATAGCATATAGTTATTATTTGAGTTTTATTTTTTGGTTTGGAAAGAAAAGTTATTTTTTTAGTTTTTCTTTGTATGCTTGCAAAATCAAAGTTATGTTTTGAATTTCATGTTTTACTAAAAAAAATAATAGTTGTTTTTTGAGTTTAAGTTTTTGCTTAGAAAATAACAATTATTTGTTGATTGGAAAATAGCCGTTTTTTTATTTTTATTTTCTACTTAAAAAATAAGTTATTATTTGAGTTTTATTTTTTTGCTTACAATATAAGGTTGTTTCGTTTTATTTTTCGCTCAGAAAATAAGAGTAATTTTTTTAATTTTACATTTTGCTTTGAAAATAGACCGCTTAGTAAGTAGAATTTCATATTAACACATGCCAAGTCAAACTAAATACAAACGCAACGACTAGGATTTTCCAGAATATTTACTTGTGGGAATTTACGAGATGTCGTCACGCAATGTCATAGTACCATAATGCCAAAAAATTCTATAATTTCAACCACTTGAAGTTGTGATATTTCAACTCCTGTTCCCAATTCTATAATAACAGCATAAATACATTTCAAGCTACTTTAACAGTTTTTGATTTTATGACACAATACGACATCTTGTGAGTCTCTTAGCTGTTTATTCCGGATATAATGCAATATAAGACTTGGGCATTGAATATTTTTTGATTTGAAGCTTTTGGAAATGAATGTTGCGCCACTGCTACTACTTCATCATTTTCCTCCGAATTGATCTTGAGAATATGCCTAGAAATTCTAGTTATTATGAAAATGATGGAAAAAACAAGAAAAATTAAGTAAAAAACTGAATAGAGAAAAAAAGCAATGTATGTAAGTGTGTGGCGTAGAAAAATCAGACTTAGTTAAGTGCGAAATTGTAAACAATTTTTAAACAAACGGCATGCATGTGAAACCTTATGTGGGAAATTGAATAAACTGTATTCAACAAAAAAAAAAAAAAAAAAAAAAAAAATTAAGGGCGGGGGGGAAACAAGAAGTAATGTAAAACCTAGAGAAACCGTGACGCCAACGGCATTGGTCGGACAACAATTGGCCAACACATGTTACAAACAAGCAAATATGATGACACGTCGAAGGCGGATAAATCAGAGCTACATACATGTGCAGAAAAATATGTACACTGGGAAAAAAAAAACATAAGAACCTAAGCAAATGTTTTCTTATTTTGATGTAATTGTTCCCCTCAAATTGCGATATTTTCTACCGATCGGGTAAAATTTTCTTGAAAATGGAATCTGTTTTCTCCAAAACTAAGCGCCATTTCATTCCCATTTTTCTCTCTTTGGATAGCTGTTTTTCCCCACTATAGATATTTTTTTTCTTCGAGTGTACATAAGCTCATATGTACGTATGTAGATAGAGAAGCAGTTTATTTTTATCGCAAAAATAAATGAAAAACACCAAGGAGAATGAATATGAAAAAATAAAAAGATATCCATTTGGATATTTTTTATGCAATCAGATTGAAATTAACACAACATAACTACACACATACAATACTCGTTACAAGCGCTAAGATGGCCCGCATTGAATTGACGGCGATTGTATCTTGTTGTGAAAAAGTTTTTGGAGTTTTTCCCAAGTGCATTTTTATCGTTTTGTTTTTGTAACTTTTTGCATTATTGCACCCATACAACACACAACCTCATTAATATTGCACATTAATATTGTGAATTAAAGAAGTGGCATTGCGTATGCAAATCGAGGGAATCTCAAAAGAGTGACATTTCGCGCTACTTTGGTTTTTATTAATTTGTACAGGAAGCCTTGAGAAATATCATTACATTTGAATTCGAACGAGGACAGTCGACCTATTGTGGTTGCCCCTTCGAGTAGCTATTGAAATTGTGGTGCCGTAAAAATGTGATAAATATGCCAAAGGCGAATCGCTTGATATATGCAAAAGTTTTTGGCTGCTTTTATGAAAATATTGAAATAAAAATTCAGAGAAAGTTCACATGAAATCTTAAAAAAAAAATTCTTATATGTTCATTCAATTCATTGTTTTAATTAAAAATATATGAAAATTACTCAATAATGTATAATTTTGAAGAGGGTTGCCACCTGTGTTAAAGGGTCAATTTGAATATTTAGATAAAAATTACCTGAAATGCTACTATATTGGTGCCAAACGAAAAACGTTAGGAAAGTCCAATTTCAAAAATAGTATTGAATAGGGTTGCCACTTGTTTCAAATTAATAGGTAGATAATACTAATAAAATAGTCCAATATGGATGTTGAACGAAAGAGGTTTAAGAAAACCTTGTATTAAAAATATTTCTTAAAGCGAGTTGCCAGGTGTTTAAATTAAATTCAAATAGTAATAAATAATGAAATAAACCATACAGGTGTTAAACGAAAGAAGTTTAAGAAAGTCGAAAACAGAAATTATTTTTGAAGAGGGTTGCCACGTGTTTGAAAAATTAAATTCACAAAAATTAATGAAATTTTACAATATGGGTGTCAAATGGAAGAGGTCTAGAACGCATAATTTCGAGAGTATTTTTGAAGAGGGTTGCTATGTGTTTGAAGAATTAAATTGACTCAAATTATTAATATTAATAAAGTATTACCATATGGATGTCAAATGAAAGAAATTGAAGAACGCCTAATACTGAAACTTTTTTGAAGAGGGTTGCCACGTGTCTGAAAATTCGATTCACTAGAGCAATATTAAGGAAATATTAATAAATGAATGCCAAAAAACAGAGATTTAAGAAATCCTAATTTCGAAAATATTTTAATTTAATTAAAGTAGTAATAAATATCAATTAAATAGAACAATATGGTTGCCTTACTAAAGAAACTTAAGAAAATTTAATATCGAAAATATTTCAAAAGAGCTACCATGTCTTTGAAAAATTTAATTCATTTCGATAATAATAATATATATTATAATATAAGCGACAAATGTCAGATACTTAAGAAAGACTAACTTCGTATATACATATTTTTGAAAAGGGATGCCACGTGTTTTAAAAATTGAATTCAGTTAAAACAATACTAATATTAATGAATTACTACAATTTGGGTGTCAATCGAAAATGGTGTAAGAATATAAATATTGAAAAAAAAACTTAATATTCAAATTAATTGAATGAAGAGGGTTGTCACGTATTTGGAAAATTAGATTCACTCAAATTAATAATATTAACTAATGGTTGTCAAACAAAAGGTTTAAAAAGCATAATATCTAAAATATTGGAAAAATTAAATTAATATTATTAATCAAATAAAACAATATGGGTGTCAAACGAAAACGGTTTACGAAAACTTTATTTGAAAAATATTTTGTAGAGCGCTGTCACCTCAACGGTGAGACCGCTAGTTATCCCCATGCGCAACTGTTATTGTAATAAAGCCTCGAATAAGAAAAAAATCACTCATTAATACTAGCACAAATATCGAGAGCGCCTACAAACTGAAATAATTAAATCTTAACAATTAAATTACTGTTCCGCTCAGCACACCCCAAGTCAAGACTTTCATGACCGCGATAAATTGCTAAAACAAAATAATTTCCTACAAGTTTTTCGCTCACCAAAATAATAAAAAAAAAATAAATAATTTGAAGATTTCACAAACAACTTTGCATTGAAATTAAATTCCTTTCATTACCTGCCGAAAGTAAGAAGAACACGCTTGTGGAAATGACGAAAGTGAGTGGCTCTAGAAGAGGAAGGAAGAAAGTAGCGAGAAGGCGACGTGCACGGATAATGCAGAGCGCGAGCAGGCAGGTGGTGGCTAGATGAAAAATAATTTTTGTGACTTTTGCTATGCTGCTCCACCACCATTCAATTTGCACCTCATCCACAGCGGCCTAGCTGTGAGAAAAGTTGTTGCATGTCAGAAGTCAGGCTGCTGCTGCGCCGCTGCTGTCGTTTGTCCTGCCCATTCGCGCGGCCACGGCTGTTGCTGTCATTCTGCCGCCATTGGCACTTTTGTCTGAATTATTTAGCCCGTCGTCAGCACGGCACACTTTCTATGCTTGCCGCCGCACCATCCTATCCTATATCCTTTCTTTAGATGCTCGGTTGCTTGCTTCTTCTTCGCCTCCGCCTCCTCCTCCTCATCGCTGTCTGCCGCCACCACCACTGGAACTCATTAAGAATTCAATTCGTTGCGTTTGCTCGGTCGCACAGGGCTGATGTGAGAAGAATTTTCGCGCCTCTTTGCCCTACCCACCTTCGCGTTGCAGCATTCCGTTGTGTGCGCGCGCATTGTTAATTGAATTCATTCGTACACTTTGGTTAATTAGTTTCAGTCAAGTGCATATCATGACTATAGTTTCGGGTCGTTCAACATTTTTTATTTTTATTTTCGATTTTTTATTTTAATTTTTATCATACATTTTATTTTTTTTTTTCATGGTATTTTTGTGCACTTCAGTTACTGTGCGTCTTTGCAGCTCAGCAGTTTCTACCATTTTGTCGTTGTTGTTGCAATTCAATTGTTCTTATTGGCTGCGCCAGTTTTGTTGCCTTTTTTTTTGTTTTGGTGCGCTTTTTGCATGCAACAACTGCTGCAGCCTAGTTGGAAATTGAAAATTCGCGCAAAGGTGTCACTCACTCGCTAGCTGCTTTTTGCTATTTGCCTAGCGGTTGTCATTATTGTCGCCGTTTGTCTAATTAAAAATGCATGAGTCTTCTTCTGCTCCTCGCTATCTAAATATGCACTTACCTACCTCCGCCTTCTGCACTGTTTGCAAAACTTGTTACAGACATTTGCCGTAAGCGAAAAAAAAAAGCAAAAAATAATTCTATTGTTAAATTCTATATTTATTTTCAGTTATATGCGCCAATAAGTACATTATAATGAGCACTGTGTATCTGGGCCTTGGCAAAACCTCAACACGCCCGCTGCTCCCCATCTCCTGACGCTCGTCGCAACATTATGCGACGTCAGGTTGTTGCATTCATTGTCTGTAAACTTTACAGTCGATTTGTCTGTACGTTCAACTATACATCGGCCACTTTGTCTTCATTTGCAGGTTTTCACAATTTTTTTATTTTTTATTTTTTTGTTTAATTTGTATGTATGCATACATTTGTTGCCCACCCATATAATAATTTGTTATTATTGCACCTCATCTAACAAAGTCACTCAGTCAGTGAGGTAGTCAGTTGTGTCAGTGGCTGGGCTCTTGCGAAATTTTGTTTATGAAGTTATATAAATAAAATATTTTTGCAGTAGATGTAAATGCATCTGACTTGGTGGCGCAGAAAAATAAAATAAATTTCGCAATGAATATGTGTAGTAAAGGGTGTTCCAAAATACAAAGTAGGACTTATTACCAACGTCACAAAAATAGCGACTGAGGTAACAGCTGAGAGCGTAAAATGTGCAGAGAAAGTCAGAAATATAGCCCATTTCATATTTATAACGCCACCACGCCATTGACAAGTTTTGACTACCAATTTTTCGTAATTTAATTTAAATTTCCTCTTATTCTATGTAGTTACTTTCTTTGTTTAAAATTGGCACAAAAACTAATACACGGATTTCCCCCAAATTTAGGACAGTATATTCGTTCGACACGGACAGAGGCAATATTTTAATCCGCTAGGTGGCGCACGAGTCGAGATATTCTGAAAATATTATTCACGGTCCGCTTTTGATGAAATTAGCAACGTATACTGAGTTGCGACGTGAAATATTTCTACGACAAATTAAACCGCTAGATGGCACTAGAGTCGAGATATTCATAAAATCTATATTTATCAAGCGATTTTGATGAAATTAGAGAAGCATATTGCAGGTGTAGTGAGAAATACTTTTACAGCAAATGAATCCGCTAGATGGCACTCTAGTCGAGTTATTCTGCAAGCCCGTATTTATGGTCTGATTTTAATGAAATTACTTTAGATGTAGGTATTCCTGATTGACATTTCACTGAAAAGCATGTCAAAAAACTGCTACCAACTTTAGAGACGACTTCATTTTAACTGTGCCGAAAAAGGCAGAACATTTGACCGTCACCGAAGACAAAAAACTCGCACGGCTTAAGATAAGTACGCAAGAAATCTTTGTCCAGGCTATTGCTTACACCTCTGGTATCAAGAACGATTGAATGCGAGATATGCGCCTTCCGAGCTGTGGGCAACCGAAAGTGACGCAATAAAAGTGCGAAAATAAAAGAGCAAGGATTATAATTATGTAACTTTGTTATTTTAGTTTGTGTAAAAAAAATTTGGGGATAAAAGAACAATATTTTTTTCTCACCTCAACGAATGGGTTGATGCTGTCCAATCGACAAAGAGAAGATTAGCCGCCCGCGCCGCCTCAAGATCGAGGTTTTAAAATTTGAATAATTATAAGTATTCACGAAATACATTTAATAAAGTTGAAATTAAATATCTCTCAAGGGATCGTGATAGAGATAAAGGAATAGTATGATAACGGATATTACATGAAAAACGCGTAAATTAGCTTGCAAAGTCTTTTCTCAGAAAAATGAATATACATATATTTTACTTCGCCCTTTAATGGAATATTCCTAGTTATTGACTCGCCTACTCAGCTTTGCGGGCTAGCAACTCAGGTAGTTGTTACTCATTAAGCATGTCAAGGGAAATTTTCTATTGTAATTCAATTAGCAAATAAGTTAAATTTTTCGCTAAATTATTCTAATGAACAAAAAATATGGAACTGTAAATTGCAATGGTTGAAATGGTTGTAATATAATTAGATATTTAAAAATATACATATTCCAACGATAATGAAAAAAACTTCCATTGAAAGTGGATACAAATGGCATTTACGTATGTACGTACATAAGTAAGTTTTGAGCACACAGGGTCGCAACAAGCAGGGTGGTGGTATGTAGTAGCAGAACGAATACGCGTGTTATACATAATTTTGAGCCAAATATTTACCCCGCAGTGAAAAGCACATTTAGTCAACAAAAATTATAGTTTATGAATTAGGTTTTGTTAGAAAATTCGAATACTCGGGAAGCACATGCCATAAGATGACAGCCGTTTAAGAACTGTACGCCGATATTTCGAGTAGTAAACCACAATCTGTCCGAGGAATCGGCGTAGATCTGCGCGATTGGTATGTCAATGATCTGCACTATCGGTCATTGAAATGGCGACAGTGGTGCTAACAAAAACCATACTATTATTTCGCTTAGATATAAGTTCGACGTGCGATCTGGTTTGCAGCAGCAACAATGCTTTAAATTTTTTAGCTTCGGCTCGATCGGCCAAATTACCCATTGATTACAATCTCTGATCTCATCTTTGACTAAAATGGTGTTTCTAAAGCAATTCAACCGATATGTGCAATTTTTTCTAGGAAACATAAGAGTTTAATCTTAGGGTAGTAATTAAAAACATTAATGAAAATACGATTTCACCAAAAATTAATTTTGCGTCAAGTCTTCTTATCTTACCCAGATCGATTGGCTTTCGTGAGCTCGTCTTTTGAAATGTATATGAATAATGCCATTCATTTACAAAACAGTTTTATCTGTTAATTTAGTGACATATGACCCGATAAAATCACATCAAAGCTGTTTAATTCAGATATTTTTACGCCTTAAACTGCTACTCAAATATTAATAATAAAGAAATTATGCAAACAATTATTTACATATGAAACGCCCAGCTTATGGCAACAACAAATGACGAGCGTTGCTTGAAAAAAAAACAAAAAAAAAAAAACGTTAAATTGAGTGCTAAAGTGGTTATAGTTTTCACCATCTGGACCAAAAGTATTAACGTCGTATTATTAAGAAACTAATACCAAATGCGCCCATTAGTCTAAACCGATTACAACGAATTAGTGGCATATAACGAAAAGTGCAAAAACAAAAAAGTAAATAATCAAAGCTGTTCGTTAGGACAAAATTATTATTGAATATTGATTTTTGGGGAGCTAATGCTGGCAAGTTTTAAAAAAAACAGCGTTGCCCAGCCCATTTGAGACGCCTTTTCTTCTTTTGCTATTTGACAAGTAGCCGGTGAGGATGGCGAATAAGGTAAGATAAAGCAAAAGATAAATAATAAATTGACAAAAACAAACAAAACAAAAACAAAAAGAAAAAAAAACGCGTCAAGACCAGTTTTACCAGTCAGCGCTCCTGAACTGTGTCAGCGTCATCGTACACTTAGCTAGCTGCATTTAAAAAACACAAAATCAACGAAAAAGTGGGCGAAAAAAAACTTAATTTGCATAAATAATAATACACAACAGGAATCTAAAATAATAAGATTAATGGGTGAATGAATTATGATCAATTGAAGTAACACATGTTTCAATTAATGAACAAACGAAGGAGGAGGATGGTTTTCGGTTTTGCCCGTTAGTACAAGTGTTTTGTTTTTTTTTTTTGCATAACATTTGCTTTGAGACGCTGCACAATAAGAAGCTTGAGAATTTGTTGAACTTGCTGGTAGAAAACAAATGGAAGAAGTCGTGCCTATTTGTTTGCTATATTTTTTAATATTGACATTTCATACAGATTTTATTTTTTATATTACTGTGCGTGTTTAATTCAATACAGCTGAATTTACAGACAATTTAGGTTGATTAAAGATGAAAGTGTTTGGGAAAATATAAAGAAAAATTTACATATATATTTATATTTATGAATAAATCATTTCTTCAATAAATAATAATTAAAAAGAAGAAAACGTAAATATAAATAAATAATAAACTGTTTACGTTCTTTGGTATATAGATAGATATAGATAGAAATAAATAGTTCAAATATCCCATTTCATTCGAATGTGAAATTTAGGGCATACGCTTATGTCTATAAATTACACAAAAGCCAGTTGAGAAGTATATAAAGTATAAGAGTAGACTAGGGAAACGAAATAGTAAGCACATTGAGCTGAACTCCAAAAGACAGCAACAGGTTGTCTCTTCTGAATGCACGAATCACGATAGACACGAACCATGATGGCACGATCTTAGGCCGCAGTGATAACTATGATTGGCGTCTCGAACGTCAAGTGTAGATATAGTTTTGGAGCCCCCCGCACTTCAGTGAAATAAGCTATTTTTTGTTTGTTTTGCGAAACAATACATTTTGCCAAATGATCTAAAACGATCTGAACAATTAAATTATGTCTTGAATATTATCGGTGATCGTTTTGTTGATGTTTTATGTGTCAACAGTAAGATTTTTCTGATGAAATATCCGAACAATATTGACGACAAACTACTCTTTTCTTCGACATTGTAAAAAATATTTTTTGTAACAATTCTTGGATGAGAAATATTTTTTGCAACGATAATAAATATATCCCAACCTTTATTTTTTACGTTGCCTAATAACTGTTATCCAGGAACAATATTTTTTCTGTCATTCATAAGATTTATTTCACAGCATTTAATTTTTAAGCGTCTGTATAACTGTTATACTGCCGAAATATTTTTTCCGTTGCTTGATAACTGTTATACTAGAGAAATATTTTCCCCCGTTTTCAATAAATTATTTCCGAAAAAATTTTTTTTACGTTGCTCTAATAAAGTAAAGTGGCATAAAGTTATAAAGTGCGAAGAGCACCCGTGATGAAAGTTTCTAGGAGAGGACGATCAGCTGCTCTTTTTTAACGAAACAATATTTTTCAACTTTGATGTCCGTTAAGCAGCCTTTAGTCACTAATTGAGACTTTTCGGTGGTGAGATTGATTTTGAGACTATTTGGTATTCAATAAGTCGTCTGCAGGCTCTAGTCTCAAAATGAAGTCACTAATTTGTCAGCTGGTCCTAAGCAGGTCCGAAAACAAGGAAATTGAGGAAAGTATTGAGCAAAAGCGGAAATAAAGTAGCACTCGATTTGTCCATTTGGTCACATTTTCATTGAGGTTGATTGGGTATCTCTAGCTGAACATATGATCAGCTGATTGTCTATATTGCTTTTCACCACAGTCTATGGTGAATTTTTTTTAGACTGTTGCTTACTGAATACTGAAATCGTCTCAAGTCACAAAAAATTTCTATAATTGAAAGTCTCAAATTTAGTGACTTCAGATGAGATTGAGTTATGGAATACCTACACCAATTCGAATAATATGGTATGTGCTTGTTTTCTTTGTACTCTAATAAAACTGCAGCAAAATTAAATAACCATATAGTAAGTACATTGAAATTTCTTTTAAAAAATGATAATGTAATATAATACGTTTTGACCATTTTTAGAATTTGTGTCTTCTATTTGTTTCTTTCATGGGGCTTTAACTGGTCACTCGACAGTTTGACCAAATATTAAATGAAAAAAAGAAAGATACATCAACCCACTTGTGATCAGCATTGACGCCAGTACTGAACTAATTTTTATTACAACATTCCGTGCTACATACGACACTGTCTTGTTTGTTTTTTTTGTTCTTCTTTTATAAATTATCACCTTTTCATACATTAACTATGCAGTATATTTTCGTGTACTGTCTGCTAATTTTTAATTAACCCTACCATGAAAATGGCATTAGCGCAGATTTGAGTGCATTTGCATTTAATTTTGCAATATGTTTTGCATTTTTCCCGAGCAAAACAATTTGAAACACGGCGACAGGTGTGTTGGCTGACGGCACAAAGTGGACATGACGCAGAATTTATGTGGTCAGTTCGATACTTGGTTGGATGCGGCTGAGTGCCTTGTAAGCCAAAGTAAAAAATTTAATTTTACATTTAACAAAAAAAAAAAAAAAACCCCCCAACAAACCGTAGAAAAATAGAACAGCAAAACTTAGTAAGAACATAAAAAAAAAATTGGGGGAAAATGTAACGAATTGGCAAAAGCTTTGCTATTTTTCATGTAAATAGTTGGTGAATGAGAAGAGCGGGCATGACAAATGAAATTTTTACAAGACAGCATAGCTGCTATCGCCTGCAGTCATCGACTAGCGACCACACATCCAACTCGCCCGCCCCGCCCTGCCCTACCATCCACCAAGTGTACTCTGTACTATGCCAGCAAATGACCGCGTCTTTGTTGTCATCCATCGTGTAATGAACAGCGACAACAACACGTCAACGACATCGACGACCGACTGCAACTGCAATTCGACGTTTACATACCTACATACAATGGTATGCCTCTGTACATCCATACATAGATTGAGGGCCTAAGAATAATTGTGTTTTTGGCAGCCACTCAAGTTATGCACAGCGCGAGGACACAAATAATTCAACTAATACATAAACAATCAATACACTCTTCCTCAGCAGTTGGCAGATAGATTTAGACAGCAAGTGACCAGCGAAAGAGGAGCAAGCCCCTATAGGGAAAGTTTTAAGTGTAGATAATAATCTCTAGTCGTTGCGCAGACCCACAGCCCCGCAGAAACTGCAACTGCAGTCCGCTACCAGAGAAAGGTCCTAGCTGTCAGATAACCAGTAACAATTTCCACACACCCTAAACTTAGCTCTGAAATCCGTCCAGAGATTTACTGAGAAATATCTACTCAAATTTGATTGACGTAACGGTGCATGTCTGACAGCCATCTGACGTTTAATTTTGTCACTTTTCACTTACCGACGCGGAGTAAGCATCGCGAAGTTTCTTTCAGCGTAAATGAAATGGCTGATTGAAGTGAAACGATTGACGTGTAGGCGCTCGCTAACCGTCACTCACAAGTACACGCAGTTCGCTTCAATTTTGTTTGAAGTGTTTCGACAGTATTATTGCAGACGCAGTTTCAGAAAAAACACATTCAGCGATTATAAAGAGAATATTCCGGCAGGGGTATTTTTGAGTAGCCTGTAGCTGTTGAATTGAACATAAAAATAATTTATTCGCAATCTTCGATCAAATTAGGGTATTTTGAATGCGATAATCTAAATAAATCACTTGGAGAAAATTTAATGAAAATCAAAGAGAACGATTTATTTAGTAAAGAAAGCTTTGAAGTGGTTAACAATAAAAATTAATTAAATGAAATATAAATACGAAAATATTAATGATAATAGCGACCAATATATCGATTATGAGAAAAATAGCCACAACTGTTACGTTAGCAATTCCGATAACTACATACATATAATTTGCAAATAAATAGTAGTATGGGGGTATTCAAAGGGAATATCTTTCATTTGATAGCAAATTGAAATATTCTTGAGATATATGAGACATTCTTCATTAGAACTATAAATTGACCCATATAGTGATTTCTTTTTAAAATCACAAAAATATTAGCAAAAATCTATTATTTTTTTTATATATTATTGGTTCATTTACGGAGGACGATTTTATTCATATGGCTGCCTCGGCCGGCTGACTGTTAACCTAGTATTCCAAGACCTTTGTCTCGGTTCCTGGGCCTATCTAACAAACATTTGCTCGTTTTCAGGGTTCTACAGTGTCGACATAGGCTATAGATGGCGCTGGAGGCGAAAAATTGTAAAAACCGATTTATGGTCTGATTTCACTTAAATTTTGAATGTCATGCTAAGCAAATTTTACAACAAATTATTATGCTAGGTGGCGCCGTAGTCAATATGTTCACAAAGTCAGTATTCACGGTTCTATTTGGTGTAAAATCAGAATCTATACTAATTTCTTGATAAGGGAGAATGTTAGCGATTCGAGAAATGTCGTTTTTAAATTATTTTTCTGTCGCACTGCAATTTCACTGATCGATAGAATAACTTTGTGGGTATGGCCTTACATTCGCCGTTTTCCACTGAAACATTAAAATGAGATGGAGGAATGCCAATAAGTATTAAATTTGGAGATTTGTTCCCATCATCAAAAAAATGTTCTCAACCGACTTTTAATACTGCTTCTCATCAATTAAAAGTTTCTAATGAGGTAGAGCAATGCAAGCGGGTGTTAGCTAATACGAGTACATACAAAAAAAAACAAAAAAAAAACAATAATAATTTTCAAATTTAATTAATGGTTGTGCATGAAAAAAGATATGTTTTGAATGCTTTAAAAACTCAATTGCTGCTGCACTAAGATGCATTGTAACTAAATATTATAGCCACTTTCTCAAATCTCCATTACAACTGATTAATTTTCAGTGCTTCATTTTGTTTTGTTTTTTTCTAAGTTTTTCCACTTTATTCCGCTTTAAACCGAAAATAGTAATTAAATATTTAAACAAATTGCGGTCAAACTAATAGCAAAATATAAATCATAGAAAACAGTCAACCATAAAAATTCAAATAAGAGGAACGGATTTTTCATTGCTTTTCTTTTTTTTTTTTTTTTTGTTTGTCCAACTGACATAAAAGTAGATCATATTTTAAAAGAATAGTAGTGGTTTGAGATTTAACCTACATTTTATAGCTCAGACCACAAACTTTTGGAGCTTACTGTATAAGGTAAGACAAATGGCTAGAACAACTATCAAATGTAATTCGATTAAAAATTTGATCATTTATTTTTCTCAATTTAATTTTAGTTACAATTTTTTGTAAGTTTTGAGTTTGTTTTATTGCACACAAAGAGTTTTATTTATTGCTCTGAAAATAAAGGTGATTTTTGAGTTTCATTTATTTTTTTTTGATAAAAAATATGAGTTTTTTTAAGTTATATTTTAAGAAAATAAAGCCGGTTTTTGCAGTTTTATTATTTATTTTTTATGCAGGTTAAAGTTTTGAAATTTCGATGGAAATTTGTAAGATTTTCTTTCATAATGGCACAAAATGTATAACTTGAAACGGAGTTTGTGGTAGAATGAACTATAGTTTTGTAAAAAAAAAAAATGTATGCAAATTTATCCGAAAAAAAATAGTAAAGACCAACGGCTAATTATAATTCAGATTAAAATGTTTTGATATATTTCCAAAACTTTTAAACTTGAGTTATACGGTTTTTAATCCTTGGAAACCCTCTTTAAAGTAAACCTTCGATTTAAATCATGTTTTCGAAATTTCAAACTTTTTTGCTGTATGGATATTTTCGAAAATTTAATAGACTTAAAAAAGTCAGCACAATTGCAAACCTTTTAATCCAAAATTTTAGAAAATTCCCGTACATGAAAATAAAATTTTCCAACTTTTTCAATTTGAAGAATTTTCCGAAGAGGAGAATTATCTAAAAATTCTTTATAAGAAATTAGAATATTTGAATTACGTGTATCACAGATTTATATATATTCGAATTAAAAAGTTATGAAATTTATTTTGATGACTTTTTTTTTAATGAACTAAATTGAATTTAACCTGAATTTATTGAAAATCCCCATACTCGAAAACTTTCCAAAATTTGGATCAAACAGTTTGAAATTTTTCACACACTCCAACATTTTGAAAAATCGCCGAAATGAAAAGTTAGAAACGTTGAGACAATTTTTTTTAACAATTTATTTTTAATCCGAATTTTTCGCATACTCGAACATTTTTAAAAATTCGCATTAAAAAGACTTAGTACATGATTTTTCTTATAGACTTAACGATATTTTTATAAAAAATAATTTAAATTAAATAAAAAAAGATAAAATTACAAATAACTTGTAAATTAATTTTGCAACAATTTTGGTTAACACAGGTCTACTTGCATGAATACAAATTTTGCAAAAATTTGTGAAGTGGGCTACCATTATTTCGAAAATCAAACATTTTTTGTGAAATAAATTTTTCCTGCTTTACAACGATAAAAAAAAATATAAGTTTGGCGGTTCTTGGAGATTTTCGCGAATTTTTTTTTTCGAATGTTTTTGAATTTCGTTTTTATATAATAGCGATTTCGCTAATTTTTTAAACATTTTAAAGTGATGATGCTTTCTCGTCATTTTCAATTCATATTTTTTATAACATTTTTTGTTTCTAGCTAAAATTTTTTTTTTTTATAATTTCGATTGAAAATTTTCTCGTACTTTGTATGGAAAAATAATCGATATCCACTTACCTTGCCCTGCATTATCAGCCTTATTGTTAATGTGACTGATTCATCGGTCTTCATTGGCGTACTTGTGTTATTGTCTTCCATGTTTGCTGTTGTTGTTGTTGTTGTTACTGTTGTTGCTGTAGTGTTTGTTATTTTTAGCGGTTATTGGTTTCCTTATTGCTGTGATATCTGCGGTTGTAATGAAGCTTAGCTAATTTTCACCTATATTTTTTTTTGCTATATCAGCTGCTCTCTGAAACAAAAATTTCACTGCACTGCACTTCACTTTATTGTAGAAGCTGCTGAACGGGGGGGATGATGCGGCGGCTGGCTTGGGTGCGTAGTTGAAATTTTCGTTTTTAGCTGACGATTGCTTAAATTTTGTTTTTTTTTTGCACTTTAACAAGATTTTGAATGTTGTTTGTTGTTTGTTTTTCTGTTTTGTTTTTCAACTTTCTTTACTCCGCTCTCTCTCCTCTCTCTCTCTCTCTCTGCCTCTGCGTTTTATTGATAGCTCTGTAATTTATTGTAAATATCTAGAATTATTTATTATTTCAATTTTATTTATTTTCAGTTGCTTGAATTGCACTGGGAAAATTTGAAATCGCTGACTGCTAATAACAATAATAAAAATTAGTTAATTAGTTAATGAATTAATTAATTGGTGGTGGTGTCTTTTATCGTTTACTTTTAAGCTCGCTTTCATTTAATGTAACTATGTCTGCCGCTAAATGCGTTTGGATATTTTCGTGTTTGCTTTTAACTTTCGGTGTTGATGTGGGCTATTTACTTAGATTTTTTTTGTTTTTTTACAAACTAACCGCTTTTTTTGTTGTCTACCATTTAACTTTAAATTACTTGAAAGATTTCTATTTGTTTAAAATAAAAAAATGCACATTAATCACTTTGTTCGCGTTTGTTGCCCAATTCTTCGCTTTTTTTTTACTACACACTATTGTTTTAATTTATTTTTTATTTATAATTTTTTTTGGCTTGTATTTTTTGTTTTAAGTATCGATTGATTGGTCGCTTGGCTGCACGCTAGCGGCTGCTTGAACCCCGGCGCGCGCAATAAAACATGAAGAATCGAAAACCAAACGTTACGCTCTCTATCGGCTTGCGAATTTTATCAGTAGCTAATCATTAGCCGCAGTAATTTATTATATATTTTTTGTTCGTTTTGTAGTTGAACTTCCAGCTGCTGCTTTCGCTGTCGCTTTTATTGGCCTCGACACGCCGCGTACAACACTTGACGCGGCTGCTGGATGCTGGATGAATGGATGGACCCGCCCGCCTGCAAGCGTAGCTAGAAAAAACTTAAAAATTTTGTGCAAAGTACTTTTGTGGATTGCCTCTATATATTGAGTTTTACGATTGGGTGCGTTTTGCTGATGCTGATGCTGCTGCTGTTGCTGTTGCCGCTGCCGCTGACGTTGTGTGCTCGGGCGCTTGAGAAATTCTTCAAAAATCCTGCAACAAAGAAATGACAGAGAGACAGCGAGACTCATTAGTGTTAATTAATTACCAATAAAATATATACACAAACAAACTAACAAACAAAAATATTCACTTATGCATATGTATAATGTAAATAAAATAAATGTTTTCACAGAAAATACTGTCCAATGTCAACTGCAGACAGCTTAGTTTGTTGTTAGGAAAAAAATGTATTAATATTTAACATCAGCCACCAGCGTCAAAGTGCAAGTGAGAATAAGTGAATACGAAAAGGTCGGACGCTGGCAATTTTGGCGCTCTATTGTGTTCTATGCAAATTGGGTAATACTGGCTTGTTGTTTTTGTTGGCACATAATTAATTTAAACACTAAAAACACATTTTCGACTCGTGGACACTGACACGGGTGGTGAGATTGCAGTTAGCTGCACAGCAGGGAAATAGCTACATAAATAGCAGGGAAATAGCTAAATAGCTAATGTATGCGTATTATTGGACTTTCTAAATACTTCCGGCATAATAACGAAAACTGATTGCATTGAAAGATTTAACTAAAATTGATGGCTAGTAGTGGGAAAAAACATCACTTACTTTTCAAAAATTAATTTAAGTAAATTTTGCAATGATTTGTGAACGTTTTGAACTACAACTATTTTCTACTACCATTTATACTAATTTTTACTATTTTTACAAATTTTACTACTGATTTCTACTAATATTTTTACTAAGGCTACTACTAATTACTACTACTTTTTATTTTTACTAATTTTAACTACTATTTTTACCAATTCTACTACTGATTTTAATAATGTCTATAATTATATTTTACCAAAGCTACTACTATTTTTAATAATTTCTACTACATTTTTTACCAATGCTACTACTAATTACTACTACTATTTTTAATAATTTCTACTACTCGTTTTACCCATGCTACTACTACTATTTTTACTAATGCTTCTACAAATTACTACTACTTCTTTTTTTTTTTACTAATTTCGACTACTATTTTTACTAATGCTACTACTAATTGAATAGCATCTACTACTATTTTTTACCAATGCTACCACTAATTTAATAATTTCTACAACTCTTTTTACCAATGCTACTATTAATTACTACTACTATTTTTAATAATTTCTACTACTCTTAATAAAAATAACGCATGTGTGTTGGCTGGTATGTAGTTTAAAGGCTCCAAAGTTACTTAACCAATTGGACCAAATTCATGTGATGTATTTGGAATGGTGTCTACTGAGCATAGAGCGAACAATTCCGATAGGTGGCGGTGGAGTCGAGATTTTTTTAAAACCCGTATTTACAGTATGATTTAATTCAAATTGAAAACAGATGTTATTTTATTTAAAAATTTAACCGATAAGTGCCGTTGGTGTCGACATATCTATAAAAACTCTACGCACAGCTCGATTTGATTCAAATTCTACTGAAGAAATATTTTAAAACGCCAAATTGTAATTTACATAGTATCTATTATACATATTCGAAAAAGAGTCCTAGAGAAAGTTTAAAAAAATTAAAAAAAGAAATATAGTATTAGCCAAACAAGTGGATGTGTTATCCTGTCTGCATTTATTTTGCTAGCTTCTGACGAATTTACACTCAGAATTGCAATGACAGAAATTTTCATTAATTTTAGAATTTCATTACAAAATTAAAATTTAATTCTTCATATCGTCTCTAATTGAGCGAGAAAATTTTATAATTTTCCAAACTAGAATTACGAAATGCGAGAGCTTTAGACATCTTCCAAATCAAATTGCATTTTTCTCTTTTAGAAAAACAAAAAAAAAATAAAAATGTGAATACATTGAATTCCTGCGCCCATTACCGAGCTATTCTTTACAAAAGAAAAATCATTAAAAAATCACAGAGCGCTTGCTTTCTCACTTCCTGGCGTTAATGCATTGCCAGCCCAACAACAACAAGTACTTGTCGAACAACTCTCACACAGTACCTGCTATGAATAGATTAAAGGAATGCAAACGTTAGTAGTAAAAATGCCAAATGACAAAGTGAATGCAGAACGAAAGAACGTAAGAATGGTAGAGGGGTGGGATAATATAAAACACAAAAAAAAAATGTAGTGGGTTAAAAAAAAATGCATTCAAAAAATGAATGCGAAAAATAAAAAATAAAAATAAAACGCAAATGAAAAGCGAATGTAGACATCAAAAAGAAATAAAATAAATAAAACAGAGTAAAGGAATTTCAGACAGTAAATTCAAATAAAATTAACGTAACGCATTAAGGACTTTTTTGCCATTTCTTTATTTTTTACTTATTTTTCTTGCCGGTCGTTAGTTTGTGGTTCGACGAGGCGAAATCTCAGACGCGCACAGTCCGTATGTGCATATCAGTACAAAAACAAGAAAAAAAAGAACAAACCAAAAAAAAATAAAACGAAAAAACTCCTCCACTGCAAACAAGGAAAATGCATCGACTGCCAAGCATTTTTTATACATATGTATGTACATACAATTATAACAGGCTATGCGCGAAAACGACATATGTAAAATGGTTGTACGAGTATGTAAAATGTTAAAAAAAAAAAAACAAAACAAAAATGTGCAGAAAAATTTAATTTCCTGCACTTGTAGTATGTGCAGAATGTCGCTTAAATTCGTACATATGTACTATATAACTTTATTTCAGACACTTTTTAACAAACTTTAAAAAAAAAACTCATGTACAGTGTGTTTCATAAAACAAATTGCCTGTCAAATTTCAAAGAAAAAGTGTGTGAAAATTTTTACACTTTAGTTTTATTACCTATTCCAATAGTGGACTTAATGAAGACTAATGAAGCTGTTTTATGGGTTTTTTCTGCTTTTCAAAACGTCCATAGTTGACCCTGGTGTTTTGGGTCATTGCCTTCGTGAAGCATCCAATCATTTGCATTCGGCCCATAAAGTGTTGTCGCAGACTTTAGCAAACATTTTTCATAGAATTTGTTCATAAACTTTGCGTCGAGATTTTGTGTAAAGACAGTCGAAGTACCGCATCCCTTTTGAGAGAAGTAACTGCAAACATGGACCCTCGCATGGTGATTAAAAGATCGCTGAACAAATTCAGAGAACGAAAAATTAGACAGCAGATAGCACAATGCCGAAACCGGTTTGTCTACGAACCAAAGTTGGCAAGAGATGATGGAAAATCGTTTCAAAATACATAAACTTTTCACCCTGTCCGGAAACCAGATGATCAAAATGAAAAAATTGAGTACCTTTAGGGGGAACGATTTTTGCCGAACTTCTCCTACAATTCGTGTTGTGCGTCTTGGTGTTGTAACACAAACTGAGGGACGGACCTACAGTTTTATGCCGACTCGGCGGATGATTTTTGTGAGAAGTTTTTTCATGGCAGAAATTCACACGGAGGTTTGCCATTGTCTGCCCAGGGGCGACCGCTATTAGAAAAAACTTTTCTATAATTTTTGATGCTACTTGCCCGGCCAGGATTTGAACCCGGGACCCACCGAATGAAGCGCGCACTACGACGACTACGGCGGCCGTACCTTTAGACATTTAAAAAAAATCGATGTTTTTTTATTGGTTCAATCGATCGCCTTAGAATATCGTGCCAAAGTTTCAACAGCCAATTCTAGAAATTGTGGAAGAGATGCTTAACGGAAGTAGCTGGCGCCGAGCACAACAAGCTCTTGACCGCAAACTTGAAACGGAGTTTTCTCGAAACCATGTTTTTCGAAATTGCGTAAGTAATAATAGAAAAACTAGTGAATCGATTTTCGCCATCGCTTTCATTAATTGTAAAGAGCATATATAGACTAAAGATTTCAATAACAAATCCTTTTTAGACCATTTTTAGCTGCAAGTACATTTTTTGTTCAAAATTTTAATGCTTTTTTTTTTTTGGGAGCCTGTTTTAAAGGGTTAATATTCGAATATCGCAAACATTTTAGTCTATCTACAATAAAGAACCCTCTTGTAGAAAATGTTTATGGTTTGTTGATTTCAGATGAAAATTGCCGGCCATCGATGGCTTATAATATAAATAAGATCCTTGAAAAAATTGTTATTTTTCAATTTTTACTCTCGTAAAAAATATGTTTTTTCAACCTCAGACATCACTCTAAATAAATATTATACTTATTTGAAAATACCTGTCTTTATTGCCCTACAAATGAACTGAAAAAATATCCTTTTTCGGGCTCTAAATGTACTGCCCCCATTTACCAAATCAAGTTTGCTATCAGTTGTTCCAAACAATGAAAGATAATTCATCTGTAAATATCGCTTTGCTCCAGGTCCAAATTCTCCCTTGTCCACGCTACGCTAATCGGTTTTGAATATGCGCTTCAAATAAAAGAGGTTTTGAGAGGGTGCACCGATGTCTGATGTCAGATTCGTTCAAGCTCTCTCTGAATGCACCAATCGAAGTCAATATTTTTTTACGAAAGCTTTTGCTTCGCTTACTTTAAGCTAAGAGTAGGATTTTTTGTAAATCTAATTTGTAATAGCTTTTTTTACGAAAGTTTTTCTCGTTTGCCGTAATTTAAGAGTATGATTTTTTTTTTAAATTAAATTTGTAATGGCTTTTTACGAAAGCCTTTGCTTCGTTTGCCTTAGTCTAACTGTAGAGTATTTTAAAATTAAATTTGTAATGGCTCTATTCTTCTATTTCTGAGGTACATCGAAAATGACCTCAACCTTGAATTAATGGGTCCACGTCCATACCAAGTGACGAGACTTTTAGCCGCCTCAGTTGTGGGCATTTTCGGGTCCTTGTTTGTTGATTGAGTTATAATCACACTATGTCCACTATGTTTGGCAAATCTATTTGGTGACACACACTGTATGTACATACATCTGCTAGTGCAGTACAACAAAATCACGCACATCTGTTTATTTACACGCAAAATAATGAGCAAAATAGCATCATTTTCGCAACGCAATACGCGGGAAAAAGTTAAGTGGTTGCAGAGCAAAAGAATAAAAATAAAAAAAAAAAACAAAAAAAGCTGGAAGCAATGCATTGCACATTGCGCTGTTCGAAAAACTGTTGGGTTTGCTATTCCATCGCCGTCGTACATACTCGGCTGCTGCTCGCAGTCAGTCAGACTCCGCGTGTTGTTCATTTTATCAATAACTGTAGAACTTTTTTTTCTGTCATTAAAATTCTGCAGTTTGCATTGAAAAGTAGCAACGGCAAATTAAATCACAAACAGCATTGAATTAATGCACTCAGACACGGTGATATGGCAGACAAGAGACGATAAGTACGCACCTACTTGTATTTAGTATATGGGAATACAACATACCGGATTAATGTTCTTTTAAGAGACCATGCGAATTAATGGAAATCATCATGGAATTTATAGTTAGGTTTCGGGTATCAAATCATTTACGAACTCGAAAAGCGTCTCACACCAGACATACATAACTATGTAAATCAGAGTTGCCACCGCGATAAATTTCCACCTAAACTATAACAGCTCCCACACACTGTAGAGTTTTAGGTTGATCAATTATGTATTATTAGGGTTCTAGGTGCTCACACTTAGGAATGAAACGATACGAGTAAATACAAGTACATCCATACTCGATACTTTTCGTTCGATACCAAGTAATTTTGTTAACGATACTTTTGAATTAGACGAAATTTTTCTTCAGAATTTTTTCCTAATATGCATCATCGCTACGTGAAGTGGACGAATGTTCATTACATATTTTTCTATGCTCGTCAGCATGAGGATCATTTTTTGATTGGATACAAAATAACTGATTTGACATATGTTTCTTTTTTATCTTCTGTTTCTCCGACAGGGTGAAAAATTTATGTGTATTGAAAAGGTTTTCCATCATACCTTGTCAAGTTTGGTTTGGAGACAAATCGATTTCGACGTTGTGCGATCTTCAGTGACATTTTTCGTTCTCCATTTGAAGTCATTATATTGATTGTTTTTGTGTTGTGTTTGCCGTACTACAAATGTGGAAAGTTGGCTTATTGGCTTCTGTTCGCGAAGGACGCAAACTGCTCATTGTAACGAAGCTATAATTCTATAATTCATATTTCGCTTAGCAAAATAAACATTTGGAAAAATTTCTATTCTTGGAAAATTCATTAAAATATTACTTTTTTCAATATATGATGAGATTAGAAACGTGGAGTGTAATGGGGGTGCGACAAGAAACATGTTTAAGAAAAATAGAGCCGCTAGATGACTTGAAATCAAAAATCAAATAGGATGATGTTTTGAAATTCTTGGAAAAAGAAAATTCACATGACCCATAGCAAACCGAAGATGCTTGAGACTCTTCGCTGAATGCGAGTAAGAAATGAAAGTAGGGAAAGACTGCGACGTGTCACTCGCCCAAACCGGTTTTAGTAAAACGCTCATAGAAGTCCTTCATGTTTTCGGAAACCATTTGTGTAAAAAGAAGATTTTTTAATTTGACATAAAACTCGTTTTACTTAAAGTTTCCTACCAGCGTAAAAATTCTTCCTATTGGGATATACATATCTTGAATGGCAGAAGGACAATACCCTGTGAAGACCGTGAGCTCTTAACTGAATATGATAACTTTTCTTTAATAATATTTTCAGAAAACTTTACTACAGCAGTTAATTTAATTGAATATTAATAAGAGTTTTATTTATGTGAGTGCATTTATTTATTTAATATATCGCCAGCTCTTTGACAACAATGGCATTTTGATTCCAGAAACTGCACTAACAATTCACAAGACTTTTCACAATTTAATTTTCATTTCCTTAATACAATCTTCTCGCATGCGTAAACAATTAAAATATCACAACTTTGCTATCAATTTTTGTTAGCTTTTCAATATAATTGAATTTTCTATACAAATCTGTATAAGCATTCATAGCAAATCAGGCGTAGAAAATACCTACAAACATACAAAAATATCTAAGTTTCAAAACGTTTCAGTCAAAGGTGGCGAGAGTTCGGAAGCAAGTGAAGAAGAGAGAGGGAGAGCGAGAGAGGGAAAGAGGGAGAAGGAGAAACCGACAGCAAGGAGGTAAAACAGCAGGCAGCTGGCAAGCAGCTTTTGAACTTCGAAATCAATTTGGTAGATTAAAAAGTCGAGTGTATGTATGTATGTACATATATACCGGGTGCTTACTCAGAGAAGAATAAGTCAAAAATATTGCGAGTCTAAAGAAAATATAGTAATTTGACAATAACTATGACAACCAACTGCAAAGTAAACAAAAACAAAAAGCAATCAACAAAGAACTAAATAGCAAAAGCATAGCATAGTAGATTACATACTTTTGTGCATAACTGTATATAGTCGATGTTTATTTGAGTGCACGCAAAGCAAAAGATATTGTTGTATCTGAAAAGTTGTCATACACTTGCAATATATTTGTACTGCGATTTTCTTTTCACTTAGCTCGTAGCTGCTTTTGTTGCTATGTTTTTTTATGTTTTTTTTTTTTGATAATTTTTAACTGCTGTTGTTGCAGTCGTCAAAGTGTAGAAGTCATACAACAAATTGCAACTATGTGCATGAAGTTTCTTGATTTCAGTGAATGAATGCGAAAATATGATATACACTTACTTGTCTTGGACTCGACGACTTGAGTACTTAGAGAGGAATATATGTTTTTATTTTTACTTTTTGTACTGCGATTTGGATACAAATGCGGAATGCATACTGTGTTGCTATTATAGCTATACTAGCGTCTGTATATTGCTTATTCAACATCACTGCATATTCATAAAAGATGTCATGTACACAAAACTTATTGTAAGTAGTAAACAAGAAGGCGAAAAGGCGCGGTGGAGCGGTGTGCTACGTACAAGGAGGGAAGGTAGCAGGGCAACGACAAAGCTAAAGAGAATGTAGTAGGTTAAGATGAGAATCTTATTGAAATATCAATAGCGTTGTAACTTTGTGAATAAATACAAGTTGAGTAGGGCGGGGGAGGGGAAATGCAGCTGTGCAGCTGCTGTTATTGCGCAGGCGCGGTGCAAGAGAATCGATACGTATCGCAGTAGGAGTAGTATGACGTTTACTAAGTACTATAGAGTGCATTTCATAAATATAGCATCACAACAGAGATACAGGTTTTGACTATATCGACCTCAGTCAAACAAACATCTAACTACATGTTGATTTTTTTTTTAATATTCGCAAGGTTTTTCATAATGAATTTTTCGATAATTAAAAAAAAAAACTTTATTTAACATTATAACAAAGCGCATACAAATCATAATTTCAAAATTTGTACAAACTTTATAAAAATTCAAGAATTTTTTTTTTTCAAATTTTAATTCTAGAAAACTTTTGGGTATGCTGTTAATTTTTTTTTTATAATAATGAGCTAGCGGCTAAAAATTCTAGTTGATTTGTATACATTTTTTGAAACTTCGCATGAATATATGTACATACATATATGTGCATATGCACAAAAATTCCCGTTAATTTTTAATAGTTTTTTTTTTACTGATGGTCTTCATGATTCATGATCATCTTTTGCTCGCTAAGAAATTAAAAAAAAAAAATATCGCGAAAATTATGCAAAAATCAAAATGTGTTTCAATATTTGAGTCGCTTTATTGCTTCAAGAGCATCTACATATGTAGATGCCTTTTTGCATCAAAAAAAAAAAGAAGAAAATTCTAAACAAAAATTTCGCCTATATTTCTTTGGCATCAAAAAAGAAGAAAAAAGTTGCAAAAGATAGTTTGTTTTTATTTAGAATAAATTCGTTCATGTTTTTATGTTTTATTCTACAAGGAAAACCTTTAACAAAGTTTCAAACTTTGTTTAAATGTGAACAAAAAATGGAAATATATAGTCAATACTTCACATTTTTAAATAAGAATTTTTAGAAAAATTTGGTTATATTATAAGCCTTTTTAGAAGTTTGTTCAAACGAACAAAAAAAAATAATTAGCAAATATAATTTAAAATATTGAAACAATTTTTGGAAAAAATTTTAGTATGCAAAAAAATTGACAAATTTAACTTAAACTTCCAAAATTTCAAAATTTAAAGTGCAAGCTTGAAGACTTAGCCTTTTTTAAAACTGAATGTGCTATCAAACTATACCTATACCCAAACTTTTCTTTTAAATTCTGATCCCACATTTTGAGTTAAATTTGGCAATTAAAAAAAAATCTGATTACAAATTTTGAAGTTTTAAGTTAAATTGGATGTGCTTTTTCACATTTAAACACAATTTTAATATGGCAGACATGCAAAACTCAAAAAATTTTGTTCAAAAATTTAAAATTTCTATATACATTTTTGAACAAAATTTAAAACTTCAAAATTGTGAAATTTTAAGTACATATATATTTCTTCACATTTAAATAAAGTGTGATATTTTTGTGTGTAATTTTTCGATCTTTTTTCCACATTTTGAAAATCAAATTAAATAAAGAAATAAAATAGTGAAAAATTGGCAACATGTGTTAGGACTATAGCTATGAAATGCACTGTATATGCACAATACATACACACATAAATACTAAAGGAATTGTAATACAAGTCACGTCTTTGATTTACTTACTAGATTTCATTTCAATAACATCAGAAACAAAAAATTAAAATAATACATATTGATGGCAGAAAAAACATCACCGCAGATGCATTGCGCACAGATTGCATTTAATAAGTCAGAGCGACCAGTTGGCGTGTGAGTTGTCGCACGCTACCTACTATGTGTACTAGACAAAAGCTTGAAAAAAAAAACAAAAAAAGCATGAGCGTTTAAGATTTCTATGGAGTAAAAAAAATAATATCTGGATCATTCTCGAAAGATTCAGATATCTACATTTGCAAAAATTTAATGCAAGCGGATGCGCGATGATTACAAGCACATGCACAGTGGGTGAAAAAATTGTGTATAGTGGTTTTTTTTGTTATAATATGGACAATATTTTTCGCTTATTTAAAAAAAAAATGTAGTTAAAATTTTGTAAAAATTTTCAAAAATTCAACAAATGTTTCATAAAAATTTCAAATTTTTTCATTCGAATTTTTCGTGTATGCAGTTTCATCGACCATTAAATTTAATATACATATAGAGTTATTTTGAAGCGTCGTAAAATTTCCATGGATTTCAGATATTTTTTCAAATACCTTGCGAACTTTATTTTATAAACAGAAAAAAAGAAACAAAAAATAAAAACCAAAACAAAACAAAAAAACCCAAAACTTTTGTAAATATTAATAAAAAAAAATCCAAAATCTGAAAGATTCTGGTTAAAAAAAATTAACGAAAAATATTTAATTATTCTTATTTATTTAATTTTTTTACAATTTAAATGATAATGAATTCTATAAGCATGGAAAAAATCACCGTTCAAAAACTTTTCTAACCCACTGTAAATACAGTGTTTCGCAAAACAACATACATACATTTGCCTAAAAACATCTATTACTTAATTAATTTTTTCTTATTTCGCTCTAAAACCATTTGTCAGTCTGTGGTGAAATTTGACCACTTCGCCAATCTCATATCTCCATTGCGAAGTTGGGCCAGTTATTCACACCAAGTATATACAGGTCATTCTGCATTTTGGAGGCCTCCCGATGCGTTCGTGGGCGCCATTGCTTTCATTATCCACCCATTTGTGCTGCGTCGAAGAATCTTTTCACCGGGGCATCATCATCCATTCATTATAGAGATCGCACAGCTCGTCTTCGGTACACAGAATAGTTCTCTTGAAGTCTCCAAAAGCATCCTCCACTTTGATCGACATTGTCCACGCTTCCGCGCAATATTAGAGGAGGAAAATAATGAGAGATTTCAAGAGCGATATTTTTGTTCGTCGGGACAGATCTCTGCTTTTCAATAGGCCTATAGACCGATCAAAAGGTCATATGGACAATGGTGGATATTTTAGGTTTGAAGTGATAAAGTCCAATGGATTGCTTACAGGCTATGTTAAGAAGGCATATTCTTCGGGGATGTATTCATCTGACCAAATTGCGCATAACATCTGGTATATGCACCCTACCAACTCTGTTTGCTGTGAAAACCCCAGCTGGTTTATTGTCGGCTTCAAGGGCCCTACTATTCTTGAGCCACCTTACCTCGTATTGGTCGAGCGAAGGGACGATGATTTCCATCTTTGACTTTGTAGGAACTAGCCCCGATCGTAAAGCCGTTTGATTGTTGTCTTATTATCTGATAAAATTTTCAGGCTGTGTTCCACACTCCGTTCTACAGTACCTTTAAAGTTGGCGTAGTTCTTCTATGCTGTTGGACGCATTGATCGAAAAATCTAAACTAATATGTAGATGCCTTAACCTCGGTAATAATTTAAGTGGTATGTTTTTATAAAAAAAAAAAAAAAAAAAAAAATTGGGTTCACTCCAAAAAAAGTTTAGTACTTTCATATTAAAAAATCCCCGTTCTTAGAAGATATCCACTCTAGAGTACCTTTAATTTTGTGACACACTGTGTGCACTTTTAAGCTCATATAAACAAGTATTAAATGAAAAGCAGTGGTTATATCTTCCGACCGCTTTTTATTGAATCAAACCACTATGTGCATAGATAAAAGTATGCAGTTGCAGTGCAAATACAGTTGTGGTCGCGAAAATAGTAGCAAAATGTCTACCCAATTTTGTTTTTCCCTATTTAATTTCAATTATTTTTTATAAAAATATAGATAATTCTATAACAAAAACTATGTAATTCAAAAATCCAAACTTCATAGAAAATTTATAAAAATTTTATAATAAAAAAAATGACATTCAAATTTTTTATTTTCAAATAACTTCGGAGTAATCAAGATCTTATAGCTACTTGAAATTATCCCTCTTATACAAAAATTGAATGGGCTACAAAACTGCATACCGATTGAAAAGTTAAAAAAAATTAAATTACAATTTAGTTTTTAATTTGTTGAATTATTATAATACAGTTTGAAACTTCAACGAATTATGAGTTGAAATTTTTTGTGTATGTTTTTTGTTAATTTGCCGTATGCTTTACATAATTTCTAAAAAGCTCAAAACTTCATTTAACATGCTTTTTTGTTATAGAATTAGCTACATACTATGTATATTTTGGTAAAAAAAAAAATATTAAAATTCAATAAGGGCAGACGAAACTGTCAAAACTTCAAAAGTTAAAAAATTTAAATGATATATTTTTTTTTAATTTCTTGATTTTTTATAAATTTTCTATACAGTTTAAAATTTCAACGAATTGAAGAGTTGGGGTTTTGCATGCTTTGTTGTTTAATAATTTATCGAATTTTTTATTTTTTCACAAAAAGTTTAAAAATTGTCGAATTTTTTATATATTTTCTAAAAAGTTTAAAAATTCGACATACACGGGTTTGAAAAAAAAACTAACTATATTTTTGCAAACAAAAAATTATTGAAATCAGTCAAATTAGTCAAAGCTTACCAACATTTGGCTACTATTTTCTTGATCACCAGTGCACATACATGCAGACACACACATACATACAATACTACATATATTTATACTACAAGTTTCTAGTTTCTGGTTTTCAAGTTTTTTATCGCCAATTGCAAACGTCAGCTTGTCAACGACGAATCTTTTGCAGTTTCCCTAGTAGTGCTCATTTTCCTTGTTTGTTTTGATGCACAAATAAGTACACACACACACACGCGCACACATACAAACATAAAAATGTGCAATTACCTGTTTGTTGGCATCCACCACATTGCATATTCATACTATATATGTACATACATATCACTGATTTTCTCTTTTCTATAATAAAACATGTTTTTCGCATTTCTCATTTCTTTGGAAAAACTAAAGGAACAATTTTATTTATATTTGAATATTTGATTCCTTCATTCCTTCATGAAAATTGCATTGACCCACTGCGCGTGGCATTGAGAATGGCGCACTACTACTGGTAGCCATGGGAAAATTTTGTGAATAATAAAAGAAAACTACAATAACAAAAAAACAAAACTAAATTTTAATATAACTAAAAATTATAATACGAGCTGTAGGTGGCGGATTTTCACAGCAATCGAGGAAAAATAGTAATTTGTGAGAAACTGTGGAGAATTAAAAAAAATTACAACAAAAAGAAAAATCGACACAGTTCGCGCTCTGCAGCTTTTTAAGATACCTTTTACTGGATACCCAACACATCGGCCAAAAGTCCAAATTTTGTAACTCCCTATGATTCATTCCCAACGCTAGTAATTCTCAAATGGTTTATGTGTTCAAAAGTTTCAAACTATATGTGACCTCATGAAATTTCAAAGCAGCCAATCGCATAATTAGGAAAGTACTATAAATCAAATACATATATCTTTAATATGCCTGTATATTTACATCTAGCCTGTTTACAAAAAAAGAGAAAACTTTGCAATTGAGAAAATTTCCCAACTCACCTAACCGCTTTTTATTTGTGCCGCATACTTCAACAACAACAACAACAAACCCAACTACCTACTACTATGCAGTTCCTAATCAGCCTGTCAGCACCTTTTCTGAATGGTATTGAGGCCATAGTGGCAAAACCACTTAAGCCATCACAGCGCGCCGAGCTGGCAACGCTACCACCAAAAGCTACTTGTTGTTTGTAAGTAATCATATGGTACATACATATGTACATACAGTGCCTCAAAGAATTGACCAGATAGTAATTTTTTGCTAATCAAATTTTGCCTTAATATTTTATAAAAAACAAAGTCCGATATATAATAAAAGGGGCTAACGGAGTTAGACTTTCAAACTTTGTATAAAATTTATAAAAATTGCCATCAAAATTAAAAATTTTTAAATTTGAATTTTCAGAAAACTTTTAGGGTATACTCTTTTTCATTCAATTGTAGAATAATAAGAGGTCTTAGGAGATTCAAAATTCTTGCTAATTTTAAAATTTTCGACGTGAACAAAATTTTACATTTTACGTATGCAAAAAATTTAAATTTTAAATCTTAAAAAGCTAAAGAGAAATCCTACTGATTTTTTGGAATTTTATGTTAAAAACATTTTTTACATTTACCGCAAGCGAAAAATTTAATTTGTAAATCTTGGTGAAAATGTGTTGAATTTCTTTTCTAAATAGTCTTCTTCCAATACTTTCTAAATAATAAAAAAATATCTAAATCAAAGTTTCAAACTGTGCATAAAAATTATCAAAATTTTTTTTTTTTTTTAATTTTCAAATTTGAATCTTAGAAAACTTTATGATATGCAGTTTTCATCTCAATCGATTTTAGCACAATAATGTGCAAATCTTAAAAATTTTATAAATGTTTCACAAAGTTTGAAATTTTGATTCATATGCTTTTATTATACTATGAACCGAAGTTAAAAAAATACGAAAAACCGCATCATGAAAAGTATTTTAAATAGCCTTCTTCCAATGCTTTACAAATATAAAAAATATAAGTAAATCAAAATTTCAAACTTTGCATAAACTTTATAAAAATTGCACAGATTTTCATAAGAACTTAAAATTTAATAATTTGAATGTTCAGGAAACTTTGCGGTTTTGTAGCCAGCACGTCATTTCCACCACAAGAATGTGCAAGTCTTAAAATGCTTAAAATTTCTACCAATTTTTTAAATTAATATAAGTTGAAATAGCTTTTTATTGTACAACAAAAAAATTAAAAGTTATAAAAATTTCAAAAAAAAAAAAGAAAAAAATTCACAAATTTAGTTGAATTTTTTAAAACTTTAGGGTATGTGGTTTTGAAGCCCATTCAGTTTTAACACAATAATAAGAAAAAATAAGAGCTTAAAAATTTCTACGGATTTCTGAAAATTTCTCTTGACCTATGTATTTTAAAAAAATTCAATTTTCAAACTTTGTAATTTTAATGAAAATGTGTTTAAATTTTATAAATTGTGTATAAAAATTTAAATTTTGATTTTTATGCTTTCTATTATACTAAGTATCAAAGTTTTATAAAAAAAAAATTCAGGAACAAAATTTACCATGAACAAAATTTTAAATGTTGTAAATACAAAAATCACCATGTGTTGAGTTTTTTGAGTCACTGTATGATTGTACGAGTAGTTGCATGCGGACATGCAGCATTTTCTACGAGTACTATAACCTATTTCTCGCCACTCGCTCAATGTGCCACTTTCCTTTCAATACGTCGTATGTACCACGGCTATTGACATGGTGCAGATTTGCTGCAGTATAATTTTTAAACTTTGCGTTGTTTTTTTGCTCAACTTTTGCAACTGCTGTTACATAGTTTGTAGCGTTAGTTTTCTCCCTTCTTTTAAATGGTTCACACAATTTGATAAAATGGAAATTAACTTGTTTGATTGAATCGGTATGAGGTTACACAAATTAGTTGAACCCTTGAGATAAGTTAACGGCCATACAGCGAGTAGCCTCTTGCCCTGTTGTAGCTTCATTGTATTTATCTATGAAAGGCTAACTAATTCGACTACAGAGCCATCAAATGGATTTATTTCTGGTAAGCGTATTTCTCACCGCTATTGCTGTAGAATAAGTTTCGAATTAAAAAAAAGCCTCGGACCATATTTTCTGCATATATCGACTCTAGCGCCATCTAGCGCATCTATGAAAACTATTACGCATCATATTGGAGGTTTTTTTACTCATCCTCTACGTAGCGGATTAAAGCCTATAATCTGTGCCACGGGTTTAAGGAATATACTGTCCAAATTTGTATGAAATCCGATGAGTCATGAGAGTCATAATGCGAATCAAACAAAAACTGTAAGTGATTTCAATCACCGTTCGGTTATTCCACTTTGGTAGGGTAGTACCTGAGCAAATAATGTCCAATTTCAATGCTTTGGCCAGTCGAAGCAGATACGTGAGAAGAGAAATAATCTAGAAACTCAGAAGCAAAAAAAACAGCTCACAAGGCAAAAACCCTACAACCCTACACATTTGTCGGGAGAAAAAAGGTCTGCATAATTTCATTCATAGAGGATGAAACGGATTTCCGAATACTCGCAGAACTGCAATACTACACGAAATTCATCTTCAATTCATATGGAACATTTTTTAACTAAGTAGCTTCCATAGAAGATGAAGTCTTGAAGGATTTAGCCCTACCCCGCTACATGACAGCCACCATTAACTTTGTTCAATCCAAAAACATAGATTTTGTTACAAAAATAGTGAACCTGCCAATTGTCCCTTAGTGTGGGTCCATTGAGAGCTAATGGAATTGAGAGCAACAGGTAAAATAAACTAAGAAATATACTTAAAATGTTAGAGACTCACAAAGCGCGTCAATGAAGCAGTTGAATCGAACATTTTTTACTAATTTAAAAGTTGCCTATGGATAAAACTGTGAAATCAATTGGCGTTGAACTATTGACCATACGACTACTGGATTTCGAGCTTCGTGGCATACAAATTTTTTCAGGAGCTGTAGAGATGCGAAAGAGTCAAACTCCATTCAGCATGTTCTGTGTGAATGGCCTGCACTTCAAAAGATGCTTTTAAATTATCTGAGGAAGCACAGCCACGAATTCTTCAGATCAGCAGGTATATCATATTAGGTGAGAGCTAGATTAATATTCAAAATAAATATATTGAATACCAGATACTACATCGGAACCAGAAAAAGCGCTTAAATTTCGAATTTCTCGTTGAGTGGCAGTGAAACATCCTAAATAAATGTAAAAAAAGTATGACGAAAACAGACCTAACAGGTTTGACCGAGTTTCTACTAAGTTTTGCCATCTCTTTCAAATACGCCTGTATTATAGATTAGGTTTTAATTGCCTCTGCGCAGTGCAGGTTTTGTTAAATATGGTATGTACTTTTTAATAAAATTGCGAATGGATCCAGTTCATTATAAGCGAAAATCGCCTTCGCGCTTGGATCATTTTTGCCGCTCAAAAATTCATAGTATCTGTGTTTGGAATTGAAATGAAGCTAATTTCCTAAAAGCGATTTTTCAGACGAAATTAATTACATCTAATATGGATTTGTTGCTTTTTCAGCTTGCCTAGGCATTGCGAAAAACCCACAATAAAATACGTACATATACTTTTGCTAGTGCACCAAATATTCCATAGCATACTATAATTTCCCAACAACATTGGCATCGACAAAACCAACATCAACCATCAAATGCATACAATACAAAAATAATTTCATTACGATTTGTGTTTTGATTGAATTTCAAGGTATTTTACAGCTAATATTCCATGCTTATTATAACAGCGCAATAACAACTGGAAACCCATCGACGACCCTCACATCTCTCGCCAACTGTCATTGCATATTCGCAAAAGTTTTTGCGCGTTGCTCGTAGGTAACGGTACTTGAGCGAACAATCTGCAATTTAACTAGCGTGGAGAACAATGGCGGCGATTGAGGTTTTTCACATTCGGTCAATCGCACGTTGTTTTTATCGCTGCACACTGGTGGGCATGGAAATTGTAATGCATTGTAAATAAGACGCGAATCCATTTAGTTGTAATAAGATGCGACAGCTACATTTAGAGGGAAAGTCTATGGATTTTATCATCATATGAGATCAGATCCTTGTGCAGAAAGACTCAACGCTCTAGCAACCCACAATCACAACCAGCTTCTCTGGCACAAAGGCATTTCAGCTGGCCTCGACCTACAAACGAAAACAAAACATAGTCTCGTGGTGATGCGTTTTCTGAGGCTACTGTGGCTTCGAATTGCTTGAAAAAGGTTAGAATCACTCACAGTTTTCCAAAAATGTACTTACGGAATGGTCAATTTAGATTGAAATTTGTACGCACCGAGGTTTGATTAGTAGCCTCAGGAAATCGATTTTTTTGTTTACCTCTTTAGTACAAAGAATTTCGAAAATCACCTTAGGGTGTTAAGAAATTCCCCCTGGCCACATAGCAGGATGAAAGCCACCTTTAGCCACCTATCTTGAATAAAGTTTAGACCGTTATGTGGAGAATGAAAGGCCTGCAGTTATATTTTGAGATTAGTTACGTCTTGTCAAAAAATTCTTAGAATTTTTTTTGCAATTTTTTTATAACTTTTTCATACTGATTTACTTATTTTTTGCCAAAGTAATTCGAAGTGCACGTCAACCTCCTTTTCACGAATTAACGGAACTAAAAAAACCGACCCAGAAATCACCACGTACAAAGAGGAACAAGTGTAGTCAATAAATGGGCTATGCGAGTCTTCACATTTTATTATTTTAACAGTGACTTTTCTTCCGGCAAATAACAATACAAATGCTAAAAGGAAATTCACTTGAAAAAAAGTTAAAAGAGCGAATTTCAATTCAAGTAAATTTTTTTTCTATGCTTTCCCAATTTTTGTGCCCACCACTGTGTATTTACAAATACAATATTATTACAGTATAAACATAGCACCCCACACACCCACACAAACTCACGTCATTCGTGCCGAAAATTGAAGCTCATTTTTTGTTTTTGTTTTTTGGGATAATTTGTGAATGCATTTTGCTGCTTTTGCTCTAAGCTGGTAATTTTGCGCGCCTGCTGAGCAATGCGGCTCTAACGGCACTGTGGTAATGCTTTGTTGTGTGAAACGTTCTAGTGGCTATGAATTTGCTCCAAGGGTCTAACAATATGTAGTGTGGTCGGATAGACGAGGGAAGGAGTTTGGTTTTTGTTTTGTTTTTTTTTGGCAGGGATGTGGAGAGAGCGAGCAAAGTTTGCTTACAGCTGCTATAGCAGGCACAACAACAACAGTGAATTTTCATTTTACATCAATGGCGCATTTAATTTGGCAATGGCTTGGAGGCTGAAACTGAACTGCTGCGGCATTTTCGTTAGTTACGTTCGACGTTATCACTCAACAAACAGACCGGCGGCAGCAACTACATAGCTGCAGCTATGCACCTACTCACTTAGTAGTGCAAGGTTGGTTAATCGCAGTCTATGGATATTCCACATGAATCCAGAATGTTTTGGAGCAACGGCAGAGCTTTCCAAAGATTTTCATATATTTTTTACTGATTTTTTTTTTATAGTTTTGTTATTAGTTTCACATCTTTTATATTCTATAATAACTTTTTCTTTAACTTGAATTTTGGCATCGTTGCAGCAGTTTGTGTTCTTTCTTCTTTGCACATAAAATAAAAGGCTTTATTTTTCTACAATTTTACAGCTGCATTTTTGCGATTTCGCTGCCAGTTTTCGATAGGGCAACTGCAGTAATAACCTTAGAAATATGCAAAGATTTATAGTTTACTATAGCAGATTAAAAAAAAATATATGTTTGTGTGTATGTAGGTATGTATATGACAACAACAATTAACAGCAGTAGCAGCTGCTGACGAAAAATCCGTAAAAATTGCAGAAAGTTTAAAAATTCATTTTTATTTTTATTATTTTTCTTCTGCATATTCTGCACGCTCCGTGTAGAGCGGCGGGCTCTTTTTATGGTGCATATCTATAATTTTCATTTATTTCAATTTTTTTTTTAATTTTCATCTCCTTTTTAATTTTCTTTAGCTAAAAATCCTGAGCTTAAGATTATTTTTTGCCGCTTTGTTTCAGCTAAATACTTGCATTTTTAGTGAAAATTAAAACGCAAGCTCTGGCTATCTCGAATCATTTTCTGTGCTATAAATTTTGAAGCGCTTGCATTTGAGTTTGTGCTAAAAGTTCTTAAGACGCATTTTACTGGTTTGCTCAAATACAGCTGAGGCTGTGAGTGGTTGCACAGAGATATGGTGTTCAATTAAAATATTATTACCTCGAGATTTATGCGTTGCTTTAAAATAAAAAACTTACGAATTATATTATTTGAGAAGTATGAAGAAAATAAAAGAATATTCGAAAAATAAATTAAGTCAAAGCTACAAAAAATTTACGACCCATGGGGTGGTTTAAAAATGAGAGAATAAGCTATGAAAAAATTGAGATTAAATGAAATTCAACTGAATGAAGATTTAAGAAAAATTAAAAATAAGAGGAAATATAAAATAAATTAACAAATATGCAGTATGGATACAGATTTCTGCAATATTCACCAAGTTTTCTTTTGCAATCTAGTTCATTATATAACATAGGAAACGTAAATTAAAGGTTCAAACATTAACACAATTTTTAGCAAAAAATATATATTTTTTTTAAATGTCACAACTTTCAAAAATTGGTATCAGAATTTTTAAAAACTTTTTGAGTACGAAGTTCATGGTGAACTGTAAATTACAAAAACAAACAAAAAAAGAAAAAAGAGGGTAACACTATCGAATATAAAAAGTTTCAAACTTTGTACAAAATTTGATAAAATTTAAGTATAAATAAATTCATAAAAATTTTAGCCGTGATTTTTAAAAATTTTAAATTAAATAGATATTTTTAAATTAAAATTCAATTAAACAAACTTTCTACAAAACTTCCACAAAAAAATCAAGAAAAAATCAATATAATAAAAATGTTCACAAATTTGAATCACGGTTTTTAGAAACTTTTCTAGTACGCAGTGTAGAAAATTTACCTAAATGCAAATTTAAAAAAAAAACACAAAAAAATATTAACAATATTCACAAATTTTAAACATGGTTTTTAGAATTTTTCGCCGTATAAACAATTCAAGTTTCAAACTTTGTACAAAATTTTCACACAAGAAAAAAATCTCATACAATTTTCAAAAATTTGTATCAGAATTTTTATAAACTTTTCGGGATCGCAGTTTATAACGAACTGTAAATTAAAAAAAAAAAATTACGAAAAAGGGTAACTTTGTGAGTATTTTTCAAATTTTCAACTTCGTACAAAATTTTCAAAACTTTTATTAAATAACAAAATGTATGAAAATATTCAACAATTTGAATTATCATATTTGTTTGGAAACTTTTCGCAACATAAATTAAATTTAAAAAATAAAATTTATATAAAAAAAGTTAAAAAGTCATATAACTTTTATGATGAATTATGTTTTCTAGTAACTTTTCGAAGTATAAACAAACCTTTCAAGTTTTTTAACAAATTTCCACAAATATAATTTTAAAAAATTTATTACAATTTTCAAAAACTTCAGTTATAAATAATCGTTATTTTTTTTTTCGGATCAACAAATTTTCAAAACAATACTCGATTATATCGATCAGAGCCTTATGCCATCGAAATATGTATTACATACTTAATTTTGTGATTTAAATTTTTTAATTACAAAAAACAAAAAAAACACATTTTTAAATCAAAATCATAACCGTTGCGGTCCCTGTGATTTTTAGAAACTATTTGGGCTCAAAATTTATAATGAATTATATTACCAAAAAAAAAAAAAAAAAGAAATTAAGGAAAAAGATTTAGCATAAGATAGCATAAGATCATTTTGTGAATATTGTAAAAATACTGTATTTATTTGGCCAAAAACTTTAGAAAAATCCCACTCTATTTTTTTTCACAAATGCTGCAAACAATTTAATAGTACAAATTTAAAAAATATAAAATTAAACAAAATTGTTGTATTATATTATGCTTCAAAAATATTTTTGAGTATTCCCAATTAAAGACGTAAACACAAAAATAACATACATATGTATATTAACCTAAAATACTAAAAAATAAATGAAGCAAAAACTATATACAAAAATTCAGCCGATAGCGCACTGACTTTTCCGCTCCCCGTATATCCTGCCTCCATCGCAATAACCTTTAGCTGCATGTCGGAATGCATTTTCATGGAAAATCTTTTCGGCACACTTTTACTTTACTCAATTTCATCTTTGCCAACCACAAATCTACTTAAAGTTATTAAAATTCAGAAATCAAATCGAAAAAATTTACGCTTAAATGCCAAATTGCAAACAAATTCAATACAAATCAAGTGCATCCATTCCATGTACTCGTACTATGTACTTGAACGAACACCCAGCGATAGAACACAAATACAACAACGCACCCAATTGGGAAATGCGTTTTGATTATGCAAATGCCCGACAAATATATTGGCAATTTAGGAAATTCAAATTTAACATAAATTTGTTGCTCTTAAAAAAGGACTAAGCATTTCCAAATCCAAATGAAAAATAAAATATACTCGTACTATGAAAATAGAATTGCAGAAAATCGAGGAAAAAGTGGAATATTGCCAATACAGTCGAGTCTCGGCTTTGTAAATTCCCATACGCATTCCAAAGCTGTAACTAAAGCACAGCAAGGATTCGAATCGGCAGGATGGAAATGATGATGGTATCGATGAAAAGTTTCTAGCTATACGATAGTATTGAAATTTGTGAAAGAAAAAAATAAATAAATACTACAAGCAGTAACTAATGCAATGGAAATACGAAAATAGTTGATTTTGCGTGTGTGTGTGTGTGTGTGTAGCAATAGGTATCGAAAAGAGCGGCGGGCGAATGTAGAGCGACTTGAAAAGGAATTGAATGCCAACTGCGCACAATGGGCAAGGAGCTCGATATTTTGGGCAAAAATTAGTAACACGAAACGAAAAACTTTCAACTTTTAATTACGCTACCTATTGTTTTTGGGATCGCTGATTACGAATCTGAAATCAAATTTCAAAAATTCAAAATGGCGGACATAAAATATAAGAAGTTATAAGATTTTCCTAAAACCTGGCACTCAAGAGGGGTTGGGTTCGCTTATTACGAATTTGAAATCAAAATTCAAAATGGCGGATCCAATATGGCGAACATAAAATATAATACAATAAGTTATATGAATTTTATAAAACTTGGTACCCTACTTGTTTTGGGGTCACTGATTTCGAATCTAAAATGAAATAGGGATTTTTTGAAGATCTCGACGCATGTGTAGATTAAACTATGAAATCTTTGTATCTTTTGTATAAAAATCTCGCGTCACGGTGTTTGTAGTCTAGCTCCCCCCAAACCATTTTTATCAAATTTTGTATGTATGTATATTTGGTAGATATGACAGTAGGTCGGAAAGGTATATTTTATGCACGGAAGAGGGTTGCAACCTGTTTGAAAGGTACAATTTAAAAAAAAGAATAGCACAAGTTATATGAAGTATTAAAATAAAGGTGTCAAACGGTTCGACTCGGCAGAGCAGGTTCATAGCTAATTTTATGAGTGTTGCCACCTGTTTGAAAAGTCGAATTTAATAAAATTATATACAAGTTATATGAAATAGTAAAAGGTGAGTGTCAAACCATGTGCTTCGCAAGGGGAAAGTGCATATATATTTTGAAGAGGGTTGCCACCTTTTTTAAATGTCAAATTTTATTAAATTCTACACAAGGATATGCAATACTAAAAAATATGAGTGTCAAAATGTTCGTCTCGGTGAGTCGATGGACATCCCTATATTTTTAAGAGCGTTGCCACCTATTATATGAGACAGAAAGGCGTTGTCCGGTTACATATGTAAATGACTATGAGTAAATAAGTATAGTCTAGTATATATATACTACTAATCTTCTTCAAATACAATTTTTTTTGGAAAAATGTTTTTTTTTTTTAAGCAAAATCTCAAGCTACTGGCCCACAGTGCAGCGCCAGCGGTAGCGACGGCCAACGGCTGGACTAACCAATACGCAAACAATAAAGCAATAAGCCATGAAAATGGGCAATGATGCGAGAAAACTTATTTCCAATTTAATCCAGTTACATTTACAACGGAAATGACCGGATGGCCATTCAATGGACGCAACGGGCGAGTAGCCCGAGAACCCGAGAGGAGGGTGAGTAATCTTGCCGTAAGCAAGAGAATTTCCTACTTCGATTATTATACAAATGATATGCTCATATGGCGGAGTGCGTCTGTGTCCAGCAACCTCACTCAGCATATCAGTGAGTGGGAGGTGGGAGGGATCGCATTTGTGTTGATGTGTGGGTGCGTAGTTGCAATACAGCACCACACTACAAGGGCGGTGAGTGAGTGAGTGTCGGTGAGTAGTAAGCGGCTTTGTAGGAGGTGGACATATCAACGAGTTTTGCTTTGCTTCGCTGCATGCAAATAATGGTGTTTTGTGCGTGTTGATAAAATTACAGTATGCACAATGCTACCGTCGCCGCCGCCACAGTTGCTGCCACTGTTGGTGACGGAAGGCTGATGAATGAAGGTTGTTGGACGAACGATGGCAGCGAAGATTACGCAAAGTGTAGCGAAGCTTGAATAAACGGTGGAGTTGTGAACAAACCGACGGCTGCGCAACGATCGTCGTGTTAGTCGCTTGCCCCCGTTTGCTTCATGATGTGACAAAAGTAAGATTTTCGTAACTTGAAAGGCGTAAATGGAAATTATTCGAGCGAGCAAAATTTACATACATGCACACACATACATACATATGCGCGTAAGTGTAAATGACCGATTGAGACTGCGTCGTGTGTGGCGAGGAAAATCATTTACAGTGTAGGTTTGGCACATAGATAAAATGTTAAATTAATCGCTGGCAATCGCAACAGAATGCTGCAAATATATATGGTAGATCTCTTCGATGAAATCAATTTACAAAATCCTCAATTTGTAGTAAAAATTTCTTTTAACAGTTTCATGAATAGTTGGCGCTTGAAATTGGAAGTGAAATTAAACGATGTTTTTATTACTGAAATCGATTACTGTGGAATTGGTATTACAGAATAAGCATGCACACAAAAAGTTAGAGTCCAAAATTCGAATTCTTGTATTTACAAAATACAGATCTATTTAAAAGCAGCAGCGCGTCAGCCGTTCAATGTACAGCTTTTGCAAATTTTTAAGAGCTTTTATTAAATCTTTATTGTATTAAAATGTAATAGGCTAGAAAATTGTATACCAAGAAATTTCCAAAAAAATTTGGTTAAAAAATTAAAAAAAAATTTAAAGCGGTGTTGAGCTATTTTAAGCTAACATTTCTCTATAATCTTTTTTAAATGCACTTTAGTATATTTTTAGACTAAAAATGTTGTTGAAAAATTCGTATGAGTGATTTCTAAGGTGAAGTGACTTTTTTTAAATTTTGTTTTTGTCAGTCCTTAAAATTATAAAAATTTTACGATTTTCCATTAAAACGCATGAAAATTAAATGTCCGCAAATTATCTTCTTTTTTTTTAATTTTAAAGAATTATTACTTGCTACGTCAAAATTTAGTTATAAATAGAAATTGTATGTATAACTCATCTCTAGCGCTATCTAGCGGATCTATTTTTCGTAAAATTATTTCTGATCACATCTGTAGTATACGATTTTAATTTCAATAAAATTGGAACGAACGACTCCTGCGACACCTAGCGACATACAAGTCCATCAAATACTGTTGGCGGGATTGTTCGTCAAATATTAGTACGATAATAAATGTGTGCCTGTACCTTATGTACTGCCATACCGATCATCCGAATTCTATGTATAACTTTCTTTCGGGGTAGTGATCCACCAATTAATATATTGATTTTCCTCAATAGAGCCAGTTATCTGTACCGACGATGCAATGGGCAATACCAAGTTTTCTGGCATATGTTCCGATAGGTCAGTGCCCAATGAGAACTGCCACGAGTTCGCAACATTAGGTCTACCTTTCATCAGAGGAAAGGTATCTCTAGGTCGTATTCTAGTAATTTTAATTTTGTAATTCCTCATCCTTCCGATGTGTGCCATCGTTGGGCAGATTGCTGAAGGTAATGGAGCTGTTTATTAACTTATTGAACCCTCTCTGAAGTTGCGGTGCCCAGGAATCCAAATTTAATCTACTGAGAGCTGGTTGCGAAATAAATCTGAAAATACACCTGGCCTAAAGCCTTCGGGCATATCAAGTCCTCTACGCTATTCAGATCTGAACGGGACTAGAAACCAAAAGGGCCTATGGAAATCTATTTCTGGTTGCATCTAATCAGTGCCCTGACTGATCGTGGCGGGCGAGAGAGAAGACACTGTACTATGTCCCTTCATTTTTCCCACCATAGCCGCAGTTCTCGGAGCCTTACATTAGAGCAGCTGTAGAATATGTTCTCAATGCCCCTTTTACTCCATTATAAGCCGCTGAATGCACTCTACCTAACGTAACGCGGATTTATTGGTTACGCAAGACTGTCCACCAGAATAGGGGATCGTAGCATAAAATTGAACGAACCATTTTCGGGTGTAGATGTCTTACCAAAAAGCAGCTTGCAGTAGTAGAACGCCATTCTCTCTCCGATATTTATTTTCCAACTCGCTTTAAGCGTTTGACTACCCAGTTTTGGGCACTCGAAGCTGGGACTTCTGGTATTCACCGTAAATGGCATCACAACTGTTTTATCTGGGTTCACGCCTAAACCAGAATGCTCGGCACATTGACCCTGCTGGTTTAGGACTTCATCCACGGAACGGGAATATACCACCTACTAAAATTAGAACATCCTCAGCATACGCTTTGTCTTCACTCTTCTTTGATAATATTTTTGAGGAGCAGTCAGTTGATTGGATTGGGGTTCCTCTGCTAACGTTTCTCACTATTGTACGGTTTCCCAATCCGGGCAATCCGGAAGCTAATACATTTCGCGAAGACTAGCTCGTCTTAAAATTCAAGAATATCTGCTGTACGTACATTGTTGAAGGCGGTCTCTATATCGAGGAATTCCGTCCTCCTAGGAACCTGAATTCCGTCCTTCTAGGAACAACCATCGGTTATGTGAGTTCAAAATCATCTCAAAAGTTTTGAGAAGAAAATTCAGACTAACGAACCTAGATTATGAAGAAGTTGCATGGCGTTTCGTTTCCTGTGGTGAGTATTTTCGTTCAATTTCACTACAAAAAATCTTCGGACGTTGGAAGTCTTTAGCAACATTGTGGCCTTCTCTAACCGTTTTTGCCATACAACTTTGGAAAATTGATAAAAGCCATGGCATGATATCCATCCTCTACGGTCTGTAACCCGGTCAGCAACGGGATCTAAGTTAACTGATTCACAGTCTGACGCTCGGCAAACGACATCCAAAAACTTATGTACATAAATAAATATAAATTACATGCGGATGCTGCAAATTACTTGGGGATTTGCGTGCAAGTGACAGAAAACGTTTTCGTTAAAAGGTTTCCCACACACACACGCCCACACATACATAGATATGCAATTATCACACACACACACTTGTGGAAATATATTTTTTTCAGCAACCATGTGAGTACACAGTCTATGTAAGTGGAAATAAAGCCGAAATAAAAGTGTGAACTTGCTGATGGTACAAAATGAAATAATTGCCAAATTCACAAACATAATCCACTGAGTACAAATTTTCCGATTATACTTTTTGATAGAAAAACTACAGTCATACTAAAAGCTAAAAACCTAAGCTTGCTTGCTTACAGTCGTTGCACGTTTTTCCTTTTGCCTTCTTTATCCCAAGGGTGCAGTTTCAGAGCGCAGTCGGAATGCCAGGCAGAGCTGAGCGCCGACGTATGCGGAGTGTTTTTTCTTCTTTTTTTTTTGTGTTTGCGGTAATTTAAAGTTGACAATATTTAATCTAGTTTCATGTTTACAATGGCAAATTTTAACAAATTTTTGCTGCCCCAATTTGACGATTTTCACTTGCTTTTCACCCAAACATACCGACCTACATACGTACAATACCATACATAAAATTTTCATCCAGAGACCAGTTTGCGACGCGAACATGAGTATAGTACAATTCATAACTAATATATTTACAGTTAAGTGGAATGCACATATAAATAAATGTAGCTACATTACGAAGCAAGGTACGACGCATTGGCTGAGGATGGCGGCAGCCAGCAAGGCATTTGCCAAGTGAGCGAAGGTGAAGAAGAGGTCAAGCGATTTTGTTTGCCAACTGACCATAATGGGGTTGCTGCGGCGATACAAAAATTTTTCAGAACCAAAACCCAACGGGGGAAATCACTGCGCTAACAGCAGCAGCAGCGTACTTGTTCGAAATTAATTTGATAATCCCATTCAAATATAATATGCTCCAGTTGTGTTTCTCAATCTACTGAAGGAAAAGTTAAATTTGCCGCCCAATCATCCACCCACAATGCGCCTGCTTGCATGCACATTAGAGTGGCCCACAATAAGTATTGTAAAAAACATTACCACATTATTTTTTTTTGAATTAAAAGAAGTATGTAGAGTTCGCTCAAAGTTTCGAATGATACTAAGGTCTTTGAAAACCGATAGTTTGCAATCGGCAAGCGCTGATTTTCTTAAGAAGATTTCAAGGCATAGCACCCAACTGTTTATGCGGACTACTTTTGAAAAACAACATCGATTAAATGACGACCTTTTTCGGGCATTTTCTATCACTTCTTCGAGCATCTCGGTCGGTATGGCCCGTGGGGGTTAAATCGGGGAATCTTAGTGGCCAGTCAATAGCAACTCTTTTCGATATCACACGTCTAGGACTTTTTTATTGCAAAAACCGCATTGTTTGGGTTGCTGTGTGACATGGCGCCCAGTCTTGTTGATACTAGAAGTCAGTCAGACTAATATATAGGGGTATTGTTTTTGGTTCAATATAAGACAATGCTAGGGATGACAGCATTGAAATTCCAACTTTACTTTTTTCTTCATGCATTTTTGGAGCACCCTAATGCGAGAGTGTGAATTGACAAACTAAGCTAAAAGCAGTAGGTACTACTTACAATATACCGCTGCGTCGTTTTAATTTACCTACCTGTGTATGTCCTCAAAGTACACACACCCATTCCATTTTTCGGAAATTTGTGCAAACTTAGCTGGCGCTAGTGGGTACACTGTAGCGGAAAACTGTATTCTTGTTCACAAGTAAAACCATAACTTTTGATGCAACAAGCATTTGATAAAAAATCAACTATTTGCAAAGAAATTTTAATTATATTCACCACCCAAAGCCTAGAACTTAAGATTTGCTGAATGGTGCGCCTAATGCTCCATCTATCGGGTATTCCGTAGGTGAAAGCAGTGCGTGTAAAGTTGAAGCAACGCTTCTTGTAAGTATACTCTGTTAAGTGAGGAACTAATTAAAAAATTGACAAAAACGGAACATACCGAACGTCCCAGATCTTAACCCTCTGTGAATGAAGAGCGAACTGATTCGGAAGTAAGTACTGAAAAGAAAAACTCATCTAAAACGTACCTTGCGTAGACCTTTACGAGGTTAAAACCGCTACGACATTATCGGAAGAGTGCTCTAGATCCAAACTGCTAATGGTGGAATTAATTCAGAACTTATGAAGAAGGGATGTATAGAGTGTATTATTCTCCACATGCCGAAGTAAGAAGTGGATCCGAAATCAATCACGGAAACATGGCGATTTAGGAGATGCCTCTCTAAAAATACGGCTCAGCCAAGCTTTCTGGGAAAGCCAGGAGCAGGTCACACAGTCTTGAAGTATTTGAACTCTTAATGGACGTAAGTAGTTTCCTGGGCGCAGTGACGTGGAGGGTATGCCCAATTTCAGCAGACACACGCAGAAGAACCAGCTCAGATGTCGATATTATCACTAAAGAGCATGAAGCATAGAGAATCGGATCCTCCCTACTTCCTGGAGAAAGGGTGGACTCACATTTGAAGCAAGGAACACTCCAGCAATTCGAAAGACTTTCGAGCAATCAACCTCTTATGCTGCTTTCTTAAGCTAATGGAGAGGCATGATGGTCTCCTCCTTGGATGTGGAAGGCACTTTTAGGGTAGGATTCGTTGACTATTTATTGGAACTATTGAATAGAGATGGCTACACGAGGCAGTCAGCGCTCTAAATTCGACAATGAGTAATTCGATGTGTGCTGGAAACTGTCGAAGATCTCTGCAAACTCTTTAGTAGCACATTCTAAACCTATACTTGCTTGTTTAGATATTTACTTTCTAGTCTATCTCTGCATTTGCTTACCAGTTTCTTGCTTGGAAAAGAATTTCAAACTGAGCTAGTCCTGGTTCTAAGTTCATTGAAAATAAAGCAGCTTCGTAATGGTGAATTTCACTACAGCATACCGTTGCCCACTGCAGCAATGGGCTTGCCCATGCAATAATATCGTTCCGTGTCGTCTGCTCCTCATAAGTTTTAATTAAATGCCACTTCATATTTCTGACAACAAGTTTCAGTTATTTGAATGTACTGATATCCTTCCCTCAAATACGCACACACACACTTTCTATATTATAGAGTGCACCGGTATAAGTTTCGACTAACCCAAAACGATATGATCTATGGCTTGGGAAACTTATAACTCGTCCATACATACAAGTGCCGCTATACTTAGTTCACTTCCTCGTAGTATATCCTCCTTTTGACGCCATTCTCCACTATACTGGCTTGGCAGGTTATTTGTTGTCTGTCTGCGTATACGTCGATTATCTGTTGAGTGTCCCCAAATGGTTATAGTAAAAACTACTACATACTCTCGACTGCGCCTCCTCCTCAAACTCATGGAGTACGCCTCCATTTTAGTCCTTTGATTTATACAATTCGTTTTATGTATATCGAAACTTGCTGAATACTCGTAGCTGGTGTTGGTAATTAAATTTTATGGTTTGTATATTTTACTTAGTTATGCAAAATTTTCTGTTTACATGCACAGCAATATAAAATATATATACTATATATATATATGTATATATGAACTAGTGCAATCAAAATTGCTGACCGGCAGAAAAGTTACTAAGTGTTGTGAAAAAATATGATTTAATTAATGACAGACAAATGAGCGCATGGAAGCGTGCCGAATTGGCAAATATTTGTGTGAAAAGTTAAGATTCCAATTTACACTTTCTGATATTTTAAAGAGCGTTTACTGGTTCTAGTATGTATAAATTTTCAAAATATGCTGCCAGTTATTGTTTGCTGCTCACGAAAATGGAAAGTTATTAAAATTATAACCACAAAGCTGTAGAGAAGGCGACATTCCTTAGGGGCGACAAGGAATGTGGATTCCTTGGCAAAACTGCAAATTAGTGAAAACAGCTGAGGGCAAGATAGAAAATTAATTATTGACATTTGTAAGATGAGTAAGCTGCGCTTAGGGATGCTCAATAATTGAAAGGCAAAAGTAACAGAAGACATATGTAGATAAAAATGGCATTAAGATACAAAAGTTTAGTTTGTAGTTCTTCATTTTGAATTATTAAGAGCGTTAGTTAGCTCGGCTAGCTTCTTGTCTCACTTAACGTCACATTTGTTACGTTTTGTTAATTTAATCTCAATGGTCGAGGATCCGATAATACAAAAGACAGACGACAGCCTTAATCTGCATTAACTCATGAATTAACCTCATACTAATGTGCATTAGTTCGCGAAAATTGTAGTGCATTTAGATTAGCGCATAGCCTCGCGAGGTCGATGATAATCTCAGAGAAACGATTGGCGATCGCTTGTTTCGCATTCAGTAGGTACAACAACGTTTCTGGGTGGGTGTGCCTTCGGTTTCGTCTGACACTGGTTTAAATTCACAAGGCTGTCGTCTGTTGTGGTGAAATCTAATATGTAACGCCTTTATAGTTCCACTTGTTTCAATGCCATATATTTACCCTCCTTGTAAACTTATATCTTGGATCGACTGGTGACAGCTCGCCTAAGGTTTGGAATGCAAAATGATTCAGAACTCTAAGTATGTTTATACTAGTTGCGATTAGAAATGTAAACAAATATGAGGCAAATGACTGCCGCGACAATTACAACAAGTCCTTACTTGACATGTTCACTGATAACGCGCTGAATCTCGGTCTTAGCCAAAGATTTGGATATGGTTTATTCGTATTATACAGAGATTACAAAAAAGAAATTGCGTGGCCTTAAATCGCACGCTCTAAGTGACAAGTTGACATTGGAATTTTCGGATACCATTCGGAAAGGCATCAATCCAATAAATCGATTGTTTTAATCACTGGATGTTAGGCAGCGCCATTTTGAATCTTATTCAGTTCCAAACAAGGTATACAGCTTAGTAGTTGGGCAATCGTGAGAACACATCGCCTATGGAAAGGAAAGCCGCATTATTACTGTGCTCTTCGAAAGGGCATCGTAATGAGTATTAGATCTTTTCAACCGTGTTATAGTGAGCAGATGTGAGAGTCGAGTGGCGAAGTTAGTAGATGTCTAACGCGATTGCAAATTCTCGAAGTCGACCTTTCCTTCTACCGCAATATAATCACCAATGTACCTTGGTACGCTGGAATCTCACCCTCCATGTTTTGGCCCCACGCAAAGTCGATCAATTTCAGTCCGTTAGTGGAGGTTTCGTCGTGGAGACTGAAGTTTCCGAAAGTGTGACCATAGATTCCTTCTTAAGGCATCTTTGCAATGCAGTCGCCAAGCACGATTTTTATATCGAGATTGGGGCTGGGCTCGTAAGTCCATTTTAGGCGCTCACTGAAGAGCTATTTGATCAAGTCAGCCTTCTCTTTCGCTAAGGCATAATCACAAATCAGAGAGATGTTGAAGACTCCCGGTTTGAGTTGTTGTATCTCCACAAATCCATCATTTACATGGTGTAGTAGACTTCGCGAGGTTCTTATGGTGTTCTTACCATGCCTCGTCTATTTCACGTGGAGTTCTACACCTGGAACCATACTCTGTGTGTGAGTACTGGAACTTGGTAAGAAGATGTATGAAACCGATTCCATATTCATAGAGAAATGTGACAGCTCATGGTTTTGGGAAACCCCCGTTTAAAGTTTGCGGTCAAGAGCCTCGCGGGCTCGACACCAGCCACTTTCGATAAGCTTCTCTTCACAATTTCAAAAGAATTATTTGACGCGATATTCTAAGGTGGTATACCTATCGATTAAAATAATAAAACAAAAATCGGGTTTCTTGAAATTTCTAAAGCACTTCTCTCTATTTTAAAGAAGGAGCGGGCGTGAAACCTTCCATATCAACTAAAATTTATTTTGCATATTAACGCTAAATTCCGAATGTATCATTTACTCAATTCGTGTGAGCGAATAAATTATATTTAACTCATTATAAGAAGCATACCCCACAGATCTTACAAGAAATCAGAAAATTAGGAAGGCAATTCGTCTGTGCTCCAGATTGCGGAAATTGTGATGACTAATTATTTCTGAATGCGCAAAATTACACGTTTTTATTATCTTCGAATCTATATCAAAGAAATGCGGAGATCGAATTTGTTTTAAGCTTCGCCACACCCTCCCACCTGTCTCCGTAAGTTATATTAAGCTTTAGCAAATTTAATATTTCAATTGCATTTATATTATAAGTTCATTCATTACTAATCGACTAGTACAATTACTTCGACTACTAATTACTTATTTATGTGTTGCCTTGCCATGCAGTCTGTACAAAAACACGTACCGAAAACTTTTACGAACAAATAGAGTTTATCAGAATTTTCTAATAACGAAAAGCATAGTTCGATTTTCTCTCACTGAATAACTCTGCAATATAAATGAAAATGGTTCATTTATTATCCATAATCCAGCAAACGATTTTATGACGTTCATACGACGTACACGAATCTGAAAATATATATACATACATATATGTATATTATATACGCACGCTATACAGGAATGTGTTGCCCACACTTCATGCATTGCTGAGTGAGATTGTAGCGCATTGCAGCAAAAGCAAAAGCTGGCGAGCAAAGCCGAACAAGTGTCCCCAGCGTGCTATACGGCAAGCAGCAAACTCACTAAAACTGCTCATGTATGTGGGTGTATGTGCTTGTGTGTGTGCGTTTGTTGGTGACTTTAATCGAATAAATTCCAAAGTTTAGTTATATGCCAAATTGTTTGCGGCGTTTTCGGAGAGGGACACTTTACTAAGTAGATATGGCATGGAAATTAAATTAAGGGGTGGGTGTCCGTGGAACAGCAACAAAGTCGGGGCTTAGCCGGCAACTGCTGTTGTCGTAATTGTTTCGAAGTTACAATGGTTTGCAATTTTCGCGCTGTGCCTGGTGCGTTTCTAACAGATTTCATTCCTACATCTAATCTAACTATATGTTATATTTAGAACCCACCTTTGTTACCTCTATTCGGAAAGAGATACTAGATATTTCATTAACTTCCAACTAATTCTCTGACAATACTCGTATTAGCCCACTCGTCCGAAGACCACTCGTTCTAAGATCTATATGTATGTACATAAAATGAATTTTTTTTGTTAAAGCTCGGATTCAGGTCACTTACAAAAAGAGGAGACGCATCGATTGGACCAAGTATAAGAAGGTATTGTTAACGGCGTAGTTTTTCAATAGCGCAACCATCTGATAAAACGAACTTGCCCAGTATGTCGCGCTCATAAAGCTCATCGTTCCATCATCTGCGGTGTTCGCGGTCGCAAAGTCGTAAGGGTCCAAAAATCTTTCTGTGGAACACTCCAAGGACGATCTCATCTGATGCTGACAACGTCCATCCTTTTCAATAAAGCTACTACTAAAGATGGATCTTGTCACGCCTGCACGTCGGCCTTTCGAATCTTCAACTGAGAAATCAGAATGTTACAAAGGAACTCATCGGATAACTTCTACGGCAGTATAGAGGAACACTCTGAAGCTAACCGACTGTGGAAGTCACTAGCAAAGAGTTCACTCTTTCCTAGTTGCATCGAGTAGCCAAACACTGACTGGCTGACATCTAATGATGAGCACACACTTTCCGGAACGTGTCACTAAACCTAGACCACCGAACGCGTTGCTGCGTTCTCACTCGCATGGGAGGACACATAAATTTCAAGAAGTGGATGGGGCTATTCAATATTTTCAACTTTACAAATCTCAAAGCTATCTGCGTGCGGTATACCTGCCCTAGGTATAAACTAAGAAAATATAAGCAAAGAATTACGAACTAATCAAAACGATACAAGACACTGAAGAGGGAAAATATCAAAAATAAATATTTGTTTTCACTTAAATAGCAACAAAAACACAATTTTTCTTAAGAATGGAGTGCAAATCAATATTTTGGTATTTGGTTTTGGGGACTGAGATAATTAATATTCCGACTTTACTATACCCCCACCATTCCCCATGCATTTTTGCACGACCCTAATGTACATAGCGTCCCATTTCTTCGTTAACCGCGTAACTACGTTTGGTTTTTAGAAAATCGGCTTTTTAAGGAACATCCCGAAAACTTATCAGCGAATGTACGGTGACAATTCGAATGTAAAATGAACTTTTTGCATTAATTTTTATCGTATCTACATTCTTATGGCAGAGTTGAAGTAAAAACTAAACGAAAATAAACTCATTTTTTTTTTATTTCTGAAAAACTACTCTATCTTAGATAAGAGGTTAACGCTGAAACAGAACGAAATGTGAAATCTTTCAGATTAAAAAGAAAGCGAGAGAGAGAGAGAAAGGGTGATATCTATCGGTATTATTTTCGAAAGCGCCTTATTTTGCCACACAATATTTCCATAAGTAAATTTTGCATATGTGTTGATAATAAAATATTATCACACACACAAATAAACAAAAGGCATAGGTTATGCCAAGCGCCGAGTCGCATTGAATGAATAGCCTAATTCAGCATATTTGGAAGACTTTCATTAAAGCTTGATTTTAGCAATATTTGTTTGCCGCCTAAGGGGGCGTCTCTACGTCACATTTTGTTTGTTTTGTTTGCCTATTGAGATTTCAAGAGATGTGGCGGTGAAGGAGGAGGGGGGAAATCATTTTAATAGGTCATCAGCAGCAGCAGCAGTTGCATTACTCGTATCAACAGAAATATCAGCAATACAATCATTAGTGGCAATTCTGCTTATTAAGCGAGGCAGAGCATACAGCAAACGAGCTACTTACTTTATATCTATCATCAGCATTACATTATTTTCGGCAACAAAGCAAATGTTGCATGAATGCAGAGGAAATTTTGCTAGCAAAAAAACAAAAACAAACAAAAAGAAATTGCTGCCTATTTTCAAAACTCTCCACACACACACACACAAACAATCTACAATTGACTGCTTGTCGTTTGTTTGGCTTCATTGTGTCGGTCTCTATGTATGTACATAGGTATATGAACGTTTGTGTGTGTGTGTGTATGTGTGAGTACGATTATTTGCTGCAAATTATGTGTTTTTTGCTGACTCAACACAAAATTAAGACGAGAAATGTGTTGGCATTTACGCATTTGCACTTACGCACCAAACATGCCAACCCGTCGCTCTGGAAAGTACAACCCAGTAAGCCAAATACGATAAGCTTCGAAGCAACAGTGAACCGGGACTCCCACTCCGAATGCCGAGTGAGATGGGAGTCCTCTAAAGCGCAGCATGGGAGCTTTTAAGAATCACGCTGTGTGTCTTTGTTATGTTTGGTGATGAGTTTTTTTCAATATCCCTTCGTATACAAAATTGTAATTGGTTTTAGCTTGATTTATCATTTCAAATAAAAGTGTTGATTAATTTCTAATTAGTAATTTTTAGTCAAACAGGGAGTTTCTCATCGCTTAGTTTATTCCCTCAATGTGGTGCAATATTATGAATGACAACGTCGCTTCGCAATATTCATAGAGGCTTAGGTTAGGTTAATGTGGCTGCTACATAGACCCTCTGGGATCCATTGTGATACCACAGTACAAACGAACTCAGAACGGCAATTTGTTGTCTTAATATGCAAAGCCCTGCATGCTGAAAGCGGACAAAGAAGCACGGAGTTGGCTAATCCATACTCCCGAAATGTAGGCCGGAGAGAGGATCCCAGTTACTTAAGCATTACGTCCCGCGAACGCAGGGCGGCAGCTGGATAAAAAGTGCTGAAATGATTCCACCTCTCCATCCTCCAAACAAATTGGACATTGAGCCGCATCGCATGAATTCTCATTGATCCTACCAGCAGCTCCAGAATCAACGCGAGCTGCCGCGGCTTGGACAACCGTAGAAGCTCCCTTGACCTCCTACGGTCTGCTTTTGGCCAACGCGACCTCGCGACACTACACGTTCCAGCAAGTGCCAAGCTTTTGCTAAGCTAAACGCAAGCCCACTCATTCAGAAGTAGTTGACAGGTGGCCAGAGGAACCCCGAAAAGATCATAGGTATTGGAGCGAGTCTCTGCCATTCCTTGTCAAGTTTAGTTTGGAGGCAACTCGGTTTCGACGCTGTTACTTGCTTAAGAAGTGCTTTTGAAGTGTACCCTGTCTGGGTAACTCAGCTTTCACCATTCCCGGGATACCCCTGTGCCTAGGTACCAAGATTAATTTGCTGGAGAAGTCCGCCCAAATACTCTAAAGAGAAGTCCGACAATCCTTAAGCACTTTCGATCGCATTGTTATTGAGTTCGTAGCTCTGATTTCCGCTTGACTATCAGAGTAAATATTCACTTTACTTACAGAGGTCGCACTGGTAAGCAACAATTCGGCCGCTTTTCGTCACGGCGGCCACCTCTGCCTGAAACATGGTACAGTGACCTGGTAGACTAAATTTTTTCCATAGGCAGAGTTTTCGGCAGTATACTTCGCCTCCAACCCTCCCATCAAGTTTCGATCCATCCGTGAAAATGTTCAGCAAAGTTAGCCCGGTGCCATACATCGCACCCTTCCCAATCCTCCCAAGAGGGAATGGCGATACCAAAGTTACACTTTACAATGGTCTGTTGTGACCGCAGTGAAATCGAAACCTTGTTAAATCCTCGAATGCCCACAACCAGAGTAAAATTTGTGTCCAATATCCCGCAGCTTGAGGGCGGCCTGGGCAGACTTGACTTTTTCCTGGAAAGGGACACCGCAAAAGAACTGCAGGTGTATGACAGTTACGAATGCATTTAGAGATAAACAATAGCACATATAAAAAATACTTGTGAGTAACATTAGAACTTTTCACTTTTTTCATATATGTATATTAAGAAGGTTCTTTTCACCGGCAGATATGCTCCGCTGGTACCCTTTTCGTTGCCTGCCTAGTAGGTAGAATCCACCGCACATCGAGCTCTGTTTGTGCGCCTTGCTGTCTCCGCTGGTTGGCTGGGCATAAATAGTAAGTATGGAGTAAGCATTAATGAAATTCATGCAAAGCTACCATTTACTCTTACATTCAAAAATATTCCCACATGCCAGCCAGTAGGCAATTCATCACTTGCGCAAAATGGCTCATAGAATCCTTGCTGACAGTTTGGGGGTTGCCGCCTGCCTGGTGGTAGGTAGGCGTTTTGGGCTGTGCAAACGGAACAGCATACAATAATTGCCTACAAGCTTTTGCGCTTATACGCGTATGATTATTACAACACTATATATGTATATATTCTTACTCTGTTCATAATTAAACAATTGTTTGATGAACTCTTTCCGCTTTTTTGTTATTGTTTTCGTTTTTCCTTGCGGCTGACTGCCTCATAGCATAAGCAATTGCTATATGTATTGTAGTAAAGTTTGTAAAATTCGCAGGCAACCACGAAAGCGTTAACTCTCTTTCCTAGTTTCATTATGGCAGTTATATTGAGCCTTTCACTCAATCATACACACACACACACACACGCACACACTTACGGGAATATGTTTGTGTGCATTCTCATCGGCATTGGAGTCGGGGGCGGGAATCACACTTTGAAAATGCAATTAATGATGAGCTTGCTTTGTGTGCGTGACTGTAGGCCATTTTTGTTGAATGTAGAATGCGTTAACCCAGTAAGCGTGTGTGGGAAAGGATTGAGTAAATGAGTAATATGAGAATGGCGCAAAGCTGAAAACAGGTTGTGGATTTTTGAGGAAACTTTTAATTAAATCAAAGGGATTCTTAAAACACTACACTGCTGAAGAAATAGGCCCGAAGTTAGATGTGATTTTAAATTTTTTACGTAAAAACCGCAGAAATAAATTAAAGTTAAATTTTTGTGTACTCAGGAATTCAATTGATTCATTGTTTTTAACACTTTTTTTAAATGATTAATCATCATAAGGATTATTAACTAAAAAAAAAAATACTATTATTTTCACTGATTATTAACGAGATTTTTACTACTAAGAAAAAAAATTAATTAACTTATTTAAGCGCTTGATTAATATAATTAATCGGTTATATTTGTTTTTTTTTTTTTTTGAATTTCGGAATTACATTATTAATGTAATAATTTGATTATTTTCACTTAATATTGTTTTTTTTTAAATTGCATGATTTTTATAATAATTTGATAATTTTTGATTTTTTTAAATACCGATTTTTACGTTTAATATTTTTATTATTTTTAATGTTTAATTTTTCAATTACATCATTAATATAATTATCTATGACTTTGATTACTTCTGATTGTTTAAATTACACATTATAAATGTAATTTAATATTAATTCTTTGACTATTTTTAATAAAAATTTTGTACAATACCGCAAAAAATTAAATTATTAAAAATATTGAATGATTTAAAAAAAAAAAAAAAATTAAGAATAATGACATAATTGAATAAAAAAAAATTATTATTTCCAATTATTTGATAGAAATAAACAAAAGGTTTATTTGTAATTAAGACATTGAAAAATAATTTCATTATTCTTTATTATTTGATGATTTTTAATAATTTGCTTATTTATATTTTTTTCTTATTTTTCTTTATTTGGTGATTTTCATTTATTTGATTGCAGAAAAAACTGTTTATTTTCAATTATTTCACTCCAAAGAATAATTTTACTATTCGCAGTGATTTAATTCTTTCTAATTATTCGTTTTTTTAAATTATTTGTTAAAAAAATAATTTAATACTTTTAATCATTTAAAAAAAAAAAAAAAAATGATTGTATTATTTTGAATTATTGGATTAAAAAAAAAAAAAAAATTTGATTATATTTAATTATTTGTTAATTGTATGATTATTCTTAATCATTAATTTTAATTATTGACAATTTTTAATGAAATTAATGAGTTATTTGTTTTAAATTAAGATTATTATGATTATTTCTAATTATAATTAGTTATTAAGTGCTGGGTTACGTAAGAAAATTGAAAGAATAACTAAATTTAAAAAGCCCAACAAAGGAATGGTTACTAATAATAATTGAAATTTAACAGCTCTGGTTTATAAAATAGAAGATTGTGAGTGATGTGCGAAACAAATAGTGAAAACATTAAAAAAAAAAATTGGGAAAATCATTTTTATTACTACAACAAAAGGTAGTTGCATCCACCGACATAAAGTGCTGAGAAATTCTAAAGAGTGCCCTAATATTTTTTTAGATTAATTTACAACTCTCAAACTATTTTCATAAAACACTTAATTCAATTTCGCCGGTCTCATCTAAGCTATAGCAGACTTTTTTTTTACACAGAAAACATGAATTTTTTTACTGTACATATTTAGCTGAATTAAAGTTAGATACCTGTTTTTTTTGGACGTGGCTGATAAACTGAATACAAAACTGTGAATTATTGAAACTGAAAAACTGACCAGTTGAGGGGCACTCAGAAAATTTACATTTTTTCTTCTAGCAGTTACCACTAACGGATTCGGATTTCCCAATCAACGACAGCGGCCATTTTCAGTCATCCTTTTAACGACGCTCACTGGTCATTGACGATCGTGATTAAAAAAGCACGTGCATTCGCTATTAGTTATTTAATGCTACACAATTTTATTGCTAGTAATTAATATTTATTGTAAATTATTAAATGCTGGAAATAGTCGGTTTAATTTTATGAATTCGCCGCTACGTGTCCATGCCACCTGAACGCAGCGCACCACACACGCAAACATTTCACGCACAGAAGGCAGACAAACAACAAAAAACATGCACACATTTCGCCATTGTCCTTTGATACTCCCTCAACCTTCCGCAAAGCAAACTGACACGAAAGGCAGGCAGGCAGGCAGGCGTTTGTGTGACCAAACAAAGCGCCCACTTGTGAATAATTAATTTTATATAAGAGTTTATAAAAAATTAGCCAACGCTAGTTCTGTGCGTGTGTGTGTGTGTGTGTGTTTATGTAACTGTAGGTATGTCTCTGTATTTATGCCCGAACGTGGAGTATAGCGTAATGAAAATCCCACGCTTTGAACTGTGGTGAAAAATGCCATGCCAAGCTTCGAGAGGTAAGTATGTGAGTTGATTTTGTGCTGCACCTCGTGCGCTTCATTACAAAATTTATGAGTTTTGTCAAGAGGAGTCCAATCCAGTTTTATATAGCGGTTTTTGCATAATATTTATTATACGCATAAAATGAGGGGCGGTGGTTGGGTGGTGGATTTAAAGTTTAACAGCATCACAATATACATGCGGTGACCATCCGTTCTGTATTATACAGTAGAGTTCTGTGCTTCGCTGTGCATTTTTTTTAAGCAATGAAATTATTCTGTATTTTAAAATGCGCTCTCTATTTGTTCTTTATTATAATATTAGGTGCGAAAATAAATTTCAAATAATTGCTTGCTACTCAACACTGGAAAATACAACCAGCCCAACAAAAAATAAACCGCATTCACATTTCTTCTTCCATAATTCGAAGTTTAAGGTTTCATAACTCCAAAATGCTTAACAGATTTGTGAAAATTTTGATGAAAATTCCTTGGCTAATTTCATTTTAATAAATGTGCACAAAAAATAATATGACTAAAAAATGTGTTGTGACTATTTTTTCTCTTTAGTTTAAAAACAAACGAAAAAAGAATTAAAATTAGTCGGAATTGACAATATGTATTATGATTTCGCAAAATATCTATCAAATATTATCGAACAATTTTTAATCCAAGAATAACGATTATTTTTGTGAAAAAAAATATAAAAACAGCGATTAAATTATGATCTTTTTATAAGAATTATAGCCGCTTCAGTCATCGGGTTTTTTCCGTTATTTGCCATTTTTTCTCCACAGTTTAAGGTCCATTAAAAAAATATATACACAGCTAAGTACTTGTTTTTGTATTTGACGGAAAAAAAATATGGTCACCGTACATAAAAACAAATGAAATGTGCAGAAAGGATGATTATGGTGGGTAGGGCGGGAGGTCGTCATAAAACAACATTATAATACAAAGCAATTAACTAAGCGAATTAGTGGCGCAGCTGTGCAGTTATGCGGTCGGGGTCAATCAAAGCCCACTAAAATGCATCTGGATTAGGGATACTGGAAAACTCGGGAAACGCGAGGATTAGCCAAAGGAGTTGGACAGCTAGTTAGTTAGGCGAGTATGATGTTGGCTTAAGCGGGATAAAATAAAATTTAATAAACACAATTGAAATATTATTTATGAATTCGTTGGAAATTGAAGTACGATTTTACTAGAGAGCTTATGCAATATTTTCATATTTTATATATTGTTGATTGTGCGTGTATTGAGGTATTTAATTTACTAGCGATTATAGAATAACAAATTTCCTAGGATATTGATTTCATTATCCTGTATTTAACTATAAATATTTGCGTTCGTTGATATTTCAGTGAATTTAACATTGGCGTATGGCTGCATTTGGTCACGTGCAAAATTATTAACCGAATATTATAATTGGCAAAGTTTGTTTGAGTGCGTATGTTTGTTACCTTTTCACGCCGAATCAACTGGACGATTTTGCATAAAATTTGCAACCTAAAGAGCTTATGATCACTATTAACATATAGGGTATTTTCAAGGAGATAATTTAAATCACATATTGAAATATGACGACTGGGCAAATTTGGTTTATAATATAAGATTTTTTTTTGACGGGAGTTGCTACCCGATTATAGAGCTAAATTAAATGGAATTTATTAGTGAAACGCAATGTGGGTGCCGAACGAAAGAGGTTTGATAAAGTTTTATTTACAAAATATGTTTACAGTTAAGTAAAATAAATTAATCAGTTCACTGAAATCTTACAATACGGACATGAAATTAAAAGATTTAAGTAAACCAAAAAAATGGCAGAGTAATGCCACCTTTAAAAAAAAAAAAAATTAAATTTTATCACTAAGTAAAATGAATGAAAATGAAAGAGAGTGGTAAAGAAATCTTTATTTCCACAGAAGTAAATGTTTTTGTAAGGTTGCCACCCGTCCCAAAAAAAAAGTCAGCAAAATTCAATTATTAAAAGGAATGAAATATTACATGTGATTTTTAAGCTGTGAAACTTAACCAAGAAACATTGTCAATGAGGGTTGCCACCAGTTTAAAAAGAGATTAACCCGATTCACTTATTAAGTTAACTAAGCCCTGCGGGACCGGGATTGTCATCTGTTCAAAAGTGTAAATTAAATTAATAAGTAAAAGTAAATATTAAAGGGATTTAAGAAAGCTGCATGTCAACAAAACTTTTTGGGTTGTCATATGTTTAAAATTTTAAATTTATCTAAATTTGTAAGATAAATGAAACATTGGCATGAACCGATAAAGGCTTAGGGAGGCTCAGTCTGGAAAACTGTTTGGGGGGTTAGCCAAATTAATTAATAGTGTAAATGAAATCGGAATGTCTCCCGTATGTTAACGTTTAAATTTACAACAAAATTTTTTGTGTAAGAGTTGCCACCTCAACAGAATTCAAGAAACTTTGCCCGTTTAAGTTAAATCAAGTATAACAATATTCAATTGATATGAGAACCAGTTTCAGTATATACTTTTTTGACAAGACATTTTTGAATAGAATTGCTACCTACCAAATAATTTAAAACAAATCAGATTTCCCTCTGTATCATGCGATGAAGTTCCGTTCAATATCTGGAGGCAAGTTCAAACTGTTTATCATGCCTAGATCTCAGCTTTCACTATTCTGCCTAACGCCAGCTTGGATTTCGGACAATAGACAATGATTGAATAATAAACTACAGACAACTCGATAGAGACAATTAAGGGCAAATGACCTGGTTCACGCGGTAGGCAAGATGGAAGGCCGCGAGGCATCTCGCCTGTTGAAACTACTTGATCTAACTTGAAGAGCATGTTACAATTTATTTATCTGATTTAGTTATAGAAAATGAAGAATAGCATTCCTTCGATTTGACTCCTTCAAAATCAGGCGTTCGAAACACTTAACGAGCACTCATCAATATGCATGAAAATCAAACGAGTATGAACGCGGTATCTACAAGTGTGGGTATATATAAAATATTCACGACAAATTGTACTTATATGGTAATCGATGTGTGTGCACAGAAGGAACACGAAAAAAGCGGTAACGAAAATAAAGAGGAGTGAGGGAAAACATGCGAGTAATTAAAACACACAGATATGCTCTCAGCTGTCGGATCATGGAATGGAGCTAAAGCACCTCAGCTCATGGGGGAGTATGCAACGAAGTCTGTTGAATCAAAAGGTAGGTAGGTGTGACGGCTATGGAGGCCATGGTTGCTTGCTGACTGCTAATGGGACAGGACGAACTTTGTTGAGCGGAACAGGACGAAGTGATGTCATTAAAAACATGTAAAATTTTCGTAATGTGATGTAAGAAAATATTAAAAAGGAAAAAAGTACATAGCGACAAAATGAAAAGCAGACAGGGTAGGCAGGTTTGGGGGAGGATGAGTAACACATCCCGACAGAACCGAGACGGGTGGGCCAAAGAAAAAAAGCAAGCGAGCAAGAAGAAAGTGTGAGCGTGTAGCGAAGGAGTGAAGTGCATTTTGTGGGCAAGCGAGAAGGTGGAGAGTGAGCGCCGATGGGTTCAGGAGGGACGAACAACAATGCGAACTGACAAACGAAGTGTTTGAGAGGTGACTGACTGGCAGACTGCCACTACAAGCAAGCGACAGGCAAGGAGACTAAAAGGAAGACAGCGACGAGCAGGCTAGAGGTGACAAAACAACAAACTGTGTGAGAGGGAAAGATAACGAAAAAAGGGAAGAGTGCGAGCTAAGGTGGAAAAATATTTGCGGCTAGCAAAACCTAGGCGAGCTAACGAATCTATTAAAAATGTATTAAACGAGTGATGAGTGGTTATGGAGCCTGAAGATGGAGATCAGACGCATTTTGGTACTGAGATTGTAGCGAAACAAAGATGGAGCAACAGTAGGTTGGAGTGTCGCGACAAAACGTACGTAATATTGACAAGAAGTGTAAGCGACAAGCTGGTAAAATGAAGGTGACATGGCCACTGTAGCGCGACTTAAAATAAGCACCGGTATACAGTGAAGGTGGAAGAGGTAAAAGGCAAAGCAGTGTAGCGGAAGTGACGTTGGGGTAGTCATGACGAGGCAGGCGGTTCCATAGCAGATAGGTATGAAATAAAAGCTGAAAATACCGCACTTCCTTTGCGTCAAAGAGTAGCTCGTCTCGTCTCGTCGGCCATTTGATAAATATGATTGTCTAAGTGGTGAGATAGAAAGCTGAAAAGCGCGAACATAAACGAAAAATGATACATATTGAGGTGGTAGAAGTGAAGTGGCAAGCCGAAGTGGCTAAAAGAAAAAATTGAGGAAGAGCAGTAGAGTAGATCGACAGACACAAGAGGCCCATGCACATTGTGGTTTTTCAACTTTAATTTACATGCCACCAGTTTAATGGGAAGCTGGGCACAGAGTTGTTGAATTTTTTTTTTTTTTTTTTAAGTGAAAAAGTTCTTTTTGCGGGAAGTCTCCTACAGACAAAACGAAAGTTTCACCTACACTGAATTGGCGCTTGAAATGAATAAACAAAGATGCGCAGCAACAGTAAACGAAAGAACTGTAACACAAAAGAAGTCTTACAAAGTGAAACAAACAAAATACATACGACAGCCGTCAGTCGCTAAGGAAACTGGTCCAGCCACATATGTGCGTGGAAATATTTAGGCGGCGCATACAATGCTGCCAATGGCAAAGCAAAGCGTTAGAGAGAAAAACTTATACAAAAAAAAAAGAAGAAGACATGAATGAAAAAAAAACAGCACACAAATTTCCAACTTCTATTTACCGATGAGCTTAGAAAGCAGCCAACCAATCCAGTATGACAATTTAGTCTCACAAAGGAAAATGTGACAGGTGAAAAGGAAACCTACACAAAGGAGCTAACCATTTACATTTACACATAGTATATGCATAGAAATGTTTTGGAGCGAAATGTAATTGAAATGAGGGTGAATAAGAAAAAAAAAATTGAAAGTAATAATGCGGCTAAACCACTGACAACACAAATGTCCCACTGGTGGTGTTACAATTTGATTGCAATGGAAATAAAATGTGGGGAAAGTTGAAGCAAACAAAAAATAAGGTAAAGTAAATAGAGTAGATTGGAAATAAGACTTAATATAAATCAAATAAAACAGCATGAAGAAATAGGAAATAAACATTTTTTTTTTGAAAATTAAAGATGTAAACAACAGAACATATACATAACCTAAAATAAATATAATAAAAATAATACCAATGAGTTTTGACTCTTTTTCGTTTTTTTTTTAATTTCAATTATTTTTTTATAATTCAATTATTATTATTATTTTTTTAAATAAAAATAACGACAGTTCTATAAGCAACACCACATAAGTCATAACTTCAAACTTTTTAGAAAATTAAAAAATTAGAAAAAAAAATACTATCATCACAATTTCTAACTTGTTAAAACGAATCAGTCATTTGGTTTTATTTTTTTTTTTAAATAAAAATAGCGACAATTCTATAACAAAGTCATAGTTTCAAACTTTCTAGAAAATTTACAAAAATTAAAAAAAAATCATCCAAATTTCTGACTCTTTAAACCAAATCAGTCAGTGTTTTAAATTTGAAAAATTTGTAAAGTGAAAATTTGAAAATTTGTAGAAATTTTTCGGGTACGCAGTTTGCACTTTTTCGTTTTTTTTTTTAATTTCAATTATTTTTTTATAATTCAATTATTATTATTTTTTTTTAAATAAAAATAACGACAGTTCTATAAGCAACACCACATAAGTCATAACTTCAAACTTTTTAGAAAATTAAAAAATTAGAAAAAAATACTATCATCACAATTTCTAACTTGTTAAAACGAATCAGTCATTATGTTTTATTTTTTTTTTTTAATAAAAATAGCGACAATTCTATAACAAAGTCATAGTTTCAAACTTTCTAGAAAATTTACAAAAATTAAAAAAAAAATCATCCAAATTTCTGACTCTTTAAACCAAATCAGTCAGTATTTTAAATTTGAAAAGTGAAAATTTGAAAATTTTTAGAAATTTTTTCGGGTACGCAGTTTTGCAGTCAATTTAATTTCAGTACTACCAAGTGAAATTCGTTAAGACTTCTTCTTGAGAGAAGGGCTATTCTCTTACTCTCATAGAGACGCGAGCCGCGTTCCCTAGGGATGATCTTATAAAGAAAACTCGACTGCAACCGAAACATTGAGCATCGATCCAGGAATGAAGCGACTCATTCTTTTCTTGCTCAATGTAACTAGATTGAATTAAATTTGGTCACTGTTTACTCATTAAAACTGGATGCAGTCCAGGAGAAATTGTGAAAGCTTGACTAAACCGCCCTCTACTTCGTTCTGACAATAAGTTGCCCACACGTATCGCGGAAAGGGGATGAATGGAGGTAGCCCGGGAAACTAAACCCAAGGTACACGGCCATTTTTACAGTTGGCTCGAAAAAAATATGGCAAAGTAGGTAGCGGGACTCAGTTCAGTGAACTGGAGCCCACGCCTGACCGACTTCTGTGGCGTCTGACAGCAATACCGGATTCCGGCTTAGCGTCGCAAACTCCAGGTCGTATATCAGTACAAGAGCCACACAAATTTTAATCGAGTCAGCGCGCAAGGATTTCGTTGCTATTAATCTAGGAACATTATGGTGCCTACGCAAAAAATATTAACTGGAATTATAAAATATAATATTTAAGACTTTCACCAAAATATATCCGAAAAATATTAATTTCGAAAATACCTACGAAAATCTCATTGCTAAGATGTTGTTAAAAAATTATTTAATGTTTTATTCTGCAGACCTTTTAAGCCTTAACAGTTAAGTATGAGGTAAGTTTTTTGGAAAAATATTAAAAAAAAAAAAATTCTTTTATTTTTAAAAATCCAATTTTTGGGAGGTATGTTCAAATTGGTACAGCTTGCGTAAATCTTAATATAATTTTTCCAAATATTTTCGAGGTAGTCTTAAAATCCAAATGATAAATATTAAAAGTTCGTTAGAAAAATATTAATAATTTGTTTTTCTTATCATATAGGGAGTGCTGCATCCCACTGTACAAAATGCCAAAATGCAAACATAAACGAATAAAGTAGCTTCAAACCAATCTAAAGAGATTGCCAACTTCTCAAATATTAAGGGAAAATAGCAGTATATTTCCCCTAGCTCATTAACCAGAAAAAAAACGAAAACAAAAATATATATGTAAAAAGAATTTTGGCTAAGTACCTATGCGCTGTCAACGCAAATGCCATCAAACGTCAAGTAATTGCAAAAACCACCAACTCGCTCCCCCCGGCATTGCTAATGACGTTGACGACAACAAATATCAAAAAGCAAACACACACACACACACACACACATAAAACGCCCCAATGAATGACGGTAAAATGTAGTACACCAAAAAATCTATGCGCTAACAGCATTTGGCAATTACAGTTACAAGCGTAAACTTTTTTCTCTCTTTTCTGCCTTCAAACTGCTAACGATGATGTTGTTGTTGTTGTTTTGATTTAACTTTTTTAAATTACCAGTAAACGCTCTTGGTTGTTGACTTTATTGTTTTTGTAAAATCACGTTTGACACGCTGTGCGGTGTCGGGTCGGTATGTCTAGGTCACTAAAACATCTTTTTATTGGCCATTAAAATGATAATTTGAAATTTCTAATTTATTTTTTAAGCTTCATAAACAAAAAACAAAAACCAAAACTGGCAAACATGCTTGGGTTTGCTATTTTTATCATTTTGTCCTATTTCTTTTACCTTTGCGTGGATTGTTGATGGGTGGTGTAGTGGAATGTCAACGCCTAGCTGGGGTTGCGGAGCGCTTTTCTCTTTCCCATTTATTCGGTCAGTGAGCACACAGCGACCCGCACAGAAAAATAGGATAATTAAATTTAAATAAAGGAAATACTAAATTTCAAGATAGTCCTACAGTTTTAGCATTCTGGTAGCGGTTTGAACCCGAACCGAAAAACATATGGGATTCAGGCGATTTGTGTAAATTTCAATACGCAGTTCCTAACCAAAGTATTCCGGTGTTCCTCCATCAAGCAGAAAAGAAAAATGAGACGCAGGTAGGCAAGATAAATGACAACGTAAGGATAGCGGCATCTCACCTGAAACTGTCAGGGCCGAGACCAAACTTGCCTTTAAATAACTGAAAAGTAGTTAATTTCTGATGCCAGTAGTCTTTATGCTAGATCGTTGGGAAAATGGAAATCTGTGGCTACTCCACTGTCTTTGGACCCCTTTCCTTCACGCACCACAAGAGAAGAGAAAAGGGACGGAAGCAACTACGAAAATCTAGCAAGGGTCCACAGTTTGTTACCAAAATGCGAGACCCCCAAGATTAGACTTTCGGAGGTCAATATGTATCCGGTGTGCCTATAGCCAAAGCTAATCCACGAAAGATCCAAGGGACAGAAGGTGACGGTTTGACCTCTTACAGCCGGCCTGTTCCAATGTTTCCACAGATTGAGTCGAGAAGTAACCATCTAATCAATTCTTCTGGCGCAGGGTTGGCCTAACGTCGCGAGACATCGTGTCAGTTCTAGCCGATCGTAACCCACTCCGTAAGATTTGCAGGCCATTCAACCTTCAACAACTGTATCGTTTATGATACTTGTGACTCTCGACTTCCGTAGGAGGTATGTATTATAAGCCATACAACTCTCCACAAACTTATCCTTCAAATAAAATCCAGATTTCCCCTCCACTACCTAGTATTAAATCATCATTTTTTTAAATTTAAAATCTCTCCACAACTGCAGGTACAAATTTACTGAGAGCAAGCAGCGAGCTATCAGATACAACATGAACAACAAATACAACGACAAAAACAACAACAAGCAATGCTGCTATAAAAGAATTTTAGTTTGTAAGTAATTAACATTTGTGAAATTCTGCTGCACTTACAAAAATAACTGTAAATGAAAACAAAACAGCAAAATTGCAAAGATACTTTGCAAACGAAATTGAAGTTGTATTTTTGTTACATTTTTCTATTAAAATTACAGCCACTATAGTTCAATAGCTAAAAAAGTTGTGTATATCACTTTTTGTTATTTTTATCAAATTCTATTTAAAAAAAAATTGTTTAGAAAGTACTGGGAATTAATATAAAAAATGTTGCTTGCAATTTTTTTTGTATTAATTGAAATAAACACAAGGGCCCTGCGGGAAAATTATAAAAGAAAACAGCTTATTTGGCGTTCATAACTTTAGCCCAGAACTCTTGATGTTGAATTCAATATATGTAAATCGAAATGTCGCCCAATAATACTTAATTAAAGTTTGTTGTTTTACTAAAACCCGGTCTATAGCTTGAGAATCTAAACGACATCATATATTTAGAGACCAAATAATCAAATAACTTCATTACAATCATTTCGAAGCTTAGACGCTTTAAGGAATCCGAGTAGCTAGTCCAGGGATAGAGCATGAATATATTCAATTCTCGATATATCCGACCCAAATATGTTCTGTATCAACATAGCAAAAGCAGGGAAGCTGCAGAGAAATTTTCATGGTTATCCTCATCGTACAGGCAAAATGCACACATTGGGTACTCGATGATGTCAATGACAAGCAATCTCGAGATATCGAAGGTCCTAGTGCGTAGTTGCTACTCGAACTTCGTCGCGGTTGGACGGCTTGAGGTTCTTTTAATAAATACCTCCGATTAGAAACCTTTTGTCATTGGCAAACAGCAGCTCCAGTATCATTTTCTGTCGAGCTTCCGAAGAGCACTTGAACCTCTCCGTTACAGTATAATTTCTACCAGAGGAGGCTCTCGATATCAGATTTAATTTGTCTCTGCTATCTGGAGAAGTAAGACTTAAAATACCATTTTGTTGGATATACAGAGATTGGAGGAATCAGGGAACTGTGAATATGCTTCGATTTTCCATAGTCTTATATCACTGTTTATGCTAGAAAATTAGCTCATGCGAATTTATCAACACATCTATCGAACCTCCCCTGAAGCAAAAAACTTCCATTTCATATACCATTTTTTTTCTTCAATTTTAATTCAAATAAACGATTTATTTTCAATGTGCTGATAGCAAAATTACTGTATAGCCAAAGAAAGACGCTCCAAGTACATAATCTGCTCTGACTCGCTATCATCGATTCAGTCAGTTCTAAATGCGAATGAGAACAATCCAACAATATCCGAAATAAGAGACATTCTAATATCAAACCCACACGCAATCAAGCTACTCTGGGTGCCGAGTCATATTGGGATACAGGGCAATACTCTCGCGGACAATGCAGCTAAAATGGCAACTAGATCACCACTGAAAACAATTAATATACTAACCAAAAACGACATTAAAAGGGCAGTATACAACCATCATTGCAAATCTTCAAATCTGTACTGGGAAAGTTACAGCAACAGATACAAAACAATAAATCCCAGCCGATCGGCACCTTTGTTCCCCGTGGAAATATCTAGAAGGCAGGCCGTAATATATACACGACTTCGACTTGGTCACACGCGCCTAACACATAAGCATCTGCTCGAAAAATCGCCAACACCCAACTGTCCCTACTGTAATTCCGACAACCTTACCGTAAGCCATATTTTAAAATATTGCTCAGAACTTGAATCCATTCGCCAAACAATAAGCAATAACGACCTAGAAAACAAACTGAAATCTGTAAATACTACTAACATAAAAAAACTTATCAAATTCTTATGTAAACTAAATATCTATTTTGAAGTGTGATACCATATTTATGTAATTACCTCTAGATAAGTAAGTAGTCAACAAATATCACTAATTTTATTCTCTGCAAGCCGATGGCCTCGTCGCTAGTGCTTAAACCAAATTGTTTAGGTTTAATTCATTATCCTGTACAATAAATAAATAAATAAATAATAAATTTTTACTAAAGGATAAGTGTGTAGATCTCCTCTATACATAAAGTTTTAACAGCCTAGTGAAACCAGTTCCATCATAGAAGTTCAGTGCTATTTTTTCGCACTTTTTGTTATTGCTGGTTGGATATTTTTTTTTTGCACCAGCAAAGCGAATGCTAATGCAAATAAAACATTAGCTAAATGTTAAATAAAAAATGCCACCAACTCATAAAATTTTTTGTGTTTTTTTTGTTTTGTTTGTTGTTAATAATAACCTTTAAATGCTATAATTAATTTGCATGATTTGTTAAGCTGTTATAAAAAGCGAACGTCGAGAAATTAAATGAATAATGGAAAATATAAAATATTATGGTACTTACAAAATTCCTTAATGCCCAAGGTGAATTTCATCAGTTGCATATAATATTTTCAAATGGCGAAACTGCAATGAAACAGAGAGAGAAAATTTTAGTGTTATTATTTTGCCATTTTTGCTTAGGATAGGGTGGAAGATGATGAGGTTTTTCGGAACAAATTTCTATTAACCCTTGTCATAACTTTGTTATGGAACGAATCGGACAAGGGGTGACCCGAAATTCATTCCAAAAAGCAAATATTTTAAATTATGTTGTTAAAAACAGTTGGAGAAAAAATTAAATTTTTTTTTTGGTTTTTAAGAACTGCATATCTTTTGAAGTATTTAAAATTAAACAAGTTATTATAAAGTAGACGAATTAATTAAGCGCGTCACAAAGCGTTAACTTTTTCTTTTTATTAAGGAAAACTTGTAAGGCTGCTGTCCTGCTGCCTGAGGAAAATGTGGTGGGCGAAAGCAACGCGAATAGAATACTAAAAAAAAGAATTTTCTTCGCTCTACGCATTGAGTGGCGCAGAAAGTTGAATACAGTTACATATTTTAAGGACAATTTACTGTTGTTGTCCCACAGACATACAAATTTCGGTTTTAAAAGCAGGTGGGCAGCAGAGAGTAGCCAAACATTTTATATTACTGCGACAATTATCATGCACAGCTAAAGGAGGGCCCAGACAGGTGAAAGCAAGGGGTAAAACAGACGCTGAACTTTTAATGTTTCATAGACAAGACAAAAAAAAAATGAAAAAAGAAAGTAAGCATCAAACAATAGGAAACTTTTATACTCGTGACACGCAAAGTGCCAGGCGTGCGGGGGGCAGGCAGCTAGGCGTCAAAACGAGGCGGAAAAGGAGGAGTTGGAGGAGCCGTGCTAAAGATGCCGCGGTCGGTTGACTGTCTTAGTTAAATTAACGATGCGTTACTGTCACAGAAGCAAAAGGCACAAAATGTGTGTGTGTGTGTGTGCGAAAAGGAGGGCGCTTAAATTGTGCAGAGTAATAAAGTATGAGAGGCGAAAACGTGAAAGAATTTATGTAGCGCGAAAAACTAAACGGTACAGTAAAACAATAGAGAAGAAATTGAGCTGAAGAAGGAAAAAATTGCGTAATGTACATTAGGGTACAACACTCCTCATGGTATTTTTTTTAGCGGAGTTATAAAATTTATTATATTCAAAGCCTACCGCTAAAATATTTCAGAAAAATATCAAGATTTACGCAAGCTGACTTAAAAATACCTAAAAAAAATATAGATTTTTTTATAAATAAAAATAGTTATTAAAAATATTTAAAAAAATCTTCTACTGCAGCAGAATTATTGTAATGAGATAGTTGATGTTGTTTTAGATTTTTTTTTTTTTGGAAGATTGGTTTATGAAAAACTTTAATAATTCAGCCAAAATTTGAAAGATTTACTCACCCTTTTATTTCAATCTCCAAATAAACCCAATCGCATACCAATTTCCTTCCCATAAATCTAATTACTGTATTCCGTTGAAAAAAATGAAAAAAGTGTAAGTCACATTGGGGTACAACACTCGCCAAATAAATAAAAAAATCGGAATTTTTTACGGAGTTATAAAATTTATTACATTCAAAGCCTACCGCTAAAATATTTCTGAAAAATATCAAGATTTACGGAGAGCTGGACCGACTTAAAAATACCTGCAAAAATTAATTTTTTTATAGATAAAAACAGTTATTTAAAATATTAAAAAGTCACCTAATTCAACGGAATTATAATCGTGAGGTATTTGATGTTGTTTTTAATTTTTTTTTAAAGATTGGTTTAAGAAAAACTTGAATAATTCATCCAAAACTTGACCGATTTAGACTCAACTAATTTTAGTTTTTTTCATTCGCATACAAATTTTCTAATTATTATATTCTGCTAAATTTTAAATATTTTAATGCAGACCTTTTACGCTTAAACTGTTCTATAATCTGAATTGATTTTTGTTTAATTAAAAAAAGAAAATTTTTTTATTTCTTAAAAAAAAACTCCATTTTTGGAAGCATTTTCAAATCGGTTCAGCTCACGCAAATCTAAAATTTTTTCCGAAATATTTTGGGGAATTCTTGAAACATAATAAATTTTATAATTCCGTGGAGAAACCCGCAACTTTTTTTTTTTGGTGAGACACCCTAATGTACATAAATGGTGAAATATTTCGAATTAGTTTAAAAAAAAGACAAAAAATAATTCTTTGACCAAAGCATGAATCAATATTTTTAATGCAGAGGAAAATAATTTTCTACTGAGCAAAAATGATCAAAGCATAGAACAAGATATAAAAAAAAATGTCACGAGACGTACAAATATGGATTGCGAAAAGAGGCAAATTAAAGAACCGAAAACAAAATACAAAGAATAAAAATTTTAATTAAGGAGCAAGGTCAACAAATAGAAAGTTTCTGCAAAAAAAAATCTAGTTAAATATAAGAAAGAAAAAAATTAATAAGGCAAAGGAACCGAGCTCAGTGAAGCGAATTCTTTTGAGGAGGGTTCTTATTTATTTAAATACTACGTGCACACTCCGCTCGCTCTGGGCGTCCAAGAAATTTACGGTTGTATTTACTTTAAAACGACGATAAAGGGGCGATAAAGCGCAAATGTCCTGAAAACGCATACTATAGTTCATTATCTTCGGTTTCCTGTCCTCAAAATGGTGTTAATGGCCTACTTTGGGTAGCACTATTTGATTATGGCAAACGAAAGCTTTCAAGCTACAATTTGTGTGAAACAGTTTCAGAATTTGTTTTTCGTGTATATTGATTCGGTGAGCCAAGAGCGAATGTGCTGCTTTCTAAAATTTTCTAAAAATTCTATTATATTAAAACAAAGTGTGTACAGTGAACTGTGTTTTGATAAAATAATAAAGACTTATGGCATATAAATCAGAATTCCACACTGTGTACACAATTTACAAAAAAAAAAAAAAAAAAAAAAAAAAAAAAATTGGGCAAAACTTATATTTTTTGTACTTAGAAATCTTAGAAAATTCTTTTGGATATGTAGTATTCAACATATGTATATATGTATACATAAATGTGCCAGTGGCTAGAAATTTCGTTTGATTTTTGAATTGTTTTTTTTGATTTTTTTTTGAAAACTTCTCTTTTAACAAATCCAGTTTATGTGACAGCACAACCAAAAAACCAAAAACTAGTCTGAATTTATATAAAATCCATCCGTTATATGAAAAAATACGTTCCAAAGAAATTTCAAAAACAAAAATTTTTTTAAACAAACGAAATTTGTAGCCACTCCAGACGTGCTATAATTGAATTGCCAATAAATGTGTTTACGCAAAAGTTTTCCAAAAATTCTAATCAAAAAGTTTAAAATTTTTAATGGAAATATTTTGAAATTTTATAAATTTTGTACTAAGTTTAAAATCTTGATCTACATATAGCTTTGTGTTCACGTAAATAGAAGGTTGCCGAATGGACGGGGGCAAACCCATCAGTAAAACACAAGCAAGAAAAAACCAAAAAAAAAAACAATAATCAACGCGAATTTAAGGCTCATCAGAATTGCACTATCCAATATATGTACATATATAAAAAGCAAGTGTCCTGTTTCTCCCCACATAGCGCTCAAACTCCTAGTTACACTGACTTCAGCCTGAAACTATGCATAAAAAATGATAACAGTTTTGATATCTGTGTAATACGTTCTTTACGTGGATAAAAAGTGGTTGGATCCCAGCGACGGGGTTGTATATAAACTATTACCATATTAAAACTGAATGGGGTATAAACATCATACTTGAAACTTATTTAAAAACTCAGATAAAAAAGAAAAATTTTGTGAGAACTAGATTGAAATAAGTTTTTATTAAAAGTAATAATTAAAATAAATTAACACGAGATTCTAATGAAAACCAAAGTTCTCTTCTTTTTTGAGGTTTTCATCTTAGTTTTACAGGCTGTTTACTAGATAGACATAGAACCGTTTTCGTATTAGTTTTATAGATTATCTTCTTGATTTTATTTAAAAGACATATCCATTCTTAATAAGAAAAGCTTCTTTTCTGGAAAAAATCATAGGGAATCCCGCAAAATTTTGTTCTGATTTATAGGGCTTTTGAGGTGGTATTTTCGCCCTGTGTAGATCTTAACCGAAAATGTTAAAAAAACAAATTAAACTAAAAAATAAATAAATGCATACTGCTCGAACGCAAAGGAAGGGTACTCGAATTTAGATTAATGTATGATTTTTCTTTATACCAAATAAAATGATAAAAATGCTATTTAAAAGAAGAGAAAAAATTCTTATTATATAGGATAATAAAATAATAATGACACTACGAAAATATTAAGTGTGAGAAAGTCAGAAAATCTGCATATCAGGAACATAATATGTAACTGGAAAAAAATTCTTATCATTTAAAAAATGCTACAAAAACCAACATATGTACCGACATACTTACATACTTAATACAGATACAAATTTAAGATGTAAAAGTAGAAGTGCAGACGTAGCAGAAAAATGTGAAAAATTAAATTATGCAAAGCAGCTGTTTGCTGCACACAGAATCTCTAACAGCTAAATACAGCGCAATGCCAAAGCGCAATAAAAATGTAAATAAAAATTTATGGCTTAAAGGCGAATACTTCGCGTAAGTTGAGTTATACTTTTTTAACGTCATTTGTCTGGTATACATACATATACAAAACATACAAAAAATGGATATTAAAAAAAATTACTCAAGTTTTTTTCCTCCCGTTTTGTTAGAAACGCGTGTAGTTTGCTTAAGGCTTTTTTTTATAGTCTCAAAAAAATGCAAATGTAATATGACGCTTGTGCAAATATGTGTGAATCAATATATATATGTATGTGTGTGTGTATGTATGTTTGTGCATAGAAACATTGCGAAATTTGCAAGCTTAAATGCAACGCATACAGTAAACATTTACATACATACATAAAAACACACACACATACATACATACACATGTTATGTACAAATGCAGCTTATTAGAGATTCTTGGCAAGATTTGCAATTCAATACCTCAGCCGCCGATTTTGGACTTAACTTAACGCTGGTGTTGGTTGGTTGCTGCTCAAAACGCAACGTCTCACAACCGGCCGCACCCTTCTCGCCCTTCCACAACCACACACACACACACCCGCACTCGATTCTGCTCTGTTTGGCTACGTCTCCGCTTACCTAAAGTAGACACTTTCATGTTTGTTTCAGTGTTGCCATTTTCGTGCTTTTGGGACAAAATTTGACCGTTTTTTTGGACAGAAAAAAAATATAATAAAAAAAATAAAACCAGTAATTAAGGTCATGTTTGCGTCATAATATACAAATAAAATTTTTTCTATTGAATTTTTTTTAGTTTACATTTATGCTATAGAATTTGAACTCTTGGCTAACGACGTGCAGTTTTCTTTTTGTTTGTGGCCTAACCCTAACTCAAATTTTTTTTAGAACATTTTTTTAGAGTAATTTTGTCGTGAAAAGTCCTTGCGAATTGAACGTGAATGGTACTTTTGAAGCACGTGGGCCAAAATAACCCCTGAACCCTCTTAGGGTTAAGCTGTTCAATAAAATTACTAAGTTGTTGAAGAATTAAAATCTGCTTCTGTTGAAAATTTTTTAAAGCATATTTTATCTATAGCATTTTGAGCTCTGAACTTTTTTCGTTAAGACTTTCAACAGAATTATTCTTCGTACAAAAAGATGAAAAAAAATTAGAAAGTCAAATATCATCCCCCTTTATAGTGACTCAAACAACTGACCACAAGCGATTTTTTTGCAGTATATAAAATGATTTTCATGGTGAACGTAGTTCGTAAGTTTTTTCTTCTTCTTCTTCTTTCTAAAATTATAAAATTATATATAATAAAAAAATAATATAAATTCAAATTTCAAAATTTAAAAAATTTTAACTCCCTGATTTAAATTTTTTTTTATAAAACTTCTGGGTTTGCAGTTTGCAAGCTTATTAAATTTTATTAAATAATAGGAAGTCTCAAGAGGTTCAAACTTCAAATTTTTTAACAATGTTTTTTTTTTTTTTTTAATTTTGGTCTTGGCAACTTTTTCACTTAGCGCATGCAGAAATTGTGCAAGACTGTCGGCACAAAAAAATATTAAAAATTAAAGGGAATTTACATAAAATCTATTCTATTCTATATTGGAAAAATGTGCCAAAAACGAAATTCTCAAAAAATTGCCAAAAATCAGCCGAAATTTTACGACTTGCCCTATATTATGCTAAAATTGAATGCGGTGCAAAACTGCATACCCAAAAGTTTTTCAAAAATTCTTTTTTATATTGTGTAACTTTTTTAAATTTTGTACAAAGTTACAACTTCTGATCTTTTTATGTTTTTTTTTGTTTTTTTTTAAATTACAAAGAAATTGGATTTTTTTTTCAAAATTTTGACGTTGCTGTAGTGTAGAATTTTTATAAATGTGGGGCAAAGTTTGCAATTTTGATTTACATGCGTTTTGTAACAGAACAAACCATATTAAAAAAATAAAAAAAAAAATTACGAAAACAATGTACCATAAAAAAATATTTTCATGTGATGAGTGGTTTGAGTCGCTGTATCTTTGTTTTTGTTTTTTTTTTAAATTTTGCGCTTTACTACAGTGTTATAAAACTTAGCCTTAGGTCTCATATATTCAATTTGTTTTTTTTTTGGTGGCAACACTGCTTGCCATGCTAGCGAGGCTGCCGCACGAAATTTACACCGCTGCAACTCTGCGTTAAGCGCCAAACAGCAGCTCCTTTGCCGCCATTGCAGTGTTGCATTGAAATCGCTTCACAGTTCTTCATTTGCCGTTGTCTGTTGTTTTTTTTTTCGTTCGTATGCCTCGTTTCAGTCTAATTCAATCTCGGTCATGTGCTTTGTTTCTTCTTGTTGTTGATATTTTTTTTTGCTTCCCGCATCTAACACCAGTTTGCTTTGTAAGTTACTCATGTTTTTGGTTTTTTTTTCATTTTTTGGGTTGTTTCTCTTTGTACAACGTCTCTTTTTACCATATTTATTTATATGTTCATTCTGTTTAACATTTTCCTTCAACTTTTTATTTGCTTTGGTTTTGCATTTTTGTGCGGATATTATTTTCAATGCACAAACAAACTGCAATGGCTCAAATAACTTGCTAATGTGATTTTGCTGCGATATGAGTTGTTGTTGTTGTTTTTGTTGTGGTTACTGTGCTTATGTGTGTGGGTGTGTGTGTGTAAGTGGAGAGGATTCCTGGCTCAAAAAGATGGCTGGCTAATTATGGATTTTTAATATTTCAAGCCTTTGGAAGTGATTTTGGTAGCCAACTGCTATATGATTTGGAGAAAAAACAGAAATTATAGCATCGACTCCCACTATAGGTCAAGGGCCTTCCTGTGGTACAGGGTCAAGCCCCTATAACCGAAGCCGCTTTGGAGAATGCAGGGGGGTATCAAAAGACAACCTAAGATTATTTAATTCGAATTCGATTTGGGAACAACTCAGTTTGCTTTTTGTAAAAATATGGTCCTTTCTATAACAAAAATGACATATCGTTAACTCAATCTTCGACGCTAGATGATAGATATAACCGGAAAACTCTTGGGGCGCACATGAATGGGGTAATCAGTTTTTCACGTTTTCTGAAAAATCAGTGCCTTTGAGTTAGGTTTCTTTAGATCTAGCGATATGTAAGCCCAAAAATTATGATAAACTCTGAAATTTGACGAAATCTAGAAAAGTTTCGAGTAGGCAAAAAAATTTTTTTACTGTTGAAATTTTTTTGAAGCATATTTTTCAATAGTATTTTGAACTCTTGGCTTGAGACGTACAGTTTTCTTTTGTTTGATGGCCCTTAGTCAAATTTTGTTGGCAACATTTTTGTAGAATAATTTGGTACAGTAAATATCGTCTAAATAGGACTTTCAGAGCATTTTTACAAAACGTGCGTCAAAATTAACCCTTAATATGAACTTTTTTCGTTTAAGCTTTCAACAAAATTATTCGTCGCACAAAAAATGAAAACAAAAACTTAGTAAGCCAAATATCGAAAAATTACGTGATAGAACAGAAGTGAGAATATAGTAAACTTTCAAATTTAACGAAATTAAGAAAATTTTCGAATTTTGAGATTTGACATATGTACATACATACATATGTATATAATATAGAAAAATTTCAAAAGTTGTTATCAGTTTCTCAGAAAAATTTTCAGTAGACGATTCTTCTTTTCTTTTGTTTTTAATTTAGAAGAATAAAGTGCCAATGTGAAGCTGTTAAAAATTGATAAAAAAAACCAATTGCCTACGAAAACAAAATTCTTGAGAATATTTTTTTTTTGTATGGGAATTTTGTGCAAAAAAAAAAAAATTACGAAATTTAGAAAAATTTCAAGTTTTGAAATTCGACGTAATTTAGAAAACTTTCAAAATTTGTTATCCATTTTTCTGAAAAAATTTGAGTATACAATTCTTTTGTGTTTTTTTTTTGTTTCTTTTTAATTGTAGAAGAATAAAGCTAATTTTTTTTTTTGAAAATGGTTTCTTTATGGCAAGCTTGTTTTCAGTTTTTCTAAATTTAGTATGAAGTTTCAAATTTTGATTCATATAATTTTTGTCATGGAAAGAATTTAAAAAAAAAAAACCAATAATCATAAATATTAAACAAACAAAAGAAACATAGTAAAAACAGGTTGAGATATCCCACTGCTATTATTTTCACCGTAGCTGTGTGTCTTTTCGGTAGCGATAATCAGGCTATGAGAACTCCGCGCCTTTGCAAAAAAACAATTCGAGCATTGTAGGACATTACTAGATAGAACAGGTTCCACTTCACCATCATCAAATCGGATCCAACGAAGAACATAAATGCCCGAAATGGTTTCGGAAACAAAAAAACAAAAAACGACCTGTCAACTGCTTGAAAAAAGAATTTCCTGAGAAGATATTAAAAACATCAATGTATTTCCTATGTAATTAAAGACGAGTAAAAAAAAAAATGATTTCTTTCAGTTACGCAAAGCAAGCAAGCATATTGTCAAATTCTTGATTTAACTACACTCTTCACCAAAAACAAAAAAGAACAAAAAAAAAAAACAGAGTAATAATAATAAACGCCACATAATCTAAGCTTCTGATAAACTGTCCTTTCATACATTTTACGGCCTTCGCCTTTCTCTCCTTTGTTTTTACTGCCTTACAGGCAAGGCAACAAAATCTATAAACCATTTTATGACACACAAAAAAGGTGAACTGTACACTCAACATAATAGCAAATAGCAAATTTGGTAATACCTTTGGCAAAGTGCTAAGGAGGTTGTAAAGTGAAGTGCAGCATAGCAGAGCTAGAAATAAATCTCTCCATGGTAGAAGCGCCGGCTGCAAAAGGTAATCGACGGCTGCGTTATTTTTGTTAGAACGGCAAATGGCAAACGGCAGCTGAGTATAGTGTAACTCCTTAGAGTTTGTTGCGAAGACAACAAACAACATATTGCAAAGGCAACATATTGCTAAGTTGTCAAATTTTTATTGGAATTGTTGCATTTTGCGACCATTTCCTCTTCCACTCACACTGCGATTGGAGTGTTAAAAAACAATGTTGCTCCGTTGTTTGTTGTTTATTACAAAGTTAACATTGTCGTCTCGATATGGGCAACTCAGCAATTGAGCAACATCGACATGAATATGGTGTGGAGCTACTAAAAAATGGAGTAGCTTAGGGAGGCTATTATTCGAAAGTATGAGGAAGGTAAGTGAGTGGCTGGCTAGTCGTAAATGCAATTGTTGTATGGCAGTCAGTAAAAGTCAAAAGCAATTGGTAAATGTAAAAAAAAAAAACGAAATATAATTGCAAAATAGTTTTTAAATATAGACACCGAAAATACGACGGGCGGAGGGCGTGTATATGAAGGACTGAGAAAAGATGAGTGTACGTACATTGGGGCGTCTCAAAAATGTTTGGTCTATTTTATATACATGTAGCATTGTCGGATTTAAAAACAGTGGCACAGTTAATATAAAGTTGACTCTAAAGTTATTAGCAGTTTGTTGACATACTTTTCAATGGGATATCTGTCAAAAATCGATACATGTATGTCAAAAACTGTAGGTTCATAGATTAGATTTGAACAAATTTGATCCTTGATTATGAACTGGCTGGAAATCTCGATAACGAACTGCTTACCTAACGGATTTATTTTTCGTAAAAGAATTTCTCATAACACCTGCACCGCCGCCTTCCCAATATCATCCAAATTGCACCATAAATACGGGTTTTGTGAAAAACTAGACCCTAGCGCCACCTAGGAAACAATTTTTTGTTCTCATCACACCTGGAGTTTTTTATTTAAAATTTTTATTATAGAAATCATATAAAGGAGTGCAGTCATAAAATAATGAAATTTTTGTTGGTATTTAAAAAAAAAATATTCAATCATAATTGCAAAAATAAAAAATCAAAAAATTTGTATTTTAAATTTTCATAGAATTTTAATTATAAAAATCATATAAGGGTGTACAACCACAAAATAATAAGAGTTTCGATGATACTTAAAGAATATTCACGCATGATAGAAAAATTAGAAATCGCAAAATTTTTATTTCTATTTTAAAACATCCATACAACAGTGTAGAGTCGCTAAATACCTACGGCCCACAAAATACTGAGCTGTTTGATTATTTAAAAAAAAAAAAAAAAAAAACATTCAAAGGCGAAATTAGTACCACAGAATTTTTATTAATTTTTTTTTTTTTTTTGGAAAAATTATACAACGGTGATTTGAATAATGAATGAAACAAACATTTCAAGCATGATGTAAAACATAAAAATAAGAAGAAAAATTATTGCATTTTAAATTTGTGTATAATTTTTATTAAAAAAATCATATAACGATGTACGGTCGGTAAAATAATGAAATTTTCGATGATACTGAAAAGTCATTCAAGCATGATTGAAAAAACAAAATTCACAAAATTTGCAATTAAAATTTTTATTATAAAAATAATATTGAAAATTTTTGAATATAATTTTGATGAAATATTAAATAACAATTCCGCGGCAGATTTTTGTTTCCAAGGTGCAAGTAAAAAAAAACAAAACAAAACGTTAATAGAACCAACCTTGTACCATGACTTTCATCGAATTTTATCGGCTGCAGTCTAATAAAAATCTTGCGGCTGAAGTGGTGGTTGGTAAACGGTTAATAGGTTTAAATAGATTTTCCACATGACACACTCCTACCTTGTATTTTAACCTACACATCACATTTTTTTTCTTATTTGAATTCAAATTCAAAAAATTTCCAGCAAAATGTTAATGGGAGGAAACGAAAATCGATTAATCCATCCTCTCAGGTGTGTCATTACACGTTCCCCCAAAAATAATTTGAAATCTTAAGATATACCAAATTTTATGTTTTGGATGTACAAGTTTTTTTTCTTTGGTTTCTCATATGGCACACCCTAATGTGCTTTCTGTACGCGAGCATGCAAGCAAGTATGCAATCAAGTACCAAAGTACTGCCTGCACACCAGCTTGGAAGTGAGTAAAAATGCTGCCTTTGGGCGGCCATAAAAAATCGCTAAGAGATTGTAGCGAAATGAGAAGGACAGTACTTAAAACTTTTAATGATACCAGCCAATACAAAACAGAAAATCTATATAAAAAAAAAAATAAAAAAAAAACTCACAACAATACGTCTAGCAAGCGATTACAGTCAGTCAGTTAGTTAGGATGACAGTCGTCTGGCAGTTGGCAACCGCCAGCCACGCGAAAAGCGCTCACTCATTCACCTCGCGCTGCAATTCGCAAAACATTCCGGCTCACTCTAGCGCGCTTCCCACTCTCCGCCTGGCTATTCTTTGTAAAGCTTTTTTTTTTTTTTTTTTTTTTTTTTTTGAAAACGACAGTCCGTGAATGTCACCTGCGCAAAGACTTTTCCAAAGACAATACTGCCTCTTAGCAAAACCTCCACTCCATCCCCCTATATTCTAGCACGTAGAGACTTAATATTTTTCAGTATGTTTGCAGGCGTTTATGTTTGTATGTTTAGACTTTTGAAAGGTTTTAATTCGTGTTACATGCTCAGGGCTTAAACTACATACATACATACATACAACATATGTTGTATGTCTGTATGCGTTAGCCAATGGTATTTGGGGTAAGGGCCTGCAAATTCAGTACGAAAAATGTCATAATGAAACTCAGTTCAACAAACAAAAAAAGTAGTGAAAAATGGTGGTAGAAATTAGTAGTGACATTAATAAAAATTGTAGTAGAAATAAGTAAAAATAGTTTTAAAAGTTAGTAGTACTTAATAAGAAAGACAAGTGGTAGAAATTAGTAAAATAGTGGTAGAAGCTAGTAAAAATACTGGTAGAAACTAGTAAATAAAGCGGAAGAAATCGTAAAGCGATTCTGACTTGACTTTCGTTTTACTTCAACAATTCTTGAAAAATTTACCGAACAAGCAAGTGAAGCTTTCAGAGCTACAGAAAATTTTGTGTAATGCGATTAATAAAATGATGGAGTAATCAATTCAGGTACCCTCTGATTTCGAGAGCTCCAGATACAATACACAAACCTACGCTGGGTATAAATCTATTTGGCTCTTTATCGAAAATATGGTTTCTTTGTTGCCTATTGATTTTTTGTAGTCTTTTTCTACTACCCTGATTTTTTTTTTTTAACGCCAATTCTTTTTTGCCGCCTTACCTCACCATTTTTGTTTGCTTTCTTTTTATAAGCTGACTGCCTCTGCCGCCTTTTGTTGCCACATTGCCAGCCATCGTTGCTGATCAATGAATTGTGTATTTTACATATTCTTATTGTCGTTGTTGTTGTTGTTGTTGCTATTGCGTTTGCTATTTACTTATTCATAGCGACTGTTATTGTTTTAAATCGCGTCGTATTGTTTTGTACGCTTCTTAGTGTTGCCATTTTTTGTTTGTTTTTTTTTTTTGCATTCAAGTGTGAAATGAGAACAGCGACCGAACGGAGGACACTGCTCTGCTATTGCTTTTGTTCAGCATTTGTGCAACAAACACGAATTGTGAAGATGAAGTGCAAGCAAAGGCTGGCTAAAGAAAAAATCATTACTGCGTCAAGCAACCAAACAAAAAGTGGAGAAAGAGTAACGTAACGAAGCGTGGCGTTTGGTTTTCTTTGAAAATGTTGCAATAGCAAAAGAAAAAAAATTAAAAAAAAAAAAAACTGCAGCAGCAAGAAGTCATTGCTCTCGTTGGCCGCGATTGTATGGCGTTGCGTTGCTATTGCAGTGAATCTTCTACCATATCGAGTCGACGTCTTTGTTTTTCCAGCAAAATAAGAGAAACTACTGCCAACAACAACAAACACCTAGCTATCTATTTCGAATTTTTTTTTTTCGTTTCGTCTCTGTTGCGGTTTTTGGCACAGAAATTAAAAATCTTTTTCCGCTTGTCGCCACTAAGCTGAAGTTTTTATGTCTAAAACAAAAAAAAAAAAGTTTGGTGAGTCTGGCTGTCTGCCATTACCGGCATGTATTGCAAGAAACTCAAAAGCGTTGTTTTAAGTTTTGGTGGAGCAAAAACTAACGGTTGCAAATTGAAATATTTAAGTTTTTTCCCACTTCATGGCAAAGTTGTTGAAGAAGTAATTTTTTCAATGTGAATTCGTACAGTCATTTTAGCAATGGGATTTTGTCTCTTAGATAAATATATGTATTGGTTTTTTTTTTGATATCCCTAGGTCAATTAGATTATAGCTTTCATTTGTATATGCACTGAGAAAGGCCACATCCCTGTAATCGGCTATAATGTGAGGCGAAATTGAGTAGATTGGAAAACTCGTTGTTCGCTAGAACTACCACACTGGCGAAAAAGCGTGACTGTAAATATTGGACTGTAGCCTTAGATGCAAGACATGGGATGGTAATGGTGATGGTGTATCGATTCTTCATCTATGTAATTTGATTTCGAAAATCGTCTATAATTCCTTTGAGCCATCACTATGTTTGGTCCTTAACCTAGGCTGTTCGATCGTTAATCGTTGGCGAGCTCCATTTTCGAGCACCTTTAACATTCAGAAAACGCGTTATCTCGAGATATGAATTCACAAATGGTCGAAAATCAACAAATAGGATTCAGTTGATAACTATTTTTCAGAGAACTTTGGATATTTTTCGACTCATATTCGAGCAATTCGTTCGTTCTTTCTCTTCTTGTTTTTTATTTAACCCTTTTTGGATTCATCCTATATACTATTATATAAAATGGATCGTACGGAAAATGTTTGTAAGGCTTTGTCTCTTACAGTCTTGAACCGATATATATGTACATATTGCTCATTCCTTTTTTATTTATTTTTTTTTCGAAAATCTACTTATGATGCCGTTTAAAAATTGTTGAAATATTTTTATGCACACCTTTTAAGCAGATGTTTTGAATAAAAAATAAATAAAATAAGATAAAATAAAAATTATAATTTTATCTATAAAAAACCTAAAATTTAAAATTTTTAAAAATATTTTTAAACATAGCTATTAAGTGAGTGGTTTGCAAACACGTTAAAAAAAACATATTTTTATTTATAAAAAACGTTTTTTTGGTAGGTGTTTCCAAATCGATCCAGCTTATGCATGTAAATCTTAATATTTTTCCAAAATATATTAGCGTTGGAAAAGTCAGAATTTTATTTTGGTGAGGCGCCCAATTTATGTACAGTGGCATACAGCTTAAATCGAGCAGTGTTAATATTTTTTTTTAATATTGACACAATTTTTTGTGCTAATTTTTGTTTAATACCATAAAACATAGAAATCAAAATATTTTTCTGCGCAAAAATGTTACGATAATTTAACATACTTGAAAAAATTGCATTCAAATTGTAAATTTCTCTCTTAAAATTTTTCGAGTATGCAGTTTTGTTTAGCCCAGTAAATTTTAGTGACAAAAAAAAAACAAGTTTCATGGGCCTAAATTTTTATTGATTTTTTATATATATTTTTTTTAAATATATATTTTGTGTTATATTATATTAAAAAAAAAACAAAAAAAAAAATTGTGTACGATAAAAGTGGCATTTTCTGAGTTTTCAAAATAACATCCCCAACAAGATCATAATTTGGCGCACACACAACTTCGTTAGCAGGGTGGAAACGTTTCTTAATGAAATCAGTATCCATTTCCGCGCTTGAGCTATTTGAGAACTACTCTAATAAAAAAAATAGAAATATATATGTCACGAAATCAAACTTGATATTTTCGGCAACTCAAACTCTGATGTCACCTCTATGTCAACCATTTTTAGGGAGGGCGCTCTTAGTTTAAAATTGGAGCCCTCGAAGCTCATTCGAAACGTCAGCTAAGCAGAGGGAGTGATAATATCTTTTATGTGATGAGAAAAATCTTGCTTGATGCCGAAATTTAATATTCTCTGCAGTGGACAGCGTTTTCCGTGTCCGAAGTTTCCATTTGAGTAGCCCCAGAAGGAATTTAGGACCCATAGTTCGCAAATGGATTACCCACCTGCTCCTATAAGACTTCACCAACCAGCGATATAGAAAAATCTACACCAGCGCCATCTGCGTGCGTAGTAATTCTCCGATTATCTTATTGCTGCACAACCGAAGATTTCCACACAATGGATCACAATAATGAGGATTTCATGTGAAATTAATATGACAATATATTCAAAGCTTTACTTATGCCAAGCGCCATTTAGCGTCAGTAAAATAAATTATTTGCTGTAATCTTATCTTTTACATCAGCTGGAGAATAACAAACAATGTTTGTGATACATAATTATTGAAATTGTCAAAAAGCATTAAAATTATACATAGCATATGTATCTGCAACATATACATTTTCAATATCATACGATGAGTACGTGTCTGCGTTCTAAGCAAAGTGGAAATATTGAATAAAACTGAGGAGAGCAGAGCAGAGTAGAGTTATGCACCAGTCAATTTGCAGATAAACCAACCGACAGTCAAGCCAGTCGAGTCAGTCAAGTCAGCCAGAGTATCAATTGGCAAAGTGGCCGAGTGGTCTGGATGTGCGACAAAGCAATTTGTCATATTGACATGAGTCATATTCTACTCATATGCAAGTATAGCATATGTACATTTGGCGTTTGTAACTGAGCAAATACAATTTTCTAGATATTCATACATGGGGATGGATGGATGTGTTTGGGATTTGTGTAAGTATTAATGGCAATTTAATTCAATTTGCGCTGATTATGATTATAAATGCATACAGATTTTGTGTGTACACAAAGATGACTATGTGCAAATTTATATATGTATGTATACATAGTATATCTATTATATGCTCGCATGCAACCATGTTTGACGTCTGCATACTTTCGATAATAAACGTAGAATTTTGTGAATATTAGGCTAGGTGTGCGTAGAGTGGCTTATTAGGTTCAATCCCACTCGAAAGAAAGCTCTTAAGAGTTAGTTTCAGTAACTTGTAATATTTGGTAATTTTTGGACTAGTTTTGAACTAGACGCTTTCGATAAAGTGGCTCAAAATTGTAATGGACAGCGCATATTTTGATTAATATTCCCAATATTTTAGATGTCAACAATTTTCTGTAGATTTTATATAAAAATTATAGTAAGTTTTGCAAAATAAATCAAACATTTCGAAACTCGAAACTTTGTATAAAATTAAAAAAAAATTAAGAAATTTCAAAAAAAAAAAAACATTTTGCTCAACCAAAATATAAATGTTGTACATGCTTTATATGAAGCAAAATGCGCAGTCTTCCCAAAAAACCAACAAAAATTTGAATTTTTAGCCACTTAAAAAGTTTATAAAAATTCTGAGGAAAAAATTGAAATTGTGATGAATATGTTTTTTTATTTTAATACATTTTATGCATGTTATAAAACTAATTTTATTTTAATAAGAAACAAAATTATCATCCAAAAATTCTTATGAAAATTTTTGAAAATGTGATAAATTTTTTGTTTAATTTTTGTACATTTTGTGCATGTCATAAAACTAAGTATATTTTTATAAAAAATAATTGTGATTTAAAAATTCTTATGAAAAAGTTTGAAATTTTGATGACATTTTTTAATGCAAAATTTTAAACTTTTTAAAACATTAAAAAAAAAATTCAACCAATTTTCACCAAAATTTCATACTTTTTATTCAAAACTAGCTAAAGGCAGCATGTGGCGCTATACCTAAACAAAAATTGACAATAAAAAATAAATATCGGCAAACATTGATGCGATCGACAAAATTAAATTTTATTCAAAAGAAAATGATTCTAGACCATTTATACCAAAAATAATCTTTTTCTCATTTAATATTAATACAGATATTATGTAGTGTCCGAGGTGACTGTCTATAGTCACAGGTAATCAGTATTTGATTATAATAAAATTTAATTTTCTTAAAATTTCAGGTACTGAAAATAATCGTTATTTTGACTTTTTTCAGATAAAAACATCAAACGGCAATAATTCGTTGAAAAAAACTGGAATATATCATATGATATACATATACATTTTTTTTTTTAATTTTTCAAATCATAATCGTTATTTTGTGATTTTTATTTTTCGATAAAAAATAATCGTTATTCTTTGATTTTTTTTTTGATACAGTGTGATCGTTATGTTTTAATTTTTATATTTTTGATACAAAATAAACGCTAAAATTTAAGGTTTAAAATTTTTGGATGTTTTTTTATCGATATTTTGTGATTTATATTTTTCGATCAAATTTCAGCGTTATTTCATAATTTATATTTTCCAATCAAAAATATTCGTTATTCTAAGGTTTTTATTTTTCCGAGCACGTTTTACCGATATTTTGTGATTTTTATTTTGTTTTTTATCAAGAATAATCGATATTTTTGCACTTCAATTTTTCCTATCATATTTCATCGATGTGTTGTGATTTTAGTGCTGGCGATTAAAAATAATCGACAAATTTTAAATTCAAGAAAAACGATTATTATGGATCCATAATATGAAAATAAAATATCGATAAAATATGATCGAAAAAATACAAATGTAAGAATAACGATTATTTTTTATCGAAAAAATAAAAATCAACGATTACTTGATCACGATTTTTTTTTCACAAAAATTGTAACCGTTCCGGTGCCTTGAAAAGTTTGCTCAAATATTTGAAATTTTGTATGAAGATTTGTTGAATTTTATTTCAATTGGCACAAAGTTTGAAGATGAATTTATACGGTTTTTTTATAAAATGTGCTGTATTTTTATAAACAAATTAAAAACAAAAACTTAAGTAATAAATTAGTTATCAAAAAAGTCACTGTCATACAGTTATGATAAGCATTATATCAGGCACATATAACTCTAATGAGATCCAGCATTTTTATAGTGGGCCGGGGAGATGGCTGCGAACGATGTGATTTGATTGTCAGTTGAACAATGCAAAGATAGATTGCCGCTGATGCGAATAAATTGCGCTAACTGAGAGGAAATGAGGTGAATGTAGGAATGTAGGCGAGTTGGAGAAAGTAAATATCTACATACATGCATAAATACTTAGAATAAAAATATGAATATGAAAATTTGATGGGTGTATTTGCGTATTACGCTCATGGGTATCCAAACACACGCACACACCCACACACACACACACTCTTATACACACACACATACACGCTTAAGGCGTAGACAAGGATAAATGCATAAATGGATAAAGAATAACAAAGTACATAGTTTAGGAAGAAAGTTACCATACAAGCAAATGGTGATCAGCAAAACTGGAGCAGCGCGTGGCAAGATGGCGGGCGGCAAAGAAAATCCAGCCAAAGGTTGGGGGTAATGAGAAAATCGATGTAGATTTACTAAAAGCACTCAACAATGATACAAAATCTACGCTCGAGGCAAAAGACAAGCAATACAAATATGAAAATCAAATTAGAGATGGCAAACTGGTAGTGCTGCTCAAGCCTACGGGAGTAGGTAGTGGGGTGCTGCTGTGTGCTGCTGACGCCACAAATTCCATTTATTTGCTAAGCCAAATTGGCTAAATAGTTACAGACGTGTGTTATGGGGTTTGCGAAAGCAATTATGTGTGTGTATGTGTGTGTGTTTTGGCGTGCGTGCCGGAAGGAAATCAGAGGCAAACAAAAGGTGGCAGGACGACAGAGAACGAGGAGTGTGAAGATATTAAGTTATGAATGTTTGCGCAGTTGATGATGTGGCTAATGGCGGTGTTACCTAAAGAACAGGAAGAAGAAGAGAAAAAGAGAAAAATAAATTATGGATCTTACAACAACACTCACACACACACAAGCATAGCCAAAAAAGAGAACTTACGAATAGCAATCAATCAAAACTTTTGGATGTAAACAAAAAAAAACAATTTCCATACGGTGTTCAAAACCGCATAGGTTTCCAACGCCCCCAGATCCACTGCTTAAAGGGAAATTAAGGTAATTATTTTGCGAATTAGTAAAAGGGAAATGCAGTAAAACATAAACATTAAAAAAAAATGATTGCCCGCAATGAAAGGGACAAAAATAATTTGCTTTATTAAGAATTTATATGAACTAATTTAATTTCAGCGTTCGCTCTAAACTGCCACATGCGGCGCAAGCGAGCGCTGCGAGAGCTTCAGCAATGAAATTGAAATTATTATAGCGGAGATGCAAAAAAAGAACGAGAAAAAAACAATAATAAAAAAATTACAACCAAACAATAAATGCTTGCCACTGCTAACTGCTGACCGTAAATAGCTGGGGCGTGCGACGTGGGGGGAATGTGGCGCGTAGTGGCTGTTGGACGCCGAAGTGCGCAACAACGGAAATGTTTAATATTAAGTTTTTTATTTTAATTTTTATTTTGTCATCTATGATGACAGCACTCAAAATGAAATGTGACTGGCGTGTGTGGTGGGTGGGTGTGTGAGAGAGGAGAGAGTGAACGTTGAGCGATTAACAAAATGCATAAAAATTCATGATGAAAATTAAAATTTAAACGAAAATGTCAAAGTGCTCACTCACAGAGCTCTGCGTATTTCCCCACGATATTTTCAATGATTTTTAATTCAAATTTCCTTTTAACTTTCGTAGAGTTGTAAAATTTGAGCTGAACTCTCACTCTAAGTAGAATACCAATGGATCTCTAATGGCTGTGGTGACATAGTAAATTTAATTTCAATGCAGAGATTTAAGAAGAAAAGAGGCGGCGGGAAAACCAATTTCGGCTCTTAATTTTGCCATTTTCTTAATTAAATTTTTAATGAACCCTTTTAGTACAATTTACCCCAGAAGTGTGCATACCCTTTTCACATAAAAAATTCAGCAGTATTGTTTTCGGACGCCAGCTGTTTTCAGTTAAAGCATTTGCTCAACAATTCTAAATTTATCAAATATTCATTCATTTTGATTCTCAAACACATCGAGTCAAAAAATATTGAGTAACAAAGACTAAAAAAAAAATTTTGAGTTACAAAATATTGACGCACATAAAACACTCTGCGACAGCCAATTTTACAGCAAATTTGACATCAGGATTAAAACTGAAATTTCAAGGCCAATATTAATTATGAAAATTATGAAAAAATTCAGTGCAATTTAGAATAACAATATGGGTATCAAATAAAAGCGGATTAAAAAAAACCAAAATGTCGATAGAAAAAAAACATTATTTACAATAATTTTTGAGCTCAAGGCCAGTTTTATATTTTACTGCTGTGGCCTTTATCCAATTCTTAGCAAATATGAAACTGGATTTGAGTTCAAAAATTATTGTTGAAAAAAAAAAATTTAAGCAAAAATTGATATATGTACATATGTATGTACACAATTATGTAAAAAAAATTAGTTTAATTTTTTTCTGAAACTAAAAAGGTTAGAAAGACGAAATTCAAACAAGTTTACACTAATACCAGACCTTAAAATGTTTTATTTTTTTTCAAAACTAGCAATTTCAAATTTTCAAAGTAAATTTTCAATGCATATTCGTTTCACTGTGACAAAATGTTTTCCTTTTTTTGATTCTTGAAAGCTTTCTCTTTTTTTGATACCCATTTTGTTATTCAATAATACACTGAATTTTTAAAATAAATTTTTGAATTTATCATAACCTTCAAATTCCGTTGCTTTGTAAAAAAAAATAATGGCGGCAGAAAAAAAAAATCGAATAACGAAGTTTTACTACTTATGTAAGTATGTATAAAAGCCAAAAAGCGATAGGATATTGATTCTGTTTTCTTTCTTTGTTGTTTTTGTCGCACGGTGAAATCAAAGAGGACCTCAAGGCTTTTTCCTGATGAGGTTATGTATTCAATACTGTTATATTGACGAATTACTCACTCTTTCAGCGATGGATTGGCCTAGTTAACAGACTAGTAAATCATGCGCCAAAAAGTATGCAATATACATAAGTTAACAAACTACTTGCATTATTTCATTCGAGTAGTTGTAAAATTTTTGCAATTCTCAAACGGTATATGAAATAATATTTTGAAGATTGTGACAACGCGTACACAATGCTACTTTGCGACTTATTATAGTTTGTAATTTATATTTTACCTTTAAATAAATAAATTTTTTAATAGAAACCAAATAGTCTGAGTATTGTGGGAAAAAGGACGCAGATTTAGTACTTTCCTAAAAGAAATTTTGACTAGGTTTTGAATGCGATTAATAAGTTTACAAAATTGGTAATCCTTCTCTCCCTCTCACTCTCCTTAGACAAATTCTGTTTTGAGTGTGTATGTATGGGGTATAAAACTGAAAATATTCTTAAATTTCGTATTAAAAATTTCAACAATTTTTTTTAAAACTGTAAATATACGTTTTTGTTTTACTATTAAGTCAATAAAGTTCCAACACTATTACAAGAGAAAATAATAAATGTCAATCAATAATTATAAATATTTTCGGAACTAGCTTGCGATCATTTCGAGACTAGTTTATCATGAACTAGTGACGAACCTTTCGCGAAATAAACCCAAAATATTTCCGAAATGGTCACGAACCAGGCCCGAAGTGACTTCAAAAATTTTCACGCTCATACTTAGTAACAAAAGATTTGTAAAATTCATACGAAAATTTTGCTGACTTTTTCAAAACTCAACCATTTAATAATTACATATTATTCTGGGTCTCGGATTAATCTGTAAAAATACCTTGCCCAGCAAGATCCATCCATTCTCATTGGTGAACAGTTAACTAAAATTCAGTTTAAGACTCTGACGCTCGGAGAGGAGGGCTATAGATTTAAGAGCCTAACTTAAGTAGAGCTTAAGATTGTATGGAATTTAGCTATGTATATGAAATTTGATCTGAACTTGGAAATTTCAACTACCAGCGCTTACCATCACTTTTTGCCAACTGACTAATAAAAATTCGGCGCCTAATGTAGTCAATAGAAAATTACCAAGTCACGACTGTGCATTTTTACTTTGACTACAGTAATTGTGCATTTATTTCATTTAAAGTTTTAAATGTATCATTAAAAATTCATTTGCCATACATTTTCATTTTAATTTTGCTTACGCATTTTTTATATCTACTTACATATTTCATAGAGCTTTTTTTCACTTTAGCCGCCAAGCGCCGAGGAGTCGGTGTGTTGGACCTCATTGCGTTGCCTTTTTTTCTGCGCAATTTGATTATGATAATAAAAATGAATTTAACACATTTTTTCTTGATGATTGTCTGTTGGTGTGGTGTAACTAATGCGCGAGCGCGAGCTGCCACTCCATTTTTGCTATTTACATTTATTTATTCAGTCATTTAAGCCGTGGAAGCGGCGCTTAGGTTTTGGCTGCTTTTAACTGGCGTACGACGTTGATGGAGCGCACTGTATTGCTGAGCTGTCAGATTGGCGCTGCGACGGCTACTAAATTTCGTGCAGCAGGTAGGTGGGGGAAGTTTTGTGCTTTTTTTTCTATATATTTCACGTTGTGTCCTTTGCCAACTAATTCTCTCAGCTATACGCCACTGACGCTTGCCACCCCACTTAAATAGAAACATAAAACACAAATCCTCACGCAAACACAGAGAGATACATTGCGAAAATTCACATAATCAAGTTAAATGGAAAACAAGTCCAATGTAATTTCCATTTTTATATGAAATTATATATTTTAATTTTTTATAATTTAATTTTTAATGTTCTCCGAAAATATCTATGTATGCACTAACAACTTCAGCCGGAAAGCTTTGTTTGCTAAGCTGCTGCGGTAGTATGGCAAAAAAATAAAAATAAAAGAAATATAAAACACCTAAAATAAATAAAGGCGAAAATTTCATGTTTATAAAAATTTAACTTTATTAAATATTAATAAAGCAGAAATTGAAATAAAATCGCTACGTACTTCTAATACATATTTCAATTGAATTTTTTCAGCAAATCAATTTTTGTATTTGTGAAATTTTAAATTATTCCAATGCAGAATATTTAAGTACATAGTGTGTGCGTGTTGGTGATAATCTTTTAGTTAGTTTTTCCAATTTTTGCAGTTTTTTAAATGTACTATGGAGCTGTATTTATATTAAAAATTTATAAAAACGATATTACAAAAAATAAATTTCACGGACGCTCACTAAATTTACATACCTACATATGTATCTACATATGCAGGTACAGTTGTACTCACAAAAATAATGGCTAAACGTATTTCGCAAGGTTTCAACATTTCGTATTTCCTTATTTATTCTAAATATTAAAAAAAAAAAAAAATATAGTTAATTCTGTAACAAAAACCATGAAAGTTAAAGTTTTCAAATTTCCATAAAATTTACAAAATTTTAACAACTTTAAAAAAAACTTTAAATTAATCAGAATTTTGTTCCGAAAACTTTCGAGTATGCGGTTTTAGGCGCAGTTAACCTGACAACTCTCAGGGTGATAAGTTTTGTCAGGCCATCAGCATAGGATGGTTAGCTTAACGCATGTGACTTGGACGAAATTTCAAACCGCATTATGACCGTTAATGAAATCTGTATTCATCAATATCATCCGAAGCCTAAGAAAGAGCCGATGTAGTGAATTAAAAGGTAAGAAAGGCCGCCAAAGAATATCAAAGCGGTTAAGATGGCGTCAAAGGTGTTATGTATACCATTTTTGAGATCAGTCAATCCAGAAGAAAGGTGCCAAGTTAGGACGGCAAGTGCTGTTGCTGCAAGAACTCACCCGTTTACAACGCGAGGCATGTCGTCAAAGCTACGAGACTCATCCAAATAGTACACCCGCTCTACAGTTTGGTCAGATAACCCGTGTATTTTTACTTTTTTCCTCAAATTTAAAGAGTGTAAAAAAGGGAGCTGAAGTCGTAGAAAAGTATTTTGATTAATATGTTTTCAGTGGTATTAAAGTGTGACATACACGATGATAAATTTATTAAGCAACCTAGGTCGCCAACCTATCAGTCGCCTCTCGTATGCAAATCCTATCGTGCCTAACACCCCAATTATGCTTCAGCTTCACGCTCTATGACAATCCGCCCCATCATTTGGTTGGATGTTTCAACGATAAAGAGCGAAAATTCAGTTAACCGAAAGATTGTTGTCAACGCTGTTTTAAATAATTAACACTAAACTGACGATGATGGATGAAGTCAATCCCAACGGAACTGTGAATCAAATCATATTTGTTTCGTTCCTGTTGATTTTTCAATGAATAGGGGAAAACCTTAAATGGGAGTATAAGAATATTTTATTCACAGAGCGCTTCAGAGTCTCGTTTTTGACGTATGACTCAAAAATGGTCAGTAGAGTGGCTTCTACCAGTCATTTTCAGTCGAAGGTCTTAGCCATCTGGGAGGCTTGTAGCACTCTCTTGATGTCGGAGCGACCCGGTTCTAGCATTGTTATTTTTTTCGATAGTCTAGCAGTGATGCGGGGTCTCAGCTACGAAATGGTGCCATTAAGTCTAGTGAAGCGGCGCTGGCGGTACGTTGAAAGCTTATTTAGGTCATCGGCTCAGCGTCACTCCGATATTGGTGTCAGGGCACCGTCTTAGCCGTGGAGATTCTAGCTGTTCTGGTGTTTCCTCTGAAGAAATGGTGCCACGCCTTCCTTGTAGCTATCCAGCTTTTTGCACAACTAGAAAGAGAGGTTTTCGGGGTGAAATCCTGTTTTGTAGATCTAAATGAGCCCGGGAACGTATATTCAAAGGATTTGCTTAAGTTTTTAAAATCGACGGGATGGACCTAATGAAATGAGATATTCCATTATCTCCCCAATCGCTGATTCGATGGCGACTACGGGGTATTGAGATGTCGTTGCTTGGTGCTAATTGGAGTTATTACCCGCCATTGCCAATAACCATTCAACCAGGATCTTCAAATTTTTTATACACAGAGCTGGCTAAAGATTGAATAGAACTTAGCTTAGCGTAATTGATCGGCACTAGCGGAAGAAGCTGAAGAATATCGATTATATTGAATCTGAAAATCAAACCATACTTCGCTCGTTCCCCTACATGGATAGGACCTCAGAGTTACACTACCCAGAGCAGGAGGTGGATATTAATTCTATTGGATTTCTTGGGTTAGGGCCGTCAGAGTTAGAATGCCAACGCGAGTATCTCCATTAATGTCAACGGGATTGTTCTTCCCAATTTCGGGGTTGAATCTGCCGATGAGCTGCAGTTTGAAGATTTACCGTTAATTATAAAACCTTCAAAATACAATATCCCATTTTCCTGCATCCAAAACCAGTTCATCTTTCAAGCTCATTGCGCTGGTTCAACAAACCATAGTAATTTTTGGAAATATACTGAGATTTTCCCACTACTACTAGCTTTCGATATTCCGAGAAACAAACAGAAACTTGCACTTCTCAAATCACCTTATGGGCATTCAATTACGACGAACGAACTAACGAATGAAAAGTGCTTATTGATTACTCGACCAGCATCAGCAAAAATTTTTAATTCCCTCAAAAGCAACAAGAAACCCAACCACTTTACTAAAAGCAGAGAAACAAACAAGTTGAAAACGCTCAAGTACTTAGTACCAACTAACCAGCGCACAGTGCGAGAGCGGCGGAAGGGGAGGGAGGGGGTCATAAAACTTACAGAAAATATGCTAGCAAATTTTGCGGGATGCGAGCAGGAAAATATGCAAAGCAAAGTAAAACACTTCGTTTTCTTTTACTTAAGCGCTGAACTTTATATCATTTTTAGCATTTACATACATACATACCTTTTGAGAAGAATTGAGAATTTCAATATGGAATACCTTTTGCTTGCATGCCTCACAGCAACTGAAAATATATGTATGCAGATACGATGGTTGACATACCGACTAAACATTCTTAGATGAAAAAATGTAGAGTAACTGCATTTGATTTTTCTTAGAAAATGCAAACAAAACCGTTGGGTGAGTAGATATTAAAAAAATGCAGATTGCTATATTGGGGAAAAAAGAAAATAAACAAATCTGGCAAAAAAAAAATCATTAAAAAAAAAATTCAAAAATAAGGTAAAGGGTAGAGCAAAGCGCATTGTATGAAGGACACTCAAGTCAATTTAACTGTCAGAGAAAAGTGACCAACAACAAATTGGCTAAAATGAAAATGCGTATGTTTTGCAATACCCATTTTCTTTATTTGTTTTTGGATTTTTTTTTTTTTTTTTTTTTTTGTTATGGTTCGAGTAGCCAAAAGTGGTAGTTAAAATAAATATGGCAGCAGTGGCGAGCTATGCACTCTCAGGCTGAGGTCACATTACAAGCAATATTGGATGGTTGGATGGATGGATGGATGGTTGGTTGGTTGGATGAGTGAATGGGCGGTTAAATGGCTGGACTGCTGTGGTGTGTTGAATGTTTATGCTGCCAAAATATTAAATCAAAACAAGAAGTCATGAAAGAAAGTGCCTGCCTAAGGGGCTAGGAAGGGAGCCAGCTGAATTATACACACATACAAATTTATATATAGTATATATGTATGTAGGCACCTAGGTAGGTAGATGATGACGACGCATACCGTTGCAAAGGTCAGTCAAGCCCAGCAGCTAGTAATACCATGGATAGAGTCGAACAGGAAGAATATAGTACGAGCGCAAATAAAATGATGGATGCAAAAGAATGCGACGAGTGGTAAACGAGTAGACGGTAGGAGCGCGGCATAGTGTCGCGTTGCCATATAAGTAGTGGGCAAAAATATTTAGCGTGCTCCGATTTCGCTATAATTTGTTATAGGCTCTTTATTTATTATGGGAAAAAGATATCGAAAATATGATGAAAATCGGATACATGCCACGCCCACTATGCAAGTGGGCGGCAATTTCTTGTTTTATTTAGGTAGCACAACTCTTAAACGTCAAAAGCCAAATAAAAAGAAAATGGAGTAGCCAGACTTAAAATATATTGACAAAAGAAAAAAAAACAATTCATAAATCATAAATTGCTCAAAATAATTCTAATTAACTTTGCACGACAAAACAACTGAACGGATTTGTTTAAAATTTGACATATAAATAGCTTGTATGTATTAACAATAGTATTAACAACAGAGTTGCCACCTGTTAAAAAAGTTATAGTAAATGCCGACTGGACAGATTTGGGACATACATATGTACATATATAGTTCGTTATATGGGTTACGACAGAAATTTTTTTTAAATGGAGTTACCACCTGTTGAAAAGGTTAAGTTCAATTAATACAATGAGTGAATTAAAATATTACAACCCATATTGCACGGATGAAAGAACTTTAATAAATCTTATTTTCCAAAATGTTTTGAAAGAAGGTTGCCACCTGTTCAAAGGTAAATGAAGTTAAATTCATAAATTAAATTAAACATGTATTTACAATATGAGTGACAAACTAAAATTGCTAAGAAAGCTTACTTTTAATATTATTTTTGTAGAGGGTTGCCGCACATTTAGCAAATCAGTTAGAATTATAATAAGTTAAATCAAATGTGGAAAAAGGGATATAAAAGAAACGGTGGTTAAGCATGCTTTATTGTGAAAATACTTTTGGTGAGGATGCCACCTGCAAATTAATTTAAATTATGAAAGTAAAAGAAATATAATATTGAGGCATGAAATTCAAAGGAAGTAAGCTTAAGAAAACTTAATCATACAAATTTTTTTTAAAGAGTGTTGCCACCTGTTTAAAAACGGTAATTTAATTCAATTTATAAACTTGCTGAAATATATCAGTATTGGTGTGAAGTGACAGCGTTTAGACGAACACATTTTTGAAGAGGGTTGCCACCTTTTAAATAATTTTGATTCGATTTAATTGGCATGTAAACTGAAATTTTACTATACCGCTGTCAAAAGAATATATTTGGAGATGGTTGCCACCGGATTAAAAAATTTTAATTAGATTTTAACTGATACAGGTTTAGGCAAATTTAGTTTCGAAAAAATTTGTGAGGAGTTGCCAACTGTTTGAAAATTAAGTACAAATTTATAAATAACGTAAGTGAAATCAGGATGTGTCACATTTTTGAATAGAATAGCAAACCATAAAAAAATTCCAAAAAATGTACAATATGTACAAAATACTGGGATATAATTTTTGAGACTTACATGACACTAAAAAACCGATTTGATTTATATAACCTCCGGAATAAAGAAGAAGAAGTTAAAGTAGAAATTATTACTTTTGGTGAAATTACCGTTACATTTGAATTTATAACGTTAAAACGAATATCATGCCTATAACTGCAAATCACCTTTTCTTAAATGTAACGAAATAAATAATTTTTATCTTTAAATTTATTCGTTCGCATAGTTACAAAAATTGTATTGTTTTAAAATTGCTTTTCCTCTCCCTTAGTTAACGGTTTTCCATCAATAGCGCATTTTTTTTTCGAAATGAAAAACTGAATTTTATTGTTTTGACCGCAGGCGTCCCATTGTGCGCCGCCCAGATGGGATAACTTGAAAAGTTAGGAAAAAAGTTTGTGAACAAGTAAAATCTGAAAAGGCACTACTACTAAGGAGGGTAAAAAAAGTAAGTGCATGATTGAACGCAGAAAATGTCAAAATAATGGATTTTAAAGAGCGCCATTTAACGTATTTTTTTTTTTAATTTTGCACGGACCGAGTAGCCGCCACGTAAACCAGGAAAGCAAGTGAACCAAACGCTGAAAATGTGCGTGTGTGTGTGTGTGTGCGTGTAAACTTTTGAGGAATGACCCTGGGAAGAGTTAGGCTTACTAGAGATCAAGCAAGACCAAACGCAGCCAGTTGATGGCCATGAACGACAAGCACAAGCAATCGAATAGCAAACGCAATGGGGCAGTGATGCCTTGTAGCGCAGCAGTACTGGGCAAACTGAATGCTACGCTGATGCGACTGATGGAATTTGTGGTCACAGTTGGCAGGTGAACATAGCGTACCGAAAATGCTAAAATGCTAAAAGCCAGCGAGTGCTGGAAGCGTGTGCGTTTGAAAACAACCAAGCGACCAACCAACCCAACCTAGCCAAGCCAAACCAAACAAAGCCCTTTTCATACAAACAAAATACAAGTAATAGTTGCCAAAATGAGAAACGTGGAAATGTGCGTGAATGTTGGGGCAGCTGCACAGCAAGGACAAAGTAAGCTTCTAATAGCGAAACAAACATGAAATTCCACTAAAGTAAAGGTAGCCCAAAGCATTCTAAGGCAGCGGTAGAGGAGGGGGTAGGTAAGACATACAAAAAAAATAATAATAAGAAAAAAACTACCAAACCTAGTGAGGGATTTCTATGTGTCACTACTGATATGAGGGGCGTAGGTGAGTTGGCGTGGAAGTGCAGGCTTAAAAGGGACTAAAATGTTCAGGAAGTGTAGAAAATGTTGACTACTCTCTCACCCTACTTGCTGCAGCAGTATTCTTTTCATATACGCCTTTCATAGCCTTTCGGCGTTGACATTGAAGAGTAAATATTTGAGATCATCAACAGAACAGTAATAAAAATAATATTGTAATAATGAGAAATCTGATATGAGTGCTACCTTGACATTTCTGGAACACAATGTTCATACAAAAATATGAGCGACTTGCGAGCGATATATTTTGGTTTTATTTATGTGCAAATGTAGAATGAAAAGCGAAATAATATTGGATAAAAATACAAACAAAAAAAAAAAAGGAGAAAGAAAAGCAAAAAAAGACAGAAACAAATAAACAACAATTTATTGATTTAGAAATGCTTCCTGAAAACTGAAGATTAAAAAAATATCGCTTAATTTTTTTCGCAGTTAGAGTTCGATTTTTCGGCTAATTTGTTCATAATTTGCGTTTCACATTTTAAACAGTTGGCAACTCACTCGAAAACTATTTTTTAAATAAAGCTTACTTCAAAATGACACCCATATTAAAATTATTTTTTTCAAACAGGTGGCAACCCTCTTCAAAAATATTTTAGAAATTCGACTTTCTTTAACCTTTTTCGCTTAACATCAAGCTTTTTCTACCGTTGGATAGCCGGTATTATGGAAAAATTATTTTTAAATTTTTATTATTATAAGTTTTTTGGAGTTGCGTATTAAAAGTAATTTGTCTGCCGATCACTAAATAATTGTGAAACCTTCGGTAAGAGTATTTTTCCAAATATCTAAGTGAGAAATTTTTTAATTAAAATACCGAACTATGCAAAACTAGCTAGCAAGAAATGTCTGCGATGTGTCATGCATGGCTCAAAAGTTAGTTTTTGGCGCAACTATAACATAAAAAGTATTATTTATTACAACTAGGTAATTTTTGCATACCGCGTGAACTATTTAAAAATCTCAGTTGCTTTTTAAACGAAAGAGTTCACTCACAGCTCACAGTCATGTTTATGTAGATTAGCATAATATTTATGTTAGTTGTTGTTTGTACAAGCGCAAGACATTGCAAAAGCCCACTGAGCTGGTCGTTCTAATGATTTATGGTGGCTTCGTAGTTTCGCGCTACTATTTTTTCCGTGGAACAAAAAAAAGAAAAAAGAAAAACAAAAAACTATTAATGAGCGCGCTCACAAAGGCAGTAGCCTCCTACTACGGCTGCACAAATAATAAAAAATAAAAAAATATACCAAGAGTATAAACCACCCGCGGGAACTGAATAACACCAGGGGGCGTACTTCGTATGTTTGAGGAACATAGCGCAAAAAAAATCTGCAACACTCACCACACATGCAAACTTGGCACCAAATACTCACCTATAGGCGACTTTGCTACTGCGGTATGTGTGTGTGTTTGTGTGTGTGTGTGTTTGTGTGTGTGTAGATGTGTAGGGGTGTGTGCGTGTAATATTGAAAAATATGCTAAAAAAGCGTTCAAAGCAAAAAGAGCGAGCGAAATATCAGCAAATGTCAGCCACAGTGACAGCAACAGCAAGAGTAGAAATAAAGATTTTCTTTTTTTTGTTTTTGTTTTGCTTTTAGCTTTAAATCCAGCGCGCTGAGCAGGGGCATGGTGGTGTGGGTAAGAAATGTGGAAGGTGTGAGAGGAAATTGAAAATGGGAAAGTGTAGGGCGTAGCGAGTGTGTACACTGAAACGGAAGGAGAGGGCGGGTTGGGATAAACGAGTGGAAAAAATGCCATAAAAGTGCAGCTATGACAACAACAAAAAGAGGAAAGCACTCACCGTTAAGCTGCAGCAATGCCGTCTATTGCACTTCTGACAGACAGACGCGCAGATGCAAACACACACACACACACACACATGTCGAAAAAATACAGCAGCAGCTAAGGCAGCGCAACTGTCGTGGCGTATTGCAATTGCAATGGCAACTGACACAACAACAACAACGACAGCACTATAGCAAAATATTAAACGTAGAGAAATGACAGCTTTTACGCCACACATGAGCGACGCATCGCATCGTTGCCGTTCATCGTTGTGTCGCTGCCAATAGAAGGGCCGCCAGCAGCAAGCAAGCACTTGCACAAATATGTGGAAATATTTGCAAGAAAAAAAAAAAAAAACAAAAAAAAAAAACATCTGAGAAATCACTGGAAAAGGTTAGAGAGAAAAAAACGTATTAAATAAAATAACAAGCAAACCTGCAATGCAGCTGAGGTGTGAGAGGTGAGCGCGTAGCGGTTGGCAGGTGGCGAAAAAAGTACAGCACAAAATATATGTATGTATGTACATACTACATATTCAGTATGCAAGCTATGTGGTGATGCATTTGAGATGGCATATTAAATGCACTGAATATAAATTGCTATGTACACTAGTGGCCACGTAAATCTTACCACTGAGTTTTTTTTTTCAAATTTTCATCCGATTTAATTTCGACGAATCATCCATGATATAAATATTAAAAGATACAACCGTTGACTCAATCTGTCGGCCAACCAAGACGAATTCATATAAGGTGAATTTGATCAAACAGCTGATTGAATTCGCTTGGTGAACGCTAAGTCAAAATGATGTGTTTGTTTTATATCATATTGTCATTGGCCATATACTTAATTTGTTACTGTAAATTTTGTTTCGTACGTATAGCGTATAACAACACCTGATATGAATTCGCCTTGTTGCCAACATTATAAATTTTTACTCAAGGCGAAAATTCATATTAGGTGGTGTTATACGTACAAAAATAAAAATTTACACTAACAAATTTCATGGACAATGACAGTATGATATTTATTGCAATGGTATTTATTACAATGCTTAACGATATATTGTTAGAAAAAAATAAAAACTACTCAGATATTAAAGAACATAAAATATACCAACTTGTTGCAATTGTCTTACGAACATTTTTTCTAAATTTTAAAACGCTCGGTTACAGCGGAAACGCAAAAACGACAAATGGCTGAGGTTGTATCAGACGGTTTGCGGCATAAACTTTACCCATCACAAATATTTCATGAAAAAATATTCTGAAAAAAAACTCAAGAAATAGCGATTATTTTCTGAACGAAAGATAAAATTTAAGAAACAACGATTATTTTCTGAAAAAAAAATTTAAAAAAAACTCAGGAAATAACGATTATTTTCTGAAAAAAACCTCAAGAAATTGCGATTATTTAATGAGCAAAAATAAAACTCGATAACTATTATTTTCTGAGCGAAAAATAAAAGTTTAAGAAACGATTATTTTCTGAAAATAAAGAAAAATTAATAAAACTCAGGAAATAACGATTATTTTCTGAGCCAAAGATAAAATTTAAGAAACAACGATTATTTTCTGAAAACAAAAAAAAAAAAATAAAAAAATAAAGAAATAACGATTATTTTTTGGAATAAAATAAAACTCAAGAAATAACGATTATTTTCTATAAGGATTCTTTTCGGAACAACAAAAAAAAAAATCAATAAATGATGATTATTTTCTAAGCTAAAAATAGAACTCAACAAACAACGTTTAAAAAGTAATTACTTTCATAAAAGTTATAACCGTTATGCCCCCTGAATTAAACAAAACAAACATCACTATAGTACAAAAAAATAAAAAAATGAAATTAATTACAATTTTTGTTTAATTACCCCTACCCAACAGAAGAACCTAGGGGGCGCATGCTTGGCTCTATCGGCTAATGGTGCTTCCATTTCTCTCAGATCTAAGTTCGAATGCCAAACTGATTCATCGAATGGTATGAGGTTGATGAAAAGGCTGACTAGTTGGACAACTGGTTTGATGCTGATGTACAGAGACTGGCGCAACCGTTATGTTAAAAAAAAAAAACAGTCACTTACATGGAAACAAAGTAGACAATGAAGTAGTTGGTTGTTCAGTCCACTGGAGGTAAGCTGGTTTGGAACTAGTAAGTTTCACTGCAGCGCCGTTCTAAATGTACGGTTGTTATGTGGGTGAGAATTTTCTAGCTCCTTCCTCCATTTTCGATAGCTGTTTGCATGCCCCTAGCAAAAAAAAATTTTTTTTGCAAAAACGGAATCCATAACGCCACACATACCCTCGTACATCATATTTAAATTTTTACACGCATACAAACGCTGATAAAAAAAGGAAGGTTGCATGCATTTTCATTATCCACGAAATTCACACACAAAATGCACTCACTCAAGTTAGTTAGTCAGGCGGCAGCGACAGTCAATCAGCATAGTGAAGTGAGTGAGTGAGTGAAAGAATGCACCACACTTTTTCACATAGTTTATAGTACCATTTTTCGTATTTAAATGAAAAACAATGGCCACCAGGCAAGCAAACAAAAACGAAGGAACAAAAACTCACGTAAAATTCAGTGTAGCGGGCGTGGAACTACATAAAAATTTCAATAATGAGAAAATATATTTAAAAAAAAAAACAGAGCATAGTTGATGAAAATTTAAATTTTTTGCACTACAATTTTCTAGGCTGGTGGCAGCTGATAAAGCAAATTTAAAAATAGATAAACCTTTTAATTCAAATCCACTAAAGACAACACAATTCGGAAATAAATATATAAGTCTACAAATACTACACAACAATTTAAACAATTCAATACGATTATTACGGCCTCAAAGGTAATCTACCGCGTTAGGCAAAACCAATAAAAAGCCGTTAGCAAAAGTAATGCCGATAAATTACAGTTATTTGTTTAAGAATTGATAAGACTTTTTAATTATAATATTAATATGCATTTCGTGATTAGATAAAATGAAGCAGTAGTAGTGGCTTTGGCTCGTAAGTAATTTAATGCTTTTCAAATATTTTGTAGACATATTAGATAGCGTGTGTAAATAAAAAATTTGTGAATATTTTTAATATACAACTTCATATTTCAAAATTATATAATATCGCAAGAGCAAGGTACATATGTTGAATTGAAATAGATTTTAAGAAAAGATTTGATTATTTTATTATCAAATCAGATCGACATCCAAGACATATCTGCACGCAATATGTCTTGTACCATAAAAGCATGTAATTTTCCATTTTTTACGTAAAATAAGAGCTTTTGACCGTACAAGACATCACGTAAGTCATGCCCCCAACAAGTCATGCATCAAAATAATGGCTTTGAAGAAAACAAGCCAGATGATAGGCATACTTAGAAAACTGCTGTCCTGAATCCCGCAAGAACGCGATTGAAGTGCTTGGACGACACGCAATTCGAGAGCTTGAATGGCAACGTAAAGTAACCGCTAGAAGCATTGCTGCACTTCGAACTTTAACCCTTCAATTCTCGAACTCCATCGAATGGTCTATGAGTGGCTTTGAACCAGCCAGATTAACCTAACCTTAGCTTTCAATGGGGCCATTTATTTTGGGATACCCTGTAGGTTGACTACATATAAATTTACTTGGAAATTTGAAATTTTTTTTAGCTAATATTTTTAGTAGCGCGATGAGAGTAATACACGAGACGTTCCGTAACGGTTAATATTAATTTCATTAAACTCTCGCCTCAAGGATTGTTCAATATCAATAAAATATTTCCGTAAAAAAAGCGACATTTCAATATTTGTAATTTGCTCAAATTTGATATTCAAGATTGAGTTGGAGAAAAAAATATGTGAGGAAAATAGGCATGGCAGCGCCCACTATATAGAAAGTAGGTATATCAACAAAACTACTCATTCGAGCTAGAAGAAATTTGAAAAAAAAAATTTGTTTTTTGAAAATTATGGAGAACAGGGAATAACGGTATTTAGAAAATATCAGAAAACTCGATACGTTTCTAAATTATGTGGCAACTCCGCTCAAATTCGATACGAAGAATTTAGTTAGAGAAAATATAGAAAATAATTGTTAGACCAATTCGTTAAATCGGAAGACTACTCTTTTTTTTTTTCGATATACACTGGCGAGCAAAACCGATCGAACGGTGATTTTTCTACAATATCAGCAAGGTTTTCCATGATAAATTTTATTCGTTAGTTTTATATAAAACTATAGGTTATATGTACCATTTCAACTAATGCTCCAAACTTTATACGAAATTTGTAAAAATTCAAGAAATTTTCATCAAAATTTTTTAATTTTGGCCATGGGAATTTTTTTTTTTGCCATATACATATATTGCTTATTCAAATACAGATTTGATGTGATCACAATACTTTCGGTTTAAAAATTTCGCTTGACAAAAGTTAAAAAAAAAATATAAAAAAATCTGCGTTAGTTTTTAGCCCATTCAAACTTGCAATCTATTAAATTAAAATTAAATAAGCTATAAAACTTCATACCCGTAACATTTCTTAAATTTCTAAAAAAATTTAAAAAAAATGTATAATTTTGTTTTTGGAGTTTTCATAAATTTTGTAAAAAGTTTAAACATTAATTTGCATGGTTCGTTTTACAGTATGAATTATATTTGTATATAAAATTAGCAAAAAAAAAAATACAAAATATCAAGAAAAATTTTGCTAATATTGTAAAAAGGTCAACAGGTTTTATTCGCCACTTTAGAACAATGCTAGGGAGTTTAAAAAGCTCAAATTTTATTCTTCCCATGCATTTTAGAACCACCCTAATAAATATGTGCAGAAAATCAAGACTAAAAATACAATTTGAATTTTTATTTTAAAACCAGCCGTGCGACGCACCACTTTACAAACCGCAAATTTTTATTTTCTAGTTTTTTTTTTTACCTTTTATTTTTAGAGTATTGTGTTCGAAAAACTAACAGACAAGCTCCATTTCAGTAACGAGATTTCCTATTAAAAACTCTTGGAAAAATTCATTTGCAATAGTAGTGATAGAAATAATAAACGAAATGGCAAATATTGCAACATTCGCTGCATGTGTGAATAGAAATAGTATGAGAATGATAGAAAAACAAGTAGACAGAGTCAGAGACACGTTGCTTATATAAACAAATAATGAACTGTACTCTAGGCGAAATTGCATACAAATGCAAATAAACACGCACGCACACACACACACACACACACACACACACACACACACACACACACACACACTCACACACCCACACACACACACACACTCACACACACAGGAGAAACAAACAAGCTAAATGCAATGGCATACAAAGATTGTGACTAGCGGAGATAGCAAGCGAGACGAGGCAGAAGTAGACGCAGCTACAGATTTTATAGCTTACATATAAACGCAAGCTATCTATAGAGATGCTGATAGGCGCACACCCGTATGTGTGTGTGTGTGTGTGCGTGTGAGTTGCATACAAATGCGTAAAATGCAATATGCCATTCTTGTTGTTGCTTTTGGCTCATTTTGCTGGGTTTTGCAGCTCTTGCCTTTAGCGAGACGAACATGCAATTGCAATCTCGACTTGGCAATAACAATGGCAATGATTGTGGCGGTGATGACGATAATAATGACAGCAGCTACTGCAACTGATAATGCCACCACCTACCCGCCCCGCCCCGCCCCGCTCCGCCTTCTGCTGCTGCTGCTTTTTGCTTGATTATGACTTGACGCGGTGGCAAATCACTGCCTCATGGCAGTCATCAGCAAAGCAATCGCATCTATTGATGCCACTGCACCGACAGCGGGCGAGAGGAGACGAGGCACCCATCGTTCGACCGACCGTCCGTCCGTCCCTCTGTCCGTCGTTTGTGCAGCAGCCAAGCAGCCACAAAATGCCGTTGAGTTGGATGTTGCGGTGTCGACGACATCATGCAAAAAAGAGAAACAGCAGGAGCAACAACAACAACAACAACAACAAATAGTCGCAACAAAAGTGCAATGAAATGCAGCAAAAAAGCAGACACCAGCACATTTGCAAATCATAGGTACCAAAAGCAGGCCATCGTACGCCGACAAGCCACAAAACTGCACTGTTGCAAGCTGCAAGTTGCAATCTGGCTGCAATTGCTTGCAGTCAGGCAGCCGGGCTACCAAAATGGGTGGTTGGGTGACCGCAAATCCTACGGAAGCAATAAGCAAGCGTTGTGTCGGAGATGTGTTGTGGCCAACATCAGCCTATGCAATATTGGCATTGGCGGTGATGACGCAGACGCAGACGCTGCTCGACGCGTACTCGGCAGTAAGACCCTGCGCGTCGCCTTTGTGCATACAAATATATATCAAAAGGTGTTGTTGTTGTTGTCGTTGTTATTGTTGCTTCCTGGTGGCAACAGAAAGTGCTAAAGTATTTATAGGCACAACCACAAACGACGAGTCGGCAACCACAACAACGTCAACAGGAACGTCAACATTTGCGAATTGAGAGAACATAAAAAAACAAAAACAACAGAATTAAGGAAAAGCAATAAAATTAAAAACAACATGGAGCTATAAGCGCTGCACAAAGCGGAGGAGGAGAAGAGTGCAACCGAACGCCAAAGTAACACAGTAAATAATAAGTCCAAGCACTGCTCTGCCACTAAAAAAATAAAAATTAAATCAAATAAATCTGAAACTGAGTAGCGCGCACGACGGCTCGCATGTAACACGCATTACTGTCGCGCCCAAAACGCGCAGAGTGTGGAGATGAGCAACCAAGCAAGCAAGCGGGAGCGCTCACTCACCTCATTCACTCAGCGCCAGCATTGCTCCCCAATACTCATCACTAGCCACAGTGTGACTCCAAATTGGGGGCAGGGGGGTTTAAAATTCGAGTCGAGTAAATTTGCTTGGTAGCATGCACGAGTAATTGCTGTTGTTGTTGCTTCGTCTATGCTTTTTAGTAAGTAATGAATGCGCAAGCATGACGCTCTCGTGCCGTGAACCTGCACAGTGGGGCTTGTCGGCTATTTTGTAGACATAGGCATATAAATAAGATGCTATGTTTTCTGAAGGTGTGTGCCGGGATTTGTGGACTTGTGGAAAAACTTGTGTGACAAATTTCTTGCGCTGCAGCGATCAAATTTTTTTTTTATAAATTTAACGAATCGTTGTAGGAATAAAAGAAATTCCAACTACATATGTAGGCAATATCGCTAATGCAGTGATTTAGGTCAATGTCTATGACCTAACTAATTGAGAAACAGCTTCATATAGTAGTCAACTGCTAATTTGAACCAAATTCTATCACATCAAATTTGATATCAGCATTTGTTACCGTTCTATTAAACGGCATTCTGACGCACTAATAACGTCGTCAGCAGCCTGAAATTCACCATACTGTGCGGTGAAATTTCTAATATATACATAAATATAGAATTTCACAAAAAACTTCACGCCGGTTATAATTAGAATTTGCCTATTTTTTTCCTCGATTTTATAGGTAAGCGTTCATACATATATGCGAAAAACTTCATAAATAGTAAATAAGAAGACATATGAGACAAAAAGAAAAGCAATAAGTTTTAGTAAAATCTGTTAAAATCTCGCAAATTGTACAGCCAAAAAAATTTTTTTATAAACAATTACATATTTTAATATTTTTATTGAAAACTAGCAGATCCGGCGGGCTTCGCTAAGTTCCGAATTTCAATCAAATTGAATTGTGAATAGATTTTTAGAGATATCTCGGCTCCAGCGCCGCCTATCGAAAATTCAAACTCAATCAGTTTGTCTGTACTTTTCAAGATACCTGGTTAGATTAACAAGTAAAGTACTTTGTAAAAAAAGGGAGTTCTCTCGAAAGCTATAACTGTAGGGTGTTCCTTTAGGATATAGCTTATATAGTACATACATACTTAGGATACTAGATTTTGAAGTGAACCGCCGATCTGTCAAACATTTTTCTGAATCCCATAGTGCTACTTCGAATAATTCGAAAGCGACTTGATGTGCTAGCAATAGAGTTCCATGCGGTGCCATTATGTAACGAAAGTGTACTTCCAATAAAAATAAATAATCAATGAGATTTGCAATCATTGTCTGAATTTAACGTCTCTGGGTGCGGTCAGGGTTTCATATATGTAAAATTTGTGGAGTATTGACTGGAAATTAAGAATTGGTGGGTAGAGCTAACGGGCAGGCATTCGGAAATCTATTAATGGTTATCAGTGATCAAGATTTTTTGATACTTTTGAAGTAAAGAAAACTCTGGATGCCAGGAATTTCCAATATTCTGAGGAATGTGCAGGACTTTCATTCTAACTGAGTTGCAAGATTTCGGCAGAATTCCTATCTTAACTTCTTCTCTGAGCACATACTTTAAAGCCCGGGAGCACTACAGTGTAAATTTGTTTTTTTTTTCGTCCAAATTACTTCGCGTAAATCAAGTGCGTTCACACTTTTCACACCTAATTTATCTAGATAGCTCAGTAGCCATAGGGTTGCTTAGTTCTTTGATCAAAGGGGAAATTTTGACAGCTGGTGTATATTTTTAATATATTTCAATATTTATTTTTACTTACTTTATTTTATTTTTATTGTGATATCTTCTTTAAATTTACGATCATGCATGTAAGTTTCTAGGGGCAGTAAAAATCAAGGAACAGTCGAGTGGGATGCTAATATTTCAAAATGCATCGTCCAGTTTCATTATGGGAGAACAAATTTTTCGATTATTATCGATAACATTTTTGTGATTTGGTTGTTCTTAATTTATGATAAAATACTTCATTTCTATTTACTTCATAGCAATTTGGTTTTAGGGGAAGGAGGATCCATTACACAGCTCCACAACAAACAAAAATTGCTTCTTCATGTCACTGAATCCAAATCTGAGGTCAGTTTGGCGCCATCACGTCAAGTTTTTTCATAACTTAAAAAAAAAGGCTCAAAAGAAAGAGCTATGTAATCTTCGCGCCACAATGAAAATGTGTGCTGGAAGTGTCAGAAAAAGCTACATTCTTTTAACTCAAAATCTTTTAAATAAATCAAGGCTAAGGTCTTCTAAATATCAGATGAGTTTTAGATTATTTGGACTGCGGACCTGAACGATGGCATTGGAAGTCGAGTTCATATAGTTTAGATGTTGACCACTCGTGGCTCAGATTTTTCTGAGAGCCTCCGAATTTTGCTATGATTTCCCTACTTTTACTCATAAAACACATAACTTTTCTACACTGTGGTTTACGAAGCCTAAAAATCTAGTATGCCATAAAAACCAACAAACAAACAAACAAAAAAATTCACGTACACCAGCAGCATTCATAGCCTGTTTTATGGTCGTCAAACACGCGCAGACATATTTACACTTAGTATACTTATACATATGTACATAATCAGTATGTTTATAGCTGCATATTGTGCTACAAACTTACGCTTCAGACTCAACAAATAACAACGCTGGCTAGGTCGGGAATCACTGCGCCTCATCGCGCTACCCCCCGTTGCTTGTCTTGTTTTAGCGCAAAATCCTCTGGTTTAACTAACTATACAAAGAATAGATGGGGAGCCCACATGGGTACACTTAATGTGCCTACTAAGTTTGTAGAGAAGAGCGAAGAGCTGAGTGTAAAAAAAAACCATTAAAAAAAAAAGAAAAGAAAGACAAAAAAAACAACAAACACACACCAGTACAGCGAGACAACAAGCGGTGGTACATTAAAAGCTCCAAAGGAAAGGAGTGGGGCAAAAGAAGAAACTAAAAGCAGAACTCGAAATTAGCACCAAGAATGAAGAGTAGAGAGAGAGACAGAGAGCACATGAACGCTGGCGCTGCTGGTGGAATAAATATTGTGATTGTGCATAATGAACTCTAAAGCAAATAATAAAAGGTGAGCTGACAGACGACGATGGGCAGGGTAGGGCAGCAGGAGTAGAGGGAGGTGTCTGGAAGCGAAACAAATAGCAAGCAAAGGCAGCCGAAGCAGCGTAATAATGGGACAATGACGAGCGGCAATACAACGGTGCATGATGAGGTCGTCGTCGTCGTCGTCGTCGTTGTTGTTGTTGTCGTTGCACAGAATGAATTGCATGACAATAAAATGGAAGAGGAAACGCAAAAATTACGGAAAATAAAAGGCTGAACGGTAAAAGACGGAAAACGATCGTTAAAATGAGAACTATAAAAGCAAGCGAAAATAAAGGAAAATGAAACAAACAAAAAATCGAAATATTTCTATAAAAAAAAGGGGAAAATAATAAACACACAAAAACAGAAAGAAGTAAAAAACAAAACCTACGCAAATTATTCGCGATTTATTTTTGGGTTTTATGCCTATTTTAATTTTTAATTGCTTAACTCTTTTTATGATATTTTAAAAGCAAATAAAATCACAATAAATGGAGGGGAATCAAATAAAATAAAATATATGAATCATATAAATGGCAAAGTAAATATATAAATCAAGTGGCACGTGTGTTGGGCGAAAAGAAATTGAGAAAAGCGGGCGAGGCTGATAAGCAGTGAAAGGGTTGGTTGGCTTCAAAATGAATTGATTCTTCCTCTGTTTTTTATTTAAAAATGGAAATTTTAATACTTAACAATTGTGGATATGAAAGAGATCTACAAAATTGTAAAACCGTGCGTAATACAGGGGAGAAGAAATCATCCAAAAAGTCAGTGACGCAAGCAAACGGCGGGAGTGTTAATTATAAAAAAATATGATATGGAAATTTAAGGAGTGGAAAAGTAGGTTTTCAACCACATTTCATTTGCTTAGTTGATAATTATGTATGTATGTATAACTTCCTATTAAAAAAAAAATTATACTGATTTGATTTGACTTGACATCAGCCAAAATATTTCGAAAAATATTAAGATTTACATGAGCTGGGTTGATTTGAAATTAGCTCTAAAAGTGCAGTTTTTTTAATAAATAAAATCAGTTAACAAAAAAAAAACTTTTCCAAAACAAAAAAAAAATGGCATCAGCATCAGATCATAAAATAATTTAAGCTTAAAAGGTTTGCAAAAAAAATAGAAGCGTTATCAAAAATCAAAGAGCATTTGAAACTACTTTAAATATGCACTTTATTATAGTTAAATTTAATGGGCTATAAAAATTATTACTCGAAATTAAAAAAAAAAAATGCGGATTAAAATATGTTGATGCATTTTTTTTTATTTGTCGAATATTTATGACTTCTAGAAATCTTGAAACTTTAACTTACAGTATGTAAAATCTATATTCGTACACTACTAGTTTTACTAAACTAACAGAAGAAGTCCATACAAAAATAAATTTTGCTCATGCGTTATAGGAAGAAAAGAAGCAACATTTTAGCACAAAAAAAAAAAAAAAAAAAGAAGAAAATATCAAAAATAAAACAGCTTTCAACAACTTAAAACTTGCACTTAATAGATTGAGTGGGGTAAAAACATGTATATTCCGAAATATTTAAAAAAAAAATGCGACTTAAAAAATGTTGATGAAAATTTTTTTTGAATTTCTCAAATATTTATAAATTTTGTAGAAATTTTGAAAGTTTGACTAACATGGTTTGTGTTACAGATTTAAATATGTATATTTTAATAAAAAATGATTTACTTAAACACACAAAATGCGGCTTAAAAAATGTTGATGAAATTTTCATTGAATTTCTCGAATATTTATAATTTTCTAGAAATTCTGAAACTTTGACTTACATGGCTTTTGACATGGAATAAACTAAAAAATAATAATTTACTTAAATAAGGAAACACAAAATTGTCATTACATTTCGCTATTATTTTTGTGAACACAAGTGTGGGTGAATATAATCTTTTTTTTTTAATATTTTAAGACTTTTGAAAAACGCTCTTTTTTTGGTAGGGTAGAATTTCGACACAGTTTCTCCATTCAAAAGTTTTTTTGTAGCAAGCTGGAATAAAAAAAAATCCTAAGAATCTAGTTTATTTTAGATTTCCGTAGAAGTATAATTTATTTTTAATAATTGAATATAATAAAACAAATGTATTATACATTTTTTAGAAAAAGTTATAGAACTTTTAGAATTTTTTGGGTATACACTTTTATTGCCCATTTAATTTTAATTAAAAAATGCTCGAAATTCGCGTTGATTTTTTATATTTCTTCTTTTTTTTGCCTTGACGGTGTTGGTAATGTTTTTTATAAAATAAAAAAAATCGTTCAGTCGATGTCACTATCGTTATTATAAAAATTTTCGTTGTTATCGATATCTATATATGTATAGCAAATTCTCGTCACCGTTATCACTGCAATCATTTTTGAAACATGCGTTGCTATCGATATTTATCGATAATTACCGTTACCGTTATCACATTCGTTATTATTCAAATATGCGTTGTTATCGAAATCTGCAGATCGATTTATTGCTATCGATATGCATTCGCAAAGATGTTGTTATCGATAACTATCTATACCGTTAGTGATATCAATATCTCACGATGTCGTTTAGTTAGGCATATTATTCTTAATTATCACGCGCTTACAACTTTTAAAAATGTTGGGCCTTAACATTGAAACAACCTCGCTATTAGCGTAGCAAAAATTTTATGCTAACGAAAGCAGGGATGCACGGCATAAAAAAATTATAAATTATTATATATACTTAAGATAACTTACGAAAATTCATATTACTATGTGTAACTGATCGAGGCATAGCCGATTTTAAAATCACACGTGAGAAGTGGTTTTCCAAAATTATTACCAGCAAAGAAAAATAAAAAAAATACCATTTATTAGATTATATTGCTATGCGAATAAAAAAAAAGCTATAATAATAAGTTCAGGCGCGTCAGAAAAATTATTTACGAAGTAGAAATGATAACAAATAATGGGCGGCATAAAAAACACAAAAAAAAAAACAATACGAAACAATTCACAACAGCCAAGAATATCCACAACAACGCGCAAAATGCCGGGCGGGCAATGAACGCTTCGCTACTTCGTACAACAACAGCTAGCCGAAGTAGAAACAAAAAACAAGTAAAACATTTACAAAGAGAAAGAACAGCAAACTCAATGACAGCAACACTAAACAAAGGCAAAGACGCGTAAAAAAAGAAAATCAACAAAAATATAACACACAACTGGAAAATGGCAGTGTAGAAGAAAGCAATAAATCAGACAAAAAAAAAACAACCAAAGAAAAGAAGAGAAGCGGCGTTAGCAAAAGAAAGCAGCAAACAGAGTCAATGACGAGTTGGCGCAATGACTCGGTTCGTGGCGAGCTGGTGTTGGGTGAGTTGGTGATTATGTGGGTTTTGTTGTTATTGTTGTTGTGTAATTTGCTGTACTTAGCAGCTGTTATTGTGTTTGTTGCTTTCGCTGCTGTTGCTGTTGCCGCTGCTACAGCGCTGGAGTATAGAATGTCTTGCGGCGATTGAAATGCAATCGCGCTATGTCTTGCCATTATCGGTTGGTTTTTTTTTTCTGCTCTGCTGCTACTTTCTGCAACGAGAAATGCAATTACACACACACATCCACACAGCAACACATATGTACTTAGCAAATATATCCGGAATTAAGAAGCGCAATAAATGCATAGTCGCACAACTCACACACACACACACACAAACACATGCACGCGCAGCACTCGCAAACCGCCACGCCGCGTCCACCGAGGCGTATGAGTTACGCATTGAAAGCCAACCGAAGCAAGCAACGAGATACGCGGCAGGCGACAGGCAGGCAGACAAGCAAGCAGGGCGAGAGGAGTTGGTGTCAGTGGCGTCGTTCGGTCACTTGGCTAGCGTGCAATGCTGCTTTTCGACGAACGGAAAATTTATGCACATTTGAAATGCAATGCAATTTTTTTTTTTTTTATTTCTTCTAGCAGCATATAATAAACTCGTGAAGCTATGAAGAAATGAGTGTGCGCGTGTGTGTGTGTGTGTGTGGTGCGAAGAAAACACTTCAACCGAGTACTAAGCCGAAGACTAGGCTGCGCATTCATTGCGTGATGGTTGTATGCTTGCTTCTCGCTTGCTTCCTTGGTTGGTTGGTTGGCCTTTCGCGCGATTATTTTAACGGTCGTCAGCAATTGCATTGCCTAGGTAGCATAAAAACAAAAACAACAATGAAGTGCGAAAAAAGGGGAAAAACAAAAAAATGAAATGCAAAAATAGCATAGCAGAAATATTTGTACAGACAGTCGTGACAGCTTCGACGAGCGTCAATACAAGTACGGAGCAACAACAACAGCAACAAAAAAGAAAACCAATAGAGAACAAATCGATTTTAGCAGTCATTGATTGGCAATAGAGAGCGCCGGTGTTGTGTTAGGTTGACGCGACGGCAATTGCATGGGCGAGTGGACAAGAAATGAAATGATCAGAAAAAAATGCAAAGTCGTTCCCCACTATTTTCTGTAGTATTTTTTCGTAGAAAATAAAAAAGAAAGAAATTTTATTTGAGACTAAATAGATTTTTCGACAGATCGACACCTTACCAGGCAAACGTACGTACAAATCGAATATGCACTAAAGCGATTCACAAAAGAGTTTGCAAAAAGAACGAAGATTACTAAAGAAAATCATCCTTATCAAAAAATCATGAGAGCTAAAACTATAAATCTATGAGTGAATCAAAGCGATTAATCTTTTTTTGTGTAAAGATTAGATGGTCAGCAAGCCTCCACTGCATTTCGATTCGTTTTAAAGACGAGGCTTTTTCGCCTTCTTTGCGTATAAGTTTTTTAAATACCCAGATACTTTTTGTGCGATGAATAAGATACCAAAAATTTCGAAAACAATTTATAGTTCAAAAACATATGAGCCTTAATAATTTCGATTTCAAGCAAATTTGTTTATTGTATGGCCTTTGTCAAAGTATGAATTATATTTTTATACAAAATTAACGAGAAGAATTTGGAATTTGGAAACATTCATGAATATTGTAAAGAAAATCACTTCGCGAATATTTATTATTGTTAATATGTATACACTTACTTAGAAAAATACGTATGCCATAATTTTTTCAGAATATTCGCAACATTTTTCATAAAATTTTTTTAAAAATTATTTTTTATAAAACTAAAGTGCACTCTATAACATAAACTATTTAAATTCAAAGTTTGAAATTTTATATAAAATTCACGGAAAACCCACAAATTTCAAAACATTGTCAGCAAATTTAAAAAAATGTCATGAAATTTTCATAATTTTTACCCACAAAATTAGGGATTCAGTAATTTTGTTCGCAACATTTTTAATGAAATTAAAAAAAAAATAATTATTGTAATTTAAAATTTTTCTATATTCAAAGTTTCAAATTTTATATAAAATTCACGAAAATTCAGCAAATTAAAAAAAAAATGTCATGAAATTTGCATGATTCTTAATCACAAAAAATAAGTACAGTAATTTTTTCATAATATTTGCCACGCATTTCATGCAATTTTTTAAAAAATAATATTTTATAAACCAAGTAATTTCAAAGTTTCAAACATTATGTAAAATTCACGAAAATTTAACAAATTTTAAAATATTTTCATAATTTTTGATCACAAAAATAAGTATGGTGTAATTTTTTCACAATTTTTATTTGCAAAAAATAAAGTGCAGAGTACTTTTTTCACAATATTCGCAAATTTTTTCATGAATTTTTTCTTTATAAAGCTAGTTTATTATATAACATAAACCAAAACTTTATATAAAATTCACGAAAAATCAGCAAATTTAAAAAAAATTAGTAACACATTTTCATACATTTTAATCAGAACTTTTAGGGTAATAAAGTGCAAATTTCATGTAGCTAAAAATTACAGTTGAGTTTTGATACACTATTTTTTGCTCGCGTTGTGCAGGTTTTCTTCCATATGAAGGGGATTTATTTTTCTAAAACTTATGAACGAAAAGTTAGAAGTTTTGATGATTTTTTTTTTGGAAAATAATGTGAATTTTAATTTACATAGGTTAGTTTTAGAATTTCTTACAAAAAATGCAGAAATAATTTAAAAAAATTAAAATTTTGATGCAATTTTTAAAAAAATTTTTTTTTTGGAAATTCTTTTTATATAGTTTTGTTATAGATTTTTTTATAAAAAATATCTCAAATATTTTTCTCAGATTTTTCAACAACTAGGAACACTTGGGCCACTTTTTTCATAACTGAGGTTACTCAGTCGCAATGTTAAAATTAGGCTTCAAAACTATCAAAGGTTTTCACAAAAGACACCGATCAGATTTTTCAATTAAATTTAAAAAAAAAATTAATCATCACTGAACAGAACAAGAAAACACTTGAAAGACTCAAAACTATGTTTAGAAATATGAAATAGTTTTCCAAATTATATCTATTGAAATAAAAAAAAAAACAGTAACGTAATTAATTTAGTATTTTTCTTTATTTTGAAAACATAAGTGTGAGGAAGTTGGTTCTATGACGTCATCTCTCTTCGTAACCTTGTATTTTATAAAACTTGAGGAATTCTTAAAAATTTTGAATTGTGAAAAATATTATTGAATTTTTCTACATTTTGCACAAAATTTTAAACTTTGATTTTTAATAAAAAAAAATTGGAAATTTGTATAAAATGTAGCAAAAAATTCAAAATGAAAAACATTATACCATTTATGCTGTGAACCACCGTACATAAAGTATACTCGTATACTAAGTCTATATGAGCTCATATTTTTATAGCCCAAATGTGACGTTGACTATGAAAAACATATGTACATATCTACATATGCTATGTAAATGCATTTTCCATGCAGATAATTTAGTGCAATTTAGCAGAGACTTTTATGTACCACTTTAAGACTCTATAGCTTTCTAAAATTTTCGTCACATAGCCACAGCATCACATTCAGCATGAACAGATTCTTATGCTATGCGTCGAACGGTTATATGAATGTAGTAGTCGTGCGTGTCTGATTTGAAACTAGTAGCAGTAAATAATTTCTAAAAATTGTTGTTTTCATAGCACAACTTTGCGGTTGTGATTAAATCTATAGATACATTTCACACACACATATTGGCTTACATAGTATATGAAGATGTGTGCGTGTGTGAGGCAGTGATTTCAACTCGAGCGGTTAGAGGTTAGACTAAATTGCAATTCCTCAACTGTGTGCCAAACTACCTCTACACATATGTATCTGGATAAATATATGTAACTTTAGTTCATTCCCGATGGATGCAATCGGGTAACACATGTAGACTGAATAATGATGAATGAAATCTATTGATAATTCAAAATTTTGTGAATGATGTCAAAATTTATCTTTATATCAAAATAGAAAATTTGTGAAAACAAGAAGTAAATGTTTTGTTTGAACAAAAATTCAATACAAAACGCCCTTTATGAAAATGTGCTAATGCGCATATATACAAGGGCCGCTCCAAAATGGAGCAAGGTGTAGGAGCTAAGGTTTACTGCCCAGAGTAGGAGCATATCAGCTCCATTAAACTACCGGACTACTACATTGTTTTTTATGTGGAATTTCCGGCAAGTAGGCATGCGATGCGGCAATCAAAGCACTGCCATCACACACCACTGGTCGAGAATCATCGATGATTGCAGAGTAGCAGGGGAGAGGCTGGTCGCGATTAGGACCGGCTACCAGGGGATTGAAGGCAACGAAAAGGCTGACGCTCTTACCAAGAAGGGCACTCTCCTCTACGGGGCGCCTTAAGCGCTGTTAGACCTTCAAACGAGTTTCGAATGTATCCCCAAGCAGATACACTGTGGGCACGAATAAAAGGAGCTAGCTGGTAAGCTCCTGTTATCACTCAATAGAAATGACTCGAGATAGTCTATCGATACTCAAATTGGCACTCACAACAGACGGATTTTGCAGGAAGTTTGAACAGCAAGATGAAACCATGGAACGCGTAAGCTGTATGGGCCCAGCGCTTAGCGGGGTTCGGGGTTCGGCTCAGGTTGATTGGTGAGGGACAAAGGCAGGGTTTGGAGGCGGCTTCCCGAAAAGGACCAACTGGATTATTACAGTTGGCCAAAGAAACATCAAAGATCTTCATTGATACTTCTGGAGCTTCAGCAAGATTCCGCGGTCGTTTAAGCGCAATCGGTCTATGTGAGGCCTTCCGAAGCCAGCCAGTTCAACCTAACCTAACCTATCGTATTAATGAAATTTTTGTTGCTATTTTTGAGCTTTTTAAGAAGACACAGTCAACAATCGGCCGAATTAGGCTTATAAGTTTTAACTGGGAAGGTATTTTCTCATGCCTTTTTGTGCAACTCTTATAAGTATAATTTTGTTGAGAGTTTTTTTTTTAATATTTGCTTGCTTTTTTTAAAAAACTATTTTTCTTTATAATAAACTGAATTTTTGAAAGTATTTTCAAATCAAAATTCATCAAATGTATGTATTTGCAATGGTGCATATTGTGTATAGGGCAAAATTCCGGCAGGTGGCGCTGAAGTCAATATATTTCAAAAACCCCATATTTACAATTCGATATGCTTCAAATTCAAAACAAGTATTAGCTGCTACGTAAATATAAATACCGTAAGACTTTTATGGGTAAAAAACTATTATAAAGTCCTATATCTTATTTAGTAGTAAATTAACAAGTAAAACTGTTACGCAAGGCAGAAAAAATTCTGTCATGAATATTTTTATTTTGTTGTTCAAAAAATAAGTCATAAAATAATACATTGTTTAGAATTTAATTTAATGAGGTAAAAAAATAGCTGATATTTTTGTCGTTACGAGTAAAAACAATAAAAAAAAAAAAACCGAATTTTCAGCACACCCTAATACTTATGTCTATTTACATTTACCCAAGCTTGTAGGCCTATGCACTTGCCTTATCGCTGACATAGATTTAACTGTGTATTTGTATTGTGCGTACGACAAACATGTTGGCAATTGTTGTTAGTTAGCAGTAGCAGCACAGCAGCAGCAGTATAGGCAACATATTTTTGTGCAAGCTTTTCCTATTTGTTTTTTTTTTTTGCGAATTGTTTTTTTGTTGAAATTTTTGTTTTTGTTATTTCGCAAACCTTTCTATATATGCGCATTTCAATTGCTGCCGTCAAGCGACGACGCGACCTCCTTTTTCGCTACTCTACGCCACTCTACCACCACCACCCAAACGTTAGTGGCTAACGGCTTATGTTGCTTAGCACTACTATGTATGAGTACTGAGCTCCTGCTGCATATGCGCGCATATGCGTTGAAAGTGCACACACACACACACACACAGAGACACACACAGAGCCACACAGCGAGTGCAAATTGTTGCAATGCGATTTTGTAGCAAAAGCTACCAACTGTGTGTCAGTTACAAGTTTTGGCTTCTTGTCTCTCAAAATTAGGGCATAGTTATATGTTGTAGTTGTAGTTGTTGTTATTGTTGCTTGCAATTGTCTATTTATGGCATTGCTCTGCAGTTGTTGGCTCTAAGCTCGCTGCTTGCTACAAGTAGGTACAATGCTGGTAAACAAAAAGATACTAGCGTGATTTTTGAAAACAAAAATATATTAAGACTAAGCTAACTGTAAGTGAATGGCAAGGAAAATAGAGAGGGAGGAAGGGAGGTAAAGGGGGGGGAAACAGCATACAACAAATATGTGAATAATTAGCTGCATCTTAGTTGTGTTTGTTTTCTTTTGTAGTATTTTGCTTTTGCAGTGTACAGTTAGTCGCTGCGCTTATATGGGTTTTGCGCTAGTTTTGCAACATATTTGTGCAATTTTTTTTTCTTTTGCGCTGCATTAATTTTTCTTTTTCTCCCCAGTTTTCGCACAACAAAATGCCTACCCATTGTTGCGCAGTTTAAAATATTACATTTTATTTATTTTTTTTATCACTTGTAGCGAATGTTTTCTATTTGTTCGACTTTTGCTCATTAAGGCACTCTACGCTGCACACAAAAAAAAAAAAAAAAAAAAAAAAAAAAAAAAAAAAATATATAATAAAAATAAAATTTACTATATTTTGGGTTAAAATTTCGATATTTCCATTTAAATTGGAAACAAATTTTAATTTATAAAAAAAACGTCACAGAAGGCAGTAAAAAATCTTTTAAGTCGAATTTGCTTCATCTACTATGTATTATCCCATATATTAAAATAATATACAGTTTTGTTTGAAAAACTAACAAAAAAAATGTAACTAAATTTCGAAGTAATTTAGCAATTTTTTTATTTGGCAACCCAACTTAAAATTTTTTTTAGAATAAAAGCATTTTATGAAATCGTTTTTGGCACTCATACTTAACTGACTTATTTTTCACAATAGGCTTCACAACATTATTCGGAAATATATTTTTTTAAATAGTTTTTTCTTTGAAATTGATTTTGCGATATCTTAACTCAACTTCTAAACACGTATGGTCAAAAGAATCCGGCTAATTTTCGGTTTATTCTTTTATTTGAAAAAAAAATATAGATCATTTTTTATAAAACAACAAACTTTCCGAAATATTTGGAAAAGTCAAGAAATTTTCATCAAAATTATAAAATCTCGAAATAGAAAAATTTTAAAAAAATTTTTTTTCAAATTTTGCGATTATGTAATTTTTACAGCTTACTCCCTAAAACGTACAATAAAATGCAATTGTGAAGCGTCTGGATTTTTTAGTTTTTTTTTTATATAAAAACCGAAATCTAAATATTTTTCAACTAGAAAAGAAAAAAATTCTGAGTATTGAACGAATATATGTTTGTAAAATTTCAAACTACTTCCATATATTCAAAAAACAGTATCCACGAATTTCTCCTTGAAACATTAGGCTAGCAATTCTTTTGCTGGTATCTACTCCGAAAATCTTTCTGACTAAAACATTTTGAAAAAATTTCAAATACGATACGAAAATATAGAACAAAGTTTTTATTAAAATTTTTGGGGCATACAATTTTATAGCGCATTAAATTTTAGTAACATTAAATACAATTCTGCAGTGGCAGAAAATGCACATCAAGCAAATTTATGTACTTCTTTTTTAACTTTTAATAAAGTGTGAAACATTGACTTATTTAGTTTTTAATAAAAATATTGTAATAAAATCAATTTTGTTTCTTTTAACAAAAAAAAAAATTCAAAAAACAAAAAAAAAATTTTAAACGTCGTACAAGTTTCCACAAATTTTTAAAATTTCGATTCGGAATAATTCATGTAATTTTCATTAATATTTTTGGGGCATGCTGTTTTATTGTAAGTACAATAAAGGACAATTTGAAGTTTGAAAATTTCAAGCAATTTTGTTGATTTCTTGTTTAAATTTTGTAGAAAATTTGAAAAATGGATAATTTGATAACTTTACTTTTTAATAAAAAAAAATAAGAAATCCAAAAAAATGTTGTCTTTTTTTAATTAAAAAAAAATTGTATACAAAATTTTCCCCGAATACTGCAAAAAAAAAAAATACATATATTAAATTTAAAGTACAAAGTTTCGAAAAACCAAACAATTTTCATCTAAATTTCAAAATTTCAATTCGAAAAACTAAACAAATTTTAATAAAAATTTGTCCAGTAATTTTTAGTGAATTATTTTCTTTTTTGTTTGCGTCCCTTTTTCGAGTAATTGCATGTTTGAGGCACCTTAATATATATGCCACTTTTGATATATTTAACTGTTTATTCATCTTAATAAGCAAAAAAAAAAGATTCTGCGCATGCATAAATTTAATAATTAATGTCCATTAAACGCCATAAATTTTAAGCGCATATTTTTGTTTAGTAGGTGATCTCTCTAATTACTGTTGAATAATAAGATTAATAAACATAAATCATTTGACTGCAACACCGCCGAATCGTGTGCGGTAAATCATACGAAAATTAGAAAAATACACTAACTGTAAATCACGCGCAGCATACTGGGACTAGGTTTAGTTATTTAAAAAAAACACATCCTACAAAAAGCTAAGAAAAATTAAATTTCGAAACCTATATTTTTGAAATTTTTTGTTGGGAATTTTTCTCACATAACGGTTGTTTATTTACATAACGGTTGTTTGTAATCTAAAAATACGCTTGCAAAAAACAATATATACTTGCTGAGCTACGATAGGACTGAATGGCTTTCTCAAAAATCTTACTAGCATTTTCAGTTTCGAAAAATATGTATGGTGCAATATAAAAATAAGTTTCCAAAATTTACGTCTGTTTAGTATGAAAACTAACGGAATTCGAAGCGTGAATATTAAGTGATCTTGTGACTTGCAAAAAAAAAAAAAACAAACAATTCTTATAAATCTTGAACAACTTTTCCGTAAATCTATTAACAGTTTAGAATGTTGAAACGTTTTCGAACTTCTGAGTTTTAAAGTCTGACATTTCAATACCTGAAGTTCTAATTAGAAAGAGGCAGTCATTAGCCCAAGAGGAGAAAAGTGAACGAGAGATTGCAGAGTCTACTTTAGGGGGTTGTCTCGCCGATGAAAGTCAGTGCGAAACGTACAGCCGGAAAAAGAATCTTAAAAAAAAACATTAGCTATGATATTTTTCTAATACTGGACTTCCGTTTATTTCAGGAAACCACATCACAATTATCTTCACAAATAAATTCAGTGGGAATATTCAGTGAATAATTTTTAAATTTTCTTTTCTAGATCGCGGGCGTCTCAATTAATCCAGGGATATCGGTTGAGGTGTCGACTTTTGGATGATGGGCTAATATTGAGCCTTAGTAGCTAAAGAGATCCCACGACTCTCACTTGAATTATGAGCACAGATATAATGAGGACACCGATTGTTGAAGAAGGGAAAAGTGAAACAAAAGGTTGACTTATCTATGAAATAAGTTGATCGATTATTTGAGCAGCCCGTGTACAAAATGACGAGGTCTTTAATGTCTAGGCCCTCATCAGACTATCGTCTCTCAAAAGCCCATCAAATTAGATCGCCAGATTTTTTTGTCCAAGGAAACATTATAAGATAAGAGAAAAAAATGAGAGCTTGACATATGTAGCTTGATGGAGTGAGTTTACTAGGCTTGATGGGAGTGAATTTGCTAATCAAATGAACCTTTCTCGTGCTTGTATTTTGGGGTAGATATTTTTGAATCCGTGCTATCATAAAGGAGGCACATATGTACTTTGTTATGATTTTACTATAGCATTGTGAATTAGCTAAAGGGATTTTGATATCTCAAATGAATATTTTTTTAGGTCACCGATGGAAGTTCATGTTGATCCTCAGATGGTTTCAAGTGCGTTATTTTATTGGTCAGGGTAATCAATAAAACTAATTAAATACTGGGAGCATTAGCTTAGAATATAGTAGGATACATATTTTCGAAGCTTTTTCCTAGTCGATCACTCGAAGTCCACTTAGGGAGATTAAGAACCCAGCTAAGATTCGAACGCGATCTTATCATTAAGGCATTCCCTCTTTCGGCATATTCGCCAGCCTTTCCAACGATACCACGCCTAGGTCAACTAGGAAATATTTGTTCAGGCGTCTAAAGCCAGCTATTCGGAGTGGACGGCATTGGCGGAAAGGTCTAAACAAATTCTTCGTATTTCTCAAGTAGTTGCAGCGGCTTCTCACGCACTAGGTTCAAAATGAAAGAAAACGGCAATGGTATTAGATGAGTCCAGGTCTTTAGTGGAGTGCCTTCATAGGCAGGTCATTCATATGTATGTGTAGTGTCTTGGAGTAAATTTTGGATAAGCAAATAGTTTAATCTGCCACAATAACCACAGTCCATTTGTGCCCGATTAACGCAAGTCTCACGAGCCAGCTAAAGTTCTTCTGCAAAACAGTTATGATTAAACTACGATTACGGGATGAGAGGTCGTTGGTAGATGCCTACGGGTGATTAGGGGTGGGTTGTCTGTTACCGTTTCATGTAATGTTGGATTACATACAGAATTCAGCGAGGCTGCCTTCTGACGTGAGCGGTAGATTCAATAGATTCCTGAAGATGTATCGGGTCCACTCATCTGATTGATGGTGCCACAAAAAACCTCTGTCCCGCGGTACTATATATGTACATCGACAATATGCTGTGCAGAGACTTTGATGAAAGCCTGACGGTCAACTACAGCGAATGAGATATATCTCTGCTCCCTCTCGCCATCCGCTCCGAGACATTGCCAACCAATCGCTTAGTTTGAGAAACACTACGGTATTCTCTAATCTGTAAACTTTCCACCACAAGTTGCTGGGAGAAAGTGCGTATACTATGTTGCAAATTCAATGTTGCATCAATAATCGACGTTGAACCAACAAGCGGATGCGGTGGCATAAATGTGAAATATTTTTATATTTCTTTTTTTTTTAAAGTTGATTTAAAGAAAATACAACGCTAAACACTAACTACAACGCAAATGATGAGCATAGCCAAAAACAACAAAACTAACTGCAACAACAATAGAAACTAACGAATCATAACTTAGCTGAAACGAGAAGTGTTACAGTCAGCGAACTGGAAACGCAATGACACACAAGATGCCACTTAACGTTAGCTGCTCTAAACGAATAGAGCGGACAAATGGATAGATTTCTGTAAAGATACCGAGTAGATAGAAGCAAGGATAGATGAACAAAATAGATAGTAGTCGCTTGGCGATTTAGTTGAATAGACCGGTCCAAAGTGGAACAAAGGAGAGTGGCGGCAGCAAAGTAAGGCGTTAGAGGCGAGCGAGCTAGCTGGTTGGATTGGCTGGCTAGAATAGCTAGTTGAGTGACGTGAAGCTTGGACAGCCTGAACCGGCATGGCATGACAAGATTTCACATATTACGCTCCTTTCCTCGGCCCCTTATTAGGAGAAGAGCGAAAGGAAATGGAAAAACTTCTCGCTGTGTATACTCGTTGGATGTTGTTGAGGCTGATGATGCTGCTACACAATAGATACGCGTACAATGGACGCGCATTGCCAACAAGTAGGCAAACAACGAGAAAACTATGCTTGACAAACAAAAAAAAAAACACACACAAAAAACTTGAAAACTTGTTAAAATGCAGAACAACAACAACGACAGCAACACATTGTATTCTGCCATAACAACTGAACTCAATGCAACTAAACTTTTCCAATGTGAAGAAGTGCGAATGAATGCGGATGTGCGTGGTGAAACTTGCCGTGGCAGCGCGGCTGCTTTTCAAGAGGATGCACCACCGCCGCCAGCCAGAGTACAACTACTTACCAGCAAAAATAGCAAAAACAATAGTCACAACAGCAGCAGTATCAGCAAAAGTTAAGTAGATTATGTTAGGCAAGTTGCAGACAAATATATACCTTATTTAAAAGGCTTACGTCGTGGTATTTGAGTGGTGAAAGCGCGACGTTCTGGAATTAACAAGGGACGCAGAGCGCCCCGGTGCATACCTACATACATATGTATGTGATTGGGACATGGGCACGAGGAGGAAGCAGGCGGATGCAGTAGTACCAAGATAATGGCGAAAGTAGCACAGAAATACCACACCAATGATGATGGCAGATAGCACACACACGAGAGCAGCATTGCAAAAGAGACAAACCAAGACGCGATGCGTCAACAAATCTATTGAAGACGACCACGACGACGCCGGTTTGTGCGACAAAAGGGAAGTGAAGCGCTGTGGCAATGAAGAAATGAGGCTACACGTCGTGCTGCTGATAAAATGCTTGCGTGGTCGCTCGCAGTCGTTGTGTGACAGAAGAAAGTCGGAGGATGTGTTGGATGTTGTTAAGAAAAAAATGGGGAAAACTTCTGCGTAAAGAAAGAAAGTAGCGCAGAACTTTCGACAATTAAGGAAATGCGTGGTGCTATGCTAGGCAGCTCGTTGCGTCATTAAATGGCTTTAGTCGGCGCGTGTGTGCTGTTTTCTTAGAATTCTTATTTATTGAAAATCCCCCTATTTTTTTGCGGTGCTGGCGGCAGCAGAGATTTTTGTTTAGGCTAAACTTCAGTGCAATTAATTGAATGCGAAATGATTAACTTAATGATTATAAGATAACTTTTTACTAACTGTCATTAAAATGTGTTTATGTGGCTGCTTTTGAGTTTTTCTTTTGAACTTTTACGCAAGCTTTTAGAAGTTTTTGGAAATAGATGGAAAAGAAGTAAAATTATTGTTAATGGTTATATTGAGTTTCAAAGTTCTACAAGGAAGCTAAAAATCTTGAAATGTGGTCTGCACAAGTTGACCTTGAAAGAAAAAGCGATACATAATATTGATCGATATTATTCTAGCTAAATTATAAATAATGTAGCAGATAAATTAATCACTCACAGTAAAGGTTATAATGGTATTGCTATCAATATCATAATTAAAACAGTTAACACTATCTAAATTAGTGTTATATGAATATTTATCGACACAAATGAGATAATCGGCACGGTAATCGTTATCGATATTGTTATTGTTATATGAATAGTTATCGATAGTTCTCGACGCCGGTAAGAAAATCGACACAACAAGTACGACGGTCAACACAACAATCGTTATTGTTATCGATGTCATAATCAGAAGAGGTAACACCAACGAGATTGTTGATAAAGGAGTAGTTATCAGCAGTTATCGATATTTTCATAGTTATTGATTTTTTTATAGTTCTCGAAATTTTATTCCCAAAAGATATTGTTATTATTAATAATATCACTGCTGTAATCAACACCCTTATTGTCATCGATAAAGCTATCGATAAATGTCGTTTCTAATATTGTTATTAATATTGCTATTCTTTTTGGTATAATTTTTTTTTATCAATATTGTCTCACATTTCTATGCCTATTCCCCTTCGAATTTATATTATATTTATGCTAGAGATGGGAGCGGAACTAAAAATGCCCACCCGCCTAAGGGTCCTGATATCTGGATATAAATCACAGAAATTTCAAATTAGTTTAAAATGATATATTTTATACATATATTATTTTTTGGCCTAATTTATAAAATCGACAAATATTAATTTTGCAGCTCGAGGCCAATATAAGGAACAACAACAGTCAGGAGTGGTAGAAATTATACCTATTTCGGAGATCACCACATCTCCTCATCAGATTTCTTTCATGACTTCACCGGCATTTGAACCTACAACCCACGACTTACTGGTTCCGAGGTAAATTTTCAATCGAGCAATAAAACGAATTTTTTCTAAAAAATCAGAACTCAAAATCTTTCGTTTTGTTAACATTTTGTTTTAAATTTGCAGATTTTTATAAATTTCTTAGAAAGTTCGAAACTTCGTTCTTAATTGTCTTTGTCATAGAAGGAACTAATTTTTTATTTTAAAGGAATACAAAAAAAAATACGGTAAATTAAAAGAAGAAGCTACTATTATTTTAATAACCACCACTGTACGTGCCTTCTGTTTTTAATAATAATATAGGCCTATTTACAGCTGTTCAACAGAATCACAATACTGCTACGTATGGCAATTATCTCCATTAACCAAAAATTAATTTTTTATACTATATTATTTTCTTTGGTTGCCATATTCAAAAATATTGCTATATCTAACTCAAATTTTTTTTTTGGCACATTTTTCTTCCTTTTTCCCCTCAGTCTATTATGCACAAATATTACAAATATTTGAGTTTTCAATTAGCTTTATACAGTACCTACATTGAAAAATAAACCTGGTAAATAGATTTCCACTACCAAAGCAGCAGCAATATAAGAAATACACATTTTTATCTTACATGTACGAGCGAGCGCTTGTTGAACTTTCATAGGCTTAGATGTACAGATATCGGGGTAGCAAAAGCAGAACAATTTCTTCCTCAACATTTGTTTTTGTACATACCTGCAAATAGATGGAAGAGAGAAAAATAAATGTTAATAAAAAAAATCCAACGGTTTCCAAATTTTAATGTCAACATTCATATTTAGAACAAATACAATAAAATGAGAAAAAATGAGAAAAATTCCCATTTAGATTAGTACAAAAGAATTTATGTAGTGAACTTTAACAGATGTTAAAATTAATAAAAATTAAAAAATTAAGCAAATGCAAAGCAAAACATCGAAAGAGAGGGCAAGTATGTGCTAATTGAGAAAATAAATAAAAGCATTTTATATTTTGGGTTTAAGTTGTTTCTTTCGACAGGTTATTTGGAAACTAACTACCGTTCCCGTCTCAAATTTGATTTGGAGCTAAACCGGGGTTCCGCCATGTTTCGTTCCTTATTCAAAATGGGATGGATAGGGAGGATGTGTGTGGGAAAATTTATCGTAGCACTAAGTACCATTAAATCTCTTGAGACAGTGAAATAAATGCAAAAAAATGCTAGTTAAAAGCAGATATACGGTTCACTCTCACAAAGTCCATGGAATTCCTACTCAACTTACTACCAGTTAATCTATATGGAAAGCTCCAGGCTAGCTGTAATGCAACTGAAGCCTGGAGAGACGGAGATGGCTTCAAACTAGATAGCAACGTAGAGAATGGGATTTAGTCGATCGAACTCTCATTAAACTTAAGCCTATGACTACGTCTACCCGCCCCAGGTAGTGTCTGCGTTTGTCAAGCTGCATTGATGAGCTACCTAAACGCGTAAACGCGGCCCAGAAGGCGAGCATCTTCCCCCATCACCAGAATCCCCATGTCGAATTATAAAGAATTTTTGGCCAAGGATCGACGTTAGAAGGTCCAGGTCACTAGTAAATATCGCCCGCTTCTCCATCACTTCAGTGGTCGGTAATATAACTGGGCACTGTCTGAATGTAATTTAAAGGAGCCCACATAACCACCTTGATATGAAACGATCATAACACATTAATAAGACACCGTCTTTCTCTCGTGAACACAAAAAAAAATGCTAATAAATCCTAGAAACGCGAATAGAGATCTTAGCAGGCAGTTTGATACAAATCAAAAGAGCTCAACTCACATATTGAGTGAAATTTCGCATGAACACTGTCAACATCGGACGAGATGGCCCTTGGCGTGTTCGAGAGAAAGATTATCAGACATATTTTTCAACATTTACGTAGACGCACTACAATGGGTAGGGATGAAATTACTCGTCTTCGGAAAGGATTTGGTTTCTTTTGGAGTACCTAGTTGGTGTCAATTAGCAAGGCAAAGGAACGATTGACGTGTCATTTTTGAATCGACCAAATAGGCTAGGTTGTTAAATCGCCAATCAAGAAGAAGAAGAAGAATAAGCTCAGGAAGGAACCGCGGAGAGCCTTCAGCGCCAATATTGAGACAACAAACGATGTAGCTGGGCTAAAGAGATTGCATCAAAGCCAATATGCAGAAATGATGCTAAAAGTGGCTTGAAAGCTTCAAGAAATCACTACAAGCTCTAGTGGCGTAAGACTACAAATCTCCAAATATCGACAGGTAGAGGAATTTTTTCAGGATGTTTCATTTCCTTGACTGGTATAAGCTATACATACTTAGAGAGAGAGAGAGATCAATGGAGCACTAAGTATATGCTCTCTTAGATATAAACCGAGCATTTAACAACGCTTCAAGATTACCTATTTTAAATAACTGAATCCATTACATAAGTACATATGTACATACATATCTATAGATTACAACTTTTAATTTAAAAGCCTTGCATATAAGTTTGACGTGATGAGTTAGCGAATTGACAAGCTTGCTTGTCTCCCGAAATTTTAACCTGCCATACATCATTTTTCATCCATCTAACTTTTTTGTGCCGTTTAGCGCTATCTGGCGCCAGCTCGCTGCATGAAAAATAAACAAACATGTCAAAATTTAAAAAATCGAATTCTATGTAAATTTGACATACAAATTGAGAACTTGGCCATTGGGATGCATAGCTAATGTACAACAAATATTATATACCAAAAGAAAAAAGTCCAACGCAAAAATAGCTCAAGTAAGACAACAGAAAAGGTCAACAGAAAGACAAGTGCATGTGTAGATGTGTGGGGTTCATTTACCCAGTAAACATTTCGGGAAGGAATGATGTGACAAAAATTGTGAGACAATTAAATTAGTCTGACATTAGGTTAGTAATTTAACTTTTGTTGTCTACTTGCTAGTCAAATAAGAATCGTAAAATAAGCTTATTGGAGTTTACGAAGATTCACATCCGAAGAAGTTGTGCATGGGGCTTAAAAGTGTCTACAAATCGTCTTATTATAGCCATCGAAGACTAATATTCGAAGAAGCCATATATGAATGCAAAAAGAGTTCAAAAAGAGTCGTAAGAGATGCTTGCGAAGATGTCGTACTTGAGGCCAGTAAGAGGAATAAAAGGGTATTAAAAGTATCTAATTGGAGTTAACGAAGATTTACATTCGAAGGAGTCGTGCATGAGGCCAATAACAGTATAACAATTGTCTTTTTGGAGCGAACGAAAGTCATGAAAAATGTCTCATATTGTTGTATGATCTCAGAATTAATAGTAGAACTTTTGGAAGAAGAAGAATGTATCAATTTTGGAATCTGATTTGCGGCAATTGGGATTCTAAATGTTTACTGGGTAAATATATGCTATAAACTCATACGTGTGAAAAAAAAAATTAAATGGGTTAATGCGTTAGGTTATGGCTGTGATATAGTCAAATTTGCTTTACGCCTTTTCGCTGTAGTAATTCCTGGTTGCATTTTTTTTTTGTTTGATTGTTTAACTGCCTGCCTGCCAAGACATTATCTTGACAAATTTTGTCAAGTTAAATTCAGCAACAAAATTGCCCATAAAATGGTATAGCACAGCGTGCAAAGAATACTCAACTAAGTTTGCCGCTTTGACAAAAAACCAAAACAAAAAAAAATACAAAAAAACCAAAAAAAGAAAGGAAACCCAAACAACAACAGCGAACACTGAAGACAAACAGTAAATCATCGTTTGTCCAATGTTTATAAAAGTGTGTGTATATGGGAAGTAAGTAAATATCAAGCGTTTATTGTTTTTTTATTATATACATACTACATATTTTCCTACCTCATCAGCTGTTTTTTTTTGTTTATTGTACAATTTGGGATTTTTATGTAAGTATGTAGTTTAGCGCCAATTGTTTATTTTACTAAATCTACTGTTGGAATCATTGCCACTATCAGATGTTTTATATGCTCAAATAACGCGAGCGATTCATTCATTGTGTGTGTGTACATGTGGGTGAAATTTTATTCGTCATATACATATGTATGTATGTATACAATAAATATTATTTTAGTATATATTAAACAAAAGCAATTGACTTTCGTAGATTTTACAGGGTGTTAATGTGAAAATAGTGTTCGTCTGACGCGTGTTGAGTGTTTTGTTTTTTTATTTTATTTTAGAATTCGAGATGCCAGCAAAAAGAGAAAAAAGGGACGAAACGCCTGGGAAGCTTTCGTGGTAAGTAATAGCCCTACGTGCGTAGAAGAGCACTAAGCTTAGGAACACCTGGCTAAAATAAGACGGTGTAAGATTGGCTGACCTAAATATAGTTCGATCGCCAAAACATTGGTCCTTGGACGGGTAAAACCCGCACCATTTAGGTACTTAGAACAGGCTGTTGTTGAAATGAATATGATCGATAAAAGCTAAAAAAAAGTAAACTTGCTCTTTTCTTCACTGCCAGGAACCTGCCATTATCCCTTTCCGCAACCTGCACGAAGACGGTCAGTTGGGATCTTGACATTTACGTAGATGGAGCCCACACTTCCATCGGTTAACCACCCCGGACCCTGGGCTTAAACTTTGGCAGCCTGCTATCATTCTCAGCGCACATAGCCGCAGTAGTCAATAAAGTACAGAGCGGTAAGAAAGTACTCAAGTCGTTCGTTGGCATCACCTGAGGCAAAGGCAAATCAACGTTGCCGACATCACGCCGAGTTCTAAATTATGATGCATCCATTTAGTCGCCGGGAACCAACTAATAAAGACTACAGATTTGTCGGAACGGCGCACTCGGAACTGATGTCTCTGAGTCTCACCTCGGAAGGCATATCTCTGAACTCACCACCGATATCCAGACATTCATGACACAACAGCGGGATCCGATAGCGTACAGTTAGACCTTGAACAGCATTCACCGAGAGACAACCCCCTTTTTCACCGCATTAACTTTTTGCGAGAGTAGCCTATCCTACTCTATCATATTCAGTTTCAATTGATTTAAAATTCATTTGTATCTGGTCTACGAAATAATCTGATCTAACTCGGCTTGTAGAACCTCTCTGCAGGAAGGTAATGAGCTACATAAGTAAATGAACGACTACATCTTAGATCTTCTCACGCAATAGCCGTCTTAATCGTCACATGAGAGTAGTTCGTGTTAGTGAGAACGAGGTTGCTTTCCTTATTCACTTGAGTGTTTGGCTATTTTATAAGTTTCGTTTTCTCAATTAAAGTTAGAGAAAGATTTTGAAAGCAAACCTATTACAAAAACCTTGATTATGAATCTCCGATGCGGAAATATGACAAAGACAGGAATGAGCACAGAAAGCCAATAACAACTTAAAGCTTATTTTCGGTATTACGATTGGGTCCAGTTAAGATTTGTGAAATGTGACGTGAAGAGAGTTCGTTTTCGCGAATCCACATGCATTTGGCGCAACGTATGCCAATGAAACCACACAAACGCTTCAGTTTAAAGTACAAGGTTTTACACGCTTGATTTCTGTGCTGCGTTTCGCTTGAGGAACTCGAAATGAATCTATCGCAGCAACACTTCGCTTCATTACCACATCAACGTCAACAACAAGCAAATAATCACTTCAACTCGCGTTATCAGTAATTGTACTTAATTTTTACCCTCACTGCTGTCGAATCAACAACAACAAAAATAAGAGAGAGAAAGCATATATTAAATAAATACTTATAATTGATATGAAGAAGGCCACAGATAGCCATGCTAATTTTGGCAAATACTCAAGCAATGAACTTTAATCACCGCGATTCATTTAAAAAAAAAAAAACAAAAACAAACAGAATACTTAAGTACTGAATTTAACAAGCACTAATACAGATAATGTGCAATTGAATTAAAATTGATTGTAGGAAGCACACTTTTAGCACAAACGATACGACATTTTGAAAGCGTCATCGGGCAGGTCGCTGTGTGCGCTTGGGTAGAAAAAGATTCGTTAGATAACAAACGCGGAGACTTGAGTCGTTTTTTTTTTCGCCTTCATTTTCAAACGAAAGAAAATACAAACATTTCGAGATAGCTTGTGCAGTTGAGTGGTTTTCGTAAAGTTATTTATTTTCGTTTCGTTTTCATTTTGCGAAAAAGTGAAAATGTCAAGTGCAAGAAGTGATGCGTAGCCGATTGGAACCGAACCACGGCGTACAGGCGGGGCAGAGATGATTTTTTCTTTTGCTTTGGAAGACAACTTGATTAAACGACAGTCAAAACAGTTTTGGCGCGTGGCTTGGAAGGGGAGAAGTGACAGTCGTAGTAGTGGTGGTGATGGCGGTTGAGTGTACAGTTATTCAAGCAAATCAAAATAGCGAGCCGGCAAAGCAAAGCTGTAGAAAATATACTGAAATCAAATGCATGTTGTTATGGCGAGCACTTTCAAAGTCAAATGCTTTGCCAACCGTTAAATAGAATGAAATGGGTCAAACAGCACAAAATGCTAAGTAACAAAATTATAAGCGTTTTTTAATGATCAAAAAAATCAACATTAACTCGAACTTAGTTTGAGAAACAGTTAGAATTTATTAGGATGGCAGTAAGTTTTTGAAAATGTATCGAAAACTGATTATAGAAGTTTAAAACTTGTTTAATAATTTAATGCCACTAAGGGGCTATGATGTAGTAGATTTGGTTGACGTGCTGAAAGAGCTGGCTGGATTCCTACAGCATATGCTAATTTTTATATTTATTAAATATATTTGATTATGACCATATCTATATACTTAATTTTACTTTCTTTTGCTGTTATGAGTGCTGTTGCCGGCGAAACAAGTATTTTTTTTCTTTTTAATTCTTTTATTTTTGCTGAAGTTGCCAAAAGCGAAAGATGACTGAAAATATAAGAAAAAGTTAAACTGAAAGGAATAACCAAAATAATGAGATTACCAGCAAAAGTAAGTTTTTTTTTCAATAAAATATGAACTTGCTTAAACAGGGTAAGTATGTGGGGAGAAAAATTAAGCACTGTCATTTTTGAAAACGACTCGTTTCGTTGCCTTGTTGAAAAGAATGTATCGATCTTATTCGTATACGCAACTCAAGTGTATAACTTTCTTTCCAATTTTAATACAAGCTTTGATTTTGCAAATTTTTTTGTTGTTTGCTTTAAACTTTATGTAGTCATAACAAAATGTTCGCACTTATTTGTTGTTTTTTTTTTTTTGCTTTGTAATGCAATACGTAGTAGTGTGACATATTTGGCAAAATATGAAGTTGCCGTTTTTGCTGTTTCTATTTTGTTTTTTGTTTGGTAAAAAAATCTTGATATTGTCTATAATAATCTGTTTGCAGTTTGGAGGGGAGAAACCAATAAAAATAGGAAACAAGAGACTGTTTACAATTTTGCTGCTGCAAAAGTCGCTACCTTTAATTTTTCAATATGCGGTTCAGAACACTTGCAAGAAAGAGTCCGATGTTTTTTGTTTTTGTTTAAAATTTCCCGCTAAGTGGAAAGCAAATAAGGTAAATTTTTTTTTTAACTACCCACTATATAAAGGAAAAAACAAAAATGCATTCAAACTTTTTGAATAAACCCCTAAATGAAAAAGAGACCCCGTTTGGACCCACGGTTGATAAGGAGTTAAGGCATGGAAACTCAGCTTTATTAATTCATCTACTTTTTTAGCCGTAATTAATTTTCGATAAATAAAATTGGTCACTGGGATGGGACAACAAAAGAGAATTTTCATCCAATTTTCACAAGCAGGACTAGAACACTTTTATAGCAGTTGCATACCTTAACTAAACTCAAACTTGACTACCACAAACTAACCTAATGCTCAGTTTAAGATAATAACCTCGCAGAAATGAATCTGGTATAGTTTTAAACACTCAAAAGATTCCGGTATTCACAAATGAACCGAAAATTGGAATTACAATAGGATCTAGCATCTTTCCAACAGCTCCTTAGACTGAGACGCACCTAGAAAATTATACCGGGCGATAGGTGGAGTGCACGACAATTCAAAAACAAAATCAACTTCGTTTCAGACAGCCAGGCCATGAACAAGGAACTTGTGCTTTTCCGACTAACTCGAATAATATGCAAAAATATCACATGAAGCTAGTTGCCTCCCCATCTCCACTAATCATCAGTACTGTGAGTCCGGTACATAGTGATGCTCAGACAGACGTCGAAGTGGGTCGGTCAGCACACGCGTTGGTGAAGAAGGTGTATGAAATGAAGGAAGACGAGAGATATCAAGTCAATCACTAAATTTAATTTAGGGCCCGAAATGGTGACCCATCACTGAATATGATTTGACGGTAAAAATACTGTTTTACTTCCAATTGATTTTCAGTCCATTCAACAAACGTTAGGCGCAAACGATACACGATGTTTCGTACTCGGATTCGAACAAGCAAAATCCCTGGAAACTTTGCTTCTATATCAAATTCTCTATAAGAATACCAGAGAGAAATATGAATGCGATGGTGCGACGGACCTAGACCCATAGGCAATGACTATCTATACAGATAGTTTCATGCTAGGCGGAAGAGTATGCAGCGGAATTCACTCTACAGAATTCGAACTAAATCTAAGTTTACGCTTAACGGACCACTGTAAATCCTTATCTGCTCTGTGACGGTTGTGTGGGTCCCTGGGTACAGACATTCTCGGTATGACTTGCGCACAGATACATTCTCGGCATAGGAACGGAAATATCCGTGGTAAATTCTGCTCAAAGCGTGATCATACCTTTAAGCAGCTGAATGTGTAGTTTAAAGACTGGACTCAACTAAAGACCAGGTTGGCCATTGAGCTCACATGACAGACAAACAGAAAAGTTTAGCTAAAGAATGACGTAAAGCGATCCAAACCTCGCGTTCGCCTTGACCGTTTATCTCTCAGACTAAAAATTGGAGTAACCAATCAACAAATTTTGTCGCAGTTGTATGGGCGAGGAACAGCAGAACAGAACCCGAAACCAATTTTTCGTTAAGTCCATTTTGGGTTGTTTAACCGGTCTCACCTCAGCGAACATTCTCGGCTTACTGTGCTAAATAAAGCACTCTATGTTGTTGACTAGAGCTTTTGTTAATCGACTAGTCGGTTAATCGATTAGCAAAAGTTGTTTCAAAAAATAGTCGACTTCCCCTAACCGTTTCCTTTCGACTTTTTCAACTAACCGCCCATAAAAAAACAAGTCGACTACAAGTACGCTTTTGACTTTTCGACCAGTTGGTTTCTTTCAATACATATTTTTATTTCATATGTGTTTGAATATTTGTGCTTATTGACAAAACTCGTCTCCAACTATAATAAAGTTTTTTTAATGGTGAGACGTTAGTCGAAAATTAATTAAAATTAGTCGAAAATTAATCGAATAGTTGTTATTCGACAATCAGCCATCAAATAGTTTCTAATCGACTAGTCGGATAGTCGATTTTTGTCAAGAACTTTATTGTTCACCTTAAAACTTTAGTCCCGATTTGAGACGGCTAAGGCGTGTCGTACAGGAGTTAAAGTTCAGATTACCGTAAGACCCAAAAAAATATTTGATTTATTCGACAGTAGTAGTATCGAATACCCACATTAGATGAACAAAAGTTTCTTAGAGGAATCTAAACTTTGATCCCTGTGCGACACGCAGTAACTGCCAGCTATCGGGTCCAAAATTTATGTAATATCTTCGACAATAGTAGTACAGACGTAGGCGCCGAGGTTTAGGAAATGTGAAGTAAATTTTTTCTTTCTACATTTAAAGGTAGTCCTAGTGTCCAATCAGGCTACATACTTTATTTCTTGTTAGTCTTTTTTTGGAGCACACTTTCAATATTTTTTTTTAAACTGCCAAAGTAGAGCTAGTGCTTTATATGTTACAAATATGAAGTTGAAAAAACAATACCTTTTTTGTATTCGAATATTGAAATTGCTTCGCTTTGGTATGACAATGAGTTAATCGTCACATTAGCCCGGAATCGACGAAACTCACGCACAAGAGGTATATTAAGAATTCCAGAAACTAGTGCACTGCTAGCTAAGACCTTTGACTTTTACACAGGAACTACAAATGCAAATTGACGTCTCTCCCTGTATTTTAACTAAGTCAACCATAAATATTTAATGCAAGCATACAATAGATATTTTTTTATTCATCCAACGGTGATATAACATTGGATGAAATGTGCGATAATTGCAGTCAAATTGTTTGCCATCTGAGTTTTACCAGATCCACAGACAATACTTAGGTAGCACAAGGTATCGTAATAAAAATCGATATATACGGATGTGTGTGTGTGTGTGTAATATTTGCGTACTTGTAGTTAATGGTAAAACGCAAATACACACTTTTGCAATCCAATGTGATTTTAATGAGTGAATATTTATGTAAGTATATGAATTTCAGAGACACACAAAACACATACATACAAAAATATAACTCTACGTACATTAATATTTTCTTAGCCATATCTTTCTGCATCACAGCCGTTTATGTAAACAGAATTCTAATAATAAAGATATGACGCTGTGCTGTGCTGTCGATAGAGCTGGTATTTGTACAAGCTTGAAGTTGTGCAGTCACCAAGCAGATTGTTGATTGTTTGTATGCGGTTTTGAAATTAGTAAACAATTTACGAGTTCTTTATTGACTTTTGTTAATATATGTAGTGTTGATTTCTGTTAAAACAAAAAAATGGCATGCCATAATTTTACTAGGCACTCGGAGGAATATTGAGCGGACATTTAGATATAGAATATATTAATTTTTATTTTGCGATTTTGCGCGGTCGTGATCTAAATAAAATTATATGTTAGGCTTTAAGGTAGAAGATAATCTCTTGCATTTCATTTGAAGAACATAAGCGGTCTGCTCAGATAGGGACACGAATTTTGATATAATACGATAACATATATCGATACTTCTGCCATTTGATACTGATATTTTTTACTCGATAATTTCAAACCGATATTTTTTGGAATCGAGTATTTGAATTCGCGAAAAAAATTGTTAATAAGAGAATACGACCCCGCGAATAAAATGTAAGTGACTTTTTTTTTTTAATTTTTATCTTTCTTACAATTATTAAGGAATACAAGGCTCTAATCCCTTACCAATTTTGTGAGACGCGTTCTCTGCTGACAACTCAAGTTGCTCAAGTTCCAAGTGCCATATGGGATGAACTGAATAGTCAAAATTGGAGTCTTCAAATGCGACAACTTCCCAAAGTAAACAATATTATAGAAATCGAACAGAACCCCCAACCAACCAACCATCCAAAATAGTGGGATTTTTAAAAAATTCTAATTAGTACGATATCTAGGCAACGTCAAAAGCTAATTCGTTCAAGTTTAATAATTCAAAATTTTATACTTACAAAAATGGTCGTGGCCCCGCTCACTTTATTTCAAATTGGTATAACTTCGATAGCGTAGGTCTATCTGATTCCACCAAATCCAATACAGACGCTACACACTTCACTTTATTGAGCATAGTTTTGAAAATTATAGAATTAATTTTTCAAAATACCATAAATTTCATAAATATTTCATTATCGTAGAAAGCAGATCATTTTAGTTTAGTTTATGGAAAACATAACCTATGTATAATTTGAAAATTTGGAATTTCGTTATGATAGTGCCTCTTTTTTTTTTAAGAAAATTTTTTCAAACTATAAACATGTTGACCATTTTGCGCTTATGAAAAACAAGCGCCGGTTTTATAAAACTAAGCTACAGCCGAACTGTGACAGTTTATTAGTTTTGTGCTTTTTCTTTTTTTTTGTTACCTCAACTCCTAAAAAACTAAAATACTTCCTTATACGATTTGACAAAAAATTTATTTCAATCAATTTGTATTGTTTTTTTTTTGTTTTTTTTTTTTGGCTACCGTGAAAACACTTGCCAAATATTAATTTTAGTCAAACGTTTTAACTGTTATATTTATTTATGGCTAATAGCGCGCTGCTTAATAAGCGTGCCAAGTGTTTGACATTTAAATTTTATTTCGCCGCATTTTTATTCGAATTTATGCTGCTTCTTTTTGGAGTATCTCTTCTTGTGTGGTGTTTTGTTGGTTTTCGCTCGATTTAAGTACTCCGGGGCACTCTAGTGTAATGAATGGTGGTACTGATGAGGCTGGAAGCGCTTTTATTCAAAACGTGTAACTTTATTTGACAAACAGATATGCCTGACTGCCTGCCTGTCTGCCTGCCTAGCAGTGCGTGCCTTGTTTCGTTTGATTTTATTGTTACTTCGACATTAGGCGAATCTGGGTATTGTTTAATAACTTATAGTTTACTTTATTTTATCTTAATAATTTGTTTACCTCATTTTCTACGTTTTTCTTACCTTATTTCACTTTATTTCTATTTTATCTCTGTTTATTTTTAATATTTCGTTTAATTTTACTTTTTGATTTAATTGCATTTTTCACTTTCTTCTTTTATATAGATTTCGTACGGTTTCTTATTACTATTTTATTTATTTTCATTTTTTATTATGTGTACTGTTACATTTCTTAACATCAACATTATTTTTTATTTTATTAGCTAAGTTAGCACAATTGGTATTTATTGAGTGAATTTGAGTGCAAAATATATTTGTTATTTATTTTGCTCACAGTGTTTCAGAGTAGATCGATATTTTTATATGAATTTTGTACAAGGCTAAAACATTGGGATATTTAGAAATATTTCACATTATTAGCTTCCCCAAATTCCATTGAAACAAACGAAAAAAATGATGGAACTCTCGCCTAAAATATACATTTTCAGTTTTATTTATGTAGCTCTGTCTTATTTAAATTTTGTTTCTTACTTTATTTCTGAGTTTTTCTTATTTTTATTTTCTTTATTTAATTTTATTTTAATTATAAATCCTACGGCTTTTATTTCACTCACTTTTTTCTTTACTAGAGTGTTAATTTAAGTATTTTATGTAGGTTAATAGTGTTTTCTTTTCTCGCAATAATGTTGCATTTATTCTGCCCTGTGCCAGGGCTGTCAAATTTTCGTGTTTTTTTCTTAGCATTTTCTCAGGGTTGTTTGTTCTTTTCTCAACATGCTGCCCTCTCGCCCGACAAAAGTGCGACATTTTCTACCCGTGCCAAATCGAAAGGGCGAGCGTTGCCCAGCGAATTGTGTGTATCTCTACTCAACAAAAACAGTTTTGAGCTGATCTGTGACAGAGCGGTATTTTTTTGTTCTTTTCTAATTGAGAAAATGCAACCTTTTCGCAGTGCATAGGGGAACAATTCCATCATGTTGCCATACAATCGGGCAACATTTTTTTCGAGAACAGAAAACGCTATAAATCTCGATGACAATGTCAAGTAGTGCAAAAACTCTGACGCTAGGTGGCGCAGCAAACGAGATAAATCTTCGCGATAGTCAAAACCTGTATAAAAAATTAAGAAATTGCTTGGGTTGAAATATATTACAAAAAATAAGTGTGCCGAAAATTGGCCCGCTAGATGGCGCAGGAGTGCGCAGATAGCGTAAGTACATTCGACAAATTTTTTCTTGAATGGAAGAAAATGCGTCACGTCAGCAAAACAAAAAAATTTACAACATTCAAAAATTTTTTTTTAGCTATTTGGTATTCGCGCTTTATTCTACTAAAATTTAATGGGGTATATACAAAGTTTAAAATTTTTATTTTAATTATTTGCAATATAAAATGTGCTATAGATATAAAAAAAAAAGACTTTGGCAAAGTTTATAATTTAATTTTAGTTACTCAAAATATTGATTTTTTTTTAATAAAAAATTTTAAATGTTTTAAATGTTTATCGAATGATCTACATTTTAATAAAAAATTAATTCAATATGAAAAATCTTGCCAATATTGAAAAAAAAACCGGAACAATTTTCACTGTCATTGTAGTTCACATTTTTGCTTTAATTTAAATTTGTGCAGTTTCTAAAAATTACACATATTTTAAACAAAATTTCTAACTTTTTACAGTTTTTTCATATATCGCATGCATTTTATATCGAAGACAGTGCGCGAGAGGCCCAGCAAAAACAAGGGCCAAACACTTATGGGGAAGCTTTATAAATGGCTTAATGGAAAAATTCGCCCAGGTACCCTCTAGGATGGGCAAATATTCTTTAATTTTCTAGAAAATAATCATCCTCTTTTTCTAGTGTCTTTGCACTATCATATTTTTCAGGCAGGTGTAAATTGATCTGATTTTTGTAAGCTAATAAAAACTCGCTCTTTACGCGCTCTCTTGGTATGCCGGCTATTAAAAGTAGTTGAAAAGAAAAGCGAACCTGGTGACGATATTTTTCTACTCGTTTTCTATAGACTATTTCCAGCAGCTTCTGTGAATTTCTTTTTAAATGGCTTGCAAGCTTCTTCAACCAAAGTCCTTGCCATTACAGTGATACCATTTTAGGCAGAAACCGATATCTCCTTTTTTTCGCATACTTTTTTGGCACACAACCGTAAAGAATATGAATATTGAATGAAAAGAAAACGGAAGTGATAAAATTGAGCCAAATCCGGAGTTGGGCCCCACCACAATCACAAAGTATAGCTATCTGTTCGGGCCAAGAGGCCAAGCTGGTTAAGGTAAGTAAGTTACTCTCTAACTGTTGGCTTCTAGGTAGCGAGATCGGCGTAGCTCAAATGTAGCTGAAACATTTTGCGGGCGTCTGGGTGTTGGGTGTCTTTGGCAGGCGAAATCTTTTCGGCTATCGTTTCAGTGACAAAAACATCGCATCGATTTATAGGTTTGATATCAGACGTCTTGCCAGTTACATTCTCCTCCGTTTTCACATCCATCGGCTGGGTCTGTCTGCTTAGACAGAGATTGAGTTACGTCAATTCGGGCATAGTCGATCCCAAAGTGTTGGGAAATTAGCCTATCTATGACATTCTAGCGTTCATTAGGAAAGCTGAAGTCGTCCTAGAAAATTAGGGTAAGAGGTGTAAGAGGACACCTTGCGGGTCGCAGTTAGGTAAAAAGAAATCCCAAGTATGGAAGTATGGAAACAAAAAAATGGAAAAATGTATGAATGTATTTGAAATATAATTAAAATTAAATTAAGAAAAAATATTAACACATTTCACGCTGTTAAGATTCACAATATAATACAGCAATAATCAAAGCAAAATGTTCATGCCAATTTTCAGATTTCCTTTGAAACAACTTTATGCTCTACTACACACACACACTCTAACAAAGGCTAGCATAAAAAAAATGTTGTGCTAGGAAATTTCGATTGCTCTTAGCTGTGGCTGTCGGATTGCAGCATTACCAACTACACTCTGTACTTTTATGAAACTCGAAATGCAACCGACTGCCAATTAGAGCCAATGTTGCAGCAAAATATGGCTAACGGTAGCGAAACAGCAAAAATAACAACAACAACCGCAGCAGCAACAACGGCCATATAATAATCGTAAAAACAGCATCAAAAGTGAACAGGAAAAAAATAAATAATAAATATAGAAAATATTCACCTGAGCGCAACGCAACAAGAGCTGTTTGGTTGCTAGCCGCCGCTCTCAAACTAGAAGTGGTTGAACCGCTTACTTCTACTAAGTCATAATAAATATAGAGAAAAAAAAACAAACATAAAATAAAATTATAATGACAACAACAACGAAAAGGCGGCAGCACTTGTGGTTACCAAAAACGGCAACGGCAACGGCAACAGCAACAACAACCACAAAGAGGGAACGAAAACTGCAGTCATTTGCCGAAAGCAAAGAATGCGATAAAAAAATATTAACAGCAGACCAAAACTCTAAACACACTTATAAAATCGCAAATTTAATGAAAAAAAAAAACAAAAAATGGTAAAATGTATGATGTGTTGCCGCTATTATGGAATCAAATTCAAACGGAAATATTTTTCGAATGAAACTACATGAGGCGCTACAAAAAAAAACCAAAGGAGAGAGTACAATTATTATTTTCACGTTGCTTTGAAAACTTATTTAAAAAGAAATGATAGGTTAGGTTAGCTTCCAAGTTTTAAGAAAAGTTAATTGTAACTTTGAGACTTTAAATGAAATTAAATTATTGTTTTTTTTTTTTGTGAAGTATTCACGAGGTATTACAAATTTTTTTTATTAATATTTTTTTTATAGTTTTATATAATGTAGATTATTCTATAACATAAAACAAACGAAGCAAAAAAAAAAACTTGAAACTTAATATAAATATTACAAAAAATTTAGAATTAAAAAAACAAAATTACAGAACAAAAACAGGTGCCAAGTTTTAAGAATCTTTTTTTGAAGTATTCACGACGTATTAAAAATTTTTTTTTATTAATATTTTTTATAGTTTTATATAATGCAGACTATTCTATAACATAAAACAAACAAATCAAAAAAAAAAAACTTAAAACTTTATATAATTATTACAAAAATTTTAGAATTAAAAGAAAATTTACGGAACAGAAACAGCTTCCACCTTTTAAGAATCTAAAAGTAAAAGTTAATTGTAACTTTTAGACTTTAAATAAGAGTAAAATGATTTTTTTTTAAATATGCACGACGTATTACAAACATTTTTTTATTAAAATTTTTTTTTATATAAATATTACGAAAATTCAAAATAAAAAAAAAATATGTCAGTAGTTTTAGAAATTTTCGGGTATAGAAATGTGTACCATATTCGATTTAAGTATAATAAAATACAAGTTTAAACTAGTTTAGAAATACCGTTAGCTTGAGGTGGCAGCTGTCAGGGAGCTAGCACACATAGGCCCGCCCATGAGGTCCGTTGTGATACTACTTGGATCTAAATTTTGATCTCATGTCCATGTTGAAACAAATTGTCGAATCGACGAACCTTGGCAGCTGCTGCATCTGCGTCTAGGCTATTTAAAACCATCGCACCCATGAATTTCTGTCGCCTCCTACAAAGTGATGGTATGTTACAGTGTTCTGGTACCCACACCAGATGAAAATCGAACGCACTTTTCTTAGCAAATTGGAATATAAAATAGGGAGAACCCGGCGCGGGCACATTACGTAAGCCTTGTTCTGGAAAATGCTCGCTCCTCTTCAAAGCTTGTCGTGAAATAGAACTTAATTATGGAGGAGGGCACGGATGAAATGATATCGCGGTAAATAAAGTGGCATACTACGGTTCTGCAGTGCACCCGTTGACAGCCAGGCCAGTGCTAGATAAAAATTTAGTGGAAGCAGTTTGGTAGTTCCAAGACCTATTGAGCAAGCGCGTGTTGCTTTATGAAACAAAGTGTCCTCCCTATCTTCCACATGCCTTCTTAGTTCGAGTCAATTCGTACTATGAACTTTTGTTGAGAGCTGTGAATTTTGAAGAATATGAATTGTTTAATTTACGAAAAATCTGAATACTTGGAAAATTTGCTGTATTTCTTTCACACCCAACTATCGCTTGATCCATATAACTTTCAAATTGGAGACTACTAGCAAGAACAAAGGTTCCAGATTGGGTAGATAATAACAATCGCAAGGCTTAACCATTTCGTGGAAATTGTACTTATCTATGTACAGTGCCTCAAAAACTGACCAAATGGCGTTTTTTTAAAATACATATTCTATAATTTTTTTCGTTAGTTTTTTATAAAGCGTTGGCTCATTATACTAAAATTTCAAATTTGTAGAAAATTTATAAAAGTTTCAAAAACAAAAAATCATCAAAATTTTTAACCGTTTAAATTGAGTTTTCAGAACATGTTTTTGTCTATTTAATTGCATGTCTGAGGTGATTGAAAATTCTGGTAGATTTTTGGCAATTTTTTTGAAATTTCGGTTTTACACATTTCTTTCCATATCACGATGAATTTTATATAAATTCCCAATGATTTGTATACCTTTTTGTTCCTGAAAATATCTGCCATACAAACAGCACATACTACGAACCCAAAAGTTTTCCGAAAATTCAAATTCAGAAAGTTTAAAATTTTTATGAATATTTGTAGATTTTTTTTTTAAATTTGAAATTTTGTTTTAAATGATTTTTGTTATAGCCAAACTATATTTTCATAAAAAATGAATGAAACAAGTATAGTATGAAAAATAGTGTGAATGTTATCAATTTTTTTTACGTTTAGAACGTATCATTTTTTTTTTTTCAAAATTTTCTTTTTGATACAGAGATGCATCTAAATGATGTAGGAGCGTTTCGGCATTAAAAATAAAAATTGTGAAAAAATATTGCTTTTCGCGGTTAGGTCTCGCTGTTTGCTTAGCTGAGCTGAACATGAAATTATTGATTTTCATTTGAATAAAAATAATTACTTGCTACACATTTATGACTAATTGATTTTGAAATGAAATCTGCATAAAATTAGCTACACACGCCTACTGCATATATTTGATATGCGCAATTTTAAGAAAATATACATTAAAAAATGGTAAGCAATAACAAACAGAAGAAACATTAAAAATAAATGACTGAACAAATACAATAAAAAAAAACGAAACGACGAGTTTGAAAGCCGCCGAACCACGCCACTGTTGCTCGGGCCCCCACCCACTTGTTTTCCGATGCTAATTAAGTTTCACGTGCTGGCGACCGAAAGAGTTAGTAAAAATAAAATTAAATAAAAATAATAAAAAAAAAACAGCTAATAAATCAAAATAATCAACACTTGAAGTTTGGTCAAGCGGTCGTACAATTAAAATGCATAGTTTAAATAACAAACACCATTAATGAAACAACAATAAAAATAAAAGAAAATAAAAGGTTTTAGCTTCGCAGCATGCGAGTTTGCGTTTAACACGATTTTAATTTTGTGTGTGCTTTTTTTTTTCTTTCATTGTACGCATTGCTCTTTTCTACCTTTGTGTGAATCATTAACCGATTAGGTGTGAATTCGTAGATTGTATTGGAGTGGAAATTAAATATGCGCACATTTAAGTGAATGAAGTCATAAAAAAAGTTTATTTACAAAAACAAAAACACATAGTGAGTACTACTATTATTATTATTTTTTTTTTTTGAAAAGTTGAAGGCGTCAAATATGATCACTTGCGGATAATCGTAATTGAGCGTGAAATGATTAGGTTCAAGAATATTTCAAGGCTGTATATTGTTTTGGAACTGCATTAAACTAACAAAATATTTGGTATGAAATCAAAATTAAATTAAGGCACTTTTCGAAAGAAGGAAGTCTACTCACAATCACTAAAGTACTTGTAGGTATAAAAATAATAACCAAAAGCACAGCGTATTAAATTGAAAAAAAAAAAAAAAAAAACCGGGGTTCAACTTCACCCAAAAAAAGTTGCGACTTTTCTAGCGAAGTTATAAAATTCCTTTTTAAATTTTATTTTTTATTTTTTATAAAATGTATTTTAAGACTTACGCCAAAATATTGCGACACGTATTAAGATTTACGTGAGCTGGATCAATTTTAGAATGTCTCCAAAACTAGAATTTTTTATAAATAAAAGTATTTTTTTTTAATTACAAAACAAAAAAAAAAAACCGCGTAAGTTAAAAAACTCTGATTGAAATATTTTAAAATTTGTGAAACGGAGTTATAATAACGAAATTGGCAAACAGAGGGTTTTCGTGGGCTTATTTTCAAAGAAATAAAAAGTGTTACAAAAATTACTTTTTTTTCTTTCTTTAGGTCAAGTTGTGGCTGAGTTAAGAAATTCTTCTTAAGCCACTGCAAAAAAAGGTCAAATACATCAAAAATATCATTATCCTGATTCCGTTGAACAAATTTTTTATATATTTCTATGCAGTTTTAACCGTTTTGTGATTTTTCGAAAACAAATTTTAAAAACAATAATTTTTATGAGCTCAAGACCATTTATTTATTAGGAAATTAATGAAAAAAACAAAACAAAAAATTACAACGGTGCAAGTTATAGCTGCTATTTCGGCCATCGCCACATCTCCTCATCAGACTTCTTTTTACTAGACTTCCATAGGATTCGAGCCCACGTCCTTTGCCTTGACATAAAAATATCCTAAAAAATTGAGGTAATTTCACATCGGTCCAACTCACCTTAACCTCAATATTATTGCGAAATATTTTGGCTGATTTCTTAAAATATAATAAATTTTAAAATTCCGATTTAAAAACATTTCCGTTTTTTTTTTAGTTGGTTTGGGAGTGTTGCATACGAAGTCAACCCTCATAAGGTAAGATACAAAGTACTGATCTCAAAAAAAGTTTAATAGTTTTTTTTAAATATTTCAATTTACTGAAAGTTGGTTTAGCACTTCAAGCCACTTTGAAAAATAAATTAATTCGTTTTCTAATGTTACAGAAATATCTCCATCAAAAGTCTACACTCACGAGCAAAACCTCATATATGAAAATCTAGTGTCAAGGTGTTTGTGGCCGAACTTCGCGGAAACAGCTAGACCGAAAATTAAAATTGTATACAAAAAATTCCAGTTGCTTAACCTCTTCTCTTAGCCTATTTAGGATCGAATTAACTATGTTAGACGCTTACTCGGCCATTATCTTATGCCATTCGTCCTTAATTACCCTTTTCAACCTTTCCTTGGTCGTTATTACTTTTTCTTTCTCCCAGAGACCACAGCTGCTCGATTGGGTTAAGATCTCGTGATTATGGAGGTGTTTTCAATCATTTTGCGTTTTCATTTGAGAAGTCAATTAATTATTGTTGGTTTATCTGCGAAATGAATGGTCACTCGTCCGTGGTAGCCAGCTCTATTCAAAATTCTTCTTGCTGTGGACATACTGATAGTTTTTGGAACCTCTGGACGCTGTTGGTCTCTATCTTAGATGCAGTTAGTTTTCTTCGTCAAATGTCATACAGCACTACGCGCATCTCTAATCGTTAATTTGGGTGGGTGGCCAGATCTTTGTTTTGAAAAGATAACACCCGTTTTTTGGACATTCCTTATAACTGTTCGGACCGATGTCATGCTCTTCCGGCAGTTCTTCCAATTTCTGGATAATTTTCACCCTCCTTCCAAAGTTTTGCGGTTACATTTCTTTCATCAATATTTATTTCCTTTCTGTTTGCTTACATTTTCGAAAAATTAACTAATTTAGTAATAAGCCAAATAAAATATAGTGAATCTATTCAGTACCTAATACGGGAATCAGTTATTATTTTAATATTAATCAAAATAATTTTTGCAGATTTCTAGTAAAATAACGAAATCCTTGGTATGCTTGCTCTCTAAAGTCGTGGAGGTGATCGCTTCGCTTCGCTCGAAAGCTCAGCTAAAAGAATTGGAGCTAACGTAATGAGATCATCATTCTTGCCAAAAAAAAGCGTTTCGTTTTTATTTTTTTGTTTATTTAAAAAAAATTGTTCCAACAGTTTAATTTTTCTTTATTAATTTTTTTTAACTCTGAGTCAATGCCTAAGCTATTCCAGTGCAAGCAAGTTTATCAGTTTAACCGGCAAACTCTGAGTTCAATAGATAGCCCGCTTTCTCGCAACCTGTTTTTAATCACAAAAAATTGAAAAAATAAATATACCATTCTATAGTTTTTCGAAAAAGTTTAATTAAAAAAAAATAATAATTAAAATCAGCTCAGTATTTTGAGCACCAAATAAGTGACGATATGATCCATTTCTAAAACACTTCAAACACTACTCGAGTCAACATAGCGATAAAAAATTGGATTAACGAAATTTCAACAAAACTGGTTTAAAAAAAGTCTGCATTAAATTTCACGCCACAGCTTCGTTTAGATTTCCATCGACAGCGTCAAAACATTCATCACACCTTTCGGTGCTCATAAAAATCAATAATAACGCCACTGAATGAGAGATTTTGCCAGCAGGCACTCCAACATTTCGTATAGCGGCGTTGTTTTAAAAGAGGGGGCGGAACAATCACTGAGCACTGGCAATAATATTTTTCGCTTTGTAAGCCGCCATCGTGGATGCATTAAAAAACAGCACGAAAACAAACGTAAAAATGCGAGGATATTGCATTTACGCATTTGGTGTAGAAATGCAATACAAAAAAAACGTAAGCTTGCGAGGAAAAAAGTGATGCAAAGGGCATATGACGAGTGATACGACGAAACTGATGAAATTCTCATGGAAATGCAAAGTCAAAGTAGGAAACAAACAACTAGTAAAGTTCAAATGCCAACAGTGGACGGGCAGGCTGCTATGGTGGTTGGCTTTTGTAGCGCACACACATAGGGCCAGACAGGGCAGTCGATCCTCCACATAAGTTAGTCGTCAAACGATTGCAATAGACTATTCAAAAATTCTGAACCCAGAGAAAACAAAAAGCGCAAAGTAAATATAAATGAAATAAAAAAAAAAAACAAGAAAAAAGAAAAGAAAAAAGAAATTGTTGTGTTGGTACAAAGTCATGTTGATTTAGCGGAAAGTTAGTTTGTGCATTGACGGGCGCGTACGCGAAGAGGTGGTGGTTGGTGCTCGCGGTCAGCACTAGGTAGGTGCACTTTCAGAGCTTTCTGATTTGGTTACGGCGCGATTGCGAATACCAACTTAACTGGCAAACACATAGTAGACACCTGTATGTATGTATTATGGTATAGAAAAAATGCACGGCAAGGAAGGAACGTCAAGGCGGTTAAATAACCTAAAGAGCGTGCCGTACAAAAATGGACGAACTGTTGGAGAACGCGGCAAGGGGCAACAGAGAGGGCGAGCGCATTTCGAGGGCAAAGGAGTAGAGTTTGAAGGGTTTATTCAATACAAAAACGTGCTCTGCACACACACACACACACACACACTTGCAACATGAGTCGCCACTGCGGCAATGTGTTGTAAATACACCGTATAGCAATTGTGAATGAGCCAAATACCAACGCCACAAGCAAGTTACCGTACATACAGCAGTCGCCATAAAATAATTGGAAAAATACAAACAAGCCTACAAATGTGCTATGCTAAAATGGAAAGCAGGAAAATTGCAGAAAATGCACATACAAAGTGGAGACGCAAAAAAATAGATTTCCATGCAGTCAGGCAGGCAGGCAAGCAAGCAAGCCAGAAAAAAGGCAAAAAAAAAAAGAAAATAAGCAAAGCAAGTAGAACTTCAAGCGGTGGCGGGTAGTAAGAGCAATGGATAAGTGGCGCACACAGAGGTCGTACGCGAAACCGCATAAACCTAGAGTGCACCTCATGCCACATTGCAGGCCCCAACACCAGCACAAGCGTCGCAACTTTGCTTACAGGCACAAAATGCATTCAACGCTACACTAACACATGAAAAGCGTAGAAAAAAAATAACTCATCGCCAACATTCTAAGTATCTACTATTCCAGCAACTGGAAGCACGATAGTCTAGCAGCGCGTCGAATTAGGAGGTATTAGCAGCAGCACCCGATAGCTGCCGGCGGGTGAGCGAAGGATGTGGGGGGAAGGTATTGGTCGCAAAGAGTTGACGACAGACTAGACTGCATGGCATTAGAGGGGCTTTGAGGGACGGTGTGTGAAAGTGTGTTAGGAATAGCGTGTCGTTGGCCTTAGACAATAAATGCGGAGAAATGTAAGCAAAAAGCCGAGCACAAGGAAAATGAAGATATGAGATAAAATGAAATGAAATTGTAATGGCTCTCTTTTTCTCTCTCTCTACCTCTAATCCTGCTTTCAGATTATTGACAGACGGTGTTTAGTTGCACAGTGAAACTATTTTGAAGAGTATATGAGTGGATATACAAAGTTAACTTTATAGCAGGGTTTTCTAAAATCTGTATCGAGTTTTTTCATTTTCCACGAAGTCTAGTTGGTGTAGCAGTGGAATTGATAGCGAACGATTGATGTAAAGTTAAAAAAAATATGGGGAAGCATTTATTAGTAAGCTTCAGCAACTTTCTCTCCTTAGTTAAGTGTTCCCTAAAACGCAGAGACTTAGTACTGCACTTGCTCCCAGCTTCAGCGTTAGATAACTCCAGGTGGAACATAGTATTTAACAAAAAGTAGGCATTGTTCTCAACTTGAACGAATTTTGTGAAGCAAGACTCACTGTAGTTAATTTTTTTTTTTTTTTTTTCAATTTAAGAAGCTTAATTGCCAAATATGTTGAGAAAAGTGACATCAGTTGCGTAACTACGGATTCCATTTTTTTGTTTTAATTAAAAACAGCCGAACGAAATTGATATAGAAACTTAAGAGTTGAATTCAACACTCTGGTGATAATGCTATGTTTTCCGTTACTATTACTCTGTTAGAGAAAATCATAGTATCAAAGGCGAATTGCTGTATAGTCTCTAATTTTGGATCACCGTAAAAATGCTACCGCAGGTCATATTGACATTGTTCTTTACTGGAGATTAATTAGTTGAATACATGGGTTATCTAATGTGAAAATCGAAATCTCAATATTGGCTGATTAGTCAAGAATATGCTTTTGTTTTTATGAGCAAGCTAAGCTTTGTTTCACGTGTCAATATAGCTGAGAAAAGGTATTGTTTGTCAAAGAGAACAATTGTTTGCGTAATATAGACGCCCAGACAATTATAGACAATAGACTTAGGACACAGCGGTAAGCGTCATTTGTTTTGCTTCTTGTTTCCCAAATTACAACGAAATGTCGCTGAATTCACCGCTTACGTAAAATCGCAGTAGGAATGTACTGTCTTCGAAAATGACTGTGCTAGTAAAAGTTTGAATGCATTGCTATTGTCTTTTCAAAACTGTCTGGTATATGATTTTATGCCACTTCTGATATTTGCGAATTTACAGAATTTAATACTTTGGTATTCTAGTTGGGTATATGTCATTTGCCGTCGTTGTTTTCTCCAGTTGCTTCAATTTTTACCACAACCACACCATAACAATAGAGATTTTACAGTGGCCATTTCCCACTGCCCAGGCGCGAATGTTCACACACCGTTTCTCTCATTCGTGATAGCAAGCGGAACTTGGGTAAGGCGGCTAATCGTGTGACAGGATGCTGCCAAATGTCGCATTAGATAATCAAATTAAAAGGAATTTGGATGAGATAATTGCAAGTTTAATTTTCTACAGATGAAGCAGTGATTACTGAGACTTAAATAATCGTCACCAGATCCCTTCTAGACCTTACCTATCAAAAAAGATTTTAATTATTTGTTTAGTGTCACTGTAAAATTAATTTGCCGACTATTTTGAAGAAACAATCAAACTATTTTAACAACTCTAAAATCCACAAAATCATAATTAGGAGCGGGAATGTTTTTTTCGAGAAAAATTGCATTTATGATGGTCATTTAAATGCTAACAAAACTCCTCAAAGTTTTCAAATAAATAATTTAACCTTCGTGCTTTCATACAAAACTTTCCTGCCATTCGCACCGCATCAAAACAAGTTAATACCTACTTCAGACTGCAAGCCACAATACAAGTACACTTCAGACATCAACAGTAGAAAATTGAAAACAGTTTTAAAGGATAAAAAAAGGGAAACAATCATAAATCCAGTAAAGAAAACTATGCGACAGGAAATACGAAAATCTAATAGACTTAAACTAACAAGTCAGAGTAAATGAAAAGGGAGTAAAAATGAGAAGATTTTGAAGAGCAAAAAGCGAACAAAACAAGAAGTTAGCCGGACACAATGTTAGTTAGAATATAAACTAGTTAAAAATACAAACATAGGAAGAAAACTTTGTTGCATACCAGGTTAACGCGCTAACTGGCTGATGGCTGATTGCTAGCTAAGCGTTGCGATAAAGGCGGTCGGATGGCGGTTGGACAAGGATGACGGCCTAGGCAATAATCCAAATGGCAAGTCGAGTGAAACGAAGCAACGAAATATAATCACAATTCAATTTGCTTCCTATTCATATATGTAGTTATGTAGAATGTAGATAAATATATATTTAGCAACAACACAAACTGGCTGAGAATTGAAAGAAAAGGCGCGGCTTGGCAAGCAAGTTTCAACTTCTAATAAAGTAGACACTCCGCTTGGAATGTACATATGAATGTAAGCATGTGTGAGTGCACAGAAATTAGGTGGCAGAAGGAGGCAGACAACAATCCTATGGTTGAGCTTCCATGCCAATGCACCTGCAATTGTACACCAAACACAAAAAAAAAAGAGAATAGGCAAACAAGTTGCAAGAAGAACAAGTCTCGATTGCTGCTACTTCTGCTGTTGATGTTGCATGAAATGAAGAAATGCAACATTGTAATAGAAACAAATTCAACAAAGCGCTGTACCTAAGTAAGTAGGCAGGCAACAATGCAAGTTTGTTAGTTTAACTCAATGCAAGCCGGCTTGGCTGGCAAATCTTCAAGTGTCGTTAGCACTTGTGTGCTCGCGTGAACGCTAGCTAGTTGGTTGGCTGGCTGGCTGGATGGCTGGCTAATTGTGGCTTTGCTCAATGACGACTTGACTTGGGTGGTTGCTTGGTTGGATGTTGCTCCAATGCATTGCTTGCCTGGCTGTGGAGTTGGTGGCTACAAGAACTCCAAGTGCTTCGCTTCACATGCAATTTTATAAACTATAACCGGCATATACATATAGAAGCAAATATATAGTATGTTAGATATAAATGTACTATCGACACATTAGGAGTGATCGTATGTGATTGCTTGAATTTTATGCTATATATTTTCCATATTTCAAGCGCAATATCAGCATAAATAAACCAAAGCGTTCTAATAAGAATTAATGAATTAGAAACATTAAGCCAAAACGTTGACCAATTGAGTTTTACTATAATCGTATAAAACTTTTATATCTTTGAATTACAGTTGAAATATTACACCATGCAATCACATGTCGTAAAAAGTTTATTAAACAAATTATTTCATTTTTATTACGACAAATTATTATCCATAAATGTGGGGTATTGTTTGATTTCCACATAAAAGGGTAAACGAAAAACAGTGCCTCAAAAACAGACGTTATACTAGTCAAAATCTGGACAGTTTATTTTGTAAGTTTTGGCTTATACGAGGGACGGCTGATAATTTCGTGGCCTTAAGCACTTAGTGTTGGTTTTTTTACTGGTTACTAATAACTTTGTTGCCGATATATAGTTGTTAAATGAATAGCAAGTTATTATTATTTTTTCATTCTTAAATAGCTGAACCCCTTACATGAGCAACACTATTTCGAGCTATCGCATATCAAACCAAACCGGATGAAGATACAAAAATTTCAAAATTGCAGTTCATCCTAAAGGATATGACTACTTTAGCAACTACTCGCTTACCGTACACATTTAAGCTGATTCCAAGTGACTTCCCTTTTATATAAAATTAGCCGATTAACGTTCCGTACAAATTTGTGTATGCTATTCCTTAAACCTGTCGTACAAACATGGGCTATATTTTAATCCGTTAGGTGGCGCATAAGTCGATATATTCAAAAAATCTGTATTTATGATTCGATGGTCATGAAATCATAAACCTATAATGGGAGTGCCCTAGGTGGCGCTAGTGTCGACTAATTTAAAAAATCCATATTTATGGTTCAATTTGGACGATATTAGTAAGGCATGTTGCTAGGTGGTATAATAAATACTTTAATGTGGTAGCGGTATTGAGCGATTTTTCTAAAACATAGACCCAATCAACATAAAATTTTCAAACGAAATTACGAAATTACAAAATTTACAGAAATTCAAAATATCGTAATGAAATTTTAAAACTTTTTAATTAGAATTAAAAAAAATGTTTTGGTAGCTTTTTTTGCGGAACGATTTTTAATTTTTTTCCAAATAGCGAAGGCTTATTTTTGTTTGATTTGATGATAGTGATTTTAAACATAAATAGTTTGTTTTAATATATTTTTTTTTTTTTAACAAAAACCAAGTTGAGAATAGTGTAAGCTTAAAATATGTTCTTTTCTATGTTCTTTTTAACAGAATAATGAGTTTTGAAAAATTTTTTTTACGAAAATGGGTACATTTGCCTCATCCAAAATTTCATTATTATGATTCCTTTTAACAAATTTTTAAAAGGTTTGAATGATGCTAAGGTTAGCATTATTTTTTTTAACTAGGTATATTATTAATTCTTTTTCCGAAAGGATTTTCATTTTCAGTCACAGTTGTTTAAAACTGTAAGATTTTTTTTCAAATAAAATGATTATTTTTAAGATACTGTCCAAGACAAAATTATTACTGTTGTGATCCTACTGTCAAGTAAATGCTACGGCTATCTGACCTGAGTTTGGTGTTAATTTTTCGGCGAAATTCACTCGTTATTGTAAGTTTTCAATCTTTTATTTAATAGTTTATTCTAGGTACACATTTTCTATTATATTAGAGCAATTCACGATTAAATGCAAATAGCCTTGGATCATGATATTTGCAAATCACCATGGAAACGCAACAACGAAATACAGACCAAATCATCAAATATTTTTGGAAATGCATCAAAATATGCAAGTACTCTGGATTTTGATTGCCCATATTGATTTTACATATATGTATTTTGTGGCGCCTAATATGAGTATAACTGAAAAATAAAATTAATTTCCAAAAAAAAAAAAAATATTATATGTGAGCGAGAAAATAAATAATTACAGTAAATTAATTTATCTCCTCGACTAATATGACCAAGATAAGCCATATTTTCTCCATTTCAGATCGATTAAAATACGTTTCGCAGTTTGCGCTCTTTGTACAAAAAATGCCGTTTTTCATTTTATCTGCCTATATTATTTCCATTATCTTTATATAACAGCACATTTCGAAAGCTTTAAGACAGTTAATGCTCATAGTTTTTAATGTGCAAGTTTCTGATCTACACAGGAGATTCAATCACATGCAGCCTTTCAAAAAACGTTGGATATTCAGCTCGATTTCGAGATAATTGCAGTTCATATGCCTTGCTATGTTTCTCGACCTTTTCAACTATTTTTTGTTTTGTAGTAGATCTTGCAGGCTATTATTAGTAGTTTTGTATCATCTGCGTATCGAATGTTGTTAATATATTTCCCAATAATTTAGATGTCCAAGTCTTCGCTCGGGGTTCGAATCTCGGGCACAGCAAACATTTGCCGGTCGGAGTTGGCGTAAAGCTGTAGGTCCCTCTATTTATGGTCCACGCACGTAGGAGAAGTTCGGCTAAACATCAAACTATGTTGTAAGCGCCAAACTATTATTATTATCTACATATGTATGTACATATGTATGTATGCCTTGTCGGGCTCCACTGTTTTTATTTACTTTGTTTTGTGGTTATGTCACCAAAATGAATCTCTGTCATTTGTTTCCATTTCGTATTGTTTATGTCTACATAGTGAATCTAATAAGCTTGCTATGTTAAAATTTATCAAAGGCTTTTTCGTAGGCAATGAAAAACATAAACATCTTGCGATTTGCATTTTGAGATTTTTGAGTTATCATTTGTATTTTATACTAGCAAATAAACGGCGTAATTTGCTACGACTCAAGAAGTACAACGTATTATGTAAGTATGTAATTGTGTACTAGAAACATTATATTTCGAAAAATTTGGGCGCAACTTAAAAAAATATACAGGTGTAAATTATCCAAAAAAAAATTTCGGTTTTACAGCGGAGTGATAAAGTTTATAAGTGTTAAGACTTGCGCCAAAATATTTCGGAAAATATTAAGATTTACGTGAGCTTTTGAAAATGTCTCCAAAAATATTTTTATATAAGAACATATGTATGTATGTAAATACAATTTTTTAATTTAGTATTTTTTCAAAAAAGATTTGATGATTTTAAAATTTGTTCAAGAATCAATAATAATGATAGTATGCGAAAAAATTAAGATGTGAATGTTTAAAAATTGTGAGAAAATACTTCTACAATGATTTATTAGTTTTTCGTGAACCAATAAAAAAAAGGCCAAATACAGCACCCTAAATTTCATTATTATGATTTCGTTGAAAATTTTAAAAATATTTTTATGCAGAACTTTTAGGCAGTCTAAGCATAAAATATATGATCTGAAGAGTTTTTTTTAATTTTTTTTTAAACAATTTTTATATATAAAAAAAATACCATAAAAAGGCAATGCATAATTTCAAATTAGTCCAGCTCACTTAAATCTTAATATTAATTCGAAATATTTTGGTGGATGTGTTAAAATTTAATAATATTCCGATGAAAACCCAATAACAATTTTTTTGTATGGTTATGGATTATTTTTGGAAATATCTTGAGCGTGAAATATTTATTTCGAATTTCACACGAATTGTTTTAAAGATTACCAAGGAGAAACACTTAAGACTAAAGGATTCCAAAACAGATTTAACAATTTAAGTTTAAGAAATAAAGCAAAAATACACATTACTATCCTTATTTATATGCATGATTTTCATTAGGTGAAACTTTTGGCCACAAATTACGACACGAAATGCCAACATTTAGACATTTTATAATTTTGCATTGGTGCCAAATCGAAATGTGTCAAAATTATGGCTATTTTCTTTTATTTATTTAAATTTTTGACGCCAAATTTGACCTAATGAAAACTGAGCATTTAAGATGACGAGTGAAAAAGTCCACTGATTCCAGGCCAATGATAAAAATTGCAAAGCAAACTATGTATAGTGATTTGGAAAGCATTAGCGCCGCTGGTTGTGCTATTCCTTTCTTTCTGGCCAAAATTTGGTTATATTTACATAAACATTAAATAAATTTCAATCTCAACCTTTTTTTTTTGTAGCTATTCTACTTACAAATAACATATGTTATGCTTAGACACAGAGTACAATAACCCTAGCGAGAACCGTCGGATCCACTAACTAGCATTAATTTATGCGCGAATTCGAAGTTGTGAAAAATGGGTAGAGTAAATCGAAGTGATTTTTTTTACATATGTAAAAAAAATATAGACGAATATTTTATCGCTCCAATAGAGGGTATACTCAATAACAGTCAATAGATTAATGGCCAAAGAAAAACAAAACAAACGGTGAAATGCAAATTTCACTAATGATATACAATGTTTGTGTGTGTATTTACAAATGTAGATACATATTTACTTATGCTGTGTACGATTGGAAGAGCAACAGTTTAAAAACAAAATAAACAAAATCGAAGAAAAAAATTGGCAGCTGCCGGCAATTGACCTGTGAATAGATAAAAGAAATTCGGACAATGACATTTGGACGAGAAGCAAGCGCTTTGAACCGAAAATTTGGCATACAAAAGCGATAAAAAAAACAACAAACAGAATAATAGGAAAGCACAAGAAATTTATGCAATTAAGAAAATAAAATAAATTATCAATTTGGCGCTTGGCAACGCATAAAATATGTATCTTCCGCAAAAGCGTTGATAAGAAATTAATTTAAGGCATACAATTAAAAATGTCTGCTTGCTAATATAGAAAATATTTTTACATATTTTATTTTTACACACAAACGGATTAAAACATTAAAACCGCCACTGTTCCAAAAATCCAATGCAGCTCTATTCACTAAGCAGCATTGCAAGCGCAGTAACGCAGCGACAGAAACAGAAGCAGCGCAGCGTCGCAAATTCCACACAGAACGAATGTGCAAGAGGCACAGTCGATAATTGGAGATAAGCGAAATACACAAAAGAAAGCAAACAATCAAGAAACAAGAGGAAAAAAAAAACAGCAAAAAATCAAACAAGAAGAAAGCGAAAGACAACACAAAGCATAGTAAGGAAAATAAATTGGAAAGGGGGACTGAGCGTACCAGGGAGGCAAAAGAAGCAGAGAAAAAAAATCAATTCAAGTGACGCCAGCCGCTACGGCGACTGCGAAAGACGTCAGCTGCAGCTCGGCAAACCAACTATGACGTCGTGCACTCTATGTATTGTATTGTTGTTTTGAAAGCGCATAAAATTTGCATTTCTATAATGGATTTTAGTGTGGTGCACTTTACGACTTGATTTGTGATGTTTTGTAGCCAATTTGCCGGCCGGGCCGCATTGCAACACAGCAGTAATTAAAAAAAAAGTTTAAGAAAATATGCGAAATTTGTTGAAAAACTAATTGCTAAATAAACAATTAGCTTGCCCACACACACACTCACACACATGGTAAACAAATGCAGCACAAACACGTCAGCAATGCATTTTGTACTTCCAGTCAATCGCCCAAACTGAGGAGCATGCATTTTGCTGGCTGCGTCTGGCAACCGACCGCCATGTGAAAATTTTTATTTTACCTTTTTATTTGTTTTTTCTGCTGCAGTTGTTGTTGCTGTTGCTGGCGTTCAATGCATTCAGAACTCCTTTTTGTCAAGTTTTTCGTTTTGTATGGTTTATGTGTATTCCTTAAGCGGCGGCGGTGGCGGCGTCCCAGACGATGTAATATTAAACATCAGCAAATTGCACTTAAAATCCAACAAATCTCAGAAAGGGTTTTTATGGTCATACACACGCACAAATATGTACATATGTATGTAAGTATTTTTCTCGCTATTAAAAGGGGCGTTTTATACTTAGGTTTTCAATTTTTGCTCAAACGTACACTTTACACTTAATTTTTATGCAAAAAATTCACCACACCGCACTGTAATTTTATTTTTTTAGCAAATTCTTCTCACAGCAATTGTAATTTTGTTCGCGCACTAGAAATGCTTTATTGCTCCACCGGCTGACAGACGAAATGACAGCAAAACACAAAAAAATTATTTGTTTTTTATATTTGTTACTTCCTCAATTCATGTGCGGTATGCCGTCAAAAAGCGTATAGTGGGGTTGAAATAATCGGCAGACAGAGCGTACAAACAAATTTCATTCGATAGAATTGCAAATTTTAATATTTAATCACCTTTATTTTCGTATGTGAGTTCGGCCCTTTGCTATTTTTGGTTTAAATTATTTCCAATTCAATTTCCAGCACTTTTTGAGTGCCGCTACTTGGGTTCACGAAACGAGAATTTTTTCACAAAACTAATAGACGCGTTGTTTCAACTTACAATTTGCACTTGGGGTACACTTGCGTTTTGGTTGCGCTGCCGTTAAACTTGCACTGCGATTGCAATTAATTTTAAAATAGTATATTTAATGCAAACAAATTACAATATATGTACTATATACTTTATTAAATTGAAATTGAAATTCGCTTTGAAATTATCCGCTGCGCGTTGCAAACGATTCGAACACCACCATTAAATTTTTATGAGTGAATTTGCTAGTTGGCCATCGCCGCTGTTTGGCCGTTTTTGCTTTGTCGTGCGCATTGCCCGCGTTCGTGGCTATCGTTCGATATTTCGCTATTCCATTTCACATTGATCTTCGCGTGTAACGTCTGTTAAGGCATCTCGCTTTGTCGCTTATGGCTTCGTAATATGACGACGCTATTTGCCAAAGCAGTTGTGCTCTTCACGCAAACTCTCAGCTGTTGTGTTGTGCGGCCGAAGAGTGTAATTGAGTTGACAGCAGTGGGTTGAGTGCAATATGATTTGGCTAATGAGTAGAGCTGGCGAGATTGAGTGGCATTTGGATTGAGTGCGTGGTTGAGCGTTTGAGTAGAACGTCGTCGCCGTTGCAATTAGAATTTTTCTGAGTGGAATTTTTAAACAGGAAGAAAATGGTAGTGGTGCGCAGAGATGCATTTGCTGGCGTGCCGGAAGTTAATGTGGCTTTTTTTTTTTTATTGTACATAGAAGATGAGCTCGACTTAATAGAAATACGTTTTATATAATTTTCGAATAAAAAATTCAATACTAACATTACACGTAATAGATGTCGTTATATTATTTACTGTTTCCAAAAACCAAACGTACTCTAAGCATAGAATAATTCCCTTTTTTTTTGGTTTAATATAAAAGACATTTTAATGTTTAATTTCAGACAAATATTTGGTGAAGTTAAGCCGCTACAACGACAACAACAAAAACAAGGTGCATTCCCAAGAATGATAGAATACAAGATTGCGGTTTCCGCGGCGAAGTGACATATCTCGCCTTTTGTAAATAAGAATACGGGAGCGAGAAAATTTAATAACTTCCAATATATCAGTGAAAAACCTGTTTAATAGCTCTAAAGTGTAAAATTTAAAAAATAAATCTGCAAAATATTAAAAAAAAAAGTGGTTATTTTTCCTAATTTGTGAAAACAGCTTTGTCTAGTTGAAATTGAGAATTGTCAAACTCGGGAAAACCAAAGTAGCGATAGCATACCTCTGGAGGCGTCACCTTCTGCATTCAGTACACCGTGGTGCATTACCATTCAAATCATATAATTTTTTTTATTCCAATCAGCGTTGTCAAATTGCAATAAGTTGTTTCCATTGCCATGAGAATCATTACTTTCTGATAGAAGTACACAATTGGCTTCAACAATCGATACGCAAAAAAAAAAAAACAAAATACACATAAATGTTGTTGTTGTTCTAATAACATCCCCTTTATATGAATTCGTCTTGACTTAAATGGAGAAAATACTATTTGGCCCATACCTGAGGTAAATTAATAAGATATATGCTTTAAAAAGTAGAAAAAATATCGATATTTCGATATATCAATAGCGAAAAAAATAGTACACATTTTGCATACAAATTTACACAAAACACAGACCTCAAAGTGATGGGAACCTCGAACGTTTCAACGATTCCGTCAACCAAAAGACACGAAAAAAACGCAACCGTAAAAAAAACGCAACGCTGGCTGTTTTCGCTGCTGTTCCTCTATCTTTAGGATAAACCAGTAGTCCGTCGGGACCCTTGCGTTCTGCAGCTTTGGGCACTGGATGAACTTGGAGCTCTCCAGCTTCATCTTTGATAGCCAAATGCGCGAATGAGCTTCAGTAAAAGTTCATCCAACGTGTTGTTAATCCTAGCATGAGCTTGCCTTTTTTATCGCTGCGCTCGTTCATTTCGTGCATTTCATTTCGTTTCGCCGATTGCTGTGCTTTTGCTGTTATTTCAACTGTGATGCAGTCTTCTTGGCAAGACCGGTCTCGCGCTCCCTACCACCGCTTCGTACCTGACTTTATCATCCGCGTCGCGCTCATGATTTCCACCATCCCTCTTATTCTTGGTGATCTTGTCAGTAACGAAAAGGGTCCTCTCATACCTCGCCTTAAGCACGGCCCCAGAGGATTACCTGAGCCTCTTTGGGACCACAGTGGCTGGTGCACCCCCCGTTATTGGATGCAATGTGTTGATTTGAAACGACCGGGGTACTATGGCTGGTGTCTTCCGAGAGCATTCCCAGAATGATTTCCTTCTCCTTTTTATTTTGCTTTGTATTTTTGTTTATTGAAGCGATTTTTTGGTCCCACGAGTTAGCATTGAAGAGGTTTGTTCACTCTGGTATTGCCAGCGTACCAGAGTAAGGCACTTAAATTACAGCCGACCTTGCACGGAACACTGTTGGGCTACGTTAGCGACTGGTTGTTTAAACACTACCAGCCATACAGATCTCGGCACGGCTATCTCAATACCTTAGCTTTCTGTTTTGCATCTATATTGGTCCGACATCTCAGATTCCGACTTCCCTGACATGAAAGACCCTCCCAGAGCAGACACCGTCCGCGCCACCGATACTGTTCAGAATCATCATTGATGCACGCAATCCCTACCACCGTGCCAAACTGCAAATTCGTGGATAGGGAATTTCTAAAAATTCATTGATTATTCATTATTCGGTTTTCGGTCGTTCTCTAACAATAAGGAGCAAAATAAGGCTAAAGAAATCGATAGCAATAGCGATAAGGAATTCGAATACGAGCACAAATACAGCAAAAAATTACTTTATTACGAAATTAATTTTCGTTTGCTTGGAAATTATTACTGCTATTTAGCACACGAATACATACATACATGCATATGTGTGTGTGCGGGGACATACATATTTGTACATATATGTATACTATAATTCATTTCCTGTACCACTACCAGCACGTCAAATACATAGCCATATAAAAAGTCCTTGTATCCATGCAAATGCAAATCGGTGTAGAAAATACACATACACACACCCACACACAAATGCATGCATACCGACACACACACACACATAATCCTATGTACATATGGATTAGGAAACACACCAGCATTTTCTTCATCTTACTACATTTTTCAGGTCAAGCATTTTCCGCTTCAACAGCAATGAGCTTTAGATACGCTAAGCGTTGAAAGCACGTAATACTCATTAAAAAAGCCAAAGTGTGAATACATTTGCAAAGTATGCTTGCACAAGAGTTTTCACACAATCATAGAAATGGAATATTTTCGCATGTATGTATGCGTGTAATTATAACGCACAGCCACAATGTGTAAGGGTATGCGTGGGTGTGTGTGTATGTGTGTGTGCTAAAGTGCATTAATTTAAAAATTATTTACTGCCAGCAGCGACTGCTAGGCATATCATTGTCTTACAAAAAACCAAAAAAACAAAAGTAAAATTAAAAAGTAAAACTACACAGAATGACTGCAGTCGATCTCGTTGTTTTTGTTGTTCTTGTCGTCGCTTTTGTTACTGCAATTGCAGTTGTAATTACACTTATTACAATTACTACGTGGGCTGCTAGGTAGCGGTTGTTGTTGTTGTTGTTGTTGTTGTTGCTACTTGCCGTGCACTCGCATACGCGCGCTCATCTATCAACCGAAAGAAGTGATTAATAATAATTTAATTAAAAGCGGAAATTTAACGCAATGAAAATTAAATGAGAATAGTAAGTAGTACGGCGTGTTGCTGTCGCTGCGCTGCTGCTGCAAGGCGTGCATTGCTCGTTGTCGGCAGCAGATTTACGCATTTTCAGCGTGTTTGTAATTGTTGTACATTTTTACTGTTAATTTTTTGTTGCAGCTACATATTTTTTATTCGTAATGCATTAAATATGTTTTTACTCAGGGGATAGCATTTTTTTTTCTACTTAATTTTGCAACGCATGTTGGCGATTTGTTTTTTTTATTTTCAATATTTTATTTTATTTGATTTAATTTTTTTTTGTGCGTTCACTTTGGAAGCGCTTACTTTGCTATTTTATAAGCCAACTGATTTCGCTTTTGTTTGCATTTTGTTTTTTGTTTTGAATTTCTCTATTTGCACTCTTTAGTGCTAAATGTAAATAACAGAAATAAAAAAAAAAAATAAGCTGCAGCAAAACAAAATTGAATAACATTTAATTAAATTTCCTCTTAACGTTATTGAAAGGGATATGCCGAGTACGATGAGTACCAACAATTGTCGACAGTGTGTAAAACAAAACAGTGCGTATTAGTTGTTGCAGCTTTAATTGGCCTTGTTGGAAATGTTGACTTTTGTAAAGCAAGAAACTACATTACATTTATGCTTGAATTTCATTATGGAAAACTAGACGGACATTGCGCTATAAAATAAAACTTAGTTAGGGTTTACTTTTAGCCCAATGATGAATAGAAACTCGCGGATAATTTCTTTCTTTCTCCTATTGCCTTAACATGGAAAAGGGAGAAGAACTCTCTGGGAGTTTCTATTCAGTACAGGGCTGTTGCTTTATTTGATTTATAATAGTAATTTCCATAATGATAACAAAGATTTTATACAATACATCTGTAGCTTTTTGTTTGACTGTCGTTTGAATTGGAAAAGAAATCTCTTCGAATCTTCTCGTTCCATGTAAAAATATAGGGCTATCATTGTTATTGTTATTGTTATTGTTATTGTTATCATTATCGGTATCATTACAATAATCTATATCAATATCAATAACACTAGAATTATAAGTAGGTGAGGTAAAGTTAGATGTACATAGTGTGGTGAGCTATGGGGGCAGATAAGGTAACGTGAATTCAAGTATGGTGGATTTAGGTATGGTGAGTATAGTGGTGATGAGACTAGGTGTGGTGAGTTTAGGTGTGGTGAACTTAAGTGAGGTCTGGTAAGTTGAGGTGAAGTAAAGTCAGCTAGAATAAGCACCCATTTTTGCCGTATAGTTTTAGGCGAGGTAAATGTGACAACTGTCAGGTTGGTGAGTTTTGTCAGTGTATCAGCAAGCGGTTGTAATATTCGAATCCAAAGAATGTAGATTAAAAAGAAGTTTCATCACTCGCACCGTTCCTCTAACATAAAATCTCGCCCAATTTCACCACACCAGAATTAGTTTGCCTTTTGCTGACTGATATTAAAATCTGATTAGATCCAATTGGTGTAATTGTGTAATCTACGCTCATTGTTCTAATTTTTTCTTGTAATTTTTTCTGTTGGGACATCCTTATTGCTTTTATTACTGATTATATGCAAACAAACCTATGCCGGTATTTTGTAATTCAGTCTCATATCAAGGCACTAAATTTGAGAGCTTCAAGTAGAGAAATTGTGACTTGAGACGTTTTCGGTATTCAGTAAGCAACAGTCTCAAAAATATTCACCAAAGACTGTGGTGAAAAGTAGTAGATAAAATCAGTTGATGGTTCGCGTTTGTTCTACACCTTGCTCAATGTTTTGTGACCTGCGCAGGATTAGCTGACAAATTAGTGACTTTATTTTGAGACTAGGGACTTGAGACGGGCTTACTGAATACCAGCATTATTCTTTCTAAATCACAAAAATAATCTCACCTCTATTGTGGTAATGTATACTTGGATGTGGCAAAAATAAACCTACAAATATTTGCCATCATAACTATGTATAAGAAAAATATATAAATTTGATATACCTTGCTTATAGTTATGAGGATACATAATTTTCGGCTTATGTCTTTGCATAAAAATCCTGATAACACAGCACATCAGTATGTTGCTTAAATATTTTCCTGCAGGATACCTGCTCGTACCCAATGATATCCATTTATACAATAAGTTTAATATACATGTGTACCTGAACTCAGGAAATTGAGTGCAGTTGCAATGCCGCGGATGTACTGCCGTATTATTCGCAGGCTTTATAACGTACTCGTTACATTTAAAAAATAAATAAATTTAATAATTACAATATGTATATATTCGAATTGCGGCAGTTGTCACATTCTATGGCTACGCTTTGATTGCCTGCTGAATAAAAGACTGACACACGGTGGCTCGCTGACACAAGCAGAGAGAATTATAACTGCGTGCAAGCCAAAAATAGTCGATTAATTGATTTCCTTTCGTTTTTATTTATAAAATCCGGCAGTATTTTGAACTTCTTTGAATAAGCCTTGGAATCTAGAGAGAAGAAGTTCCATATGAGATATGAACATGAGAGTAATGCAAAAATGTCCATTGATTTTTGATCATTTTTTTTTACTATCAGTGTTGCTAATTTTCTTACATATGAAAAAAATTTAAAAAATTGCTCATTCGTTATATGGAGAAAAATACACCGGTGGGTCTATGTGGCAAATTTCTGTCTGACTGCTTTGCTTCGCGGCTTAACGCGATCCAGCCGTGGAAAGAGCTTAGATACGAGCATGCAAAGGTTCTGGAATCTCTTCGGAATACTCTAAGGAAACTAAATTACACTACATCTCTATTATGCATGGAGAACAAATTCTGCATAAGAATTCCAGAAAGGAATGAATGGGAAAGTGCCATACACCTACACCCAGAGTCGACGGCTATTTTTAGCGATGGTTTCAAACTAAACGAATGAGTGTCCAGCGGGCTTCACTCCAACGAATTTACGCTGGATGTCTGCTTTTGCTTACCGAAATCATTGTTAGGCGAATTTTATAAAGTGAACTTCAGTAAAAATTGTATAGTGATATTCCAATATTTTCAAAATTTTTTTGTTAATTTTTGTTTGATAATTTTTTACACCTTACAACAAAAGATTTTTTAACACTCTTTCATTTGGCACACATATTTTAAAATGTCATGAAATTTAATTCAATTCCCCTTTTCAAACAGATGGCAACCCTCTGCAAACTATTTTCAAACTACAACCCTCTCAAACGTCTTTTGTTTAAAACCCATATTCCTTTAAATCCAATTGAATTCGATTTTTTGAACAGGTGGCAACCCAATCAATATATTTTAGAAATGAAGCCTTTCCAAAACCATTTCGATTGATACCCTTTTAGTAATAATTAATTTAACTTAATAAATAGTGTGAATTTAAATTTGCAAACAGGTGGCAACCCTTTTTAAAATATTTTCAAACTACCACCACTTAAACTCTTTTTGCAAGACAACCATATTCCCTTAATTTAAGTTAAATTAGATTTATTTAACAGGTGACAACCCTACTACTTTGAACACTAAACCTTAATTTAACTTTTTAAATTGTTAAACAGGTGGCAACCAACTTCTAGATATTTTCAAACGACAAACCTTTTTCGTTTGACACCAACATTCCCTTAATTCAAGTTGAATTTGATTTTTTAAGCAGGTGGCAACCCTAATAAATCAATTTTAGGTATTAAACCTTTCGAAAACTATTTCGATTGATGTCCATATTGTAATAATTAATTTAACTTAATAAATAATTTTAAGCCAAATTTTTAAACAGGTGGCAACGCTCTTACTTTGGAAACAAATCCTTTTTGGAAGCCACTTCAATTGATACATACATATATATATATTGTAATAATTTATTTGACTTAAATGAATTGAAATTTTCAATAGATGGCAACCCTTTTCATGTTCTAAATTGCATTCAGTATTTCAATATACTTTTAAATTTATATGTCTCGTTATCACCCCGCCAGCCTTTGGCTTGAATCCTTCACCTGCGGAATAGTTGTTGTAAAAAGCTAACTCAACCCACGTTACCACCCACGGTGGCCAACAATATTTTTATGAAATTTTAAACTTAATAATAAAAGGCATAAAAAGGAGTAATAATCCTAAAGTGCACTTGACCGCAGGAGCGTGTAAAGCAAAAAAAAAAGAATATATATGAAAGATAAAAAAAAAATATAAAATGATAAAGTATATTTCGCAAATGCTAGCTCACATTTTTTAATATTTGCAAAAAAAAAGAAAGTGACACTAAACTTTTTTTTTTAACCATACCCGCGATTGCATTTTTTCTGTAACTCAATTAACCTTACTATGCAAATGTAAATGCCCACAAAGTGTTTTCAACGAACTTTTTTTCTCGTAACTTTCATAGTTTTTTTGTTTGCCCTTACTTTTAATAATAATTGGTTGTGATACAAATGTAATAAATGAGTTGTTACACCTACATACACACATACATACATACATACATAGATAACTATAGAATTGGAAAATTTTATTGCATGTTAGGAAAATCCGCAGGGATTAGTTACATAATTCATTTAAATACAATTTCAATTAAGGCTTATTTTTCATTTGTGTATAAAATAAATATGCTGGGAGCGACAATATAATTTGTTATTATTGAAAAGTTTATCAATATACATAAATATATGTACATACATAGTTGAATATTGAGTGTGAAAAACAATTAATCCCACTCAAAACATGATGCGAAAATTTAAACAAATTTCTCTTAATTCCATAGGGTAAATTAATTGGGTTTGGCGAGCTTGTTTTGGTTTTAAGCAAGCACATGAATTAGTTTAAAATATTTAGAATTTTGAACTTGGTATTTACTTTTACGACTACAAATATAAATATAAGTTGATATATATAGACATTTAACACTTTTTAAGTGATCTGCTAATTATAGACAAGACAGATGGCATGCTTAATGTGCATGAACTATTCCCATACTAATGTCACAAAAATAGTTTTATTTAACACTGCGGTTTTTGAATATTAAATTTTTTGTTTTAAGTTCTTATTACCTCATTTCTTTATCGGGAGTTTTGAAATAATTCTTTGGCTACCGGGGCATAGAGATATTGAAGAAAATTGACAGGGTTCACTTGAAAATCACTCCTTAAGAAATGCGGTTTTCGGGGTTCCTCTGGCCACCTATCGGCTGCTCCTTATCGAATGAATTTGGTAAGCGCTGCGTAGAACAGCTACCAGAATGTCAGAATAGGCCACAGGAGGTCACGCGAACTTCTATGGTTGTCCAAGCCAAAGCTCTCTTCAACCGTAGGGTAGCTGACAGAGCGCCGCCCAATGGAAATTCATGCGATGCGTCTCAATATCAGCATTGCCCCTTACTGCGGCAACTGTACGTAGTTCATTGTTATACCACTTATTATTTTAAAATGAAACGTACATTGTAACCGAATGGTTAATAAGAGAAACGCTGTGTGCTCATTACGAATGCTGATCTGCATGAATGAATTCTTATCGGACAACACCCGGCCAGTACTGCGAGGATAGAGAGTTGTCGGAATTTCATTGAATGTCCTTGTAATTCTGAATGTCGTGGTGTTAGCTTAGTACTCGCCAAGCCGACATAGAACCTCTCCTAAATTTATAGCTGAAAGAGCTCTCCTGGTTGAAGACAACCCCTCCCACCTTCCCGCCCGTATTCGATCCGTCCGTGAAGAAGCAGCTCGCCTATACCCTTCTACAAACGTTACCCTTCTCGCACTCTGTTTTTAGTAGGATGTGAGTGGAGAAGGATCCATTTAAACCCAGAATCGGATATGCTTCCTGAATGACAAATTCGAAGTTTGCAATTATTTTAGAATGCCCGGAGACTGAGCTGAGTCTTTGCATAGAGCTGAGTGCAAGAGCGAGTCTGACCCGAAGCGCCCCACTGATGAGCGCGGTCCGTTACACCAAGTACTTAACACGGGGAGAAAACTTCGATTGAGATAGGTCGGGCCTTAGATACTATATATCATCTAGTGAATGAGACGAGCTAGAGTTTTTCTAGAGTTAACAGAAAGCCCACAACAGGGTAATCTGAGAATAAGTTCCACATGGTCTGCATAGGCAATAATCCGATATCCTCTCATTTCCACCTCTCTCAGAATATCGTTGATCATAAGGGCTCAGAGAAAAAATGAAAGAACTCCAGCTTGCCGAGTGCCCCTGCTCGCCCTCCGTTGTATTGGAAATACTGTGCCACTCTTCTTGGACGGTTCTGCCCCAGAGTATGCAGTTGATGAACCATTTGCTTGAATCGATCGCCAAGCTCTTGCCGGGATCTGGCCATTGCCTCAAATAGGACATTATCGATGTCCAGGAAGGCATTAACTGCTAAGTCCCAAATATTGAAACGGTGCCGCCGAAATTTGATATCGAGATCTAAACATTTTCTCTGACCTATCCTCGAGCAATATTCATATGGCTCATGCCAGTCGTGCTACTGTTGGCAAAAATTTTAATTAATAAAAGCTTTTGATTTGTTTTTTTTTTTTATTAATTAAAATTATATGATTGACTCTAAGAAATCGGATTCCACGAACACACAACAAATAAACAAAAGCAAGCGAATGAATATAAATGCATAGAGTAGTAAACCAATACTATAATAATGTCACATTGCTGTGACAGCTGACATTTTTGGTTAGCAAGTGCAAATACATAGAGCAACTGCAAGCTGCCAACTGAACGTGCGCTAATGTTGTTATAGTTGCTCGTCGAGATTTAATGAGCGATACCGCAAAATTTTGGTTCAAATTGTCAAAATGCCACAAATGTTGTAATGAAATGAGGATTTATGTGCGCGTTAAGTGTCAATGGAGTTACCAGATGCTGAGGCAAAAAAAAAAAATAAATAAATAAAAGAGTATAAATTAAAATGAAGTGTGAAGAAACTTCGTGCATTATTAATAGCACATCAATAGAGATGTGAGAGTTTTGTTTTTTTGGCAAACAAAAAAAATTCTACAAAAAATTCGTTTGTAGCTTAAAGCACACAGCACTGACAGCGCTAGACGTTGAGAAAAAAAATCGAGCAAAGAGAAAGGACTAACAAAGCCACGTTCAAAACTAATAGTCCTGCAAAAGAGTTGCCAGACAGCGGTGTGGAAAAATGAAACAAAAGAGAATTATATACAGTGACTCAAACAATTGGCCACATGTTAGTTTTTTATAATAATCGGAATTTATCATAATTTTTTCACGTAAATTTTTATTAAAATATAGCATGTAAGAAAATTTCAAACTTTTCTCAAAAATTTAAGAAATTTAAAAAAAAATTTTAAATTTAAAATTTGAATTTTTGCAAAATTTTGAGTATGCAGTTTTGTGGCTTATTCAAGTCATACATATGTATGTGAGTCTGAAGTGTCTAGAAATTACGGTAGATTTTTAAATTTTTTTTTTAATTTTGGTTTTACGCAGTTTTTTTTATATAACGGATGGATTTTATATAAATTTGCGTTCATTATGAATAATTTTGCTGGTGGCGGTATGGCATCATTTTATCCGAATGCGTTAAATGAAAAACAGTTTCCAAACTTAAAAAGTTTGAAATTTTAATGAAAATTTATTAAATGTTTATACATTTTTTTACACAAGTTTGGAATTCAGATTTATATGCTTTTTGCTATATTTCAAACTATATTTTTATATATAATAAATTTTTTGTTGTAAAAATAGTAGTAGAAATTAGAAATAATTAGTAGTATTGTTAGTAAAAAATTATAGTAGAAATAAGTAGAAATAGTACTAGTTATTAGTAGCAGAATTAGTGAAAAAACAGTAGTAGAAATAAGTAGAAATAGTAGTAGTTATTAGTAGTAGAATTAGTAAAAAACAGTAGTAGAAATGAGTAGAAACAGTAGTAGGAATTCGTAGTAGCAATAGTAAAATTGTAGTAGTAATTAGTAGTAGAATTAGTGAAAATAGTAGTAGAAGTAATTGAAGTTACTAGTAGTAGCATTAGTAAAAATAATAATAATAATTAATAGTAGGATTAGCAAAAAATAGTAGAAGATATTAGTAGAAATAGTAGTAATTATTAGTAGTAGAATTAGTGAAAATAGTATTAAGAATAGTAGTAGCAATAGAAAAAGTATTAGTGGTAATTAGTAGTAGCATTAGTAGAAATAGTAGTACTTATTAGTAGTAGCATTAGTAAAAAATAGTAGTAATGATTACCAGCCTTAGTGGAAATAGTAGTAGAAATTAGCAAAAATAGTAGTAATAATTAATAGTAGTATTAAAATAAAATAGTGGTAGAAATGAGTAGAATAATAGTTGTTATTAGTAGTAGGATCAGTAAAAATAGTAGTATAAGTTGCTAAAAACAGTAGAAGAAATTAATAATAATAGTAGTAGTAGCATTAGTACAAACACCTACCTCAGGATCTATGTTTCGTTTTTCTCATAAAAGCGTCATGTGTTAACTTCGCAGTGTGATATGGACGCGACTTGCGTGACGCAATGTAAAAATTACCCTCATTACCCTAAATAAGTTTTACTTGATAAACAGCAAATGCTCAATTGGTGGAGTCACTGTACATTTGTGAAACCAAAGTGTGAAAAGTGACGTCTGATGTAGAAAGAGGGGCATGAAACACAAAAAATTAGTTTTACAGTTTATAAAATGACAATAGAGTAGCCAGATGTTAAGGAAATGTTTAAAAAATTTAAAAATTTCAAGGCAAAACCGCACGAACATAACTAATAGTTTTTTGTACAAAAAAAAAAGTGCAAAATAACTACATTCCTTGCTAATAGCCCGACCAGCGTTTGCTTATCTACCCAATATTGTAATTAATTTCGCCGCCAATAACTCTCTGAGAACCTTTCGCGCATTGTTCATTTGTTTGCTGCCCTGGGGGCGTTACAATGTGGCGCGCTTTTCAACGTTCGACCCAGCAGGGTGATAAATTCAACAATTAATTGGCAACACTGTTTGCCGTGCCATATTTCAGGCGACAGAGCATTTGGCTGCTGCGACGTGGTGCGCAGTGACTTAAAATGGTGGGTTGTGTGGGGAGTAACCGGGCGCATACGTTTTCCACCTTGCAGCTACCCCACACACACACACACACACACACACACATACACACAATGACACAGACACTGTTGGCAGCAACGTTGCATTCCCGTAGACGAGTTGTATGAATGTATTTTGCAGCTGTGGGCTATAGCAATTTTTTGGCGGTGTTTGTTTTTGTATTTACTGCATGCTACCTTTCCGCTGCCACAGAATGTTGAATGTTGACTATTGCACGTTGCCGCCGTAAAAAATGTAAAAATGAAAGTTTTTAATAATTCCGTTATGGTTGGTTGTTTCAACTTTGAGGATAATTTAATAAAAATGTAACATTTTTCATCCGGCCAGCATATAAAAATAAATATTTATCGCCAAGTTTAGCGGCGAATGAGTACAAAGTGAGACAATAAACGGTTGGAAAATCGAATGACAATGTGGCGAGTTGGTTTTGCATTTATGCTTTTTTAATAGTTTCTCATTCAAGGCTATTTCGCGTTAAATTATTAATGAGTTTGGGTTTTGTAGTGTGCAAACCATCTGATAGGGTAATAATGTTATTAAAAGGTAATTTAGATTACAGAAAATGGACAAAGTGCAAAAAGGAGTATATATTATCTTACTGAATCCCAAGTGTTTGCCAAGTGTAAAGATCGATGAATCACTCGAGGCTGGGAGGAGTTATTGGTGCTTGGATTTGTAACCCAGGTAATACCGATCCGATGCGGAAAGAGGTCTAAGAGTGGCATTAAAAGCCTCAGAAGAGATGATCCTATTCTTCTGGCGACCACAGATATTTATAGCTCTTTGCGTATTGACGCTGGAAGCTGAAGAAGCCATTGGCTTCCGAAAGAACGACTGGTACGATGAGGAATGCCTCGCCGCAACAAAATGGAATGATCCTGCCTACATTGCCTTGCTGCGATCGAGTGTAATGTGAGCTGAGCGGGAGAGAAATCAGGAATTGAAGAAGAAAACGAAAATTCGAATTCCGATAGAAGTAGAGAGAGCCCAACATGCTAGCTTGCGAAACTCTCCCACTGGGAAAACGCTCGAAAATTTTTCCAGAAGGTAAGAACGAAAACGGCGACCTTGTGGCTGATATCCAGAATATATTTAAACTGCTAAGGGATCATCTCTCTACGCTACTTAATGGTGGTGGCTCGGATAACTCCCAACTATTGATGGAGGACCCGGAGTTACCCGACATGCATGAAATTCGAATGGCAATTGCTCGACTAAAGAACAATAATGTCGCTGGCACTGACGGTTTGATTTTACATAGGCGTATTCCTCTTTTTCGCTACGAAGTTGCCAAATCGAGCCCTTCTGATTTCTCTAATGGGTTCCGGATAGTAGCGCCAAACCAGAAGTTTCCCTCGGTGTAAAAATTCCCGTCGCTTTGAGTAGATGAGGTCAATTGGAGCGGTCGTTATGTGGTTAGAATCTGAGTTTGCCCGCCAAGTACATGACAAAATTCTGGTAGTATACTCAGCGACCAATTTTAACAGCTAAATGGATGTGTATAGGCTAGACGGAGGGATAGTTGGGAAAACCAAATAGCTCAAACTTTCCTAAGAATCTGCTAGAGAACCTATCTCTTCATTAGAAAATCCGACAACTCCTGAGGGGCTCACATAAGTTCAATCATGGAATAGGCGGTTCGAATTTTAGCCGAAGCCGGTAGTCGCCCACCCATGCCAAGAGCTTTGACTCGATCTCGAACCTTATCTCCTGAATGGGTTTCTCGCTGCCTGTGGCTTCTTCAGCTATCGGCTACCTCACAGTACCGATGCATTGTCTACGTTTCTTCTTGCTGGAAAGTGCTCTTCACGTTCACCCTTTTCCCAGCTGGTTTCCCTGTAGACTCATCCTTCGATCTACGTCGCCTAATGCCAAGACCTTCGGGGCTTCTAGGCATCGCATTAGTGAAATTCTTGTAGCATTTATTCATCTCCTCGATGTAGCAGCTGTGATCGGGCTATGACTTAGTGGATGGGCGTAAGAACCAAATCACTGGCAGGATTGGAGGCTGAGCTCTGGCTAAAGCCTCCAAATCCTTCAAAGCCTCCAAAGTAACTTATACGCTGGTGATTTGCGAAAAGTTAAAGTAAACGAGCTCGAGGGCTTTCCTTGCCCACGCTATTCCAGTTTTTTCAAATCAGATAGAGGGATAAACCATTCCAACGATTTTCTCGGTACAACGTCTGCCGTGGTCTCTATTCGCTCTGCATAAATCGAAACTTAGGAGTGTAATCAAACTTCAGGCCCTACTATTAACCTAAAGCGAAGTTCGTCTAAATATTCTCTTCGAGTATTTTTAAAAGCAAAATTTTTTACGTGTTCATTGAAAAAGAAAAGTGCAATGTGTACCACATAAAACTAATTTTCGCGCTTTCTGTTGCTAATCTCATGCAAATCGCTTTAGAAAACTTTTCCACGCGAAAAAAAGTTGATATACATATATACCACGCCCAGAGTACTTACTTTCATGCTCTCGCAACTAAGTTGGTCTATAGATAAATATTTACTTGCTAGGTGAAATGGAAACTTTTTTACAACCCCTTTGCCTAATTTTACCAAGTATCTTAATTATTGAAACAGAAATTCGATGCGAATTAGCATTTCGTAACAAAGTTTTGAAAATCAATTTCACCTTTCCCACACCTTAGATTTCAATACTTTAGTATTTGAAATGAATGAGAAGAAAAGTAATTTTCTAATTTTATATGCTGTGTTTGGAAAATGTGGCTTCATTGAGCTTAGTTGCTTTAGTAGAAAAGTTGAAATGCGCAACGGCTAATGATGTGGTACGAGTAGGAGTATAACCCAAAAAAAAAAAAACAAAAACCCGCGAAAACCAAACAATGAATGTGAATTTAATGAGCACATGAAGATGAGTAGAAATTTAGAGGTGGGAAAGGGGAGGAACTGCTAGATATTTGCGCATTTAAATTCAATAAGTTTATGCAGTGTATATGTGTGTGTATATTTGTGTGTGTGTGTGTGTGTGTGTGATATGCTCTTAGTATTTCAAGTAAGTAAACCCAGTCAACATTTGAAGATAACTGGAGGAGTGGTATAAGATTGGCTAATAATTTTAATTTTTTTAAATGACACTTTCAACTATTCTTGCCTCAAATCTGCGAGCTGCTTGCGACAAAAATCTCGATAGTATACGATAACATATCGATAATTTTGCGATTGGATACCGATAGTTTTGGAACGATATTTGCGATATTTTCTTTGGAATCGAGTACTTGAACCTCAGTGTCGTATAGAATTTGCGAGGAAACGAAATGAGTTTTACTTCCTAACAAAAACAAAATTAATAAAACGAGCAACAACCCTCCAATTTAAATGAGAATATGATGAACAACAGAATACTCGACTCATTTTCTAAGAATTTTAAATAATTTTTTCCAGGAGAACAAAAGCCACACTGAAATTTTCAATAATTGTATATTGTAAAAACATCTCGGAACGAGTAGTTCACGACTATTCTAGAAAAGATGACGCAAAGTCTGCCAACTAAATTGTACGGAAAAATCAGTTTATCTGTTTTTTTTTATCAACCACGACTCCACTGGAGAAGTTTTTGAAGATTTTTGGCTCTTCTGTATCGAAAGATTGCATATAACCCATATATTTGATCGCCCTTGAAGCTTTGAAATAAGTATCAGTTCATTTCTATATTCGACGACTCTTTGACTCTTTTGTGATCAGAAATCGCATACGATTGAAATGTTATTGACGGTCAAGACCATAATGCTCAGTTTTGAGCTACCCAAGCTGAATGGGCACACACTTTGTGAAAAAACGTCTTTGGATGTACACAGGCGTAGTTGGCCCAATTGTATGCTATAGTCCCCAGGTCTGGAGGTTAGTCTTAGCTAACCAATATAATCAAGCTAGGGCAGGAGGGCAGAGAGCAGTGTGCACTCAGAACATATCCTACCGATGCCCTGAATCTTACAACACATCTTTCTGCCTGTAGATCTTCAATCTGCATGAGTGTCAGCTGTGAGGCTCCGAGAACTGGGCTTGTGGAAGGAAAGGAGGAAAGGCAAAAGTTCTTTTCCTCTTGCCCGTCACAATCGGATAAAGCCCTATTTACATGCAGCCAGAAATAGATTTCTGAATGGGATAGAGGAATGATATGTCCGGAATGGAATAACTGTCACCGTTTCCAGTGTAACTACTTTGTTCACTTTTACGATGAGCGTGCCGCTTCTAAGATAGCCGAGTGGGCTCTGGCGACTTTCATAACCAAATCGAATCTGGTTAAAAAATGCTGGACTCTATTGAATTGAGGATGTAACCAGCTATCAGTTGATCTAATCTGGGTTCTTGAGCGTCGATTATCTAGCCATAGACGATTCAGTGACAACATCAAATGAGGTGCTGAATCCTGCCAAATAAGAACAATAAAATGGAGCATTTATTTTCACCACCTTCAGTAATCTGCTCAATGATGACGCACAGCACTAGGATGTAGAATTGCAAAATGAATTTGGCCCAAAGACGACACCCATTCTGTTGGCAAAGGGAAGGCCTGATGTCGCCAGACTCGTGGTAGTTTTCACAGGACGCTGACCGATAGGAACACACGCGAAAAGATTTCGTATTGTCCACAAAGATGCCTTCTGTGCTGTTCTGTCCGGCTCTAATGAGGAAACGTTAAGTCATTCTGGGGATGTTTTAGTGAAATTCTTTGACAAAAAAGTAACCACCACAACATTCTAAAGTTTTAACGCAATAACCCAGGTTCTATGTTATCAAAACGGCACTCAGTTGCCAAAAGATTGAGATGATCGTAAAATGGCGGATACAGCCGCGTGTGAAAATGCTTACTGGGATAATTCCTATTACACAACATAACCAAAAATGAGTGAGTGTGTTTGTTCAAAAGTTTGTAGGTAGCACTTTACCTGCACGCAATGCCTTCGCTTTCACTGCGCTATCAAAAAAGTTACTTGCAAAAGTCAACCAACTCAAACAACCAGCTGTCGAGGTGGAAGTTCGGTTTTCTATTTCCCTACATCTTGCGTTTGTTTTGCGCCTTTGTTGTTGTTGCTGTTTGTTGTAAGATAAGAAAACTTGAAAGACTAAACTCATAGCCCAGTTGATTTGCAGAATTGAAAGAAAACCGAACTCAACTGAACTGAACTTGAATGAACTGCACCGCACCAAACTTCAAGCCGAGCTAAGTTGAGCTGAGCGGAACTAAAGTAAATAGAAGGGTGTTAAAAAGTAAAATGAACAACAGGATTTCACATGACATGCGTTTGCACATTGCTCTGAGCTGTGGGTGCGTGTGTGTGTGTGTGTGTGTTGACGTGCGAGCATGTTTGTGACAACAGGATATGCGGCTAGAGACAGCATTGCTTGGCGTGAAGACAAAGCAATGAAAAATGCCAGAAAAGATAGCAACAATTTGCATATATGCAATACAATTAATTTTATATGCGAAAGTTTAACAAAATAAATGATGATACGAGAATTGTGCAGAGCATACGAAGGACGGCATACGACATGTAATAGAGTGCGGAAAAGAAGGCGAGAACAGGAAACGTTGAACGACAAAAGGCCCTTTACAGTGGTAGAGCAGAAAAGCCACTGTTACCACACGCGCACTCAAAAACACAGCCGCCCACTTACAAAGAAACAGAATCGCCCATTCAACCTCACCACAGTCGACTCAATAGGGATGTTCGGGAAAGATCCACAAAAAAAAAAGAAAAAAAAGAAAACAAAAAAAAACAAAACTAGAGCACACATGCACATCCCAGCCCAGCCCAGCTCAGCTCAGCTCATGCTTGGTAAAAGGAAATTAAGTCGCATTTCACATGTGTTTTGTGCGCTCGGAGTTGGAGGGCCGATAAGTTGCTGCTGCTGCTGCCGCGGCTGATGAAAAATTGTTGAACCATGCAAGTTACTCAAACAAAATTTTGTTGGCTGCTGAATTGATGAAAATGATGATGATGAAGCAAATAAAATTGGCATATTTGGTGGTGGGACTACTGCAGCAGCAGCATGGATTTGATGGCGGCGTACAAAACATTTGGTCACAAAACTTTTCTAAGCTGTTTCTATTTGGTGTTAATCATTTTGGTAACAATAAAATGCAAATATGTGGTGAGGATTATGCTAAATATGTAGTCTATTTCGGGGTGCATAGTAGGCCATCATGGAAGGGAAAGGTGAATTGGAATTGCGTATGTACGTGGTACATCAGCTGCGATTAGATGGATAAAGTCAAACTTGATTAGAGCAGTTTGCTTTACTATTAGAAGGCAGTCACAAATCTTTGAGTGTTCTGCGAACCTTGAAAGAGATTTTTTTTCTAAAATCCACAGCCGATTAAAGCTGTAAGCTACTCAAGTCAAGGATCTATTTTTTTTAAAAGCTTTTCGATAAAACTTACCTTCCGAGTAGATAGAAACTTGAACGTCTTTTATATGAATTCGACCGTTCCATGTTGTCCGATCTCAGCTATTTTGAAAGTCCACATTTAAGAGCTCAAATTCGGAATATAGTTTACTAATATGAAACAAGTTTGACACGTTAGTTGTAGTGCTTTCCAAATGGAACTGTTGACAGTCAGAGATGCTGTTGGAGGTCTAAGATCGAAGAAAGGTATGTACATAATGATATGTTCATCTACTCAGACAGCTAGGCTGGTCTGAAGGTACTAAACTCTGTCACAACGACATCCAAGACTAAAGCTTACTGCCACAGATCTATCAAGGAGATGGCATTGCAGTTTGCATTGCCTTGGTATAGTCAACAGGCTCCAAGAAGGCTGGTGAGCTTACAAGGACAGACTCTTCTGCTCCACTTCCGCGATCTGGAAAGGGTTTAGGCAAGCTCATCGCTCAGTGTCGCGCACAGAAAAATATTTTATGGAGGTTTTACGCTGATTTAATTAAATAGAAAGTAAATTAATTCCAATGCGCTCGCTACCTTCAGGCAACCTCCCTTAAAGAACCACGTAAAATATGGTCACTTCCTGGCACCTGCAGCCTCACAAAACTCATGTGGCTCGAATGGGACACAAAGCTGTCACAAGAACTCTACATGCTAAGTAGATGGCAATGAGGCTACTCACAGTCCACGGAGGGAGGAGGGTTGCGGATCCTCCATAACGATTTATGTGGCTGAAATTCGAGAGACAAAGAGGAGACGGAAACTTTCAAACACCTACCGTGCGAGTGTCCCGAAAATTCTTGGGATCATAATTCTTCGAATAAATTGGCGAATAAATTTTGGTTCATTAAGGTGGAACTTAGTTGGTGGATTGAGTTCGTAGTCGATCCCATGATCCCATCGTCTTTCCGATCACGTTTACACGAACATCAATGGTGCAGAGCGGAAACTCGACCTGTTTTCAAATAGAAGGAAATGCGGACAAAAAATGTCACTAGTAAGAGCCTAAGGTTCAGAAAAGTGAGAATTTAGAATGAAAATTCGAACAGACAGCACAATAGTAGGTAGTTTCCAAATCGGGTATTGTTGCAGCAGAGATCCAGGTGGAAATCTCTAAAAGAATCTAAGTAAATGTTTGCTAATGCTACTACTCTACTATATTTTACTAATTTCTACATCAATTTTTTTAATGCTACTACCAATTACTACAACTATTTTTTTTACTAATTTCTACCACTATTTTTACTAATGCTACTACTAATTACGACTATCATTTTTATTAATCCTACATCTAATGACTACTACTATATCCACTTATGCTATTGCTATTTACTGCTACTTTTTTTTTACAAATTTCTACTACTATTTTTACTACTACTTCAACTACTAACTACTACTATCACAAATATTACTACTACTACTTACTGCCAACGTCTATTACCACAAATACTCCCTTATTTAACTCTCTATATCTTTGTCGAATCAGCACAAAAGTTTTACTTAGGTGCACGCGTGTTTTGTTTTTCTATAAAACCACTTTCCCCCAATTTCTTAAACCATAACGCCTAGTAAATAACCGGCAGCTGCGCATCCTCTCGTGCTTCTCGGCTAGCACCTGTCATGTTGTTGATTACTGAAGATGCACGAGTGGGTATAGTTTTAAAACAGTACACGCACAATAATAAGGCTCAACAATTTATCCTGTTGTCATCTCGCACGCACCTGCCTCTCCTACACGCTAACCGCGCTCACACTGCATCCTCTTGTCCTCGCATGTCGCTGAGGTGAGCTAATGCGATATGGCAAAATTGAATTTCCATATTTGTTTTTTTTTCTCTTTTGCATTAACGGCTTTATGTGCTTATTTAAGTACGGTGGACTGGGGGTGTGTGTGTGCTATATTAGGCCATGGTTGCCTGATTGCTTTGTGGGCACGTAACTTTGTGTGTGTGTGTGTGTGCGTGTGTGCGTTTCCGCCCGCCATGATTTTCAGTTTATGTTAACCAGCTGTTTGTTTGTATGCAAAATTTTAAACACATCAAATTATAATTTCGAATTTTACTTTCAATCCGCGCTCGTTGTTGATGTGGGTTATTGGATTTGCTGTGGTTGGCGAAAAACCAGAGAATAAATAAACGCAGAAACTTTATGTGGTTCACACATACTCGTACAAACAGATTTATTTACGCACACAACGATATATAGCATTACACCTTTAAGCCCCGCATTTGGCTTCGGGGACCCAAAAATTGTATAACTTTTTATTATTGTTGTGCAAACTTGCGTAAAATTATTCACAATTTACATTGATTACATGAAAATCTGTTTTGAAAATTCAATAATAACTTGCTTAACTTGCCATTTATCATTTTTTGCTAGGCAATAAAGCAAATATTTACTTATTTGCAAATCATTAATAACTTACAATTTTTTTTGTTATGATTCGATTTTGCGTGGTAATTTTATTTTTAATAATATTTATTTTAAACACTTTGCAATTAATTTTATGCACACATGTGTGTCTAACTACATACATACATACAATGGCGTACCCATAGCGTGGTTGGGGATAAGCCCCCTGACCAAAATCTTAAAACTGTAAAAATTTCTTGGAATAAATTTTCTTTTCCTTTTATTAAAATTCTAGTTAATAATTTTGTAAAAAATTTACCGATTTTGGAATATAAAGTTGAAAAAAAATTTAAATTTAATTAAATAAAAAGCTTTTATTTCCAATAAATACGATAAAATAAACGATTTTCTTGAAAATATTTCCTAAAAAGCTATCATTCATTCATTTGGGCCTAGTCCCATAACGGGATCATAATTCCATTTTTTTCGATTTTTTTTTAATTTTATTATTTTAATTTTTAATCATTTCCAAAAAATCATTCGAACTACAGTCACTGACGTTTAATATTCTTAAATAGGTATTTAGTTCGTTAAATATTTCTTGGGCTTTGATATTTTTAACAATTGAATTGAATTCAAACAAACCACCCATAATGATAATGATAATGATAATGATAATGATAATGATAATGGAACTCCAAAAAGTGAAATTGGTAGCACAAAGTGGGCATATAACTTTACTCAATTAAATGTGAACATTTTGGTTTATTATTTCTGATTTTGGTTTTAACACATTTAATTTCATTTTCGTGTTCAGCTTCAGAATATCATATATGACAGCCGCACTTAGAGTTCCAATTTATGTGGCGAAACCCTCAAAGCTCAATTCTGTTTAGAAGTTCTTTTAAAAATTTGTATTTAATTAACTGGCAACCCTATTTAAATGTTTTCGAAATTAAGCTTTTGTGAACTAATTTTGTATGGCAATAGTATAGTAGCGTTGCAGTTAGGTTACCAATAAAATTGAATTATACATTTTAAACAGTTGGCAACACTCTTTAAACATATTTCCATATTAGCTCTTTCGTTTCACAATAATATTATAAAATCTCGGTTAACTTATTATTTGAATTGAACAAATTATTTTTAACAGGTTACAAGCCTCTTTAAAATGGTTCGTTAGTAAGACTACGTAAGCCTATTCCTTTTGGCAATCTTCTTCGAAAATATTTTTCAAATAAAGCCGTGTTAAAGCTCTTTCGCTTCGTTCCCATTTTCTGATACGCATGTAAAATTAGCTATATAAATCCCTCAATTCCAGTTTCACTTGAATTCATGTTTTATATATGTAAATAACTATCTATCATACATACATATGTGTGCACTCATTCAGTACTGACTTAAATGTGATTCGAAGAAAGTAAGGGATAATACTATTGAAAATACGTACATTCGAATTGATTGAATTCACGGTAATTGCTGATGCACTAAATACCGAGGACGATGCATTTGTAGCATTAAGGTACAGGGGAATTAATTGTAATGACTTTGAGATTCTGTAAGCCATACTCTCACTACATACATTTAATATATCTAAATTGTGTTAAGACATACTAGGAGTGCATTTAGATATATCAATGTTGAACCGAATACCAATTTCGAAGTATATTTAATTTCAGTGACTGCTGCTAAATTTCGTTAGCGCCTTAAAGGAAAGTAAATTTAAAGTAGAATTTCGAATATGGCTTGCAAACCTTGTATGAGAGGTGTAGAGATGAGAAAGAAGCCGAATTTTATTAGCACTTACAGTTGGATTTGTGCACTATAGAAGTTCCTTCAGATTATTAAGTAAATGCTTGCCCAAAAGACCCGACCACTCACTTGACATAGAGCCGATAAAAGTAGTTCTCCTCATTTCACTGAGCTAACCTAACAGTCGGCAAAACTAATGATTTTTTTTTTAACATTTCGGGAAGTTTTCCAAAAAAAAGAAGTAATAATTCGAAATAGTATTATTAGTGAAAGAAAAATTACACCAAATATGACGCAATGCCGAATCCGTTTTGTCTCCAACAAAATTTGACAAGAGGTTACGGAAAATCGTTTCAATATATATCAATTAAGTGGTCATGTTGAATTAAAATTCGACCTTGGCTTTGCAGGTGAACTCATTATTTTCAATGCTGTTAAACGAATTTTAAGAAACTGAAAACAAAACAAAGGCGAAAGGATAGAATGGCGGAAAAATAATCGATAAATAATTGAAAATGGCAAATACCTGCATGCTTATAAGATGACGGCTAATATATACTGAAAAAATATAAGAACCTATAAAAAATGTTCCATATTTTGTTGCAATTTTTTTTTTAATTTCCGATATTTTCTCTTGATTGAGTAAAAGTTCCTTCAAAATTAATAAAAACCTACATAAAACGGAGTCTTTTTTCAAAGGGAGTAAATACATTTTAGGGCTTCTTTCTACAACGAAAAATGTTCTTTGTTTTGAAGTGACTTGACATCTTAATATTTTCTCCTAATTAAGAGAATTTTTAATGGTAGTTAGTGGTATTTTTTCAACTTAAAATATTGGCTTTTCTTTGATCCTAATAATTATAAAAAAAAATTAAAATTCCATTGAGCGAAGCAATGCAGAGTTTCGCCGCATCGATTCCAATCCGAAAATGTTAAGCATGGAATAAAAGACCTAGACTCGTAGAGTACAACCTCTTTTTAGACTTAAATTATTTTATAGACATATTTTTGTTCCGATTTTTTGCTTGATATGGAAAAAGGGTTAAAAATAATATCTGAGCAAAATATATAGATATTTGGATCATTTTTGTTATTGTTAGATATGATAATCAGACGGAATATTGATAATAGGTAAGTCCACTGCTATCAATTTTTCTCAAATTCCAAGTGCCATATTGGTAAAATAAAACGATGGACCGTAAAGAGTACCAGTTTTACAAAATTGGAATATTCAAATTCGGCACGTCAAGCTAACGACCTAATTGATACTTGTGCTAACTAGGGACACGAATTTCGATACGATACGATTTCATATCTATACTTTTGCTATTTATGCTTTTGATACTTTTTCCTCTACACTTTTTACACGATATTTTTTGGAATCAAGTGCTTTATACACAGTACCGTATTGAAAAAAAATATTTATATAAGAATATTTGGATATGACAATTAGGCGGAATTAAAGCAACATGAAGGGGCACAAGGTCCCGCTGTAAGTTAGTCATTTGCAAATTTTAAGTACAAAAATTTGTCTTGAAAGTCACGTCAACGAGACGGTCAGGATATAATTCTTAATTTAATTCTTCTGTGCAACCCTGATTTGCGCAATCTGTTTTTGAAAATATCTGTGAAACCAAATAAACCAAGACGGATAAATATAAGATGGTAGCGTATTTTACGTTCGAATTGGAAAATTCATGCTTTCTTTCTTTTGTTTTTTGTGACATTCCACACATTCGCTTATGACCCTTAGGTTTCTCTCATTCACTCCACTGAAAAGCAAAAAGAAATCAGGAGTTATTTTACTTGTAATGACGCAACCACTTAATATGAATTATAAGCCTCAAACCGCCGTGTGGACACCAATATTTACTGAAGTGAATTAATTTTGATTTGATATTATTAACTTTTAGGTTGGGACATGGTATAAGGATTTATAAGAAATTCTAGCTAAACTACATTTATTGTTTAGTATCAATATTTTGGGTATCGCGTATTTTTAATACGATATTTATATGTACCCGATTTGGTAAAAAATAGTGAGCGCTGCAGGTTGGGGAACTTCATGTTAAGAATATCGACTTTTGATGGAAAATTCATGCCTAAGCCGCGGTTATCTGATCTGCAAAGAAACGTGATTTAAAAGCGTAGTTAGTAGCTGCGCTTTCATAAAATTTTTTTTATAAACTGGAAGGGAACTGCACACCTATGCTAAGCTAGCGAATGAAATAGGTGTTTTACGTTGCATACTTTTAGGGGCACTATTGAATTAATCATCCCGCTATTCAAAATGCAAATATTAATTAAACAGCAACTCGCTTGTATGGAATAATAATAATTTTTCTGCAATATTCACATTCGCCACAAACTATTCGCTTCAATTTTATTATTCGTACCGAAAACATGCACCCAATATTGAGAATTCATATATTCTGTAGTTTTGCACTCTCTGCGTGATCTACACTGCTTTCTTGTCAACTTAATTTTTCATGTGCGCAGCAGGAATCGCAGTTACGTATAGTCGTAGTCAATCATAAGCTGCACGTAAGTACTGCTTACTCAGATATGAAGGCATTGTCTTAGCGCTCTACACACCCAGTTGTGAACTTACGTACATCCATACATACATTCTATAACTGTATGTGCGTAAGTGAATGAATGCACATTTGTGGGCATGCAACTGTAAGATGGCATATATCCTTGTGACATTTCTTCAAATGTAATATGATTAAACAGTAATACGACACGGGTAACGTGACTTCCGTTTCCGGCAATGGAGCGCTAAATAGTCGAGCAGTGAATTTAGGTAGTAAAAGAGTGAAACGAAGTGAGACTTTGCAATGATTTTTGCTAGCATTTAAAGAGCTTACATGGTGGCAAACAGCTACATATCGATATGTATGCTAACGAATGCGTGCATAAAGATGTACGAACATTAGGGTGGTACAAAAATGAATGGGGGAGAAAATCGAAATAATAATTAACACAAGTCGATAAGCGAACAAATTTGTATACCAGTTATGAGAAGTGATTTATGTTTTTTAGTACAAAATAAGTCGCTGTTCGTGGCACTTCGCTAAATGGTTCGGTTATTTTCGGTTTCGGTATATTTTCATACAATTTCAAACTGTTTAATTCGAACTTTTTGAAATTAAAGTGCAAGTTTGAAGTGACTAAGAATTCACTGTAGTTTGGGATCATTTTGCTTTTTTGCTGTTGGTTTCGGGCATTTTCTTCCATATATTTAGTACTCTAAGTACGCATTTACTTTTGTTTGGAAGCTAATGCGGAACACCGCCTGTAAAAAAAATATTATCAAAAATCAACCAGAATTTTTAGTTACTAGAAACTTTCACAGTGTAAAAATTGAAATTATTTGGGTCACAAAACTGCATACCCAAAGAGTTTTTGAATATTCTGATTGAAAAGTTTGAAAATTGTATGAAGTTATTTTTTAAATTTGATCAACTTTTGTGAATTGTCAATGTCACCCAATATATGACTAAAACCTATTGATAATTGAAAAATCGTTTTCGTTACAATTAATACTAAAGGAAAAGATTTCTCCCTGTTATCAAACATCTTGGGGTTTTTGCTGAGATCAGAAATTTTTGTCCAAGATCCAAGATTTTAACAGTAAACAAATTTCTAGGGCCAACCTAACTATTGTTCTCTCTTAAGGTCACCCAGAGTGCTCAAAAATTACCATTTATTTTTCCATTTATCGTAGAAGTGGTATATAATCCATTTCTCTTCAGGAGATTTCAAAGAATAATTTTGAATTGATTATTTGAGCATTTTTCAATATCAACTATTTGTGTGCGTTCCAAAAACCCCCATAAAAATTTGTTAATATTTAAAAAAAAGCAGCGACCGAAAAAAATCGCTATTTTGATTTTAACGGAAAAAAATCATTCGGAAGAATTCGTTCAAAACAAAATTCGAGTATTACGATATAATCCTCTAATGTTAAATGCTCTAACCTTGTTCTTATGTGAACGATTTTTCGTTTTAAATCATTGCATAATCGTTATTTTGGGATTTTTATATTTTCGATTAGATGTGATCGATATTCTGTGATTTTTACTTTTTGGATCAAGTTTGATGTTAATTTTTATTTTTTTTCTTTCGATCAAATTTTATCGATATTTTGTGATCTTTTTTTTTCGATCAAAAATAATCGTTATTTTTGAATTTAAATTTTTCTGATAATATGAGATCGATATTTTTTTCTTAAAACATATTATTTTCATCGCCGACAAAAAATTGTAAATCCAAGAAAAACGATTACTTTTGACTGAAAAAATAAATATCAGAAAATATCGATAGTATATCATCGAAAAAATTGAAATCCGAAAAAATGATTGTATTTGATCGATAACATATAAATCACAAAATATCGATACATTTGATCGAAAAAATTTAAATCGAATAATAATGATAATTTTTTATCGATATAATAAGTCACAAAATATCGATAACATTGTATCGAAAAAAAAAATGTTTGAAAATAACCATCAAACTTGATCGAAACAAAAAAATCACGAAGTAACGATTAAAGCATGATTTTTTTTAATAAAAATTTTAACCGCTCCCGTCCCTGGAAAAAAGTTAATTAAACAACTGGGTATTATTCCTTGAAGACCCCTGAACAGCAGTAAATTTTACTGATTAAAAAATACTTATGTATTTTCAAGATTTCTATACCATATCTTGGAAAAAAATTTATTTGCTTCATATAATATAAATGGAAAGTCTTGAGGGCTTTTAGCGTAATCGAAAGAATTTTCGGTTAAAAAAAAAATAGGTGAATTATTTTTTTCGATATAAGAAACCGCTCTCCTTTGGGTGAGTTAACTTTTTTTTCATGGAGCACCCCCCTAATCTGCACTCATATAGTACATTCATGACCAGCATAATTCTTCATAGACACAGCCACACACATTCTCAATGTAAAAATTTTGCGCACTTGTGATTTCTATTCAGCGTATTACACTATATACCGCTTATCATCACTATATGACAGGGGCTTTTTGAACAGTTTCAAACTATTATTTGTTCCCAAGTAATTTTTTAATAGTTTTGTAAAGAAAATGCAGTTCATTTTACAATTAAATCTGCATAAATTCAATTTTCAAATCTGGTAAAACTTAAAAAAAAAATTTAGAAATTTTTTATCAAAATTTTAATTTTCTCAAAAAATTTTGGGTATGCAGTTTTATAGCCTATTGCATTTTAGTACAGTGAAATGCAAATTTAACATGGCGCATTTTCTTTCATATAAAAAATTTGTGCTTAGGCTATATGAAGGAAATGAGCAAAATCGTCAGTAAAAAAAAAATTTCAAAAAGCCAAGCAATTTTTAAGCCTACTCAAAAAAATATACGAGAATTGAATGTACTATAAAACTGTATACTCAAGAATTATTTAAAAATTCTGATATAAAATTTTGAAATTTTTTTTTGCATTTTATTGAAATTTCCACAAAGTTTAAAAATATAATATATGTGGATTGCGTTGTAGCATGAAGTGCATTTAAAAAATAAAAAATATAAATAAATGGTAATTATTAAATAAAGAGTCGAACTTGCCAAAAAAAAACCGTGTCATATAGTTATGATAAGCACTATATAAATATCATATGAGTATACAAATATGTATGTGTGTATGTTTTTACACTTTCGTGCACTGCTGCGAATGACTTCCGTAACGAGATGCGCGTGTGCTGCGGCCGGAACTACCGCACTGTCACGGCCACTTACGACTACGAGTTGCGAGTTGCGAGTTGCAGGCAATGCATTTAACTTTTTGGGTGGGTGAGCAGTTGTGGAGCTGCTCGAGCTGCTGCTGCTGGTTTAACAAACTAGTTGGCTTTCTGCCTGTCAACTAAGGCTAGAAAGCAACAATACTACTCACACTTGACTCGCAACACATATCGCCGTGAACTCACGCACGTATGCCAAGAGTGCATTGCACATAGCACGCGACAGCAGATAAGCACACAAATACTACCACACTTACTGTACTTAGTACATATAACATATTTATATGTAGCGATGTGTGCCATATGTGAGGGAGCGCTGTTATCCTTCGTAGACAGCGTCGCAAATATTGGTGTACACACACACACCCACACACACACTTACAGCCACATACAACAGTCAGCTAGACAAATTGCTTGTAATCTAGCGAGTGCAAAACTCAGCTTCTGTTCCACTCACGTCAGGATTAGACGCGCCAGCAAGCAGATAGCAGATAGCAGATAGGAACCAGCAGCCAGCCAACAGTCAGCAGCAGTTTGGCAGTTCTTCGTGTTGTTGTTTGACAACTTTGTTAGCTAGTATTTTTGCGCTACCGGCATAGTCAATATTGAATTTTGCACAGTTGTTGTTGCGGGTTAGTTTTGGAGACCTGGTTGATTTTGTCGTCGTTGCGGTCGCCAAAAGTCGTTTGCTTAGTAGTTTTCTTATCAAAACTGCGGGAACAGGGGCGCAACAGTCATGCGGGATTTGTTTTGTTGGTTTTTTTTCAAATATACAAAATGAACTAAGCGGCTATACTAGAGCAGTTCTATAGGAAAAAAAGATGACGGATCGCAGATTTTTCTTCAACTTTGTAATGGGGTGCTAACAAATTTTGCTATATTTTTTTTTTTTTTTGCAAAGAAAGAAATGCATTTTTTAAAGGATTTTTATCTCGAAAACTTTTAATCAATAAAAAGTCTACATGAAATTTAGGGAAAAATGTCTAATTTTCATATTTAAAAAATACATATGTATATTAAAAAATAATTTTTTTTATACATATAATGTTTTTTTTTTACATTAATTGTTTTTTTTTGCTTAGTATGCATGCTAGGAAGATTATAGAGTTTCTCAAAAAAAAAAATTGAAAATTTTATATTTTCTGAGATAAAGAACTTTGCGGTCTGAGTTTTTAATTTTTTTTTTTATTTCAGAAGTTCTAAAAACAACTTTTTCAAACTTTCACTATATTTTAAAGAAAGTTCAAATTTAAAATATAACCCCTATAAATCCACAGAAACGAGTCGTTGTTGGGGAATTGTGGCTAGAAAGTAGAGAATCTACAGTTTTTTTGCCAACTCCGAACTATTTCTGCCCAGATATATTACTCTTATGATAGATTAGGCTTTCTGGCAAAATCGCGTGACATACAGTAGCCAACAATAAAAAAGTATCGAGTATGGAAAAATTTCCGAAGCAAAATTTACACTGGTATCGATATTCGATATGAGTATTTTTTTCGATACTTTGTTCAAAGGTATCGGACGAAAAGTATCGAGTATGCACTTGTATTTACTCATAACATCCCTAATTATAGCTAAATCTAAATTTAACACAAACTCCAGCGCCACTATTCTTAACTCAACTCAATATATGCTAGTTGTCAAATCTCCCCTATGATCCCAAAATCTTCCTTTAGCTGTCGCGTCCTTATTTGGCGCATTTCCTCCAAGGGAGTGCGACATTTAATCGAAGTAACGGCGGTGATTGCTGTTGCTATTGTTGTTGTTGTAATTTGCTTTCAAGCACATTAGAAAGATATTTACTACTTCAAGGTAGATTGTCCTAAAAGCGCTGCTTATTTTCTGCTAGACACGTTAAGTATTAGTTCTCGATGCCAACGCTTCAATATGGACTATTAAAATCTCTAAGATAACAAAAAACAACTGTTAGTAGAAATACACAACAACAGGCTACAGCACTTAGTACATACATATGCACATACTCGTACATATGTATGTATATAAATAAATTGAAATTTGTACAGCATATGTAGACTCAATGCATGTATCTAGCTTTATAATAAAGGTTCGCTGTCTTGCACTTATGTTAACTATATACATATGTATGTGTGTGGGTGTGAGTGAGTGTGTGCGGGTGCCTGTGTAAGCTTCGAAAAGGATGTTTAAGGAAGCTACTGACGGAAATTCCGGTACTTGTGTCAAGCGTGTGACATGTTGTGCCGCTTATGAGCACTGAACATATGTATGTATGCGTGCATGTGTGTATGTGTGTGTGTGTGTGTGTGTAGGTGTATAGAAGTACATACAAATTTTCAATTACATTTAATCATACTCATACACCTACACACATACAAACACTTAGCGGAAAATTCTTGCTTTCAGTACTTAGGTGCTGCGACATAAATATCCACAACTACATGCGTACATGTGTGTGTGTGTGTACATATAAGAAAGATTCGGCGAAAAAGAAGTTTAAAATAAATATGAAATCCCGGAAAATACTTCCCATGTCAAAACTTGCAGCTTTCACCTCAGCTAGATGTTTTCATATCTTGGTTGAGTTGATGCAGGGGAATACTCTGTTAACAAGCGGCAGAGAAAAATTTACAAACAGTTGAATGATTTTTTTTATAGAAATTTCATTCCGCAAAAAATTCGTCACCCTAATTGGAGATTAATTGCTAGTCGACTTATCCGTTGAGAATACAACTAGATATAACTGAATATTAAATAATCCGCGACTAGACCTTTAGAAGAATTTGAGATTGATATATGTAAGTAAGTCTTCTTATAATCTCAAACGCCTAATTTCTAACAGAGTCAATTGAATATTAATTAGTGCTCGGCTGCATTCTTATGGAGAGTTTGAAGCTCTCTTTTAATAATTTATGATAACAATTTGTGATTAATTTGTCCTCGACTAATCCCTAATACGTGCAATTGGAGATTAATTGCTACTCAATTAATCCGCTAAGAGTAGAACTATAGATAAAAAAATTTCACGACTAAATATTGATAAAAATTTGGTATGGATGCACGTAAGTAAGTCATCTTGTAGTCATTTACGGTTACAATTGTAGACTTTTAGCACGCGAGTATTTTTTTACGCATGCCATTTGTATAAATCCTCTCCTCTTGCTCAATTAGTAGTTAAATAAGGGAGTACAGTTGGAATATTAGTGTTTAATTAGGGGAATGTAGTTGTACACAAATAAGTCATCGACGAATTTCTAACAGAGTCAATTGAATATTAATTAGTCCTCGACTACTCTCTTTTGGATAGTAACAATACGTATACGAATCACATATGATTATAATTAGTGATTAACTAGTTCTCGTTTAGACCCTTAGGCATATAATTTTTAATTTTTAATTTTTAATGGCCTAATCCATTAATAGTACAACTATAGCTAAAAGGAGGTTAATTAATCCACAACTAGATATTCATACAAATTTGAGATTAATGTACGTAAGTAAGTCTTCTTATAATCTCTTACGGGTACAATTGGAGTTTAATTAATCCACGCGCACTCTAGTGGATTAAATTTTAAATTAATAAATCCTGCTCTAACTCCTTATGTTTAAAATAAATCACTAAATAGAGAAGTCCAATAAGATATTAAATAAACAAATATTCTCTTATGGGTACGTTTTGCGATTGATAATCCTTCTTCTAATCCCTTGTGATTACGATTAGTGATTAATTGCTGTCTGGCTAATCCATTAAGAACGAAAATAGATATATGTAGATGTTAATTAATCCATTTAGTCTTTATAAGTCTTCATTTAATCTCTTACTTTTAAATTTGTGTGTTAATTGGATAACTTTAAGATCTCCGCTGCATCTAATTGACTTCAATCCTTTAAAAATAGAATTAGAGATTAATTAGTCCTCAGTTTTTCCCCAATGCGTGCAATTCAAGATTAATTAGTTCCGAGTTATCCCTTACAATCTCTCGTCCGAAGATTAATCAGTCCTCGACTGACTCTTACGAGTTCAATTGAAGATAAATTTTTCAACGTCTAATTATTTAATCAAACAATTGGATAGAAATTCGTCCTTACTTATTTCTTCACGCTGTAATTGATTAACTAGACCCTAATGAATTCGTATGTGTTCAATTGGGGATTGACTAGAATACAATGACTTCCTCATGGGCACAATTATTGATTGTAGTCCTCACCTAATCCCTTATTGATACAAATGGAAACTAATTAATTCGTAGTGAGCAAATCACTAGTGCAATTATTATTAGTTAGTGTTTGATTACTTCTTTACAGGAGAATGGAATTAGAATGGAATTAATCCTCAGTTAATCCCTGAAGGGTACAACTAACTTCTTACAGATATAACTGGAAATTAATTAGTAGTCCTCCTTTGATTCCATATTGCAATAGTTATAAATTATTTCTTGACATCTGCAATTTAATTAAAAATCCTTAGAGAAGATTTGCTTCCCGAGAAAACTTGAAAGAATTTCATGAGACACTCCATTTATTCTTAAAAAACTATGCCATTTGACAGAAAGTATTCTTCTCGCTGAGTACCGAAAAAGTTGAGCGAAATATTCCATGAAGCTACCCCAAAATGATTGGGAAGCCTAAGCGATACGCGCGAGGAATGGCTCCATTTCCAAAATGAAGTTTTCCTCACACATTTTTTTACAAAACGATAAGGAACTGTACATTTCAAAATACCTCTTGAGTTTCCACGACAAGCTTTCTTATGAAAGTTTTGCCCAGTTTTCTGAAGTGCACTTATTTTACTGCCACATCTAAACACTGTGTGTGTCCGTGACCTTAGGAGTACATTACTATTTTTTTTTCTACGCCACCATTTGAAAGTTTTTCCAGTAATTGTGTCTTCTTTGTTAATGCTATCTCATTTCATATTTATTTATGTGTGTGAGCATAAATTACAGTTTCCTTTATGCATACAATGTGCTTTGTATGTAGTTGGACATTTCTGTCAAAAATGTTTTTGACAAGCCTGTCAAACAACTTTTCTATTTCATTTTAACTACGAGTATTTGCTCATGCGATCGATTATGTCCCAAGTGTGTGTGTTGTCAAAAGTTGAGAAATGGGAATAGTGACGTTTTTACTTTTTATGCATAGGCAGGAAGTGAAATCAGTCCGGTGGACGGGGTTTGGGTTGGCTTAAATAACTGGTATATATCTAAAAAGTAGTTCGTGATTCATGGCTAAAACGTAAAATGTGGCAATTTCACTTACAAAGGAGCAAAACTTACATAAGTTAAGAAAAATGTGGTCGCTCTAAACGCACAATGATATTGAAATATATTAACATAATATTTATTTATATAAACTTAAACAATTTTCAATTTCTCTAACACTTAATTGTAGTCGAATTTTTTCGGGTTATTTTTAGACTCAATGTTATAGTTCTCCTTATAGTTTTTCTTATTTTTACTTATATATATCGTTGGTTTTTGTTATCAGTATCATATCAGTTTTCATTATTAATATTGTTATATTTTTTTGTCGATATGCTTCATTATTGTCATTTACATTTTTCGGAATCAATTGAATATTTTTTTTATTTCTTGTTTTTTTTTGTTGTTCTTCCGACAGTGCGTGCAATGATATATTTGGGGATGCATTTCCGTCATCACTTGTCAGATTTGGTGTGCAGACAAACCGGTTTTGGCTTGGTGTCTTCTTCAGTGTTATAATTCGTTCTTTTTTATTTATATAGATATTAACTCATATCTTTATCGACATTACTCTATCTTGTAGGAATAATAAAATTCTCGCGGCTTTGCTTTAGCATTGCTGTAAGTTTAGACCCGCTAAATGTTTATCGTGGTCATGACTGTTAAGGCTTAACAGGGGTTTTCTGCTAAAAAATATACTACATTTTATTTTTTCATCACCTTGGAAGTGCTACATTAAAATAAAGCTGGATAAAATATCTACTAAAGTATGCGACTTATATTTTCTAGGCAACATTTTTTCCAGGATGATAGGCATATTATTCAGGAGACTGATAAATATTTAAGTCGTTTGTTCATTTACCGGTAACAGGTTCTGAAAAATAGTGGTTTTGCGATGAATAGCGAAGCTGTCAAGTCTGTGAGAAGAGAATCTGAGACAGAATTCGAGGGAAAATAATCAAGTCGTTTGGAACTCCTATATTTTCAACAGTAAGCGGAATAATCCGCCATATCCGAATGTGAACCGTGTCCGCGACTCATTCGGTGGGTCCCGGGCTCCGAGTTTTGACTTATGTATATGCGATAAGCGAATAATCGAGACTCTCGAAGAATTTCAAAAGGCACTTTTCATAGAAACAATTACCGGCTAGTGAGCATTTGATTTAACCAACGGTTTTACATAGCTTGGAGAGACGAGAATCTAATATATCTATTCAGTTCTTCTTGTTAAGGGCCACACAAGAAGATAGGTATTGGAACCCATGCGGTATCTAAAATACGGGTTCTAATCTTTATTGGTTTAATGTTCTTTTGTAAAGTCTTTAAGGGATTGTCAAGCATCGCACCAACTGAAGAGTTCCGAGTTATCTATATCAGGCTCCCAATAGGCGAAAAGGTAGCAGAGTATTTCGATATCGCCTGCTAGAAAAAGCTATGCCTTGACATTTTATAAGCAGATTGGTTTGGAATAAACTTAGCGCTCATGACGTCTGTTAGGTCAGAGATCTTGCCATTCTTTTTTCTGTATATTTCGACGATAGGGCTACATCAGTAATGACGAATTCGGCTCGAGGATCTTACGACATGACACAACGTACGCGTCAACCAACTCACTTTTGGTGGACCGAACAGAGTATGTACGAAGGGTGGCTCCAGTTAGGATCATGTTACAACTATATGAATTCTCACTTGATCTACGAAACAGACTGGTCTGTCTAGAACAAAGAAAGTAGATTATAAATGACATTCCATTTTCTGGCAAGAATTTTTTTCGAATTTCACCACATTAGGAACCAATTGGGTCCAATAAGATCAATCAGCAGAAGTCTAATTAGTTCTGGTATGGCGAAATCGGACAAGATTTTCTGTTAGAGGAACGGGATATTCACAAATCTGATCACACCTAGGTTTTAACTAGACTTAAGCTATGTGCGTGCAGTTTTCCATAGGAAGAAATCAATGAATTTGAGAAAAAATTCTACTTCAGAAAACGCTCTATATATTTTCTATTTAAGGCATTTTACAAATTATCAATATCGCTTTAATTTCATTCTCCGCTTAGCCTTAGGTAAGCTTGAATCCACTCATGCAATTTATTTCACTTCTCAAATCGTCTACAAAGTTCCATTTCACGAATTTGTTCAAGTTCAATGTGCAGACGTGAAGGTGAGAAATTCAAACAACGTGTCGCCTTTAGATGCCACAGGTATTTTTACTTTTATTCTTATACCTTTTTCGTCTTCTTTTTTTTTTTTTTTGTTTAATCTCACAACGAAATCACACGAAATTAAATTTCCACACGTACAAAACTTAATATTTGTATCCACAACCCACCGCAACACGTGCACCAAACCATTGCTGTCTGCTTTGCCAGCTGAGAAGGCCCAGCGGTGCCGAGTGGAACAGCACAGAGCAGCACAGAACAGCGCCGAGCATAAGGTATCAAATTGTGCGTGATACAAACGTGTAATCACGTACGTGATCTGTTTTGCGACAGACGGAAATTTTCGGTAGTTTAGCGCAAACTTACCACAAAGAGCAGCATATTAAATATAACGTTTTTTTTACCCCTCCAGATTTGCGGTGGTGTACGTTGAGTTGATGGAAAGTATGATTTGTGTTTTTTCGGAGGGGTTTATTTAACCTCTCAAAATGGTATTTGTGTGGATTTAAAAGGGAAATTGTTCGAAGTTAATGTGGAAATGGGTAGAATCAAAAAATTTTATATTATAAATATGTTTTTTGTTGAAGGTTGAGTTCAGTTTTTGGGTTAAGCTGCTTCTCTTTTGGTTCCGTTCACTTGTCACCTTAAATAGAAATACTAGAAATGGTTGAGAATGTCATTAAATGAAAAGCGCTGCTGAATTCTGTTAAGCTTCTTATGGGGGGGATTAGTTAGCGCGTGCGGGGTATCATTTACATACATACACACATACAGACATTGTTACGGATTGGTAATAGCAGACAAAAGCAGTTGGGCGCGGACAGAACTGATTTGAAAGAGTTTAAATTTGATGTAAAAAGCGATTTTCGTTTTCGTTTATATCAAGCAATAACCCTTTAGAAATTAAAAAAAAAAATTAGAAGCGTTCAGCTAACATCAGTTATGAGGTTTATACTTTTCTTCGGGCAATGGAACGGTAATGACGATTTTAAAAAGTAGGTTAAGTAACAGACTCAATTTTTGAAATACAAGTTTTTTTTTTAGCTGGACCATTCAAAATTCAAATCGTCACGGCCATTGTGACGCTTGTGATGCAACGGAGAAAGAAAATCGTAACTTAAATTGTTTGCTCTCGTTCCACTTCTTTCATTGAACGGTGGAATGAATTCGTTTCTTTTCCTCCTTCAAGTACACTTCCGTTCTGAATTGAAAGCAATCGCCACGCAACAGTGACACGCTTAAAATAGAGCAACACATACTGAATTTCTAAAACAAGTCTTAAACTTTGAAACTCATATAATATGTTGGCAATAATTTAACAAAATCTTTGGGTTTCTCACCAGAAGTAAAAAAATTAAATTTTTAAAGCGGTGTTCTGGGTCTAAGTTCAGTGAATGTTATTACCACAACCGCTGATCTTGTGAACAAAACTCACTGCAGACGATGATGGAACTAAAAACCGGCAGCACAAATAAGTTAGATTTGAAAGATTGGATTGAAAAAAAGGTCTGCCCACTGGTTCTCTCGAAGCAAAACGATCTATAAAAATAATACCATATTTTTTTATTACAACAGACATTCATTTCTATTTTATGAGATATGTATGTGGTTCGCCCCTGGCGCCATCTGCTGCAGTCACTCACTTTGTGACCCAAGCAAGGGATTTTATTGATGCTTTCTACATATATTTCTCAATTCCTCAACATCATCACCACCTGGCGGTCAGTATGCGCAAAACAGATAGTATCTTAACTTTGGTACTCGACTCTCATACCTGTTTACAACTAGCACTTCCCAGTAAATCGGAATTCGTGTTCATTGAGAGCACATTTCGTTATCACCACGTACCGCGACTGAGGAAGTCAATGGCATACGATGGGGAAAGCAGTACCGCTACGGAAAGTAAAGATATCGCCGGAAGGGCCACGCTGCGTTCGGGAACACTACAGGGGGTTGAGTAAGGAAGATATACAGATATTCGAATTATACGAAAAAATAAAAGGACGACTAGAAGAACTCGAGATGCTAGCCGAGATTTACGAAAGGTTTTAAGACTGTGGTCAATTTATTGTAAGACTACGAATGCCGACCTGTTGACTGATATTCTAAGTGCACTTAAATAGTTTCGTTAAAAAATGGTAGCATAAGCGCCACCGGAGAAGATGAAGATCCCCAACCACACTGATGACGTTACTGACATTATGGAAGAAAATTATCCAGCTCTGAAAATATTGAGAGCATTAGAGGCAGAGGAAGAAGCAGAAAATTTAAGAAGAACAATAAATGCTACCTTATAACATGCTCAATAAATTCAGAATTATATCAGTAAAATTTTGTACAGCACTTAAATAGATTATGTAGCCCGAATGAAAGGTGACATTCACAATTTGTTTTTTTTAAATTGTCACCTATCGAACAAAACATTTTCAGCGGTGTCGGAGGTTAGTTCGAACAACCAGAGGCAGAGACACAAAGCCTTTAAGCGCTTACTTGAATTTGGCGTTAATTGATTTACATAGGAATAAATAACTGAGCTTTCAAAATATCTATTTATTTTAACCATTCCATAAATCTTCTACTAAATATTTAAGCTTAGAGCTTACTGGTACGATTATTCAATCATTCATTAATAATAAGGATTATATATGTAGTTATTTGGAAATCCTTTTTATTATATTTTAAAGTTTCAACTTTTCTTTTTAATTTTTTGCATTTAATGTCTCAGTGCACATCACTTCAATTGAGCAGGAAAATATATATCACCAGTAATATTTATAGATAGAAAAGTAGGTAAAATCGTCGTACATATCAACCTACATTAGGGGTGTCCAAGTCAATTGTATTTTTTATTGCCTTTCGTGTGGGTTATGATATTACATTTGTGTGAAAAAAATTAAAATATTGCTTCTATGCAACAAAAAATCGTGCAGGGAATATGCAACTTTATGAACTTAAATTAAAAATTTCTGAATCTGAATTGTAACTTTCTGAATTTGAAATTAAAATTTTTGGAATCTGAAATGAAAGTTCTGAATTTGACTGGCAACTTTCTGAATTCTCATTGCAATTTTCCGAGTTTTAAATGGCAATTCGGAGTATGAATTTTAAGTTTCTGAATTTTGAAATGGAAAATCTGAATTCAAATTTTAATTTTTTGAATTTGAAGGGAAAATTCTGAATTTGAAATGAAAATTCTGAGCTTGAATTGTAAGTTTTTGAATTTTAATTGGGACTTTCTGAATTTAAAATAGAATGAAATTGCACTTTTATGAGTTTGCATTGAAAATTTCTGAATTTGAATGTTAACTTTCTGAATTCTAATTGGAGTTCTCTGAATTTAAAATAGAAACTCTGCATAGGAATTGCACCTTTCCGAGTTTGGAGTGGAAATTCTGAGTTTTAATATTAAATTTCTGAATTTGAAGTGAAAATTCTGAATTTGAGGTGAAAATTCTGAACTTAAATTGTAAGTTTCTGAATTTTAATTTAGGCCTTCTAAATTTAAAATGGAAATTATGATTAAGAACTGCACCTGTTTGAATTTAGAATGGAAATTCTGAATTTGATTTTTAATTTTCTGGATTTGAAATGAAAAAATGAAATGAAAAAATGGAAAATGAACTTGAATTATGAGTTTCTGAACTTGAGTCATAAGTTTCTGAACTTAAAATGGGATTTTCTGAATTTAAATGGAAATTCTAAATCACAATTGCCACTGTCTGAATTTGTAATGAAAATACTAAAATTGAATTCCAATTTTCTGAATTTAAAGTGAAAATTCGGAAATGTTTCTTAATCGAAATACAAAAATTTGAACAACCCTACTGAACATGCATTTAATAAATAACTCCAATTGATATGATACACTTTCGAAGGCAGATACTTACATGCTGCATACATATAGTATTTATTCAACAATATCTTTACGCCACAGTTGACACTGATATTTAAATTGAATGCCATCAGCTACTACTCATCTGCTCGCGCGTCTATAGTACAACTCTACAAGAATTATTTCAATACTGCATTGAAATACATTGCTTCTCGACACATGAGTCATATTGCAAAAGCAAATATTTTAATTTAAGTGGCGAGTTTGCGAAATGTATGAAAAGTTAATAAATATGTATGTACATATGTACATAGTTATGTCAATACTATGTAAAGTGAAATGAAAACAAGTGATTGTTAAAATATAAAAATGGCTTCACTGGATTAAAAATTGTAAATATAGATAGAAAAAAAATTATTGCAATAATACTGTTCAATAGCTTTTGAAAGCGACCGCGCGGTGGCAGGCGATAAAGAAAACAATTGTAAATTGCATAATGAGTGATCCAAGGAGAAGTTTGCGCTTAGCATTTACTATTTAAAGTAATTAATATATTGTGGTTTACTCATGTGGAGCCTTCGGTAGAGATTAAAAGATGGGTATGTTTGGTGATGGTCCAGTTTGATCGGTCGCTATAAAAATGTGTGTGTACTACTCCAAAATTCTCCCATAAATGGCTTGGGAGTTTCCAAAGAAATTGCCTAAGAGGTAACGGAGAACAAATCGCGCTCCCGCACAAATTTAATGACAAAGTGGAACAAGGACAACGATTTACAGATATGTGCCTGAAACGACTAGTCCATCTGTCGGGAGAGTGCTACTACCAAGCTGCTAAAGCTCCTCCAGCAATGTATGGCTGGCGTAAGAAGTTTGTAGAATGCGAGGTTTACTACAACTGCCTTGTGATCCAGTCATTGAACTGAATCCTGAAAAATTCACAATTGACCAAATATTCCCAGTACGCTAGAAACGCTGGAAACGACGTTAGACAAACAAATCAGTACGTAGCACTTTTTCGTTTAGTTCAGAGCTTTGTAAAGTGCCGCCGTTGAGCATAACTTTTAGCTCCGCTTAACTTGAGAATGATCCCTCCGAGCCGTTCGAGACTAAACGAGGTTTTAGGCATTACAATTCACTTTCTTGTAGTGCCACCGTATGCTCGATGCTCATCGTATATTCAGCTAATATTTACCTCAGTGACCTCAACACCAGTACCGTCAGCATAGTTTTGCCCAGCTTAGAGAGGGAGAGAGAGGTTAAAGTAGGCATCAAATACAGAAGAACCTGTTCACATTTGATGTAAATAGTTGGCGTAATTTCAAAAGGAAGATAGGTAATTATAGGCAAGGTTTGTCCTCAATCCAAACCGACAAACAGTAGGCGAATTAGAGGGGGCACTATACGTCGCTTAGCCAATTGGTAGTCCTATCCATCGTAAGTGCATGCTTTTTAGATACCTGAGAAAAATCCATGCTGCAAAGTGGACACTTATATTCAATATCAACCGTTGAGATGAATACTCCTTAACTGGAGAAATCTACCCCTTCTATATTCTCTTGCACTTTTATTGTTTGTTGTCTGAGCTTGTACTTATTTTGCTAGGACTTATTTTGTTTGTCTGCATGTCTCAAATAGAAATATGCCCCACAATCTCTTTTTATTGAACAGACTCTTCCGGACGCGAGTCGAGAGATGGATATTCGAGCATCCATAGGCTTCTCACAGGAAACAGTGAATATCTTCCGAATTGGAGCCGCAAGAGTCTTCCTAAATTTAAATTGCGAAAAGGTCACCTTCTGCACTGGTGCTAGCATCTTCTCTAGGATTATAACTTGAGATGAGCTCACTTGATTGATAAATAGAAACTCAAACACTTAATCCTTTATTCCTCATATTCTCCTCCTGCCTAACTCTCTTCCTAAGCTTTTCGGCAAGTTCGTAACTTATTCTTTTGGTGGGCTCGGATTTGATAGGTTTCCGTCTACTTCTCTATATCTAGGGATAACTATAGAGTTCGATTAAGATCCTCTCTCGTGCTGTAAGATTTTGAACGCGATCTCTCTCTCTCTCTCTTAGGCTCTGGATGCTGATTTCGATTATTCTCCAGCCTTAATAAGTATCCGTTCGATCATCATCAACTGGAGCTCAGCTTTACACTCTACTGCTTGAAGATTTTAGTTTAGGCTCTTATTCATTGCTCTTCATGCATAATTAGCACGTACAGAAATTCGTTAGCTAGACAGAAAGTCAGAACGGACAGTTAATCAGAAAGTTAAGTTATACAATTAGCTCAGACATAAATAGGTAAATTGCGCTTTCTAGTGGCAATCGTTTCCTTAACAAAAAAGGTTGAATAAATCGTCAGAACACCAGCAATGTTTCACACCTTGCCAGAATATATGCATCAACCCCTCGCTTCTCGACAAGGATGCTTTGGTCTTGATACCAACATTTGAGTAGCTTTACCTGACCACCGAGATAAAAATGTTGCTGTCTTTGAAGTTAAATACGCGGCCGCGTTAAGTGATAACGAAGCGAGTAATTTTTTAGCTTCTGTCGCTCAAAGACTTGGCAGCCAAACGCGGTTAATCTGCATTAGTAGGCAAAAATGCGCATTTAGATTTAACCATTACAGACGGCAACCTTGTGCATTTAGATCAGTTTCAGGCAAACTCGGACACACGCACACAAAGAAGCGCTGGTGTGTTGAATACGAAAAACACGTACGTGTGAATTACCGATTATTGTCGGCTCTGCTCTGACTGCGCTGAAATTGCTTGAATTTACGGAGAGCTAGTCCACATTAGTATGAAGGCAATTCATGAGTTTAATGCAAATTATGGCTGTCGTCTGCCTTTCCTATTAGAACTTGCAAGTATATTAGCCGAATTCGTGGAAGTTTTAGTGTAGATGAGAAGTCAATGCTTATGCGGCTCTTTCGATGAGTTATGGCTGAGAGACCGGTATAGCTTTTTTATCTAAATGGTCCTATAACTCCCTTTCGCATACTTGTTTCTTTATGGAAATGTAGCTCCATTCAAATCTGGATTAGTAAAGATTAAAATAAATAAGAATATATTGCGCCATATTCTTCTAATCATGGGAATCCTCCAACGCGTGATTTTAGGATGTTTCATAAATTATGTTCTGGACTGTTTTATATGTATTATAAATTAATTATAGACTAACTCTTTACGAAAGACTTTTCCTGCGATATTTCATGCAATTTTTCTCTTTCTTTTCGAATCAGCTTTCGGTGGACTGCGGTTGGTACTGTCGTGACTTTAGAGGAAACTACTTAGAGTCAAGTGAGTCAAGAGTAATTCACTTAAGGTTATCTAAACAGAGATTGTAAAAAATACAAATGTTTTTCTTAGCTCGCCGTAATTAGATAGAGGTTCTATGGCGAGGGTAGAGATGAACACCCAAGCTTCTAGGCTACAACAAGGCAGACTACCTTCGAAGAAGAAAAAGTACAGGCAGCACAGTAAATATTAGGGTTATTCAGAAGCAAGCCCGTCAACCGAACTCTGAGCGAAAACTGGCCTACATTAGCAACACCGAGTATTTTATTTCCAGCTGAGATCTCTTCTTAATCCTGGCTTTGTAAAAAACACCCGACTGATCCTTTCGGTGGACAAGAATTGTGATTGTCAAGCTTACGTTTGGATCGCTCTGTGAAAAAGTGTGCTGAAAAATGCAAATGTATTTATATGAACACAGTAGCTTGTGTGTGTGTATGTGTGTCTGGGTGTGTGTTTGCATTTAAGCTCATACACTTGCGCGGTGAGTTGAGCTGTTTGTGCTTGGCAGATAATCCAACAATTTTCAATTAAATTAAACGACGAGACGAGGGCCAATGCTTTTGCGCTGGGACGGGATGGTAGCGCGACTGCTGAATTGCAAATCGTGCAGCTTGCCAAGCTCGTGGATACACAAACATACATCATACATACACACGCATGCATTTAATATGACACTAACAACAACACTAACAACAGCCATTATCGTTAACATCATCACAGCAGTTTGCCCTCGGGCAGTAACAAAAAGTAGCAGCAACAACAACAACAGCAACAACAAAAACATGACTACAGCATAGGCAAATGTGCAATTTCAATTTTACACAAACAAGTCTCACATTGCCTGCTGTGGGTGTAAAGGTGATATTGCAAATTGCTGTGATACAAGAGCTGAATAGCTAAAGCGCTGAGCGGCCGACGATGGAACGAAGGAATGGAGGAGCGGAGGAACGGAGGAACGGAGGTATGCTGAATTCGACAGCAGGACGATGTGGACGTGTATAGTGTATGGAATAGTTTGTTATGTTAGTGAAGCTGTCAACACACCGGACATTGTTTTCACAAATGCATTCAAATAACAAGAACTCGACATAGCGACACATTTGCATACAAACACCCACTCACACACACACACACACTCCTGCACACCTGCACACAATCGGCAACACATCAGAACTTTGTGCGTGCGATTGGATGTGACTTGTTCAATGATAGTCGCTAGCTCAGGCAGCTTCAGGTGGTTCTCGATTACATCCGCTGGTGTGCACTTAACCTTTTGAATTGCCTTGACAGCGTAGAGGGTATACATTCATAGAGATAGAGCGGAAGTTGTGCACCAGATCACTTGGACATTTTGAAGGAGTTTTGGTGTTGGGATATTTATAAGATATTTGTGCTTTAGTGGCCGTTGTATTATCACGTGTTCTGACTTTTGGGCGCACTCTAATGCGTTCTTTTCCTGCGAAATCAATATGCCAATATTCATGAACGGATTGAAGGTGGATATTGGTACAGGACCAGGTACATATCACAGTTATTCTTTCTGAGCTCTGATTTGTTTTGGAAATATTGAGGGCACAATCTGCCATGCAAAGCGCCATTAGTCGTATAGAAAATGCCCCAAGAAATTTGGGAATTCTCAATAACTGTTTGTTTGTTTGGATCTTCAATAATGTCTCGACCCACGCCACAGTGAACCGTCTCCGTGGGTGCTAACTACCCCCTGAAGAGATGGATAAACAAAACGCTTAACTGTAGATGGGTATCACCGCAATGAGGCGTACAAGTAATAACGCAAAGTGTGAACAGGAGTACGCCATAGGAGGGATGTTACCATCGTAAAAATAGTAGTAGTAATTAATAGTAGCGTTAGTAAAAATAGTAGTGGTACTTTGTAGTAGTATTAGCAGAAATGAGCAAAAATAGCAGTAGTCTTTAGTAGTAGCATTAATGAAAATAGTAGTAGATATTAAAAAAAAGAAATGGTATGAGTAATTAGTAGTAGCATTAGAAAAAACAGTAGTAGAATTTAGAAGTAGTATAAGTAAAAATAGTAGCAGTAATCACAAGTTGCATTAGTATAAATAGTAATAGAAAGTAGTAAAAATAGTAGTAGAAATAGTAATAATACCACTACTCGCAGTAGTAGTCGCGGTGATGGTAATAATAATTAGTTGTAGTTAGTAGTAATAATAGTAAATAATAGTCGTAGTGATAGTAGTAGTAATTAGTAGAAGTAGTAGTAGTGGTAGAAGTTGCAGTTGTAGTAGTAATTTTAGAATTTAGTAGTTGTAGTGGTCGTAGATAGTGTAGTTAATTACTACTACTATTAGTAGTTATAGTGGCCGTATATACGGGTAGTAATTGGAGTGGTTTGAGATGCGGGACCAGTCCCGAGCTATTGAAAGGTCCAGAAATGGTGCCGAAATATGTAGTCCGAAAGTTGTGCTCAAACGGTCCCGAACTTGTCTTCAAACTTGCCGAAATGTTCCCGAGCTACACAAGTATGTATGCTTGTTTATTATCTTATAAGCGTTATGTGGTGACTTCGTGGCGCGATATTGACGCGACCTTCGTTACGCGATGTAAAAAAATCCCGCTCATGCTGCTTCTTGTTATTGTTGTAGCGGCTACTCACGCTCTGTGAAGAACGGATTCACCCATGGTCGTTGTCGTTAAACTCATCTAGTGGGAGGCTCAGGAAACGTGCAGTTTCGACAGGGTTGGACCAGAGAGAGAGGTGGGTTAGATGAGTTGGTTTGAGAGGGCATGTGAATAAGTGTTTGGTATCGTGCAGAGAGTCTCCACATGCCGAACATGTGTTTGGTATGTCAGCGTTGATTCAGGAAAGGTAGGAGTTAAGGCTACTACAATATGCAGATCTTAATTGGGCAAAGTAGCGCGGAACTCGCGAGGTAGCTGGAACTCTTCCTCTGCAATTCGTGGTGGTTGGGGTCCTAGTATGGCACTGACAAGGCAAAGGTCGATGTCGGCTGCGACTGCCTCTTTGTGGATGTTGCTTACGACCTTCTGGTACGCTGTCGGATCCAGCGGTTGGGTTATGTGATCTGGATCTCCTTTAGCTCGAAGAGGTGCCTTCTTATATGCCTGGGAGGTGGCTCGTCGGCGAGCAGATGCCTATTTGGGTGCCCCGAACGGCGAAACCCAGCAAGTAACTGCTTAACCTCTTCGTGTAGGTGCTCCTCATGCAACATCAGCATGCATTCCGTAACTGTACGGAGTGCAGCGTCCCGACAGGTCTGCAGCTTCACCCACTGTGCCCTATTGGTTCCCAGCGACCACACTGGCGCAGCATAGTTTATTACCGGCCGGCCAATCGCCTTGTACGCTGCCAACAACGTTTCTTTGACTTTGCTCCAAGAGCTGCCAGCGAGCAGTTTCAGGCCATTGTTGCGGCTCTGTACTTTGTTGGCGATTGCGGTAGTGTGCAAGGAGAGAAGGAGAGCAGGCTGTCAAATGTAACCAGCAAGATCTTTCGGTGATTAACAGCTCATTCCGCTAAATAAGTTTTATTTAAAAAAATATATCTTTATTGATGCAGTAAAGCAAGCCGGGCGTTGTACAACTTTATGTGGCACTCTTAACTAATTTCTCAGCTTTTCCTTCAGAAAATAATTTCCTATAAATACGAAAAGCCTCGATGGCATTTTAAAGGGTTAATACGCCAAATGACATTAACAACTTTGTATTTTATGTATCATAGTCGTTCAAAATAAGTCGTGCCTTACGTAGTAAAAATACCAACTCCAGTACTCCGCAAGCACAACTATCCACCACTCATGGTCATAACACAAACAGCAACAAATAGAGCGTGAGTTGAACTAAGGTGGTCAGCGAATACCACAATAATAGCATGGATCACTTTGCATGCGGGGGGAGTAGGGAATGAAAGCGCACTAACCGAGGTGGGAGAGACTTGGCTGTGAGGTGAGCAGAGGAAACGGTTGTGGTGTATATGCAAAGCCATAATAAAGTGATGATCAGCAAAAACGACACCAAATGTCAACCAGTGTGGGCCAGTAACAGTACTACAAAGCAAAAAAAAAACAACAAAATCAAAGCACTATGGGGATATTAGTGCTATGGTGGTTTTAGTTTGTGGACATCCTAGCTACCTGAGCAGAAATTCTCTGCGCTGGAGCAAGTATGCTGTGGAGAGATGTGTGCACATGTATGTAGATATGTAAATCTGTTGCGAAATAAATTCATATTTATGTTTGTACCTAAAGCAGGTCATCAATTCTTCAACCAGCTATGCAACAATCCATCTAGCTTTTCAACACTGCTTTCAACACTCTTCCTGTGCTGGTATGAATTTTTGTATGTTTGTTATTGTTTTTTTCCCAGTTCCTGTGGTCTGTGCTATTCATCCATCAACTTTTTCATGTTTCAGTGTTTTTAGAAAACAATAATTTTTTTTCCACAAACAAAAAAAATAAAAATTCATTTTATAAAATGACTAAAAAAAAGAAGAGAGAAAAAAAGGAAAACTTGCATTGCAGATAAGCACTCATGTCATTTAGCTATTTGTCTGTCCATTCTGTGTTGCGTGTTCTCACCATATACACGCTCTAAATAAACCAACCAACAGACCAACTACTAGCCGGCCAATCAGCCACCCACTGCCGCCGCAAGCATATGCGCGCTTCCTATACGAGCTGTCACCGGCGCCATGCTTTGTGTTTGTTTTTGTTTTCATACTGGCAAGCAAACTGGACAATAAGCTGCAAATAAATAGTTGCAAAAACAGGCAGCAAATGGGGGGGAAAAAATAAAGACGAAGTTAAACGAAAAACTAGAATCAGTGCATAGGTTGCATTTGTATGGGTGTGTTGTTGTGTGTTGTGAGTGTGTGTGTGTGAGTAGATAAAAATTACATTTGCATACATTCAGGCGCAATCACTAGCTATACAACAGCAAACAGTCAGTTAGCAGCATTTTTACTGCTACCAGTTGCTTGGCGCAATGAATTTACAAAAGCAACTTTTTTGTTTTACTCATCTACTTGTGGCTTGTGTGTGTGTATGTGTGTGTGCATTTATTCATATGGCCGTTTTTTTTCTAATTTCATGTCACTTATTGTTGCAACTGATGGCACTGGAATTACTTTACCGCAATGGCCTGTGTAAATAGCAAATGGAGTAAGTGTATGAAGAAAATGTTTAATCTATTGTTGCCGACATTAATTGATAAAATTCCATCAACTGTCCTGTATGTATAAAACACATACAGATATTTTATTTTTTTATATTTTCAGTGATTGCCGATAATAGCCGCTATTTTATAGAAATCATTACAAGTATACATTTTAATCTCTTTGTCTGTTTAATAAAGACAGAAATAGCTTTTTCGTGATGCTCGAGTAGGGGAGCGTTTAGTTTTATTTTTAATTCAGCTACATTAACTTAAATAAAGTAAAGAAATTAATTCCAGTTTTTTTTTTATTTTTAATTTTCCCTTGAATATACAACCAGAAAACGCATATCAGTGTAACAGATGTCAACCCGCTCAAAAATATAGATATGCATCTTGCCCGAACAGTTTAACATTTTTATTGTCATATTTTGTATGCTTCGTATAATTTAATTGAATTTGAATTCCAAAAAAGATGGCAGCTCTCTTCAAAATATAGGCATAAACTTTCTCCTAGCGAAAGGAATGGTTTGACAGCCATAATTTACTATTTCATATAACTTGTATATAATTTTATTAAATTCGAATTTTCAATCAGATGACTAATATAAACCCTATTTTCAGCAAAACGAAGCGTTTGCCACCCATATTATACTGTTTAATATTATTTAATTACATTCGACTTTTCAAATAGGTGGCAACACGCATACAAGTTACTTATGAACCTTCTTGCCGAGACGAACCGTTTGACACCTATATTGTAATATTTTATATAACTTGTGTATAAATTAATTATATTGGAATTTTCAAATAGGTTGCAACCCTCTTCGATTTCGGGTGATTCCAACACAGCATGCGCGTCGCTCCTGTACTGTATAAACTTTCGAAAACTAGAAAGTCGAAGTGAAGCCTAGTCCTTCCACTTGGTTTTTCCGATGGAGAGAACACCTTCTTATCCCTACGAGCAGGTAATGATTTGATCACTTTCAGGTCTGGATCATTTCATTCCGTTCGCGAGATCGCAGGTGAATACCTGTTCAGATATACAAGCGACTGTTCACTTTCTTCTCGCTCAACTGAGCTTAGAAGGCAGCTGTCCTCGATTTATGATCAATAAGAGATTACCTTAATATATAAGTTAAGTAGGTACCGCCTTATAGCGACATTTACGGACATGAGATAGCGAATGAACACGGTGGACATGAGCGCCTCGCTTAAGGAGATTAAAAGCAGAATTGCCGAAATGTATTGTTGGAAAACTAAATAGAGGTGGAACCGTGTCCTACCACCTGAAGGCAAGACTCTTTTAGGAATGAACAAATAAAATACCTACAAACACACGGCACTCTGCACCCTTAGAAGAAGGAGTGCATGCCGAAAGGATTGGCTTACCCTTCAGCAGGTGCTGCAGCAAGTGCGCAGCTCTCGCAAGGATGATGCTGATGTATTTCAGGGTTATGCCGCCTGTCTCTGTATGTCACCGGTTAAATATGCTGCTCGAACTAACTTTTCCGACTTAAGTTAAAGAGGTCGCACGAGCACAAGTCACCCTATCTAAAACCGAGTTTGGTATCAAACGGTTCGGAGAGGTCCCGTCAAATTTTGACTGAACTGAACTGGCGGTGTTGCTCATTATGTTGCGTCATTTTACATAGCCGTTTTTGTTTTGCAGGGATACCAAATTCAGATCTCGCGGCATACAGGCAACTTCTTCTCGTGCTGTTGAAGGCAGAGCCAAAGTCGATAAAGAGGTGGTATGTGTCGATCCTCTTCTCACGGGTATTTTCAAAGATAAATAGCTGGCCGATCGTTGACTTCCCAGGTCTAAGGCCACAGTGATATAGCCCAGCTCGCCGCTCACAATCTTATAGGAATTTGCCAAGGTCTAAAAACTTACCATAAGCCGCCGCATCTTTTGGGATGCTTTTCTTGTCAGCTATCATCTCAGGCTCTTCGCGCTCACGTATTGCCGTTTCTCTTTTCATTCTGCTCATAATGCGTCTCTCTCAGGTAGCTCTCCCATACTACTCGCGTTACTTCCGATCGCTGCATTGCAGTGCAATTGAAATACGGAGTTTAAAATCTTTGAATGCAAATTTTTTCATATTCACACATATATTTAAATCAGAAATAATACACTGGCTTTAAGCAACTTAATAATTAAATAAATTATAGCATATTAATAAATTACAATTTAATTGACGTAATTCTAAAATACATACATATATACATATAAATATATTTACCCAATTAATATAAATTTTAAATAGCTTCATCGCTTTCATATCACTTTATGTCAAAAATATGTAAATTTCAATAACTACTGCGTTGAATTGGGAACATACAGTGAATGACGGTGCAAAACGTACAGCGAATTTTTTCAAATATTTTCAAATATTTTTTTTTGTTTGTTTTAAACTTAATTTGTGCTTAAACAAAAAACATAAATAATAAAGATTTCGACTTTTTACAGCACTTAAAAAAAGAAAAAAAATTAATTATTAATCATTAATTTTTAATGACAAATTTTAGACACTTTTTGGGTATGCAATTTTTTAACCTATTCAATTTTAGTACAATAAAGTGTAAGTCTAAAAATTTCTATTGATGCTTGATTTTTTTTTTATATGAAGGAAAATTTGAAGCATACTGAAAGTGAAGGAGACATAAAAAGATCTTTATCAGAAACACAGAATAATAACTATAAAAAGGGTCAATATTTTCGTTGAAATTATACAAGTCTTTTGATAATTACTATAGTATGGTAAAAATTTTATACATAGATCTTCGACAAATATTAGGTTTGGCCTGATATTATAAAAGTCTTTTGATAATAATAATAAGTTAGACATTTTATTTAAATGCTTGATTTAATTTAAACTAGGTTTGTAAACAATTACCAAAAATATTAACAAAAAAACGTTTTCAAAATATTAGAAAAAATCCAATGTTCGATTTACACTGTCATTCACTGTAAACATTTTCCATTTCCCATTTTCCATTTGCCTTTACCGCCCTTGTCGTTCCATGTAAACACTCTGCATCGACATTGTTGACAGATGAAATTGCCACACTACAACTACAAGTATCGTCAAGTCAAATTTACAAACTAATTCGATTTGAACTTCATTATTAATTAACTCATTCAACTGTCTACTCAATAGCGACTGAAGGAGTATTGTAAGTGTGCGTTGTACTCGCAGGGTGGAGGGGAGCGGAAGGGTGCGTGCAGTAGAAAACCTTTCTAGTCAGCACACCTGCTACTTAGTTCATGAACTGGTATTTATATGAGGAGATTTATACTAGTTCTATAGTGACTGCCGCTCAGCGCCATCTCTCTGCGAAATGGGGAAGTGGCGAAGTCAAATGGGAAGCGTACATTACCGCTTTGATGGCAGATAATGTCAAAACTCATTGATTTTTAGCAATTGAAAGATCAAATGAAATGGAATTCTAGACTTCATTAAATGCGCGAAGAGCACGGCTAAGAGGCGTACAGCTATCGAAATTGGTTTTGAGTTTCCTGAAACAAAAAATAAGTTGATTAAACGAAGGCGGTAGTTATAAGACTGAATAGAGAATATAAATTTGAAGATCTTGTTAAATGATTAATTCCTTCGCAGTTTTGTAACTTCAACTTATAATATAAAAGGCTTTCCTTGAAGAACTTCTACCATTTTATAAAATAAAATGAAAACCTCTCCAAGAGCAAAACTTGCATTCATTTAGATATGATTGCAACAATTCAAGGAAGACCGAGTGATAGCCAAAATAGCCCAATTTATGTTGTTTTCGTTTTACTGGTTTAGCTGAATTAGGCCACATTTTCATCATTGGCATTGGTCATGTGATCTCTTCATATGATATCATCACGTGATCTCAGGTCATGTATAATAAGAAGAAGTCTGTAATATTTTTTTGACAAATGTATTTTATTAAGATTATTTATTGCCGTAAATAAATTCGAGATCAATTTCAATTAATGCCAATAATCGTCAATTGGTGCATCATATTGTAAGGTGATATGCTGGCATCAGATGGTGTGACGATATGATCTTGTCTAAAGTGCCCTTTAAGATAATTTATGTGAAACAATATGGAAAAATATAAAAACAAAACAGCATGCTTAGCACCCCAGATATATGTATACATATATGACGAATATATTTATGTTTCTAGCTCAGCTAAGATAAGTAAAATTTACGATTTTAGCATTACATCGACATGATCGCGTGATCTCATCATATAGCATCATGTGATCTCTGCGCACGTTTTAATAGATTAAGTCAATTAATAATACATATAAAGTAATTTTTTAAGTAAATAGATTTTCAAGAGATTTCAAATCAGTTAATATCAAGAAGTGGCAAGTTTTACATCATATCGTAGGGTCATGTGATGACATCAGATGATATGAAAGCCAAAGGGCCAAATATGTGGTGTTTCCTTTTCTCGAACAAAATAATGTTGCTATTTTATTTTGCTGTCCTGCTATATTAGTAGAAAATATTCCACTTTTTCTTGGTCGGAGGGTAATATTTGGAGAAATGAATACGCAACGCTGTGAATGAAATTACCAATTGATATATCGTAGGACGGCCACATGTTAAAAAATACCACTTTCGTACTTGGAAAGTTGAAAGATGGAGTAGTTGAGTTGCTAAGCAAATTTGTAGTAAAGTGGATTAGAGCTAGTTAATTTCACTGCATGGCAGATAACACGAGTGAATTCGTATATGAATGAAACTAGTAGCAAAGGGCGTTGCGCCACTTTACGCTATCGAGTGCTAAATAAATAATTAGCTACTTGTTATTTGTATGCTTGTGAGTAAATATGTAGCAGAGTAGCAATAAAAATATTGATGCACAAATGTAAATATATTTGCAGACAAGTATATACATATGTATACACGTTTAGACGATTACTCGACCATTTAGTAAATGGAATCCAACATAGACAAAACCTCTCTTCGAACAAAACCGAGCACTGACCACTCACAGGCAGTACATATGTATATTTGATAGTGTATATATTTCGCAAGAAGCGTACAATTCTAGCGCCTGAATGTCGAGCTTACTAATCCTTGATGTAGTGCTTATTGACTGGTATTTACAAACATATATAAATTCTTATGTACATCATATAAGTAAGTACACTATGCTTGAAAAATATTTCATTTTGTTCCTCTCGGTTGAAGAGCTCACCAGCAGAATCAGCAGCGTATGTTCATCAATAGTTGCACCTGCAAGCTGGCGTCTGACTTAGAACCAGCTCTTAAAACAAAACAAGCGCCCCAGTATCTGATTGTACGCTGAGCTTGGCACCCGCTACGTACAAAACTATAACCAATGAAAAATTCTAAGATACCTCAAATGAGAACCCCTTTTTTTGATGACGACCACAGGCAACGTATTAAGGACTACGATTTGAGGGCATGCACCTACAATGTCCGAACCCTTATTGGGGTAAGTCTCGCTGCCCGGTTAGTTGAGCTCCTTGCGATAGTAAAGACTGACTGATCACCAACATCTAGGAAATGAAATGGACGGGGCAAGGCAAGAAACCCATTGGCCCTTGCGACGTCTACTACAGCTGTCATGTAAAGGAGCGCAAGTTTGGTGCTGGATTTTTGGTGGAAGGTAGATTTCATCAGCAAGTATTGTCGTTGACTCCGGTGGACGAGGGTCTCACTACGTATAGCAACAAAGTGTGATTCATAAACATCCCACTGATTTGTGTCCACGCTTCGATATAAGAGGAAGACGAAGTGAGCAAACATTAATTACATAAACCATCTAGAATACACTTACGAGTGCTGCGTCCTCCACGACGAAACTTCCGGACTGAGACTGGCATAAGGTTCCAGCGCAAAAGGATTCTTCAGGCGCCAGGTCGAAAAATGCGAAATAAAATCACGTGCGTCCAAGTATATAAGAAAAGCTCAACGTCGGCAAGCTGCAATCACATCAGACAGCTACCGACGGAACAACTGCTACGATGAGGAACGTCGCGTTGTTACGGAAAGCAAAGATACCATCTACAGGGCCAAGTTTTGTTGATCGGACTCAACGCGAGCTGTATGGAAGCGCTAGGGTGGCTGAGAAAGGAGGGAAGTGGTATTATTTTCAGAATGATGAGAAGCCGAAATACATGAGTGTTGGAGATGCTAGCCGACAAGAAAGGCGCCTGAAAATTTCACTTAAGGGGGCAGTGACTTACGGAAGGGTTTGAGACCAATGCAAATCCCTGTAAGAATAAGTCTTAAATGTTTCCGTCAGACTAGGTGGAGAGCAAATTGGCTTCAGTGGGTGTCTTTTATTCGGTCCCACTAAGAAAAATAAAATAGCGAATGGCTTGCTAAGTTGGAATCGTCCATAATCGCTTAGGAGGTTTTCGACCTTTATTATTTGAGCAAATCTAGATAGGGGGATATCACCATCATACTGAATACGCTCTTAATTTCTTTCATAAATATGTGAGCCCACTGTTATGATTTTTAACTAGTAGCATAGTGTTACCTACCATCATCCGGCTCATACCTTAAAATTTAAGTAACGTGAAACATTAGACACTACACATATCTAGATGTGTAAATACAAAGCCTCCCAAAACAACAAACCCCAGATATGGAGCGAGGGAAATATTGCCAAATAGTATTTTCGGCTAACTGGAGTTCGGTAGTAGACGACCGACCGCATACTCAAACCGTAGACAGCGGCAAAGGAATGTCAGTGTGAACCGATACATACATCGATTGGTAGAAGTTTGGCGACATCGAGCCAGCAACGACAGCAATGCAAACTTAATTTCCTTTAGCAAATCTATAGGATCAAAGTAAATACACTTACGTTGAGCAAATATCATCTCCGGTTCGGACAAAACAGGAAAAAAGAAATTTACCTAATTATTTCGTTGACCAGCAAAGCAACAAAGGGAGCACGAAAATCTGACAGTGATTCAGGCTTTTGGTATTGAGTGCAAATATATTTGTAATACTTCCATTTATTTTATTTGTGCGTTATTTTGTTTATTCTTTTCTTTTTATTAGATTGTTGAAAGCCTGCTGTTTGGTCATTAAACACTTGTTCTGCCCCTGTGTGTCGTGGAGGTGGTTAAAACACTTGTAGCTACATACATCCACTCCGTTTGGTTTTTTATGCTATGTACCTCGAAGCGGTTGTAGAATGCGCTGATGCATAGCACATGTGTGTGTGTTTTTCTTTTTTGACCAAGCGCGTCATTGTTTCGTAAACGATGTAGGACGAAGGTTATGCAAGGATAATGGCATGTAGCAGAAAAGGTTGCTATCCACCATTGATAAGCAGCGACAGGAATTGGGTTTGTTCGATTCGCTGTCCATATGTGAGGGTGTATTGGATATTTCTGCCCAGTACACAATTTGCTTAGGTAATTTAGAGAATTCTCCCTTACATTTGCAAGGCTCGTTTGAAGGGAAGTTCCCTACATTGTTTAGACTGTATTGCAGATCCCTCTGTTGGTAATCGGTTAAAATATCATTGTGTGAGTTCACTTACTATTTTCTTTTCATTCGCCTGCCTTTTTTCCTTTCCTCTCCCTAACCCTGCTTTTATTCCTTTCTTTTTATTTCCTTTTATTAAATATCCTTCTCTGTTTTGTTTCAATTACTTTTCGTTCAATTTCGTCTTATCTCTTTTCCTATCCTATCCTACCCTATTCTATCCACTTTTTCGTTCTCCTCGTATTAGTTTCCTTAATGCCAAATATCTGCGTTAAATTTCATATTCATTTGATTTGATTGCATTTCCTTTCAAATCACTTAATTTCATTTCGTTCCGCGAAATTTCGTTACCTTTAATGTTCTTTAATTTCATTCCATTTTATTCCATTTCTTTGAATTTCAATTCAATTCTTCTTAACGAATTTATATTTCAGTTCCATCTATTTTCATTGCATTTCATTGCTTTCATTTAATTTAATTTTTAATTCATTTCGTCCCATTACGTTCCATTCCAGTTCATTTCAATTAACTTCATTTCATTTCATTCCATATCATTTCGTTCCATTCCAGTTCATTTCAATTAATTTCATTGCGTTTCATTTCATTTTATTGCATTTCATTTACGTTAATTTATCTTAGTTTAATTCATTATTATTTATTTAATTGAATTTAATTTAATCTGATTTAGTTTGGTGCCATTTAGGTCTATTCTATGCATTTTATTCCCTTAATTTATTTTCACTGCTTTTATTTGATTTAACCCACATGCATCTAGTTTAACATAATTTAGTTTATTTTAGTTGAACTTAATGTAATGTAACTTCGGATAACTTAACTTAACTTATTTAATTTTAATTTTAATTTTAATTTTTATTTTAATTTTTATTTTTATTTATATTTTAGTTTTAATCTTAATTTTATTTTTAATTTTAATTTTAGTTTTAACTTCAATTTTGGTTAACTCATTCCACGCCGAGAGTAAAGAGTTTTCATAAAATTCACCGTCAGATATGGCAATTTCACAAAAACCTTCATAAATTTAGTCTTTAATGAACCAATCTACAAAAAACACGCCTGCTGGGCATAATTTGTCCAAACTACGGTTAACTTCTCTATTGTGTGTGTGTTGGTCTCGTGCTTCTTTTTTTTTCTCTCGGAAACCTACTCTTAGTATCTCACACACGTGTCCTGACTGTCAGCAAGGATAATTCACTTGAACATACGCTATGAAGAGGAAATGGTGTAGAAACAGGAATTTAATAATTCCGACGGTGTTTCACAGCTGAGTGCATTGGTCCCGCATGGTCATCAGTGACGGTCAAGTATACATAAATATGTAAATGTATGTACATACATATATACATACATATATGTTACATGAATATATATGAACGAATAAATGAATATGGCCGGTAGCCAAAAAATGATGCGATAAAGAAATTTTTATTCAAAAGGAATGCTAAAATTGGCCTGTTATTATTATTTTGGCGATTAAGGACAATTAAATTAAATAAAATTCAATTCCTTTGCTGAGTTGTCTTATAATAGACATTTGTTGAAAGGAATGAACAGAAGTCATATCTATTTCAGTGGGCATGCTCAGAGCGCGGTTTTTGTGGTAAGAGGAAAGATCAATTTGGCATAATTCCATTCTGTCTGAGGGTAAGGTTTTTGAATGCTTTACTATAGAGATAGTTAATAGCTAGTCTCAAATCTGTGGACTAACTGTAAATCCGGACAAAACTGAGTTCATTCTATTTACCAGGAAACACAAGAACCCTAGCGTCCCCCCTTGCCAGCGCTCATCTCGTGCTTTCTGATAAGGTTAAGTGTATACATATATGGGTTTAATGCTGAATAGGAAACTTTCCTGGACACTGAATATTGAGGAAAGATCGCGGAAGGCACTGGCTGCCTTGATTTATTGTAGATAAGCCAGCGGAAAGCGCTGGGGTTTCTCAACTAGAGCTATTAAATGGTTAGATGAGCTAGTAATAGAGCCGCTACTTTTCTACGGATTGAGGAGAGAGGATTGAGCGGGGTGCGATATGTAGAACCGTGGGTACTAGAGCATCATTTTCTCGTATAGATCGAAACTTGATGGAAGGGCTTGAGGTGGAATGATCTGCAAAGAAATCTGAAACGCATCGCATTTCAAGAGGATCGAGAGTGGCTATGGATCTTTCGAGAATATTTCTTCGTAATATGGATACCGGGCACTGCGATATCCCAGGGTATTGTAAAGCAGTAGAGTCAGCCAGGTAGGCTGCATTGGAAATTAACTCCTTAAACAAGAAGATGTTCGGGGTTCCTTTGGCCACCTGTGGGCTGCTTCTGAATGACTAAATTTGGTAAACGAGGTCATTTTGTTCGCAAGTAGACCGGAGGAGGTCATGAATACTTCTACAGTTGTCCAAGCGAAAGCTCTCGTCAATCGTAGGAGTGCTGCTAGGGCACTATCAAAGGAAATCCATGCGTGCCCCTCAACATCAGCACTGACGTTTACTGCGGCAAATGCTTGGAGAATGAGAAAGTGGAAGTTTCTTGGATGTCATTCTCCTGTGGACATATCGGGAATGGAGACTAGCTAACTTCTTAGGGTCTGCTCTTGAGAGGAAAGTAGCGATCTATTAATTTCAAAGTCTTCTAATGAACGAACTATAACGACCCAATGAAATGAAATATAGCTTGAGTTAAGAAATCTTCGGAAATTGCTCCGATTTATGCGACTTAGTAGTTTGTCTATTTCTTCGTTTATTTTTTATTCGAGTGCGACATTAACTTTGAAAAGCAAAACCTAAAAGAGTCTTCAATTGTATAGCAACCAACCCATATTCACATGTGAGATTCCTCTTTGGACGGCAAGCAATGTAATGTGTGTGATTTGATTGTTTGATTCACATGTATTATACGAACCGTTATTTGAAAAAATTGTTTTCATGTCTCGGGAACCCAAAGCTTAAAGATGAATGGGACATCCTTGCTAGTCTATTGAAGCTTACACTTAACTGTAGCTATCCATTTATGTTGCGCGATTTTGACGTCGGTTTTGTGGGAAGAGAGAGACACCGGTACCCAGTACTGTCATTCACCTCAGTGGGTAAGCGTTGCGCTACAGCGGGATCTTTATCGTATCTTTTTTCTACGGCGCTTTGAATTCGTTGAACAAAGACGTGAGTTGTTTGTGAGCTTATTGGACCGGGCGCCTAGCTATTCTCGGATGAGTAAATTTGTCTTTAAAAAATCTTCGTTCAAGTCACATCTCGACTTTCCTGCAGGCCTCATCTGATAGCGAGGATACTCTCATCCAAATAAAAAAAGAAAAAAACTCATAGCCATAATACAAAAGTGTCAAATTTTGGCCACTCGTTGCACCAAACCAGTTACATATTTTTTTCATTCTTTCAGTTTGCTCAAGCGAACAGTCGAGTCGGTGGTCGGTTGCCCGGTTGCTGCGAGTGTACAAATATTTGAGGAATTCGGTAGTCGGAAAAGCGTAGAGGTAAGCGAGTAGTCCGTGCGCTGCTTGGGCTGTGCAACTTTTCCACCACCCATACTGTGCCTGATGTCTGTTGCGCTTGTAACCCTTTTCTGTCCTTTTCCTTTTTCTTTTTTTTCTTTTTTTGCTACGACAGCATGTCTAAAAACCCTTTCCTTGTTTCGTGTGTTTTTTCTTCTGCTTTCTTTTGCCTACCTTTATTATCATTGCCACCGCAAGTAACCCCCCGTCAACTACAATTTACTCATTGCAGCCCACCCGCTGTCAACCTACATCCTTTATCCTTTAACTGTATATATGTAACTAGTATGTGATACTTTGTTGTTGTACAGCCCTGCTGTTTTTACTTGGTTTTGCTGGTTTGGTATTGTCCTTCTGTTTTATAAACAATTTGTTGCTGCACATCCCGGTATTGTTGTCAATAGTTGTGCTACGGCTGTTATGGTTGTAATTGTTGTGTTTGTTTTTCTGGGTATTTGTTGTTATTGTGGCTATTGTCATATTGAAGTGTGTTAATCTTTCGTTTTGCACTCCTCCCGACATTCATGTGTGTGTATGTACATACATAAGAGAATGTGCATGTGTGTGTGGAGATATCTGCTGCTACTATTGAATTGGAAAATTGATATTCGTTCGCGTTTTTATTCGCATTGTTTTTTAGTTTTATTTATTTTTGGCTTTTTATCCTCCAATTGTTTTTTTTTTATCACAAATTTTCCTGTTCAAATATTTTCAGTCCAATTATTTGTAAAGTATCCATGTCGTATGCCTTTTTTGATTGAAATGCTTGGGATTTGCATATGCAGTTTTATAGATTGGAGATTCGGTTATTATTTGTTTTGGAAATTCGATACGCATGCTTGAAGTTCGTTGTGTAAATTGATTGAGTTTGATTTTTTTGCAAATGTTTTAAGAGATATGTCAAATAGACTTTGGATAGATTTAAACAACTAGGAGTGCGGTCGAGGAAATCATTCTCGGCGAGACAACTGGCATTATTGACCAGCGAATGAGCTCTTTAATAACAGCCCGTCTAATCTACATAAACTTAGTTTTCTAACCAAGTGGGGTGCTACATTGCACAGTGCGTGTTTTTTTTTAACTCTGAGCGGTCGTTAGAGGTTAAAATCAAGACCTCCGATTTTTACTTCCAACTTCGTTTACCTTAGAAAATTTTGTTATTTTCTGGTATTGTTTTTGAACTTAACCAAAAACTCCAAATGGATTCTTCTTCACTCACATCCCGCTAACGGTGTAATGGAAGGGGTGGGTTTTAGGGCGAGGGCTTGGTAAACTTCTACATGAACGGGTTGAGGCCGGACGGAACATTTGGATTTGCCTTCTGCAAAGAGCTCCCCTCAGCCAGAAATTTAGGCTTCCAGATTACTGTAGTGTGTTTCAGGTGGACGTGGCCGCAATCAAGGAAGAAATTGCTCTGCTTAAAAAATGCTGCAGTGGTCAGGGAGGCGGAAGCAGAGATACAGCGCAATTTTTTTGCAGTAAATCCTGCTGCCCACTCTTTCGTTTAGCTTGGAAGAATCTGTAAAGATAGCCGTCTATGTCTGCAGCTCCTTCCCATTCATTCCTCTGTGGGATTCTTATGGAAAATTTATTGCCCTTGCAAATTAGGAAAGTAGTCTAATCTAGTTTCCTTAGAGCATTCCGGAAAGCTATCATTACCTCTGCACTACAACTGGCGTATTGTGAGAAAGACTAACTGTGCGAACTAATTGAACCTTATCAGTGTGGTTTTAGACCTGGCAATTCCACCACCGACGAGATATTAACGATACGCCAGTTATTGGCAAATACCCATAGCTTCGTCAGAATTGGGAATGGAATTCTTCCAGCCGTTTGATACCAAGCGATGAGTCAAACAGGGTGACTCGCTATCGCTATCCTTCAACTTCAATTGGCAAACAGAGAGAGACTATCATATCTTTCTTCATTTCCTAGAACACCATTCAGTTCACGATAGTATTGGCCTGTGAACAAGATTTTAAGGATCTTCGACATTGGAAACTCATTTTGAGAAGCAAACAACTTTTTATACAAGAGTTTTTTGCTTTAAATTTTCCTTGTCATTGCTCGATTTTGGTATGTGGCAAAAGACAGAGCACTTGCTTTTCTTTTTTTACATCAACAAGCATAATGGATTCATTAAGGCTCGTACTTCGAACTAGTATCTCTTTTTTTTGTTAAGCTTAACACAGTCATGAGTCAACTTTCCACTTCTAAATCTTTAAAGCTCTATCAATTAGCCATAAGCGTTCCGCAAGCCAAACATATATTTATTTAAGAAACTTCCAACTAGTTAGCTTCAATAGCTTGCAAAATCAATAAGTGTGTAATTTGTAAAATAAAATAATAAATCCGAGATGAAATGCGAGACTAACACTTCAAAAACTAAGCTAAGCTTTTTAGAGATAAAGCAGATCATGTGACTAGTGAACCAATTGCGCGACCATTAAAGAAAATTGAATTGAATTGAGATTTGATAAATGAAAAGGAGCTGTCTGACTTCAGTGCGGTGGAAGAAGAGTGCGAGCATCCAGTTGACGTCTGTAGGGAAAGAAGAGACTGCATTGTGGCATAGAGCGACTATGCTATGGACGCTCAGTTGGAGGAGCATTTGGCTGCTTAGTAAATAAACATTTTGCTTGGACGTTGAGTGGTTTGCTTTAGTTGACTGTTAGCTAGTTAGCTGATGCTGATGCTGCTGCTGCTGCTTTTCGAGCATAGTATATTTCAAGTGTAATTTAATTAAAAACAAATTGAAAGTGCAGCCAAGCTAATTTACTACATACAAACGAGGCAAAAAAAAAAACGAACAAAAAGCATTTCAAATGAATATGTAGTAGCAAAAAAGTTCAAGCGAAAAAAGCAAAATTTAAATAAATGTCTGGTAAGCTTTGCTACTTTCCACTGCAATCGGACATAAAGAAGCGGCAGAAGGAGAACAGCAGAAACCAAGAAAAAAAACAAAAAAAGTGAATGCAAATGAGGAAAAGTGATTGGAAGCTCAACAACGGCAATGATGACTGCTAGCCACTAAATGGGAAAAGCAAATGTTAGCAATGATTATTACCAACGCGCCCTGCCGCCAACCCACACACACACATACACATATACACACATACAGACAAAATATAGCCATTGAGCTGCTGAAATGAAATGAATGCGAATGCGCTCTCATCGGCTCGCCTGTGCGATATTTAGTTTTGAAATGAAATGCGAGCCAATTGGAACTATCAAATCAGCGGCGTGTGGTGGGCAATAAGATTGCTGGTTGTGACAAAATGAAGCTGGGCATTTGTGGAGCAATAGTGTATACATTCATGGATATAATTACATATTTACATTTGTGTGTGTTTGTATGATTGCATTGACGGTTATGGAAAAATGTTGAGATTATGGCTTGAGTTGAGTTGAGGAATAGTTTTAAGCGCGACGTACAGTGGCTTAAGGAGTCTTGTCGGAGTGTGCGGAAAAGGTCGCTCATGGTGTGGATATCAAGCGGGTCTTGTAGCTCTGATTCCAATCTACGTATTGAAGTTCTAGAATCTAGATAAGTTCGTAGAGGAACTAAAAGCGACTTTTAAAATAAAAGGACCTAGTAGTTTGGGATCTGTGGAAAACTACTGATATGAACTCTACTATAAGAAATGCAGAATTTCGCCAATACTTCAATACTTCAGAGGTCGTCTACAAATTCACAGAGCGATCGAAATCCATAAGGGGCGTTTGGAGGCTAAAATGCGTGGCTAATAAAAAGTAAAGTGAAATATGTCTCAGAATGTTTTTTTCGGCTTTTTCTTATCTTATAATATTTGCGACCCCAGGTAATTTGTCAAAGTTTCATTTAAGAAATTTTTACTCTCATCAAATTAATGTGTTATATATTTGGGTAATAAAAAAAATATGTACTGAGAAAAAATTTCGAAAAATAAAAAAAATTCTAACTTGTGAAATTAAATAAAAACGAAAATATCAAAGTCATATATTCAGTTTTGGGCCATTTTTATTAACTGATCTTAAAAAATAAATGTAAAAACTGTAATAACAAACAACTTATCTTTCTTTTAAAGATAGGAATTTTTGAATTTCTCAAAAAGTACTATATTTATTAAAAAAAAATGTTTCTATCTTCGTTTTAAAGTTGGGGCAATAAAAAAATAAAAAACTTGAAAAAAATAAAATGTTTAATTAAATTAAAAGTTTGTCAACATTTTTTTACAAACATCTGTGTGGTTGTCATTTCAAAGATATGAGTTTTAAAAAATGTGTTCCAAATTCTATTGAATATCTCGAAAAGTTATTAAAGTTTTAAAAATTAAAAAAATACTAAAAAAAAAATTGAATTTCAAATAAAAAACGAAAAAATTTAGTGCCGAATATTAATTTTTTAACTTTCTATAAAATATCTCAGAGTGATTTGAAAAAATTCTGAAGTTTTTAATAAGGTATTGTTCGATTCGAAAATATTTATGAGTTTTTAAATTTTATAAATTCAGAACTTTTTTTTGTTTTTTTTTTTTGTAAAAAAGAACAAAAAACCATAGTCATATATTAAATATTTGTCTCATTTGTTTTACCAATAACTCGAACTTATTCTAAAAGGTTAATTTTTCATGTCAAATATATGAATTTTGTAAATTGTGTCGTAAATTGTATTGAATTTTTCGAAAAGTGCTAAAATTACAAAAAATTATTTTATGTTCGTTTTGAAAATTTCGAAAAATTTAATTTAAGAATTTCGAATTTTAGAAAGCCGAAAATTGTTCGGCTAAATTTTTTAACCAATACCTCTAGTTTTAGAACTAATTGAGGTAATTTTTAAACTCTTTTTTGTTTTGGAAAAATAAATTCAAACTCATGTTCGTGTTCAGCGACAAAAATTCGCCTAAAACAGAGACGGTAACGGTTAAAGTTTTTATTAAAAGGGCATGATTTAGTCATTGCTTTGTGATTTTTTTCCATCACCTTGGCTTTATATATTTCCGATTATATTTAATCGATATTTTTTGATTTTTAACTTTTTCAATGAAAATTAATCTGTACTGTTGGATTTTAATTTTTCTGATCATATTTTATTGATATTTTTGAATTTTTATTTTTTTTTTTGATAAAAAGTTATCGTTATACTTGGATTTAAAGTTTTTCGATCATAACAAACGCAACAAAAAATTATCGGCGATGACAATAATAGCAACAACAACAATAGTACGATTTATTCTTTATAATCGAAAAAATAAAAAAAAATCACAAAATATCCATAAAATATCAGATATCGGAAAAATTTAAATCTAAGTAATAAGGAAAGGGGCCTAATAACGACCATTTTTTATCGAATAAATATAAATAAAAAAATAACGATAAAATTTGATAAAAAAAAATAAAAATTTTCAGATATATCATAGGGATTAGGGCAATATATTTGAATTTTATTTAGGGCAAATTCTTCTTCTTCCCAATGATTTTTTGCTCCGAAAAACTCAAAATAACGATTATTTTCGATTAATAACGCGGTACCACATTTTAATTTTAATATTTCTATGCTAGTATTATCCGACCCCAAAGCAACAATACTTGTCACAATTCTGTACGATTCTAGTAGGTACATATATATTAATATATAGGAAAACTGATTTCTATTTCTACATCTCCATATCTTTGTATGTATTTGCGGTTAGCAGTTAAATGCCAACTACTGCTCTGTGTCTCATTTCAAGGATAATAATCTAGTTGCTGCTTTCCTAGCTCCAACTCACAAGCTGCTCATAGTTTTGGACAAGCCGCTGCAGCGGGACTTCGTTTATGATATTATGCGACGTGACTATAAAGTAAATATACATTCATTCGGCTATGGAAGTCAGTTTGCACCGACTGCGTTTGCCTGCTATTGGAGATCTCCGGACCACTAAGTAATTTTGTGTGTACAATATATACTTAGATTTATATATATAAACTTATATATTGTATGATTGTATAAGGCTGTATGGTATGGCACGTATTATGTACATCGGCTTGCTTGGCTATTTGTTTTAAACTGACACTGTATATCAGTCCAATGTGCAACTACTGAACCGAAGCTAACGTTGTCAGTTGAAATGTGAATTCATTGAATGCATGAGTGGACGCAAAACATCAGCTTCAAAGGGAAATTAACATAAATGGCGTTGATACAGTACGCCGAGCAAAAGTGGATCAATGGGGGTGGATGCGAGAGAAGAATATGGAGTTTGAGCGGGTAAAGGATAAATAGGCGACACTGTAGCTAAGGCGCACATGAAGCGCATATCGAAGTTAGCTCGAGTGCTGGGAAATCAGAGAAGCGACAATAGCTAGCAAATAAAAGCAGATAAAGCGCCAGCAGTCATAGCGGAGCGAATCATTGGAAAGGCGGCAACGGATAATGCCACCATTGATGAGCTTGTGCTCCACTTCATCTACTTTTTGAGTATAACTACTTTCATGTTTAGTGTAAGTGTTACAGGGGAGATGATGCAGTACGCAATGCTGCTATAATTAAAACTGTTACATTTGATAGGCAAGCTGCTGGAAAGAATAGTGGATGCTGTTGCATGGCCTGCAGAAACCAACTGGTTCGAAATTTAAGAAAAATTTTTACAATTTTCACTTCTCCTTATTTAATTTCAATTGCTTTTGTAATAAAAACACAGTTATATAAAAATCATGTGAGTCTAAGTTTCAAACTAGAGAATTTATAAAAATTCGACAAATTTAAAAAGAAAATACATCGTAATTACTAATTCTTCAATCAATTCAATTTATTAAATAATAAAGTTCAAGTTTTAAGGAGCTAGAAATTCTTGTTGATTTATGATAATTTTTTCCTTGAAACTAGCTGTCGATTTTCGCAAGCTTCTCTTGAGGTAAACCTTTCACCAGCAAAATGATTCGTCATAGACAGGAACAGGTAGTAATCACTTGGTTTCAGTTCCGGACTATGAGGGGAAATTTCCCAACCAAGCTCCCGGAGCTTCGTGCAAACAACTACGGATATGTGTGGCCCAGCGTTATTCTGATGAAACACAATCTCTCTCTCTCATTGGCCAAAGCTGGCCACTTCTGGGGTATTGCTACCTTCAGATGGTCCAATTGTTGACAATATAGATGCGAACTAAAAGTTTGGCCGTAAGGGAGCAGCTCATGGTAGATAATTCCATGCCAATCAAACCATACACATAGCAAAACCTTCCCGAACGTCAAACCTGGCTTATTCGTCGCTTGCGTCAGCTCACCGGTATTCGATCCCAACTGGTTTTACTTGACGTTGTCGTAAATGACCCACTTAGTGGTTATTTTGCGTTAACTTGTATCCAGCCTTAGTTAAATGGTTCCAAATGAATTTTTGTGCTCCTGGGCAGTACTTACATGTCGGTTCGGACTCGACGATTTCCATTAAAAGGATAAAGACCAGCGTGGGATGAAACTTCATTTCTCCTCGGCAAATCTTCCAGACTCTGATGAATCTCAAAAGCTTGTCCAGGGATAGGGAATTAAAGTTTTCTTTCTTAATATTTCAGACCGAAATATGCTTAATTTCAGGCTTTCAAATGCAAGGCAGATGCAGAGAAAATGGTCCGTGCTATCATTATCCTTCGGGCAAGATATGTGAATCGGGTTATTGATAATGTCTATGGTTACCATGTCCTTTCTCAATGGACCAGGGCTCGTAACTCCTTCCTTCTCTGGTTAAGAAAAAATTTCACCACCGACCCTTCCGGGCTTTTCAGAAAGCACTTGGTTATTTTTCAGTTGTCAAGGGTTCTCATGCATCTTATTTATGACCTCTCTGAGGTTACGCTTGGCTCCATAATTGCCTGCAGTATAATGGGGTGTGCCAAAGACCCGCAATGATCAATTCGTCAGCCGTTTAATTACCTTGAACACCGCATTGCCCCGACACCCACATGAGTTCTAGCTTATTTAATTTTTCAACAGAGTTCGGTCTCAACTTAGTTTCTTGGGCAATTTTTGAAGAGGTGTGACCAACCTCCAAGACATCAACGCCACTTTTCGCCAATTATCCCGCTCACTACCCTAAATAAAGCAAATATTTTCAATTGATAAGCCGTTTCTTGACATTGTGCCTAAAGTAGGGAAGTATCTAAAATAGCCATCCAGCTGTAAGCCAGCTCGAGTTCCATTCTCTGGCTTGGAGCAGTCAATGCAAAAAGTTTTCACTGGAAGTTTTCGGGAAAGCTTACCGCATACTTACCACCAAAAAAGACTCATCTCTATCGGGTGTCGGTTTGTCATTTGGAACCAGAAATAAGAGGATTGCTTTGACAACTCTCATCGCCGTGTCATTGTTGATCGGCTCTTTAATTGATTGTAAGTTGTTGAGTTTTGGAAGGTTTGGTACTCTCGTTTCAAGGAACCATCCAAACTTCGAGCAACATGCTTTTCGATGATTTCGACCTAAGGGCTTTTGCTTTGTGTCAGTGTCCAGCCGAAACTTAATGAATCGATGATCAGAAAGGGGTTTCCTTCCAATGACCTCCATCCTTTTATGCGATCCTCCACACCTCCCTTACCTAAGGTCAGATCGGTAAATTCTTGTCTACTGCTCAGTATTTTAAAATGTTTAAGGGGCTACCAACCTGGTCCACTGTACATGACTGATGAAATCATTCAAAATGTTCATTGGATTCTATTGTTAACAGATGCTGGGAGTGAGTCATATGAGAATTAAAAAATTATTTTTGTTTCGAGTTGAATTTCGTCGGAACTGAAATTTGACTGAACTACCACAATTTCTGGCAGGGTATAGAAGTAAGTAAATATTAATATAACTAAACCCACACACTCATCTTAGCCTCCTTTTGCACCAGCTAGTGTGCGTGCATTTATTAAGTCCGAGGATTCAGCCGTAAACATGTAAATATGTATGTCCTTACGTAGGAAGGAAACTTTATGCCAATATGCTACATGGAAATTTACTTGCCTGTCTATCATGGGTCCTCTATTAGTACTCGTATACTAAGTATGTATGTATGTATCTATATAGCTCACCTCATATGATTTTATTGTTGTGTGTGTTTGTGTGTGTTACATAAATTGTGGGCACTGCTTCAAATGAACCAGTGAACCGGTATGTTTGTGTGCACAAAGTGATTACTTATTAAAGGATTTGCGTACATTATTGTTTTACATCCTTCGATGGGCACGTGCGCGAAATAGGGTTGCCAAAAAGGATGGCAATGTACTTAAAAATAATAAATGGTTAAGATTTATATAAATTAGTTATAGAAGGATGCATTCAATATTGAAAGGATTAAGTTGATCGCATGGATGTTTTCCAATAAAGCGTTCTGCTCTCCACCTGCGCACGTGACCTGTGTGAACCAAGCATGTTTTTTGATGAGAAATGTATTTGGTTTTGGTAGGATACAATTTTGTTATGGTATTGCTTGTATTAGTGAAACTACCGTCGAGCCTAAGGATATACAAATGTATTTAGAAAATCAATAACTTTATTTCGATAATGAAAATAATATCGGCTAGTTTATCGATGAATTAATTTTGATAGTCAAAATGAAAAGAATAATAAATAATTCGAACGATGATTACAATGATATTAGTAAAGGTATCGATATCGATAACAAATATGATAACTCTATAAACAAAAATATCGATATCTCTACCTACATAGATTATGATATTGAAAACGGAAAAAAAAATCGATAACCATAATGATAACGGTAACTATAATAACCAAAAATACGAATTACCATGAGGCGAAGACTCTGCTTCGTAGCGCAATTCCCCAATAACTTGGTGATAGTCGCTGGCCCTTTATTTCGGATGATGAACATTCCAACTTATTTCTTAGTACATATGACTTAGTTGCAGTAGGACCTGCTCAGAGCTAGCATTCTGTGAACGCTGTTCCGTTCTTTAAAAAAAATACAAAGTCTATACTATTTTTGCAGAAAGTGTAACATAGTCAGTACCTCCGGGTGCCTGCTGGAATGCCGATTACTATTAACTGCTAAAAAAGCTCATCGCTATCCCTACAGTCTTACTTAGTTCGGCTTTACGTTCGCTCTGCGTTTGCGACCGGCTGTGATAACCGGATGGCGGTAAAGTTTCCGATTAGTTTGGTGGCAATCGATCCCCGGTTGTGTCAGCTGAAGGTTTCGCCTGGGCTTGCCAGCATTGAAGAAAAAGGTGCATGCCGCGATGGACTTGAAACCATCCCACTCCTTGTCCGGCATCTTTTAAAAACTTCTTTCCAGGCACTTGTTCGCGGATGCCCTTAACGTAGAAATTTACCAGCTAATGTCCATTGGTCGTGTAGGTACAGATTGAGTCAAAGTCGCCTTTTGTGTGCTTCACGCTACACGTTTGAATCAACTGGCACTGGACGTGCCTTATACTTCCGTATCAGAACTGTGCCGTGCAGGAATTTTCGGTGCCGTACTTGCGATGCCCCATGAAAGATTTGTGAATCCAATCTGGAGCTTGGCTTGTTTTGGTTCATGATTTTTTTTCAACTGATCGCGTACTGAGCCGAATTTGTAGGTAGGGGAAATAACGGTCTGCTTCTGAAGAGTTCTGTGCTACCTACCATAACACCAGAAAACAGACCAGTGTCTGGGAGGGTCTATTCGAACAGAGGTGGATTCCAAATGCCTGGTCTAAAAGGGGGAGAAGAGGAGAGAGCGGTCTAACACTGCAGAGTTCTTTGCTATCTACCATTACAACAGGACACGACCCATTGTCCGGGTGGCTCCGTTCGAATAAAGACAGATGTGAGAGAGGTTAGCCTCATAAGAGGTCTACAGAGAGTACCTCTAGGTATTGTGGTATACTTCAACCAAAGCCAGCATTGCTCTCGACGCACCGCAGCTACTCAGTAACTTTATAAGTTACAAAAATTGTCCGCGATGTCGAGCGCCTTCATTCAGCTAAAATTAAATTTCAATCTATATATTTAAGTTCGGTTGGGCTGACATATAAACGAAGCAGTCTACTTTGATACCACTTAACATTTTGTACAGAACTGAAGCCAAAAAGTTAATAAGAGAAACGCTGCATCCTCAAAGCGAATTTCTCCGAACTTCGAATTTCTAGACTTTAATGAAATGAGCACCCAAGTGCTTCAACCTCAGCCTCGAAAAAGTCGAGCAGCTGAGCAGAATTTGGAACCACCTCGTCAACCTTCAAGTAGCTGCTACAAAGAGGGGCAAATTTTACATTAAGCCTAGCTGGATGAGTTCCTATCGGACAATGCCCTTTCAGAAGTTCTGACTCAGGACTCCTTAGATGATCTAGAGTTGTTGCTTTGTTAGCGCATTGGAGTTAACTTGAATGCCTATGGTCCCAGACCGGTCAGAGCGCCCTTTCAATTCAGCATATCATCAAAAGAGCCTTGTAATCTTGAGCCCAGCAAGCCTTCTTGTTTTACTTCCACTACTTTGGCAACTCTGTCGCCTCCTAAACCACTTTATGATCAGGCTGCTGTTAATTATTGGTCACCGCTTTGTCAATTTTTTCCATCAACCAACATTTGTAATGCAATTCAATCTATGCTCACATGTGTAGGTGTAGCTTTGTGTGTGTGTGTGTGTGTAAACATATATTTAACAATGTATTACTCACACTTGAGAGCGTCCATTGCATGCAGTCTTTCAACATGAGCGCATGACATCCATGCTGTGAGTTAGTATATAAATAACTATGTTCTAATTTTTATTTTTAACCACAGCTCCGGTTCGAACACTAGCGGACGTATAACTGAATAGAGTCAATGGATAAGTGGATGGGCGAAATTAACGCTTTGTTGTTCAATGAATATGATAGATACTTTGCATACTTTATGCCACTCTATCTAGTAATTTTATCAAGGGAATGTCTCCCCTTTTTGTTGTTCTATGTTTTGTTCTTTTTTTGTTGTTTTTTTTTTGTTTAATGAGTACAGCTCAGCGACGCTTGATGATAATTGCAATCACCGGCAAACACCGCCACCGCACTGCCCACCTGGCTTGTGCTCCGCTTGCTGCTCTGCACTTTCCCTTTGCGAGTCCAACGATATGTAAAATAATCTGTGGCAAGCGCATTATACTACCGCTCGCCGGTGTTCCTTTACTTTCTACATTTACGGAAGGAACGGTGGGTTTATTTTCATTTTTTCTTTTCGCTTTTTCGCTGCCTCCCGCTTGTCCTTTATTCTCATGGCTTCATTTGTGGCGTTGCTGTCGTGAACTTAATATATCTATTTGTTTTTTCTTGCTACCACAAATAACTATCCCCCGTTTTTTTTTGTACTTGTCATTTCATCAGCCCCAATGCATTTTGGTATTTTCCCCCATTTCGCAAGCGCTTTGCTTGGTCAATTGCATTGGCAGACAGGTCACTTCATTCGTCAACTTGTGCGGCGTTGGCAAAGGATATGGAGTGTGCGCTTCAGTGGCTTGCCGCAAATAGAGCTGATCAAATTGCTACAAGGCGGTCGGTCAAACGGGTTCATTTGCTTTGCTACCAACATTCGTATAACTTTTTATTTTATTATAGCAGCGGTTTACTTGTGTTGGCTGGCTAATGTGTGTAGGTGTTGTTGGCTGCTCACATATCCCCTTGCAAAAATTTCCATCATTTATCTCCAATTTATTTAATTTTTATTTAGCTTACCAATGAATATCCTTTTTTCCAATGCATTGCACACGAATGATTTTTAATTGAATTATATCTGCTTTAAGCATGCAAAAAGTTGATTTGAGTTGAGTTGGCGTGTGTGGCAGAAGGATTGTCAATGTAGTGTTGGCATTTGTGGATATTTAGAATTTAGAATTAAGCTACTCGGCTCAAGCATAGCTTTTGCTATATACGATATAAATTTTATCTGTATTTTTATACAACAGCTGCCAGTGGCTTGAAATCTTCTGCACATAAGCGACCTTAGCTCGACATAAATTGTGCGGCTAAAAAAAAACAACAAAAAAAATCAAACTTGCCTGTTAAATGTAGTTAAATCAGATTTGCTTAAGTTTCTCAAAATTGAATTGATTTGAATACTGCAAAGATATTGTAGTTAAATGATAAGTAGCTTAACTATCGTCTGTCCGCTACTCTACGACAGCAGCTTCAAAGCCATTGCTATTCATTTTTCTTAGTTTTTCACTCAACTTTTATTTTTTGCTTATCATTTTTTCCCAACCATTTTTCTCTTTATTCAACTTTTATTAAAATTCCCATTCGTTATTCGATTTTTACTATAGCGCAAAAAAGAAAAATAACAAAAACACAGCAAAAAAAAAACAAAAACTGTTTCTTTTGTCCTCAAGCTCTTTTCATTCATCTTCGAATGCAGCTCAGCGCTTCTGGGCTGACCTGTCTGCTTCCTGTGCAGCTTTCTCATAACTTTGCATTTTCCACTTTTTCATATGCTGCTCTACATAAATACAAACATACATATATACATATGTAGATATACAAACATCTGATCATATATATCTTATGCTGATTCATACAATAATTGTCTTTTCCTTTTTCGATTTCTACCGCATTTCGGTTATAAATTGGCTTAAAAGTAGTTGTCGACAAACCACAAATATTCAGAGTACAAGAAAAATGAATTTCAAAATTTTACATTGACGGCTTTGCACACACATACAGACATGCATGCGTTTGTAATAAAGGAAAGCAACTGCTTGTCATCGTATCTATTTGTGAAAGAAATATATGGGAATGTGATTTTGTATGTTGGTTTTGGGGAAACATGGGTTTTATGGATGGACGAATCCTACATGTAACAAATAAAGTGATTAAAATAAATATCACCTTAACCTTTGCGCGCATGTTTGTACCAATTATCTACCTGTTAAAGTGATTCAAAAAAAGTATTCCTAAAAACCTTAGTTTCAAGTCCAGTGGCAGTGACAGCCCCAGATTTTAGGTGTCCAAATATGGCCATTGGTCAGACGCCATCGCTGACCACTCTCACATGTAACTGTTGACTTTGAGTCAGGCGCTAGAGACTTTTGGAATTAGATTTACGGTAGTTCGGAGGAGATTCTTCTTCTACACCAGAAACACATTAACTCCGCTTTTGGTCATAATGCGCTCGGAGGTATTCCGTAACTAAGTCGTCATTGGGGCACTCGATGAGGCGACTAAAAGCCAACCGATTTGGGTGATGAGTTTCTCGATCTCTGACTTGATGTCATTGCTCGAATCCTCAATCAGAACAACCACTATTCCCTCTGGAAGTTCTAATTGCTTTGCTTCAAGGCGTTGGCTCTCCAATTGAGTCCAGCTGGGTCTTTATTGGACCATTCTGCCTAGAAATTGCTCATCTGAGTGAACTTTTTTTAGTTCCTTAGCAGGCACTGGACCTTTGCTGCCGATGCCACGACGCCAGTACGCTGGAGAAACCTCTTCGATATTGCCGCCTTGGTCCCAGAGGAGGCACTGTGCAAGTTATATCCTGCCAAACCTATGGTGCTATTGATCTCAGCCAGCCTTGCCATCGACCAGCACTACCACATGCAGCTGTTGAATTTGAGTCAGGCGTTGGAGACTTTTGGAAAATTATCTTCGAATCACATAGTTCTGGTAGAAATAGTCCTCCTCCACCAGATACACATTAAGTCCGCTTTTCGTTTGGAAGTTTCAATTGCTTTGTTCCGAGGGGCTGGTACTCCACTTGAGCCGACTTGGGTTTTTGGGGACCGATCCGCCTTAGTATTGCTCATCTGAGTGAACTCTTTTCAGTTCCTTAGCAGACGCTGCATTTTAAGTGACAATTCAAATAGCTTCTTTTTTGGAACTGCTACTTTCGAGAGCTAGCGTGAGAAGTAAACGAAGGCGGAGGAAGTATTTTTATGGCTGATATTCGGTGGTATCGTAATCAAAGGCCATACAAGCTTCCGACTTCGAACCGACACCAGTTAAAGAAGAAGGTGTGTCAGATCTAGCAAAACACGGAACGTTTGAGATTAGGCGGGAACACAGTGCTTACCAACGAAGCAGATACCTCTGTGTTCTATCCTACAGGGGTCTAATGGCTCTGCAAGATGAGGCAGTGATGGGCAGCATTGTGATTTCACATAGTAAATATGATTTCCATAAAAGTAAAACCTTTCAAAGGTCTCCAGGGCGTATGAGTGATATTTTATTAAAGTGAAAAAGTTGACGTCGAGTGTATGTTAGGCCACCATACCTAAAGGCTAAGTCTACAATTCTCTGTATTGGTCCGCTGGAAAATATCACTGGACCTAAACTAAAAATATTGAAATTGCTGATAAACATTTTTTTGTTGAAAAATTTGGAATTTTTGTTCAAAATACTTCAGCAATATATTTTTATAAAAAAAAAATAATACCACACATCTTAAAAATAAGCAAAAAGCTTGCTACCTGCGCGAGGAAAAAGTCGAGTATTTTTCTCTAATAGAAACGGATCAATCTATGTCAAAACAGTCATGGGTGGAATCTACTATTTTGATTTTGACAAATTTTGGTTGGAACCTTTATTTTTATCGAACGATGAAGTTTTGCCTATAATTGACCTTAGGAGATCATAAAGTTTTCAACACGATGCACACCCTTGTTACCAACATGCCTAACAATATTATTGTATAATCTACCATTTGCAACAATGCGTTTTCTTCTCTCTCAGTTCCCCACAAACGTGCAACAGGTGTGACATCATAGCAAAGTTACTCTCCCAAATTTCAGATTAATCAGCGCCAAGAATGATATAAAACAAGGTTGCGTCTTCCTCACTGAGAGCAACGTAATAATAGCTAGAGAATGAGATAGCAAAGGAAAAATCCTAAAAAAGAAGAGGATGAAGAGCAGAATTAGTGGACAAACGACAGAACGTTCGAAAGTTTTGTTAGCATTGTTTGCGTAAAATAGAAGCAAATTGCTTTCATTTCGTCAGCGAGTTGGCAGATGCTGTCAAATCGGCAATAAGAAGACTAGCGGTTCGCAGAAGGCGCAATCTTATATTCTAACATTCTTGGATCATAGCCGCATATTTTTCTTAGTTCTCTGCGCTCTCTCTCTTTTTCTCTACCCAGAAATTCTTCTTCTTCCCCTTCATTACGAACAGTTGCTATCCAACGCCTTTAGCACTTCTATACAAAGTGTTTGTATTTAAATAGTGAAGGAAGTCAGACATCCACTCGGCTCTGGATTGACTGAGTGCTACCTCAGCCTTCAACAAAATCAACCTCATAGTACATATGGAGAAAATATTTTCGGTCAAAGTTTACTATAAGTGCAAGACCGCAAACTTTAAATTTAGTGCTTGTTTTGGCTTGCTCACGCTATGAAATATCAGCCGAACTTCATCTATTTTGCTAGGAGATCATTTTGGGGGAAATTAAATATATTTTATGTGAAAAATTTCATCTATATTTCCTCGCGAATTTTAAAAAGCGACTTCTGTTTGGATAACACTTTTTACTAGGTCAATTTGCTTGAGTTCTATATATCGAATTACACATCCTGTGCGCCTAGTCGGGCATAAAATGAACTAAATGGTAATTTGCATGGCTGCTTTGACATAAACGTGGCACAATTATGTCAAGTTGAGGTAAATTCTCACGGCACTTTACAACTACTATCGCATATGAGCACACACACACACTCACACATAAATATGTAAATTGAATTTCTCATTATATGGCGTTAAATGTAACTGCCGCTGCAGTTGTGAGCGCAAAAGTGTCAAATGTCAGGTGTCAAGAGCTAAGTGAAAAGGCAGTTAGTTGTCATGTCACAGCATCCCATTGTCATACGTTAAAGCCATTCGAATGTCTAACTAAAAACATATACATATATATGTACATATATGTATAACATATAGTTGGCATTCATTTCATGCTGGACGAACAGCAGTAAAGCATTTATGAATATCATTTAGCTGTCAGAATGTCAGTCATCTTTCAGAAATACGTACAACTTTTTAGTGATTCAGCAAGTGGGGATACCTCTATTCATAAGATATTGCAGCAACTCATGCCGTCAGTCATCTAGTCGGTCGTTAGTCGGTGTGCAAATAATCTTTAAAAGTATATTATGTAGCGGTCAGACCAATGCCATCAGTCAGTCAGTCAGCAGTCATTTACTGAGCTATTATTCTGTGATGTGCGTAAAAATGTCCATCATTTACTTATTTATACAGTGAGTTACTTAGTTTTTCAGTTCATCTATCTTGGCAGTCGTCATTCGGTCCGCCATTCAGCAAGTTATTCAATCAACGCATACAAGCAGTCAGCCATTCAGCACAACTTTTTACCATTCACCATTCACCATTCACCATTCATTTTAACAGTCAGTCATTTTCAATGCAGTCACACATTTACTCCGCGCCACAGCGTCCCTTCGCCTTCTACTCACCTCCTGTCCAACTCTACCAACTACTCGCATTTAATTAAATACACGCAATTCGTAAGTTCTACTTTCATTTTGAATTTCCGTGCCAGATATTTATATGTATTATGTACATATGTACATACATACATTAACCAACGAACATATAAATGTATATGCATGTGTATGTGTAGTCGTATTGTCAGAACTTTCACATTCACGCAGGATGTTTGTAGGCACGTCTGGCAGCGCATCAGGATATCAGAATGGCAGTGAAGATGAGTTGTTTGTATAAACCATGCTTCCTGTTTTTATTTGCTTACTTATTTTTGTTGGAGTTTATTTTTATATTTTTATTATTGTCTTCGAACATACATAGTACATTACGGTTATAATGATGGCAAGACTGGTAGCAGCTCTCAAGTTTTATGAGAAAAGTTTGTCGTTTACTTTTGGTCGGCAGTAAGTTGCTGCAAATGCATGCACTATAGCTGTATGTATCGAATTTGAACGAAGTACACACACACACATACATAGATGGGTAAGCATCTATACAAATCTATATATACAAATATATTTGTACTACGATAACCTGAATTGATCCGAGGGTCTCAGAAAATTAATTTAAAAAAAAAAATGGCATGTGCATCCTATGAACTAAAATTAGATTTCTGAGATTTCCAATGCATCGATTTATATCGATTGAATCAATCAAGTAGCAAGTGTTGTCTCTTAATGTTCCACTGTTTTTGCAGCTCTAAGAGAACACTGGGTCACGCTTTCCTTACCCTGGACAATTCAGACGCCTACAATGCCCAGTAATCCAATGAAAATGGAAATTAAAAAATGGTCCAGTGTTATTTTATGCAATGTTGAGAACATTTTTTGTATTCCATTTTTTCATTAACTTTTTCGTTTTCTTTGTTAGAATTTGGCTAAAACCCCGATGAACAGATTTCAACCAAATTTGGAAAGTACTTAAAGTCTTAGCTTCGTGGCACGGACATACACCATATTTTAATCCATTAGGTGGCGCACGAGTCGATATATTCAGCAAATGCGTATTTATGCTCCGTGACAGATGTTGAAGAAAGGCATGGCGCTTTTGTAATAAAAAATCATTATTGATCAAATTTCAACTAAAAAAAATCATGCGGAAAGAGAAATGCTAAGCGTATAAGGATTAAATCACCATACGCCTTTTAACAAGAACTACCTTTAGCGATGTTGATTTTTATTTATTTATTGAGTTTTTTTCAAAAGAATTAAATTTTATCATTACTTTTCGAGCTCTATATATAAAACTCAAGATATAACGATTATTTTCCAAGCAAAAAACTAAAATCAAGAAGTAGCGATTAAAAAGTATTTTTGTGTACAAAAGTTATAGCCGTTACGATCACTTAAAAAAACACTTTTGTGAAAAAAAGTAGGTACGATAGATGGCGCTAGAGGCAAGTTATTCAAAACATCAGTATTTATGATCCGATGAATCTGCTCGGTGGCGCTGAAATCAGTTATACCAATAATCCGTGTTTATCGTCCGATGTTGCTGATATTAGAATGGTATGGTGCTGGTTCAATAAGAAAAGCTATTATAGAAAAGAGGTCGCACTAGGTGGTGCTAGCGGCGGATTATTCAGAAAATCTCGGTGCTTGATACGATTTTGATGGAATTTTAATATAAACTCTGTATTTATGGTCCGATATTGATGATATTAAAAAGGTACTTTCATGGAAAATAAATGCGCTAGGTGGCGCTAGAAGCAAGTTATTAAAAAAATCTGTATTTTTGATTCGATTTTGATAAAATTTGAAACGTATAATAGGAGTATGACGAGAAATAATTTTATGATAATGGATCCGCCAGGTGGCGCTAGAATAGAAGATCTGTAATTCTGGTCCGAATTTATGATTTTACAAATCTATGATGCAGGAGAGATTGGAAGTCCTTTATAGTCCGACTTAAATGGTACTGAAAATATACCCAGGTATATGTACTCCATACGAATACTATATTTGCACGAAAATGTTGAAAATATGCATAAAAATCCGTTTGATGGCTCCGTAGTCGAGATTTCCAAAAAATCCATATATATGATTCGACTTAGTTGAAATATAAAAAGCGCTGTGCAACTAAAAAAAAATACCCCATAATCATAGTCGAAATAAAGTAGACTTTAAGGTTATTTATTGAAAAAAGTCCACCGAAGTTATTAGCCACTTCAAACTTGAAGTTCACTTATTAAAATTGAATGAGCAATAAATCTACTTAAAAAGTTTGAAATTTCGAAGACATATTTCTAAATTTTAAGTTAAGTGTGAAATATGGATTAATTTTATTTTTGTTATAGAATGAACTGTATTTTTTATGAAAAATGAATGAAGATTAAATAAACAAAAGAAAAAAAGTTTTCGTTGACTTTTGAAAATTTTGTTTGTTGAAAGTGTTGCAGATTTTTTTCCATGCAGCAAATTGAATGTAATGGTAAATGATAAAATAATAAATGTAATAAAAATAAATAAATAAATAACATACTTCTGGATATACTTTGGAATCGGTCTTTTTGGTTTTTGTTTTCTTCGACACAAAAACAAAAAACAATATACAGTGTTGTAAGTGAAAATGACTAGGATGTGAATACGAATATATACTAAAACGATAGTCATAACGATATCGACGTAAATATCGATAGCCATATGAAATCATGTCGATCTATACAAAGACAGTAAAAATGATGACATGAAACAATACTGATTGTAAAAAGGGGGAAAATAACTATATCGATAATAATAAAAGATTATCGATAACATTGTAGATAACCATAACGAAAAGGAATTGAAAGGACTTCAATAAAATGTACAAAATGTTGGTACATGAAAGGTAAAAAATTCGATGCCGATAACGATAACGCAAAATATCTGTAACGATATCTATTGCGAAAATATATGGAAAACGTTGTTATTATTGTTGAAGTAAAAGTGCTGGAAATTCAATACGGGTATGACAAAAGCACGGCACGTAATAAATACGAATATGTATATATAAAAACGATAGTGATAGCGGTCGCGATTTAAATATCGATAACAATATTGATAGCATATCGATCACAAAATAAACAGTAAAGAAGAATATCAAATAGGATATTGATAACAAGAAGATAAACGACAACGATAGCGATAACAAAAACTATCGATAACGATACTAACAATATAAATATATGTATATAACTGTAAGCAACATGAATTAAAAGTGAATAAAATTCTGTACATTTCGTTGATACATCAGAGATAAAAAGGTATCGATACCAAACTCGTGAACGAAAAATATCAATAGAGCTATCGAATGCGAAAATGTATGGGCTATAGAAAGATATTGATAGATATTAAGTGAAGTAAAAATGCTGGAAAATTAATACGAAATTAATATATGATACAAGTACGGCGCGGTTATGCTTACGAATATTTGCAAAACCGATGTTAACGGTCGCTATTTAAATATCGATAACAAAATTCATAGCGATAATGATATCGACAACAAAACATACCGATAACGATACAGATAATGTATATAGATAACTATAACGAAAAAAAGTAAATAAAATTCTGTACATTTGATTGATACCGATATAGTTAAAAAGAAATAACAATAGTGATATCGGTAGCAAAATTATATCGAAAACAAAAAAGATATTATAAATGATATAGTTAATGTCATTGACTAAAATAAAAATTACAAATATGATAAAAATTCTCTGGAAGGAGAATTTGAACCTAAGTCGCTTTTAGAGTTACATAGGCCAAAACTTCGTGAGCCCACGCACAAATATTTCTTTTTGATTTCTTTCGTTCGTCTGTAGCGAAGGAACGTGTACATTAAGCTGATAATTAAGATATCAAGAATTTCCTATCGAAACTGTTTTGAAAAAGGAACAATACGCGTCACTTGATTTGCACATAAATAATCAGAATAAACGTAATGACCCAAAAACCAAATGAAAAGGAATTAGTAATAAATGAAGAGAGAAATAGCAGCTGAATACCCACACAAATCATATAACATACATAAATAATTCATAACAATAAATATGGCATAAGAAGTTAGACACTTGCATATTTTTTATCTAATTTATTTATATTTTCTCGATGAAACGTGCAAGAAATGTTAGCATCCTTATCATAGCTCAAATAGCGAGTAAGTCAAGCGTGAGGCACAACAAAAACACAAAAAAGAAAAAACAAAAAAAAAAAGGAACTAAGATAAAAAGAGCAGCAAATGCCGAGATATAACAAAGAATTCGAAAAGAACAAAAATCAATAGCGTACATTTTTTTCGAGAATTTTTATATTTATTTAGAGGAGATATTTCAATGGTTGGAGCATAAGTAGCAGCGGAGGTGAGAGTAGGGGGGAGAGTACCCAGCTTTAGCTTAGCATAGAAATAGCTGAATAAAAGGCAAACGAATACAACCCAATCGGAGAAAGCCGAAAGAAAGTAGCTTAGGAGGCTTTGCAAAAGTGTGCGGTTGAAGCGCCTAAAAAAGCGCAACGTTTTGCTCAAAATCCCCCACAGTAAGCACGCACGCACACAAATAAATGTTTACCTACATATACCGTTATATACATAAATTGATATACAAAAGTGGCGTTGAGTGGCGTCGGGCAGTGGGTAAACAGCGGCGGTAAAATGGCAACCAGCTGATGGAAAATATATGCACAATTTTTTCTAGTGAACTCTCACAAAACGTGGGATGAGTAAATGAAATAAAATCAACTAAAATTTGTATACAAAAGGAGAAACATCAAAAAGTTTTAATACAATTTGTGCGAGCAAACTCGTAAGCGAGTGCTAACGCAAATAAATATTGATGTGAAAATAATTTTTCACTTACGCGCCCACGCGTGTGTGTGTGTGTTTGTGTGTGTGTGTTGTTTGAATTGTTTGGCAAATCAGTAAATGGCATACAAATAGAAGCTGACGCTGTGCTACACAGCAGGAGGAGTTGATTGGCGTCAAGAAAGCAATAGCAGCAAATATAACTGAACAACAATTGTGATTTGCAAAATAGGAGGCAAAATGAAAAAAGGGGGGAAAAAATAAAATAAAAAATGAAACAGAAACTGAGGAAAAAGCAGAATAAGAGCGCTCTAACTGTGGCACTCGGGATAAGCGAATGCAAAAAGGAAACAGCCAACAACCGATACGATAACAAGCAAGAATCAAAGTTAAAGCAAAAACAACAACAACCATAAATGCTTACAAAATTTAAATCATTGAATTGTTCTTCCCTCAGTCTGTCTCTCTGTCTACCCACTTATCGTTCCTCGTCAGCTGTCTTACCTTTGTCTATCTACCCTCTTCGTGGCACAATTCAATTTCTATCTCCGCCGCTTTCTCTACCTCCACAACCGATCTCTTGTCGTTTCTGCCCTCCAGCTCAGCTCTCTGCAGTCACGTCGGTTTATGCCTATTAGTTAGCTTCACTCTCATTCCATTCCTATGCTTCCTTCCGAACGTTGGCGTGCAACAGATTTTTGCATATTCATTAAAATGTTCTAGAGAATTATATATTGGACAATTTCATTAGGGGTCTGCTCAGACAAAACCTTTAAAAAAATAACGTTAAAGTCCAAAAGAAAATAAAAAACAAAAATATACCCCCTTTGAAATATACAAAAAACATTGTATGCTTGTTTTTATTGGTATTTACTTTATAAATAGGATATACGATGACTCATAGTGCAAATTGTGCTGTGTTATTATTGTGCAATATTAGCGACATTTTTCAGGTTAAATATTTTATATAATATAAAAAACAGCTTTGCAAAAATTTTACGAAAATTTAAAGAACTAGAAAAAATCGACGATAAAATTAAATTTTTTTCTCAAAAATTTTTGGGTTTGCAGTTTTATATTATAACCCATTAAATTTTATTATAATAAAAAGTTCCTAAAAATTTATATTTTATAAAATTTCGTTGCAACTTGCACTTTATTACTTGGACTATAAAACTACATATCCGATAAATTGATGAAAATTTTTTTTTAATTTTTTTCAAATTTGTTAAATATTCGTAACATTTTTAAAAAGTTTACAATTTTTATTTTTATGGTTTATATTATTGACTGAATTATCTTTTATCAAAAATTTATTAAAAAACAATTATTATGCGAAGTTTGGTTTGGGTTTTTTTTTTATATTTGAACTGCTTCAAGTCTCGCATTTGTTATTTTTTCTTCATATTACGATATTTTCTTACGATTGAGTAAAAGTTCCTTCAAAAAGAATGAACACCTACATGAAATGAAATCTGTCTAATGTAATATAAGGGGACAAATGGATAGACATGTGAGAGAAATTTAATCCAGACTTATTTTGGGAAGAGGTGCCATATGCTTAGAAATAGTAAGTAGGACCCAGAAAAATAATTATGGTGTATGATTGAGTTAAAAAAAAAATCATCGAAAGAATTATAGAAGTATTTTCATGATTACAGTGTGTTTCACAAAAAGATTCCCCTGTAAAATTTTAAACAAAAAAATGTTAGTACACTTTATATTAGTTTAATATTTCAATATCTATAAAAGCTTTACATTTTCTTGCACAACTTTCGCTTAGTTTTCTAGCACAATCGTCTGAGCGTCCTACTCATTTGTTTTGTTGTAGATATTTCTTCCACCTGAATTTTTACTCTCATTAGAGCCAACACATTTTCAATCAGGGTTGCATTCAAACTTTGTGGTTACTAATCAAACTGTTGTAGTCCATATTCTTTCTGCTTTCCAAGACGTGCATTGTCGACTCCGGTGTTTTTGGTCCTCGTCCACTTGAAGGATCCAATGTTTTGTATTCGGCCCAAAAAGTTTTGCCTCAGCCCTTAGCAAACATTTTTCATACAGTTTGATCTTAAATTTTGCGTTGTGCGTTTATGTAAATACAGTCAAAGTTCCGAATGCAGAATGGCATCCGTAAAAGACTGCCGAACAAATTTAGTGCCTTTACCAAATCAAAAAATTCTTGCGGTGGTTCCAAACAACGAAATGTGAGTCATCTGTAACTATCACTTTGCTGCAATCATGGTCCAAATTCTCCATTGACCGTGCTTATGGTTTTAGAATAAGCGTCTCAGTCAAACGGAGATTTTGAAATGTGCTCCGATTTTTGATGTCAGATACTTTCAATATCCATCTGATTATACAAATGTATACGTCTATATTTTTGGCGAATGCTTTTGTTTCGTAGGATTAAAAAAAATATAAGTTGTAAGTAGATTTATTCTAACTTAGGTCAGGCTTTTCATCGACATTGCCCTCAACCTTGCATTGATGGTTCCAGTTCTGAACAAATTGAGTAGCCCTTTTAGGTACTTAGCGGCCTCATTTGGGAACCAGTTATTTAAACCTGGGCAGCAAAGGAGAATATGACTTCAAATAACTTAATATATAAGTTTGACGACACGTTGTGTCTTACCGTACGGTCGGTGTCAAGTCATAGCTCTACTCGGACTCGAGGTCGAGGTTTTATTTCGGCTCCAATGGAGGGCGTAGCCGAGTGTGTAGCGGGTGTATTGGGTACCAAGATTTGAGGCCGGGGAAAGTAACACCGAACAATTATAAAATATTTTTTTTCTAAAAACGGTCGCCCCTCGGCAGGTAGTGGCCAGTCTATTTCGGAGACGGCGTAGAACTGTAGGTTTGTCTATAAGCACCGTTGAATTCGAAACGATCATTGAACAGTTTTAATAAATATTTCTTATGTAGGGCAGTTGGGTGAAAAAATATCAATTGGGAGTCAACAGAGATGCCATCAGATCCTTCCATTCACGACCAACTCGAAGTTTTCATGCATTTTGGTGGCATGTGGGTAAAATGATCACTTACCAAGAATTTTTGGCGCAAGCGAAAAATAAAAGAAGTAAAATTTATATACCGTAAATAACTTGTTTAATTGAGTTATAGAGCGACAAACTCTAGCTAGGCAAGCGAACCAACGCCAAATTCTCGACTCACCAAAATTTTTACTTCCGCTTAAATTCCATCACAACCTTTTACGAAAATATTTTCCCAAGCACTTATAGTTTAATTTGCCAGTCGATATGGCATTCCTGGTGTTGTTGTCATAGTTGTTGGCACACAAAAGTGTAGACTTAATATTTCCGGACAGAGTTTTTCCTTCCCCAGTAAAAGCATCAGCTCGTGCGCCATCACAACAGCAGTGCTTGACACACAAACCGCTTGTGGGACGGGTTGGCTTGAGTTGCACCCACTTGGCAGAGGAAGCGTAATGGAAAATACCAGGCTGCGTAAAAAACTATTTGAGAGAAAGGACTGCGGGTAGTGGACGATATTTTGATGTCAACAGCAACGCCACAGAAAAAAAATGCTAACCAAACCAAATCAACTGAAAGCGTAGCGTACTTGGAGCTGTATCACATTCCGTATGCCTCCTTAGCTGCTGCTGCTTGTCCCTCTACTCCTGATGTGGCTCAATGCGTTGGTCGTTCTACTTTCATTGCATGCTCGAAAACTTTTGCCGCCTTTTCCGCCAACAACAACCAAAGAGCACAACATTATAACGACACATTGTGCGCGTCTGGCATATCCTGCACGTATCCTCTTTTCGATCGCACATTCTATGTTGCACAGGCAAGGATATGGCGGGAGATGGTGTTCGACGTAGCTGACGTTTGTTGTGCCACTGCGCGTTAGGAACTGCCAACCGTCGCGCCGCCACCACTTGCTAACCAACAGCGTACGGGATTTAACATCCGCCGCACCGTATTCACCGCAATCTGCCCCCAAAAAGCAGCCACCAGATTTCACGACACCATTAACAAATGCGCCGCAGGGCACACACGACGCGACGACTAACTTTTCTCCAATCGAGCGCAGCGCGACGGCGGTGGCGGCGGCGACTGGTGGCAAAAAAGGCAAAAAAATATGAAAAGCGAAATTTGTAAAAAATAAAAATGGTCGCAAGCAAAAACCGAGGAACAATAAAAGTAGCGACGAAAGCCAAACGAACCAGCAAACCAACGCCATTTGTGCGGATGCGGCGGCAGCCAAAGTACTCGTATCACTTCATGCGCTGTCGTTGCACTGCAATCGGAAAGGACGCTAACGTAGCGCTAACTATGTGTACGTGCGAATGTGGAAAAAGAAGCTGAAAAATGAAAATCCAAATAGTCATTTGAGTAGATAATTTTCAATGATTATGTGAAAATTTGTTCTTTTTTTTCTCTTCACCTATTTATACCACTTTCAGTCGAGCGTCGTCGTTGTGACGTCAACCTGCGCGTGCATGACATTCGTGCGTATATTTTTTTTAACTATGTACATACATATTTACTTGGGTGTGTGAAGGCTGTTTGTGTCCTGTGTGTTGCAGAGATAGAGGAAAACAAGTTGCCGTTTGCGTGAGTGGAATTTGAAATGGCGTGAAAAGCGTTCGAATGCTGTCAACAGTTTACATGGTGCTAGCGGAATTGGCACATTGTTGCTTCGGTGCGGGTGAGCGGATGTAGTGGTGAGCGGGGGAAAAGTGTGTCGTTCTATAGTCGATTTTCGATGAGGAAAATTCGTTTGACAGTTGAAGAAAGCGTAACAAAATTAGGGATTATTGTTGGATTTATTATCTATTTATTCTAATCTGGTATACTTTAGCTAATGGTTTATTGAAAGAAATTTGAATGGCAGGCAGCAGGGGCGACCGGAATAAATCGAAAAGAATGTCTTAAAAAGTTGTGAGTTAATAAAATTTAGTTAAACGATTTGTAAATGTGGGCTTACTTTTCCGATCGGAAACAAAAGTTTGAGAGAAATATGTAAGTAGTAGCTCAGAGTAGCTCAGAATAGCGCTTGTTACATTAAGAGGACATTTTACAAATACAAAAAACACAATAAAAAATTAAATTTTAATGACTCTATATCTTACATATATAAATCTCTTTCTCTGAAAATATGGCTGTTAAACGGTTCCTCTCAGCAAGAAGAAGAAGCCTCATACCGATATTCCGGAAAAGGTTGCCACTTGTTCGAAGAGTCGAATTTGAAGATTATATGAAATACGAGAATTGAGTGCCAGATTTATAGCATACGGAGGGTGGCCACTTGCTTGAAAAGTCGAATTTGAAAGTTATATGAAATAGTGAAATAGGAGTGCCAAATCATTTGTTTCGCGAAAAGAATGTATAACTAAATTTGGAAGAGGGTTGCCTCCCTGTTTTAAAGTCAAATTTAATTTAGTTATATGCAGGGATATAAGATATTAAAAATGCTTAGGTGCGGGAATCTATTCAGCGGGCCCTAAAATAGAGTCAGCTCTGCGTCTCCCGGATTCTACGAGTGTTTTTCGCCCAGAGATTTTTGCTATTTAGGAGGCTTGACGATATCTAGCCTGGTGAAGCAGTGCGGGGGAAGGGGGGGGGGCGGGGGGAACGTTGCGAACTGAACTCGTTGGCACAGTGTCAACGAACCATCCGCAATTTTTTTATAAGTAAGTAATATGTAATATAAAAGCCTGTCGCACGACGGAATCCAACAATTTTTTATCTAAGTAAATAACGGGTTTCAAAGATATCGAAACTGTTATAATTTTTTTAAAGCCTACTTTCAGGCTGTAGATAATGGAAGTTTTATGAACTCACGTGATTACTTCGAATGTGACGCTGTGCTAACACGTTTTGCAAATAAAAAATTTCAAATTTATTAAATAGACTAAAGTTAGTAAATTTTCTTTAATGATTACACAAATGCTGACGGTTATCTGTGTCCCAAACATACCAGTCTCGCCAAATCTGTCTCCCTTCCTGGAAAATATTATTTTAATAAAATATTCAATCGGTATGCTATGTATTTACATCCTACTCAGATCTGTGTGCTTGTTTAAACAACCTACTTCCTCCTCACTTTCTTCATTTCCCTCTCCCCCTTCTTTCCCGTTATCGCATTTCACACAGCCATTTACGCACATTAACGCAAAAATTAAGTTGCGTTAAGTGAATAAAACTTCAATGGTTGACAGCAACAACAACAACAACAACAACAACACAACACAAAAACTTGAACGAGAACAGCTGTGCACGCAAGAACAATCAAAATGGGGGGAGGGAGAAATATATGCAGACAAGTGAAACTAAATGTTGTAGCAGCAGTCAAGTCACAAGTCCGAGAGTGTAGCTGACAATAGGCATAACAGCGACAGCAAAACCAACAATATTTACATACAAAAAATAAAACAAAAAAAAAGTTACGACAACTCTTGTAACGGGCACGCAAAACAAGAAGAGTAAAATAAAATCTGCATTAACAATTGTCACAGTCAGTTTTCTAGCGCTCTTATCAGCGCTGATGTGATAACAACAAGTGACAGCGCGCTGTTGTAAACTTCAAGCCAGGATGAATGTAGTTGGAACTACACAATAGCCCTGTAGGAAAGCTTACCGCTTTAGTGTTAGCTGGAAATTCTGTGTTTCGATTATAACATTTTCCAAAAGCTAAGTTTATTTAAACAAAAGGCGGCCAGATACTACAGGTCCGTGACCATAGAGATACATCAGAAACAGGCAAGGGCAGATACGTCCCTACCGGCCAAAAATATTTCTTATGATGCAGAAGTACCCGGGATCAAGGAGGAGTGATGTGAATCACAAATTCTCCGCCTCAAGACAACTCCTCCTACTGCTTGTAGGCTTAGTGAACCCTGTTATCGTTATACGTGGAGGTGCGTCGGTGAAAATGATAGGAGTGATTCGGGCACGAACGCATGCTGTTCATAAGTGATCGTGTTTGGACTGCTACCGGGTAATAATGGAAAGAAGACATGCCAGAAGCGAAAAAAAGAAAGATGTCAAAAGGAAGATGTCAGAAGAGTGAGGCGGTGGACTTGAGGTGGGCTCTGGCCAGGGATGAAAATCCCTGGTTAAGAGTTGTGCCGAGGCTGCCACCCAAACACAAATGCATACGCGTTGTATTGGGATAAGTTTGACGCAAAAAGGTCCAGGATGATGTGACAGCTCGGCATGTGGTGGTTTCGACCACAAAGTATGGCCGGGAATTAGTCTAACGTGTGAGAGGGGCAGTAAGTCCTAGGGTGAGATCTAACTACAAGGTTGAATACTCTGGGGTCCCCATCTCCCGTAGTGTGGTGAACAGGATCCCACCTGTTTTCGCTTTTGTCAGGCTGATTCCTCGTTGAGCTTTTTGATTGGGATCGCTGCCGGCCAGGCTCCCACACTACTCTGGACTAATGGCTATCAGTCCGCGGGATGGAAGCTCAACTGGAAGTGGTTTCGGTCACGGAGTCCGACGGGAGACTTTATTCTGGTTCCACGGGCAACAGGAGGCCACTGAGTTCGATCTGTCACTTGGTCGGTAGGTAACCATGTTAAACGCTCCAGACGATGCGGAAGATAGCGATCTTCCTTTAAATTCTTAATAAAGGTTAGTGTCCTTGAGCTTCCAAGTGGGCAAAGAAATTTCCTTCTGTTTAAAAAATTTAGAATGACTAATTTTTAAATATCTCCCTCACAGGCAAAATTTTGAAAAAAAAATGTCGCTTACATTTTTTTCGAGGTTAGGGCTCGATATGATTTTAATATTTTTCAAATTTAAAGTAATATAGAAATACATCAAATATTTAAAAATGTAATAGCTTGGTCTGTTACCTAATTACTTCGAAAACTTATTTAAAAAGTTATTTTTTAACAGGACTTTAATTTTTCTAAAATTTAAAGTAATATAAAAATAAATAAAAGATTTTAAAATTAATATTTGTTAGTTTCTATTTCGAACTGTTTATTTTAAAAATATTTTTAAGAAGGATTTTGATATTTAAAAAAATCCAGGAAAAAAAAGTAATAAAATATTTCAAAGCTACTTTGTAATAGAACTGAATATTTCGAGCACTATACTTACAACACAAAATTTTCAAGTAAAATTTTCTTATTTCTAAAATTTTATGTAATTAGGAAAAAAAATAAATAAAAATTGTATTCAAAATTAATATTTTTTTGTTTATAATAGAAGCAAATATTTCGAGCACTTTAAAAAAAGTATATTTTTAAGGGCGATTTACATCTTTCTAATACTGAAAGTTATACAAAAAAAAATAAATAAAAAAACAAAAATCATATTCGCTTGTTTGTAATATGACCAAACATTTCGGCCATTTTCTTTTAAATAAATATTTTTTATTAGGATTAAACATTTTTTTTCGAATTGAATATATTACTTTCAACAAATAAAAATTTTAAAATTTAAAATTTGCTTGTTTGTAACGGAACTAAAAAAAAAACTTTGGTTGAATTTTCCATTTTCTGCAATCGAAATTATTGCAAAAAATGAATGAAATATTTCTAAGTTATATTTTTAAATATGGTTATTAGCTTTCAAAAATTTAAAGTAATAAAAGCAAATAATATATTTCAGACTTGTTATTTACTAATTTACAATATAACTAAATGTTGCGAGCACTTTATTTAAAAAATAAAATTTTTAGCAAGATTTTCTTATTATAAAAATTAAAGTAAATTTTTTGCTTGTTCATTTGGTTAAATATAATAAAATTTGGAAAAAAAGTTACTAGGATTTTAAAATTCATAAAATTGAAAGAAATAAAAAATAAAATATTGAAAAATTAATATTTAAAAAAATGTTTTTAAGTATGATTTACATCATCCTAAAATTAAAAATTAGTCCAACTCCATTATAGCCCACTCTGCAACAACAAACAAGGTGTAACACAAGCAACAAAAATAACGAATACAAAAAATCAAAAAAACAATAAACAAAATACCAACAATCACAATGGCAAGTCACAAATTCAACAACAATAAATTTGAATACCTCGAACGAGTCGGCTAAAGAGTAGAAATTGGAAATTCCCCCTCGATAGCCAGCTGTCTTTTGCAAATGAAATTTTTTCTCCTTTTTATCTTTGCCTGTTATTGGCAGCAATTGTGCTGGCTTCAAAAGCAGTCGTTTCAGGGAAGCCACTTACACACACACCCATACATATATTGAAGCACACACATCCACACACACACACATGTACAATGAGTACTCTTCCTAAAACACTTAGTCACTGGGCCACTTCACTTTGCATTCGACATGAACGTTTTACAGCCTGAAAGCATGCAAAGGTTTTTTGAGTGCGTACACGCACACCCACACACACATGTGCACCCCCATGTGCACACAATTAAGTATTTGGACGTTTATGCGCCTAGCTGCGCGTAGATATGCAAACTTTTAGCTATGTATATACATACCCTATCGGAAATAGACCACTATCAAATGAATGTCAATTTCTTGTTCAATTACCCTGCTTTTCAGGCAGAAAAAAATTTATTTATAGGGGAGGTTAGTATGAACTTTTAAAGCTCAAACATACATTTTTGAAATTTTTTATTTGTGTATGGGTTTGAGATGACGTTAATTGTGTTTTTTTTTGTTGGTTTTTAATATCACTTCATTAACAATTTTGTTATAGCTGGTCAAAATGGACTTTATTTTTAATTGCAATTTTTTTAATTTCCTAACTTTATGTTAAAAAAAAAATTACGCACAAAAAACCAAAATTCTGAAAACAATTTTTTTAAAATCGAAATTCATAAAATAGTTTTATTTCGACCAACATAACTCTGCACGTTTTAAACCAATTATATAGCTAGTACTTATCACACAAATAATAATTTAAAAATAATTTTAAAAAATTAATAATAACAAAAAAAATAATCAACAAAAAAATTAACAATAAAAAAATAATGAATAATGAATAAAAAAAATTATAAGAAATTAATTTTAACTAAATAATTAATAAAAAATAAAATTTTAGTTTTAAAGTTTTTTCTGAATTTTCGAGATTTTTTTTTAATTTCTTACTTTTATGTTAAAAAAAAGTAACTGAAATAAAAAAATAATGAATAATGAATAAAAAAAATTATAAGAAATTAATTTTAACTAAATAATTAATAAAAAATAAAATTTTAGTTTTAAAGTTTTTTCTGAATTTTCGAGATTTTTTTTTAATTTCTTACTTTTATGTTAAAAAAAAGTAACTGAAGTAAAAACTAACAAAATCGGAAAAATTCTCTAGAAAAAATACTTCTAAAATCAAAACACAAACAACAGTTTTATTTCGACCAGCTATAATTTAAACCAAATACATATACGTAGCTAGTATTTAAATATATTTTACCACAAACAAATTCTATTAAGACACACATTTATACTGAGTGCAAGTTACTTCAATATAATTAATTTAACACGCTTTCGTTTCAAAACAATTGACTTCCAACCACTTTTTAAATTGGTAGATTTCTTAGACTGTCTGCCCTTTCCGACAGGGTACAAATACAGATATTGGTAGGCGTTTAACTGGGCGCTACAAAGTGTTTGTTGCGTTTTTATGCTCGCTTTGTATGTATGTAGATATTAGTGGCACAATAATAAATGTCAGTCGCAAGGTTTTCGGAAAATGCCTTTAATCCTGGTACCTTTGTTCTCACATTTTACCCCGCCACATCTAGCAAGTATCGATGTATGTCTATGACAGTAGAAATTTGTTTGCACGGCTGTACGCACAAAGTGGTGGAGAAAGTGTGTGCTACCACCCATGATAAGTGTAAACGTAATGACTGCTAAAGTGCTGAAGATAAACGTGGTTGTATGCGTATTGAAGTCAAGTGTTCGAAATTTGTGCCGCTCAGCTTTGAGCCCCCTGCCGCAGGCACTTCGACTTAGATGCTGCAATAAAGTCGTAATTGAATTTTGATATTGTCTTTCTTTGATTTTGGAAACGAACAGAGTAAAGCCGACACTGGCAGCAAATTTTCGAGTAGCTGATTGACACACTAAAATGCCGCCTTAAATGTGTACGGTTGACGTTGTCAGTATGCGCACTTAATGAGACTAGAACTAACCCCTCTCCTCCACTCTCAATAATCTAACATCAAAGCAAAATAGCATTATTGATTTTAGCAATCTACTTAACCTGTTTTTGCTATTGCTCGAACTCGATTTTTTGTCACGATAAAATCGAATATGAGCTTTAAAAATAGTAGCAAATTTTTTAGCAGCTTATGCAAAGCTGATTGAACTTTATATGTGCCTACGACTTAGACACTCAGAATAACTAAAAGGTTTGCCATAGACACAACTTTCTGCGCCGTTCCTACCAGCAATGAAATCCCAGCCAAACGAGAAATTACAGTCGACTTAGACTCAGGCTTTGATAGTCGTAGCAACAAGGCAAATTTTAGCGCTGTAACTAAGGCGGAGCTCCTGAGAGAGCTCCAAAGATGAATAGACAACTGTATTTCAATTTAAAGCCTTTCAAAAATAAAAATTCGTATTGAAATTAAAGCCACACTTCTCTCTATTGTGCGTGAAATTGGATGAAATGAAATTCAATGACGATCCCTGTTGATAAGAATCGAAACTGACTGTTGCTTATCCAAATAATATTGAGGCAAACAGCATAAAGCGCCATATGTATACAAGAAGACAGAGCTGCAAGGTAGAATAAAACTCTGAATCTCTGTCCAAGTGAACATCGGTGTTACTTTGGATAAACTGCACCGGCTTTTTTTTTTGTCTGGCCATCACAGGGGCTAGGCGCACCTGCTCAATGGACGCTATTTTTATCAAAAAGGCATTCTTCCTCTCACAATTAACATTGAAAGGGACGACTCAGTATTTACCCTATATACATAGCATGAAAAGTGGCGATACTGTAATCAAATGCTCTCCGAAGGATCCCATCTTTGGTACACGGGCGGTTCTAAGCTGGAGGATTAGAGTATTGGGACAGAAATATATGCGAATCATGATTTCAGGAAAGCCTACCAATGGGCACCTGTCCAACCAACTTCCACGCGGAGGTTTCCGTAACCAAATTGTATGTCCGCGACTGCGTTTGGAGAACGACAAATGTTGCCAGATTACATAGTAAATATTTGGGACCAACTGCTGGCTATAAACGACATGGGGTCACAAAATGTGGGATCAAATGCACTGCATGATCTGGAGCCTTTTTGTGGGACATTCAAGGTAGAGGTGGCAGCAGGACTAAATATTTTGTCCCAATTTCTCTTCACTGGTAGAAGTCTTCGTTTACATCTCAATGCAGTAATTCAAAGGGTAAAAGGCATTATATGAGCTTCATTCCGCCCTCTCTAAAGATCTCTGAATGGCTTGTAAATCTCCACTGGTTGAGTCAAGGAACTCTTATTGGTAATCTGACCGTCCACTGCAATTTAAGATACGAGCTTTTTGAAAAAAATATTGGCTGAAACATCACGGAAACCCATATCGAATAGAACCGCTTCACGCTGAAATAATTACGTCCACCATACCATACGAGGAGCTGTTCGATGAGTTAGAGGCGCGACATACTAAACATATGCTGATTTCTACCGCGGCAACTCCGTGTGGAAACTAGAGAACCAGTGGGACGCAATCGCTGACGCCCGAATCGCACCACCAGGAGTTTATTCTTCACAGAATGCGAATGGGACACCATCACTAGCCACCTCAATGGATCGGGTCTGTTGGTGGGGCTTCAAGTATCATGGCGGCCAAGACCCGTTCGGTTTTATCGAAAGTGTGGAGGCGTTGGAAGAAGGGGCGCAGTAAATCGTTAAGCATTACTGTGAGAAATAGCGGAGCTGCTTGATAAGGTTGCTATAGTTGGCGAGAATGAGAGGAGTTCAAAAAGGACTACCTACTAACTCTCACGCTTATAAGACAGATAGATATAAGGAAAAATTGAAAGTAAATAGTTAAAAGTAAAGTGTATGCTTTATTTAGAAGAGTGAATATTTATTGATTATTAAAAATTACATAAATCACGAACGGAAATTAATTATTATTTTTCTGGTATCCAGTTTTCTGGGAACGCTCATCTCTGTTCTGAATAGGTGCGAGTTCGCCGTTTAGTTGCGGTTCAAAGTGGTTTGTGCGCACCTTGGTTTACCGAAAGGTTTCTCTACAAGATGGTAAATCCCTACTGACAAACATTGAAGACTTGTCCTAGTCATAAAACCTGAAGCAGTGTTGGGTTAACTACCCAAAACGTTCCTACCATTAGTTGCCTTCTGAGTTCAAGGTATATTTATATCTCCGACAACTGAGATGGATACGTGAAAATTTTGATTAACTGAGACACGACTGCTATTGAAAAAGTTAAAATTTTTATTTTGCAAAAGGAATAGTATATCCTCAGATGCTTTGATTACCAAAACGTGCAAAAGTAAATATTAGAGGAAACACCATCCCCTCGTTTAATTAAATGCCTTTCTCAATTAACTCACATCGCTACGGTAAACTCCAATTTCTGACTGAAAGCAGGTGCAAACAAATAGCACACTGCTGATATTTTTTCCTGCCCCTTTTTCTCGGCTAGTTGAGGGCCGTTGATGGTTTAGCGATTCACGACAGCGGTTTTTTTGTTCATTTAACTTTGACTTTTTTGTTTTATTAGTTTGCTATACTTACTTCCGTCTTCCCGTACTTCGTTACTTTGTGCAACTTTCTTTAAATTTTGAGCAGTCTTTTTTGTTTTTTTGGTTTTGTGCCTGCAGCTTTTGAACTTTTACCTCTGCTTGTTGAAAGATGCTTTTTAAATAATTACAGAACTCTGTTGAATTCCGAGACGCTTCTTCTTGGCAACCACAAAGTGACCATAAAATGGATGTACTTCATTTTAAGTCTAATTTAATTTAATCTCTTTTAAAAGTTTTTTTTCTTTTCATTGTTTCTGTTTTTATTTTGCATTCGTCTTCACATTGTAGGCTATTTTCGCAGTTTTTTTTGTTTTTTGCTTAACTACCGCATGCTGTTAGTGTTGATTAAAATAAAGTTAAAGTCGAAGTTAAAGTTAAAGTTTAAGGTGGAGGAAAAACAAGAAAAATGTTACACTTAATTAGGAAAATAAGAGCGAATAGTTTGAACAACTATTGTTTAGGTTTTTGCATTTGCGACATTGGAAAATAAAAGTCAGACTGTGAGTAGGTAGAAAACATGCATATCAATCGTACTATCAACATAAATCTGGGGAACTAGTACGTCATTCTTTTAGTTCGAAAGCACCACGCTATAAATTTACAAGAGCGACGTCTGGATTAATTGAGTTACTCGATAGTTTAGTAAGGTTGAAATAAATTTTCGCCAAATTCTAGTGAGTAATGGTCTTCCAGTTATTCAATGTTATTTGAATGCTTTTTTCCGTGATTGCTTGATAAAATCACGCTAAGGGATTAGAAAATAGCTATAGTAAGGGTATACAATCCACTTTCTCCTATTATTGCATGGGTTCTCTAACCGCATTTGTTTCTGATGCAAAGTGAGTGGAAAAGGAGATATCTAAAATAGTGTTCTGGGTTGATACAACAAGCTCTGAGCGTATTGCATAATAATCTTATTATAATATTCATCCTTTACATACTTCAATCATCAATTAATAGAAATGGTCGAATTTAACAAGCGGTTGTTAATTAATTCAATATACAAGCATATGGGAAACTTAAAGGAAACTTAAAGCAGTAAACCTATCTCGCAGTGAAATCTCAGATATCTAGGATTAGTCACACACCTTCAAATACCAAACCGAATTCGTTATCATTTTTAACCAGAGACCGTAAAGGTAATAATTTTTATTTAAATAACTCATGTTCATTAAGTTGTTATTTTTTCGATCCAAAAGTAATCGTTATTCTTTGATTTTTATTTTTCCGATCATATTTGATCGATATTTTTTAATTAGTTTTTGTTTTCGATAAAAAAAGTAATCGTTATTCTTGTATTTAAAAGTTTTGCGGTACTTCGTATTACTTTTTTCGATCATTAAACATATCATTGGCATCGCTGACAAATTTATATGCGTTTATTATGACCAAAAAAATGTAAATCCAATGATAACGATTATTTTTGATCGAAAAAATAAAAATCAGAAAATAACAATTAGTTATGCAATGATTTAAAATAAGTTTTGAACGAATTTTAGCCAATGATTTTTTTGATACGAAAAAAATCTAATTAAGTAATTTCTACCACTCCTGACTGTTGTTGTCTTTTTTCCAATATACTTTTCCTTATACACTGGCCTTCAGCTCACAAATTAATATTTACGTATAATTAAAATTTATTTTCAGTCCCTGTTTTAGACTATTTCGAATTGTCTGTGTAATCATGTAACTTTGTTGCAAATTCAGCGCTTGACAACACAAAGTATAAACACATCATTTAATTCAGCTTAAATTGTCTAAATGTGGTAAACACACTTACTCGAACTTGTGACATAAAATTTCACATAAAACGGCCACAATTTCGGTAGCAAAATCAAATTATGGCAAAAATATATGTGGGTTGCCACTAAAAAGGCAATAGAGTTGGAAATATAGTATGAACCTTAACTTTCCTACTAACAGCTGCTTTCGCATAAAATAACGACCAACCGAACTATGTGCGCGGTTGTCCGAACTATGTGCGCGGTTGTGAGGTGAAGTCGCGCCGCCAATTTGATATCCTCACAGCTCATACTGCTGGTTGTTACCGACGTTTAAAACCTTGAACAGAATTTTGTGTGAATTACGTGGACGCGCAACATAATTAGAATGTCTCTATGCTCAATAGTTTGAACTCGCTGTATATCTGCATAGAACGATAGACAGATACTACTCGTAGAGGGGCCAACAAAACGTCATGACTACAAGCGGAGGAGCTCTTTATGCAGGCAATCGCTGTGCACGCGCTAAAGGAAACCAAAGCTTGCATTACACTACGAGATGTAGTGTGGCGTGTGGTGTTCAGCGTTTGGCGTTGTTGTTGTGCCAACCGCAGGAAGAGCTTAATTAGTGCAAATTCAATTTTTATTTCTTGTTATGTACACACTGATTCAAAATTCGGTTGCTTACCAATTTGGTAGAAACGTATCGCATTTGGTTGGCATGAGCAGCGCTAGCGAAAAGTCAGCAGCGAACTTAACCGAAATGAAGGTGAAAAGCGCTCAGCACTGTAGCTGCGGTCTGATATTTTCGAGAAATGTAATTTATACAAAGTAATATGAAGCGCGTAAATTTTTAATTAAAGTCAGTTGAAGCGCAATCATTCTCATATGTATATATATTTGAGAGTCTACAGTTGTATATGGTGGTACAAATGTGCGCGCTATGGCAAACGCTTAGAAAATGCTATAAAAGGATTTTATTGAACACACCACTTTTAGATCGCTTTTCGAATTGGGTCTGCCTTCCAGCCTGAGTAGTCGCGCTTGCCACTCTTTCACTGTCTTTCCTTAAACAACATGTGACCTGCAATCACCATTATAGTCTAAATTGTTGGGGGACATTTGGAAAACAGTCATAAGCGCGACGGGAATCCGAAGTAGTTCCGAACTTTAGGACCGGCAATTTTTTTCTGACTCAACTTTTGCTCTTTTATTATGAAAATATTTGTATGCTATCGAAACTAAAGTTATTTCACTACAAAAACTCTAAAAACCATTCCTCTGCCACGCTTACGGTTCGCTTGAATACTAAAAACAGTTGCATGAGCTCCAAATGCTAACATTGTTGCTGCAGATTATTATAACATTTTGGCAGCGCGAAATTTTTGAAGGATTCTCACTTTGTGGCATATTTTATGCTTTCCCACGCAAACACACGCACACCCACACACACACGCATACGCACATTCGTGGAACCATGTAATAAGTCATTTCACCCTAGCTACATAGCTAGCTTTTTGCACTGCCACCGCTACCATGGCTACGTTGCGCATCTAGAATTTCTTTATTGTGGTTTTTTACCTTTTTCCCCAATTTTTGGTTAACTTCTCTGAGTACGTAATTATAAATTAAATATTAACATTACTGTGTAAATATTCAACAAACATAAAAAAAAATTAGCTTAAAGCAATTCGCTCACATTCTCTTCACACGTAATGGAATATTTTTGTGTAATTACAAAATGTTTGTGAATGGCTTAAACTGGGTAAAATATGTTGATGGCATAAAACAATTTTTCCTGTAAATAAATACAGTTGTTGTTGAACGGGTCAATTTTTTATGCCGGCTAGTGAATATAGTTTTCTTTCTTTTTTTTTTGCTCAAAGAAAGCCAATGTTTTTCTGAAAAAATTAACTTCCAATACACAGCGGCGACTTGTTGCAACACTTTTGCTTAATATAAACTGTCTAACTGTTTTTTCAGAACTTTTGTCATCGCATCAATAAAATCGTGGGCAGCGTACTTTAAGTATTTAATAATTGTAACCGGCTTTAAACTTTTGCAAACATTATTATTATTATTATTATTATTATTAGCTTAGCTCCTTTTTTCCGACTGCTTTATAAAATCTCAATTTCACTTGGCATGTCTACTACTTTCAAAAATATTTTTCATCATCTAAGTGGCATATATTTCGAATGCAAACAAAATGAGCATGCAAGTAATAAATGCTTCGAATTTGTATAAAAAAAAAAATTACAATTAATATGACTTATGTAAATAACCCTACACCGGTTTCGTTTTTCGCAAACTTCTTTTTTTCAGGCAAGTATCACACATATTGAACTGAAGCGGATAACTTAACTCCAGCGCCACCTAGCGAGGTTTCCAATCATCTATAAAATAATCAGATATTCAAGAAATAATCTTCGAAAGAAAAGTAAATATCCAGAACTTTACAAAATGTATAAAACGGTGCCTTAATTAAATTTTTTGTTTTTAATTGCTTTTTCTATATAATTATATGTATAAAAAAATTTAGTCGTTTTCTTTGTTAAAATTTAGCTCAAAAATCGATAAACGAATTTCAAACAAAATTTGTACAGTACATTCTATAGATCCGGACATAGGCTAAACTTGAATCCCTAAGGTGGCACATGAGTCGAGATATTCAGAAAATTCGTATTTATAATCCGTTATTGATGATATTGGAAACTGGTGCAATACTGGTGCAATAAAAATCCCTAAATGCGCTAGGTGGCGCTGGAGGCAAGTAAATTAGAAAATATCTACGTTTGCTTCGATTTTGATGATATAATGTTCAAATCAGGAGACTGCGGAGGCGTTTCAAGCACACGTGGACAGTTGTAAAGGAGCCAGCAATCAACGACGTCAGCCTTGTGCTTGCGGTCGTTTTCCTGATAAAAAGGAAAATCGTCTTCTGTTACCAACTTTCGAGCACTTTTTTTATATTTGCATTCACAAGATTTAAGTAACAAATTTTATGTATATTTCATTTGGTGGTATGGAGATTTCCCGGCCAAGCAACAGATGTCGCTAGCCGTACCATAACTGCTTCAAGGCCATGCTTTTTCGTATGACGAAGGTTCATTGTTTCAGCTCTGCATTGGCTTAGGTTGTCCATCTGAACGATATATATTGAATTTATTTTCGTCTGTATATAAAACCCGTTTCCAGAAAGAAATCTTCTTATCTATGTGCTCCTTTGCAAGGTTCATTCTCGTATATATCGTAAAACGAAAGTCGCGTCAGAATTGTTTTACTAATTTCAACCAGTATTGTTACTAATGCTAACTACTAATTACTACCACTATTTCTACTAATTTCTACCACTATTTTTACTAATTTCTACAACTATTTTTTACCACTTTTTACCACTATTTTTAACTAATTTCTACTATTTTTTAAAATTTTTTCCACAATTTTTGCCAATGGTGCTGCTAGTTTCTAACACATTTTTTGCTAATTTATTCCACCATTTTTATTTTAATGCTACTACTAATTTCTACCACTACTTCTACTAATTTCTACCACTATTTTTTCTAATTTCTACTACTATTTTTACTAATTTCTTTCACTATTTTGACTAATTTCTACTACTATTTCCACTAATTTCTTCCACTATTTTGACTCATTCTACTACTATTTTTTACTACTTTCTACCACTGTTTTTACTAACTTTTCTACTATTTTTACAATTACTACCACTTTTTGTACTAACTTCTACCACTTTTTTACTCATTTCTACCACTATTTTTTTTTATTTTTCTCCACTATTTTTTTCTACCACTACTTCTACTAATTTCTACCACTATTTTTACTAATTTATACTACTATTTCTACTAATTCCTTCCACTATTTTGACTAATTTCCACTACTATTTCTACTAATTTCTTCCACTATTTTGACTCATTCTACTACTATTTTTTACTACTTTCTACCACTGTTTTTACTAATTTTTCTACTATTTTTACAATTACTACCACTTTTTGTACTAACTTTTACCACTTTTTTACTCATTTCTACCACTATTTTTATTATTTTTCTCCACTATTTTTGCTAATGGTATTAATAATTTCTACCTGTATTTTTACTAATTTCTACTACTATTTTTACTACTTTTTACCACTACTTTTTACTAATTTCTACTGCTACTACTAAAAAGAAATTTTACTTCTGGCTCGCGCACTTAGGTGCACGCGTAGTTTTTTTATGATTATTAATGTGCAAATTAAAAATTTTCAAACTTAATTTCTATGCGATTAATAAATTTCTAGAATACTAGATATTTGGTTTAACGCTGTTCCATTATTACTTAGAGCTACTGTTAGTAAAATAAAAATGTTTATTAGTTTAGTTTAGTTGAAACCTACAAAATTTTAAAACTGTTTTTTGTTCATTCGCAAGGTTTTCACAATAAATTCATATGACTTGTGGTGAAATACAAACACACACACATTCATGCAAAAATTTATTTACAAAACTAAATCTAGCCATGCTGTTAAACTAAAAGCGCCATCAATGACGTTAAACATTTCAAGAATACAGAGGACTGAAATTTATTTGAATCAAATATAAATTGTCTGTTAATATGTCAGGCGAGCATGTATAAATGTTTGAACGTCTGTGTACTGGCAAATTTTCGTTAAAAATGACATTTTTGGGAATAAATTGCCGATGCAAATATATGCACGTTGCATATAATATATAAATTTTTCATTTAAAAATAAATAGTAAATTTACGTACATATTATGAACGCAGAACGAGAAATTTATTCACCTGCTGAGACAGAAAATGAAAAACCAAAACCAAAAAAAAAAAAAAAACATTTACATATAACTGCAGAATTGCAGAAATTACTAAATTTACGTAGCTTCCCAGATGAATGTATGCGTGTATGTGTATGTGTGTATAAACCACAAGAATTCGAATTAATTCGAATGAAAATAATTGCAAAATTTCAGCAACACTTGCTTGCTTGATTTTCATATAAATTCAAAATGTCTTTAGCCAATGGCTATACATATCTGATTTTCCAAGGTATGCATTCGCATTTGCTAATAAAAACGCACGTGAAATTCTGACACACACACACAAACATACACGTACACTGTGTTATACCATGCATTGTATGTAGGTACATGCAAAAATTAATCTCGACACAAAAATAACACAATTTTTGTTTAAATAACTATCAATATTAATCTTGCAGGTAATGAGGCGAATTTAATGTGAATTTTTATTGTAGAAGCGCAAAAAAAATGCAAATGTGGGCAGTGGGCACACAGCGATATTTTGGTTGCTTTAAAAACCAAAGCAAATTGGGTTTTACACGCAAATGTCAAAAATAGTAAGAGCGCTCGATGGCGTACAAAATATATAGTATACATATATGTATATTGTAGAAGCAAATTTTGCAAGAAAATATACATACAAAAATTTAGCAGACATATTTCGACAAACACAAGCGCGATTTGCAATGTTTTGGATTTTGCAGAAATTTTAACTTATATATAAAGTTGTTGGTATGTAGATACTTGGAAAAATTGCATATTTATATATCGTTAGCTCAGCAGACAATGCTTGGGCTTTAAGTTAATTGCACGCTTTGCAAATTTTGGTTTTAATTTCTATTTGATTTTCAGCAAATTCGTAGTCAAATATTTGTATGGAAAATGTAGAGAGTTAGGAAAGCTTAGATAGCTACGCAAAAGTAGTTGCATTCTGCCAACACCCAAATGAACGATGTTTAAAAAAAATAGAGCTTGCAAAAGTAGTAAATAATTACCTTAATGCGGATTTGCAATGAGCTGAAAAAGCAGACAATATACAAAGAAACAGGCAAATTCATTGCATCTAATGCTCAAAAGATGAATAATAGGAAATTGAAACCTAATAGATATGAGTGAATGATTATTGCATTTAAAATTTTTGATTGATTTGTGGAGATGAAAATGATCAAAAACACTCAGTAAATTTTACCAAAACTAGAATTAAGTACGTTTCGTTGCATACCTCCGAATGTATTTATTCCATTTCAAAATATTAACTGATATTTGGACGTGTGAGTTATCGTAAAAACCTCAGTCATTTAATAAACAATTTGTTATCACATTTAGAACTTTTTATATGCATATATTGCTACTAATGCTACTTCTAATTTCTACCGCTAAGTTTTTTTAATGCAACTGCTGAATTCTGGCACTATTTTTACTTATTTCTACCACTATTTTTTACTAGTTTCTTCCACCGCTTTTACTAATTTCTACCTTTATTTTTACTGATTTTTACTGCTATTTTTACTCATTTCTACAACTATTTTCACTACCTTCTACCACTATTTTTACTTATTTCTACCATTATTTCTACAATGCTTCTACTAATTACTACCACTATTTTTAATAATCTCTGCCACTATTTTTATTAATGCTACTGCTGATTTCTACCACTATTTCTACTAACTTCTACCACTATTTTTTTTTACTAATTTCTACCACTATTTTTACTAATTTATTCCACTATTTTACTATATTTTTATTATACTAACACTATTTTTATTAATGCTACTACTAAATTCTACCACTATTTTAACTAATTTCTACCACTTTTTTTTACTAATTTCTTTTATTATGCAAACTTCTACCACTATTTTAACTTATTTCTACCACTATTTTTATTAATGCAACTATTATTTTCTACCACTATTTTCACTATTTTCTACCACTCTTTTTACTCATTTTACTACTAACAACTACCACTACTTTTACTAATTTCTTCCACTATTTTTACTGATGCTACGTACGACTCCTTTTTTAATTTTTACCAACACAAAGAAGTTTTACTTCTGGTTCGCGCACCTAGGTGCACGCGTGTTATTTTTTATAAGTTTAGAGTTTTAATCTTTTGTTAACTAAATTTTTACAAACAATTGATATCATTTACAATAATTTACAATTCATCTATATAATTTTCCAATGGCAAACTATTGATACTTCGAAATTCTTATAAAGGGTGTTTTTTTTTTTGATATGTGGTTTTAAAATATAAATAAAAAGAGATAAGGGTTTTGTTTTTAGAAATTACTTCTGGCAAAATTTTCTTGTGAAAATCGGGATCGGTGGCCATCTCGTTTTGTGCCCCTTCGAAGAACGTGGGACGCGCTATGGTCGTTCGGCTTCAATTCTTGCAAATGGCAAACCAAGTTGAGTATAACTGAAGTAACAGCTGTCAAGAAGATCAACTTCGTTAAAAGTATTGCCTCATTGAAAACCACACGTAAAAAAAACATCCATGTCGCGCTCCTGTTCAATATAAATAATAAAATAATAAATAAATAAAATTTTACAGCAAATTAGAAACAAAACCCCAAACTTTTTTAGTTGCCAGATATGGGACCAGGATTACGTACCGGTAATAAATTTAACATTTCCTTTCTAAATAAAGTAACTAGAATAACATCAGGTTAGTACAAATTTTTAACGCAAAAATTTAAAATTGAACTTTTAACCACAAATCAGCCTTATCAAAGCGTCGGGACAACCGGTGCTATTTGCCTAGTTCAATAAAATATTTAAAAAAAAATAATACCTAGTAAATAGAAGCAGTGAAAAATCGATTTCAGTTACGAAAACAGCACACTAATTGAATTCTAAATGTGACACTTGGGCAGCACTGCTAGCGACAGACCATCAATTATTCCTTGTGGGTAGATTTTCAATTTATTTGTTTTTGTTTTTGTTTCTCGATGTTGTTTGTTTTTTTTTGTTTTTTTTTGCAACGCGCGCAGCTACCAAATCTGTCGCTTTCCTTCAATATGTCATTAAAATAGAATTGCGACAAGACGTCTCCAAGTACTTTATCTATTACACAAACACACACAGCCACACACAGACACACACAGCTCAATTGTGGCAAGCGGCTGATGTGCGGTGCAACGACTCGGGTACACAGTGCAAGAGTAGAGCCAAACATTGCAGGGCAATGGATTTAATTAATGTGAAAATTTGCACAGACTTGCGGCTATTTTTAAGTTTGATCAACTTGGATGCTAGCCGACGCTGTAGCAGCAATGAATAGCTAACAAGAAAAAAAAGAAACTAATAACAACAACAACAACAACCCACCAAAGTGGAGCGAATTGAACAGCTCCTGGGCAAGCGATTTTATAGGCACAGTGGGCTCACACCAAAAAAGTGCATGTTTATGCAACAGCTGAAAATTTACGTGCATGCATGCATGTGTGTGTGTGTGTATATGTGTGTGTGTGTGTGGCCAGTCCTGGGCATTGGCAATTATTTGTAAATTAGGGCGTGTGCCACCGTCTAAACTTAGCAACCGGAGGGGCAACACAACCAAACGCCTTTCCGCCGCATACCAGCTGGCCGTCAACTCGACGGCAGCCTTAAAGGTGATGAGTTAAATTAAGTGTAGAACGACTAAGCGAATTAACTTGTTGCTGTTGTTATTTAATTAGAAATGTTTATTTAGTCGCAATCGCACGCACACACACACACACAGCTACGCAAAACTTGGTGTCGAGTTAATTAATTTAATGATATTACACATTTGTAGGCAATTATTTAAACTTTAATTGCAAATGCTTTCGAAACGATTGTTTTGACATTCAGGCATAGTTTTGTTTTGTGTTGTGTTAATGCGGTTTTTTTTTGCATTTTCGCAGTTTTATTGTGAAATTTACAAACCAACATGGTGAATTTCAAAAGCATTTCTAACCCTTTTATTCATTTGCTATTGGAAGAGTGTGTGAAATGTTTAACCAAAGTTATGCAAATATTTATGAATACTTTTCTATTCATCGGTAGTATTGGTAGTAATGCATTTTCCATGCACTTTTGTAAATATGTGTGTAAGCAAATGTGAATATGTTTGCAGTTTGTTGTGCATTTGAAAATCACTTCACTTTTAATTAAATAAATACAGTTTAATATTTCAAAATATGCTTTCATATTTACATTCAATTGTGCGCAATCGATTGTTGTTATTATTATTATATGTTTGCGTACTTTTTAAATTGAATCGATCAATTTCATTTAATAAATGTGGGTCAGCAAATGAATATGTTGAATAAAATGGGGAGTATTTTGGATGAGTGGTGAGAGAAAGTTTTGAAATATGTATTTATTGAGGCAGGGTGTATTGCAAGTAGACTTGGTAAATGTAGGTGTAAAGTAATTATATCATTCATAAATAATATACATACCTATGAGAGTGGGTTAATTAAAAATTTTGGTACTACGGATCGTACCAAATATTTTTGCCTAAGGAGTTATACCTCTAAATTGAATTTTGGATCCGCGGAATTGTTTTGACAGTTATTTTCAATTGCAAAAAAAAAAAAATTATGGAAAATATGGAAAATATGTATACGCGGTTTTTTGGGTTGGGGAATGTATTTTTCACATACATTTTTATTTTTGATTACCTATGCTAGAATCCGTCGTACGTTCGATTATGGTTCGACGAATCGTAGATATGGAATGCTGAAATTTGACGTAGCTGTCAGTTGACGTGGATTTTGTACGAGGAGCAACTATTATTGGAGCTGAACCAGTTTTAGAGAAATAACAATAATACGACGCAAGAATAACTAAACGAAAAATGTAACTTAAATTGCTCATAGGAAAAATGTGGACTAAGGAGTATTTACAAGATTTTTTTCAATTTTCCCTTAAGCTCTTCCCCTATCCCTTCTTATATACTTATATTATTTCTAACTGCTGTTTTATGTTAGTATCCCTTTTTCTGCTCCCATTTGGCACCGAAATCAATAAATAGGATATCGTTTTAAAGGTGGCGATTAGCGCTATACTGTTCAATTTGCCCCATAGCATTATTGTGACCGTCTGCATGGAATGTTGTGATTATAATTATGCTATATAAATTCTGCTGCATACTTTTTGGCGCTCCAAATATGTAAATTTGGTACAGGACGAACTTATTAAAATATTTTCTGTCCGTGCTAATTCGCCCCTTTATGCTGATGGGTTGAAAAAACTTATCAATCCAGCAGTTACCAGGTTACTGCGCCTAAAACTATGCTAAAACTGAGTTTTTTACTAATAACGGTTTGCCACAATATTTTTCCAAACACCCCATCACAGTTTATAAAACAGTCTAAGTTTAAAAGGTATGCGCAAAAATTTCCAAAAAAATGAAATCAAAACAGTGAGACTTCAAAAAAAAAAAGGGATGTGAACGAGTTTATTTGAGTTATTCAAATTTCTGTTAGATCAATCTTTCAAAGAAGGTTCAAAAACCGCATTCGGAATCTCAGTATTATGACGCTAGTGAACAAATTTTATAATATATATTTTTATACAGATCTTTTAAGCTTAAACTGTGCTTAGATTCGAGGTAATTTCTTTGAAAAAATATTTTTCATAACTTTTTTTTTCATAAAAGCTCCATTTTTGGAGGAATTTCAAATCGCACCAGGTAGCGTAAATCAAAATATTTTTAAGAAATTTTATGGGTGTTCGATATGACATCCCTAGTATAAACATACCCGTCATGCGATGTTCATCATACGCCCGGGTGTCTTGTATATTGCCTGGTAGCTGCGGTTACTCATACGCTTAGGAGGGCAGCATAAACTGCGGTTAGTTACTCATACGCATAGGTCTCAGAGGGTAGTACTTTTAATAGAATTGAATTGAAGAGAGTGCCGCGCTGTTTTATTCGTTTTGTTCACAAATCACTTAATTTCACTCTTCCTTTGTTCTTCTATAGTACCCGCTGTTTGTGTATTGGGACGAAGTTCAAAATTGCATTCAAAATAATATTCAGTAGACTGGATTAAGACTTTGCTCCCCCGAGATCTCGGTTTCAATACTTGAATATCTATCGATTTATTTTTTATGACCGAAAACAAAGTTTCCATCAAACCTGATCGGAGAAATTTAAGTCCAAGAATATCGATTATGTTTGATAAAAAAATAGCAAAATATTAATCATATGTGATCAAACCTGACCGAAAAAAGCTAATTTGGAAAATATCAATCAAATTTGATTGACTATGATCGATAAAATAAAAGTAAAACGAAAGATTATGAAATGATTTAAAGGAAGACATAATTATTAAAGAGCAAAAGATAATCAATAATTATTTTAGTAAGATTAAAATTTCGAGGTATCAACAACTATTTTTCAAAGGCATATATTATTAAAGGCTTTTCGTAACAATTATCAGCGAGATAAGTGTTTTTAAGTCTTCGAAGAATTCTGTTTTGAGATTTATATTATGAAAATCATGCTATAATTAGCATGAGTGATATACATTTTTATTAAATTTTCAAAGACTTTTATTTTGAGATTTATATTATAAAAGTCTTGTCATAATAATTATGAGTCAGATATATTTTTTTAATATCATAATAATATCTCATAATAGATAATTTTTTTAAGTTTTCAAAGACTTTTATTTTGAGATTTATATTATAAAAGACTTCTCATAATAATTATGAGTGAGATATATTTTTTCAAGACTTCAGAAAATTTTATTTTGAGATTTGTATTAAAAAAAAGTCTTCTCATAATTGATAATTTTTTAAGTTTTCAAAGGCCTTTATTTTGAGTCTTATATTATAAAAGTCTTCTCATAATAGTTAAGAGTGAGATATATTTTTTTACGACTTCAGAAATTTTTATTTTGAGATTTGTGGGATATCTTTTTTTAAGACTTCAGAAAATTTTATTTTGAGAATTGTACTAAAACAGTCTTCTCATAATAATTATGAGTGAGATATATTCTTTTAATACTTCAGAAAATTTTATTTTGAGATTTTTGAGATATATTTTTTTAAGACTTCAGAAAATTTTATTTTGAGAATTGTACTAAAAATGTCTTCTCATAATAAATAATTTTTTTAACCTTTCAAAGACTTTTATTTTGAGATTTTTATTATAAAAGTCTTCTCATTATAGTTATGGGTGAGATACATTTTTTAAGTTTTCAAAGACTTTTATTTTGAGATTTATGTTGTAAAAGTCGTCTCATAATAATTATGAGCGAGGTATTTTTTTTTTTTGAATCTTTAAAAAAAATTATTTTAAGACTAATATTATAAAAGTCTTTTAATAATAATTATGAGGGAGATATATTTTTTAAGTCCTGAGGGTCGTGACTTTTTAAGAATCATTTCGGGATTAGTTAGAGACTTTGAAATACGCAAAAAATTTATTAATTATTATGGAAGAACCTTCATAGTATAAGTCTCAAAGCAATAGATTTTGGTAGATTAAAAACATAGTTTTTACTCGTAATTATAATGGAAAGACATTTGTAATATAAGTCTTACAATAATAAATAGATAAACTAACAAATGATTCTCACTCATAATTTTTAACAAAAGACCTTTACATTTCTAATCAAATAAGAATAATTTTTTTAACACTCAACTCTCAAAAAATTATTATTTTGGAACTCTGATTTCAAACAAAAAATTTTGTAAATAAAAATTTGTTCAGATTTGTACAGCATATGTAGTAAGGACATTCGAGGTATATTCGGGATTTGCTTTGAACGTACACTTTCCAATGAATTTTTCTCATACAAAAAAAAATCAAAATAACGATAATCGCTGATAAAAATTGCAGTTTCTGGTTTCCCCAACGATTTGTAGTGGAAGTGGCTTTACATACATTAAGATCCCCTTTACAGCTTTTTGTGAATAGTGAAAAATTATGCGTTTTTCTAAACAACACTCTTGTAGATCCCTAGACCATAAACTTAACAGAATTGTAACAAAAATTTCAAAAACTTGACTCTCAAGAAAATTGATAGCTCATTTCCATTTAATAAATTGAAATGTGCGTTTTCTGCGAAAACTGGCATTGCCTTTTGAATACAGCGATATCAAAATCACTTTACTTGCACGCAAAAAGGGGCAGACTCTACTCAAATGCGCTGATATAAAAATTCATACGAATATAGAAATATACAAATATATCCGACGTATTGCAAGATTGCATGCATAAAATATGCCAATTGCTGTATGATCCGCTGTTTGCATGTAAAAATTTTAAGTACATTTGAATTTTTTCCGGCAATTCTATTCCCTTGACTGAGCGCATACATTGCATCCCTTGACAAATCAAATTGTGACATAGTTACCACCATCATCACTGCCAGTGCTGTTGTTGTTGTTGTTGCTGATGTTTTATAATGCAAACATGCAACTTACAATTCACTCAACTACATTTTTCATGCACGATTTTTTTTCGCTAAACTTTTTCAACATTTTTGTTTTTTGATTTTACTTGCGCTTCACATTTTCTAACACATCTACTACACGCTATTCATAATATGCGATTCATATACTATAGTTTTGTAAGTATATTTAAATATTTGCGCATACATTGCTATGGATGTGTACGAGCATGCAAATTGTATTTTCCCAATCGCGCCAATTCCCACTGTCATTTGATTTACACGCGCCGCATAAATATTTATGTGCTGCAAACAACTCAATTCGTTGTTGTTGTTGTTGTTGCAAGCTAGCAACGTCTCGCGTGTATACTTCAGCGTACAATCACCCACTTCGCCAGGCGAATTGTTGGTGCAGCGAAATGTTGCTCGACTTCTAAGTGCAACGGCAACGGCAATATCTAAATCACTTGCCGTTAGGGAATTTCTGCGTGTACCTACTAGGAGTAATAAAAAATGAGTAACGGGTACAAAAAAAAAAAACAAATGAAAAAAAGATCGCAGCACACAAATTAAACATAAAAATAAAAACAGGACGAAATAGCGAAAAGTACTGCAAACTAACAAACAAAGTACTTGATGTAGGAAAATATAGTAAGTATTGCTAGCAACATAAGCAATTGCGACAACATAAAAAAAAAACAAAAAAAAAAAAACAATAAGCAGCAACAAAATCAGCAGCACTAACATGACTGAGCGTAGTGAGAGTAGTCGCGGGCGGGGGGAGTAAACGTCGCTGACACTTGGCAACCGCGTAACCAGTGAAGTGCATTCAGCGGTTCTACTCGTAATGCGAACGCAACGAGTTCAGATTGCTTATTGTTTTTGTTTTGTTTTATAATTTTTGTTTTTGTTTTTTTGCCACTCTTTAGAATAGAAATGCATTGGCGCGTAGCATAGCTCCACAGTTGACTAAATTTTTGAAGCGAAACCGAATTTTACGAGTTTTTGAAGTCAATAAAATCGATGAGTAAACAAAGTCTGGAAAAAGACAATGTACAATAAGTGGGCACTGGAGCGATGGTAGTCACTAGTCTAGTATTTTTTTTAAGTACCGAATTGTACGGGAATACTTGCCAAAAATGCTGGGATTTGCGGGATTTTAAATCGAAATTTGGTTAGCAAGATTTCAAAATTTTTTAGCAATGTATGGGATAAACGTTCGCTTAAGTTCGTTCCGGCTTCGGAGATTTCCAGGAGGTCCCGAGCGCGCATTTGGCTTTCGAAGATGAAGCTCGAGAACTCGATGCTCATCCTGGAAATTTTATCGATAATCTGGTAGATATCCATCAGAATTATCTGGAAATAAGTCAGAATTTCCCACAATTTCTTGTGGCGACACGCGGCTGATAATAAGATAAGGCTCGTCGGCAAATAACTCAGAGTTCCGCAAGATGCTTGGCGTTGGTCACATGCCCTCTCTACCATGCTTTTCGCTGATCGATATCGAGCAGAAATTTTCAAGATTTCAGAGGAAAATTCTGACGGACATCTGACAGACATCAGTAAATTTTGTTAGCTGGGCAAATGTGAAAATATCTGAACGAGGTAAATTGAAAGGCAGAGTCTCCAAACCCGTAGTTCTGAAAATAATTTTAATTAAATTCATTCTTTTCTATTTCCCAGCTGATCTTTGAATAATTTGATGGTCTCTCAGGCTGTTCACAACACTCACTATTGAATTAAAGTTTTTGTTTGAAGCAAAAATTCTTTAGTGGCAGTGATTTTTTACATCGCATCAGAATCGCATCACGATTACTACTACTATTTTTAATAATTCGTACTGCCATTTTGCTAATGCTACTACTATTTTTACTTATTTCTACTGCTATTTTTATTTATGTTACTACTAATTACAGCATTTTTTGTACTAATTTCTGCTACTTCTTTTTACTAATTTCTACTACTATTTTCACTTATGCTACTACTGATTACTACTACTACTTCTACTAATTTCTACTACTATTTTTACTAATTTCTACTACTATTTTTACTAATGCTACTACCAATTACAATAACCATTTTTTCTAATTTCTACTACTGGCTTTATTAATGCTACTACTATTTTTTTTACTAATTTCTGCTGTTATTTTCATTGAAGCTGCTACAAATTACAGCATTTTTTTTTACTAATTTCTGCTACTGATTTTAGTAATTTCTACTACTATTTTTACTAACTGTAGTACTAATTACTATTACTTTTTTATTAATGCTACTACTATTTTTTTAAATAATTTCTACTACTATTTTCACTCATGCTAAAACTAAAACAGAAGTCTTATAAAACTATCCCCCATATTTAACTCTATATCTATGTACATATTTGTAGAGTCGGCATAGAAGTTTCACTTCTAGTTCACGCGTGTTTTTTTTATGTGTAGGACTCTCCAGCAAATATTTTTTGTAATTTGCTTCCCCTGCATTTGTTTTTTTGTTTGCATTTTTTTGACAAATGAGTTATTTAATTTGATCTGATACGCTTTTGAAGATGGTGTGTATGTAGTAAGTACCTCACAAAATTCTTTACTCATAAAAATGGCAAAGTTTGTAAAATTTTTTGTTTCTTAATTTTTCGTGTAACCACCCCACTCCCAAGAGACTGCTACTCACATTTCTCAAAATAATTTAACAATTTCTCGCCACAATATTTCGCTAGATGACGCACCCAAGGGAGTGAATGACAATGTGTAGATGTGTGTGTGTGTGTGTGTGTGCCCTACTGCTCACAAGTCAATACAACACAATGCCTAGCATACAACATACAACATTGTCATTGCACACCAGCTCTAGAGACAATGTTTTGGAGGGTGAGTGGTTGGTTCACCGCCCCTACTCAACTCTGCGCCACTCTACTACAATTTCAGCAAAACTTTTTAATTTCACAACAAGCGCGCGAAATATTTAAAGCTCTGAGAGTCAGCGGTACTCTGTACACTGTTGCCGCCCTTCTTACCGGAATGTCAGTCAATGTATCCGCTACCACCTTCCACTTCCACTACTACAAACGTACCACTCCCACATTTTTTATTTTTTTTGAGTCATCTTCTATTGCCTATTTTTACGCTCCTTTACTTGCTGTCAGCATTTAGCCTGTCTATAAAATAAATATTTCCAATAATTGAGTTATTGCTGTAAAGCACTTAGTTGCTCGACACTTTGCTTTGCCGACTTGCTCTCACTTCTTGCCAACGCAAGTCGTCTCGACAGACAAAATTTTAGCACTTCCATGGTACCACTTTATTATACGAGCAACTTGCTTAACCTATGTACATTAGGGTGCCTCTTAGTTTTTCTAGTGTTGCTTTTCTTTTGTACTCATTAAAATCATTAATTTTAATTTTTTTGTAAAATTGCTGACGTTAAAGTTCTTCGGTTCAAATTTGACCCAAGCAGTCAACTATACCAGAAATTGACTAATGAAATAATTTAAAATACTAAAATGTGTTTTAAAACCTTGCCTAGTATTTCTAGCTACAAAATAAGGTATAGGAACTTATTTCATTTTCTATTTAGATTTCACAAAACTGACGCAAGGAACATATTAAGTCTGTGGTCATATGGAACAGTAGCTTAAGTCGACTTGCACGAGAAATGGGTTATTGTATTGACAGCACATAAATCTATAACATTTTTCTTCATCAGAGTACAATATTTTAATAAACGAACATGCAACCATGCGGAGAGGCTGAAAATAACAAAAAAGTGCACATTTTTTTCAAGAAAGATAAACGCCATAAACAACTTAAGGCGGTATTCATGTTATTCCTTGACAACTTTTTTTGAGAGAACGATTGTGTGCTTAGTAATACGACTTTTGGCAGTTTTTTTTTAAATAATTTTCAGCGTAAAAAAAATGTGTTATTGAAACGGATCTGGAAAAAAAGTGAAGCTACCCCTGCAGAAAAGACACGTGTACACTGTGACCACGATATCTCCAATTCTATTAATCTGAAATGAACAAATGAATGTAATTAATAATCTAGAAAAATACCATTTTTGTCACCACTAGGTTGATACGCTTTTATCAAATTTTCCAAAAATGGTGGCACTTTGAATTTTAGGTTACCGATTTCACCGCTCTGTTTAATGTATAAAAAAAATTACAAGTTTTATGTATACAACTTTCAAACAGTTCTGGTACGAATGAGAGCGGATACATTACTACACGTATTGCCAAAATTTAAGCCTCGTACATGCAACAAGGCATTCAGGAGCGTGACCACCAGTTTCAAAAGGCTGTTTTAAGAAAAAAGCGTTTAAAATTTTAAATGGGATACTAAGATTCTCCCAACATATTGAGATTCAATGTGCAATAAGTTTAAAACTAATGTGAATTGGTCAAAAGTGCTTTGCTATTATATTTTCCACATAATTATCTTAAATAAAAACCAAGGAAAAAAAATCGATTATTTTCATCTCGGAAGGTAGAAGACTGTGCTCGACATAAGTTACTTTTCCATAAGAACGCAGATTATTTAAATTAGGGACCGAAAATAAACGTTGTTTTAATTTTTTCGAATCAAAAAAAAATTGGGAAGAATTCGTTCAAAACAAAACTCGAAAAAATCGATCTAATCCTTATGTCATATGTTAGACAAATCTGACCTTATTTTTATTTTGATGATTTTAAATCAATGCATAATCATTATTTTGAGAATGTTATTTTTTCAATAAAAATAATCTTCATTCTTGGGTTTTACATTTACTTCGATCAAGTATGTAGCGTCTCCACGCTTTATTCTGTGTGCTTCGAGTTCGAATCCTGGCCGGGGCTAGTAAGATCAAAACTTATAGAAAAGTTGGTTCCTGATAGCGGTGGCACATGAAAAAAACTTCTCAAAAAAATCATTTGGCGCTCTGAGTAGGTATGAAAATATATGTTTTTTTTTGTCCGAGGAGTAAGCATCGAAAGCCAGACTCCGCAAAAATCTACAGTGTAAGACTTGAATCCTAACTAAACATTATGCTGCAAAAATACCAACCCACCCGCTACTGCCGTCAAGTATTTCGTCGGGATAGCCGATACAGGCCGTCGGAAGTTGCATCATCATTTGTTCTTCGTATTGACAGCAATTATGACACTTTTGCATCTCAAGCAACATCCCCTTTACAAATGCCGACTTAGTTAACAGATTATACTGTAATCATCGAAACGCGCACATTCGAAGAATATGTGGTTTACATCTCCTTTTCGCACAGGCCGCTTATGGGATCAGAATCACTTCGATCCGGTATAAGTACGATTTAGATCATCCGTGCCCAGTTAAAGACTGGGTTAAGTGGAACTCTACTTGATCGTGTGTTCTATCAAGCCAGCATTTCAATTCCGGATGCCCCAGTGTGGTCAATCTATAATTTTTGATATTACTTGCCCCGGATAGGGGTTGAACCCGGGACCTAGCCACAGTCGGCATAATAAAAATAACTAAATGGTATGCATACCTATTTTATATCTTAGAAAAATAAGTGACACCCTAATGTGCTGGTATTGTGTGTGTCTGTGTGTGTGTGCGTGCGAGCGCTAAAGTGCCTCAACCACAAATTTTAACATCAATTGGACTTACAGCGACTCTCGCTTGTTTCATGCCTTACTTACGAACGTACAGTAATAAATTTACGAATATACGCACTTCAACACACATACACACCCATACAAGCAACTACCCTGTCGGAAATAAAATTACTTGAAAAGCAATTTAAAAAGTACTTTTTTTACCAAATACAAGTGGGTGAAGTTTTTTATTTTTTCTTGTAAGCAACTAACATTAGGCCTGTTTTTTTGTACTCGACTTGCAAAAAAACGCTCCAACTCGGATAAAATCTACTTCAGTTGCATAAGCAACACTGTTAAAATCATTCATAAAACATGCGATTTGATTAGTGCTATTTAGGAATGGAAAATGGTTGTAATGGCAAATTTTATATTGATTTAGATATATATTAGAAAAAAATACTATATAGATTACGAGCTAAACTGAAATTTCTCATGTATTTTTGTCGGGCTCATTCACAATAGCGCAGTTTTTTTTACTTTCCAACTGTAAGTTGGCTCAACTCGCATATTTTTCGGAGTTTTTTTTTTTTGTTGCTTTACATGCAATTCGCTATCATACCAAGTTTTCATTTGCAAGTCGCTTACAAGTCGCCTTTTATTAACATGACTTTGTCCTAGGAGCAAGTGAATTATTCGACTCTGCGTTTGAATTTAACTACTTATAAATGCGTTTGACAAGAAGAAAACAAATTTTGGGTTTTTCAGCTGCAATTACATTTTTTTATTTCCAACTATTTGAAATTCCATTTTTTTTTTTCAAATTAGTTTAAAACTAATTACCAGCCACTATCAAACCTATCTGTTTTCAATTGCCTACAAATTTGTACAGTCTACTTTACAGTCACTATTCAATTTTTATTTTCCGTTTACATTTTAATTTTAATTCAGTTAAAAATAATTACACCCCCGTTTCGAACATCGATTCTCGAAAGTATTATGATTGTCGATTTCTTTTTCAGTTGTATTGCTTTACTGGCAAAAAACATCCAACAAAAATCAGGAATAGGGAGGATAGTATGAACCTTATGAGCTCAAAGGCACGTTTTTTACATTTTTTGTATGGGTAGAGTCTTTAGAGTAGATAACGGTAGTTTTGTGTTTTTTTGTAGTATCACTACATTAACAATTTTTTCGAATTGAATTTCGAAGCGAGTTTGACCGAATTGCCTTTAGTTCTGATTAAAATACTGGGGTTTTTTATTTTTTGAAAATTACCGTTGTATGAGAGGTGGGCATGGTTTTTGTCCGATTTAAAAAATTTTCGAAATTTTGTTTATTGACTTGAGATATAATATGTGTACGAAATTTTGTAGACTTTGGTAGCTTGGTTTCGGAGATATACTTATTTGCTCTAAAGTGGGCGGACCCACGCCCATTTCCAATTTTTTTTTTTTTTTAATTCGGTGTATTTGTTAGTGTATGTTAATGGTGTTAGTTAATGCTGACTTAAATATCGCGTTTTTTTTATTTTTTGAAAATTACCGTTATATGAGCGATGGGCATATTGACTTGAACGATAATATATATACCAAATTTGGTAGAGTTTGGTCAATAGTAGTTCCGGAGATTTGAGTTTTTCTTATAAATGAAATTTGAACAAATTATCTGCAATAGTTACTGAAATATCGCGCTCTTTTGATTTTCACAAAACACCGTTATTATTTCTAAGAATTTTTGTATATATGTATATATATATATGTCTATATCTATCTTGGTTGGCTTATGCTGTTATAAACAAACGTTAGGTTACAAACAACCGTTAGGTGAACAAAGTTGTAATACCCTGGGTACCACCAGTGCGCTCGGGTACAAAAATAACTAAACTAAGAAACATAAAAAAATGGGGAAAAACAAACAAAATTTCAACACAAAAAAAAATTTTTATTTCGAGCAACTCTGCATGTTTTGAACCGAATATATGTGGTTAGTATTTATCTAGAAAATAAAAATTAATAAAACTAATAACATTTTTAAAAAGATTTTATATAATTTATTAAAAATATATTTTACCACAGAAAAATTGTAATAATAGACACGCATACATACTTGGTGTATATTAGTTAATTAATTAAGATACATTTGTTTCAAAGCCGTTGACTTCCTACAACTACTTTTTAAATTGGAAAATTTTCTTAGACTGTCTACTTTGTCCGACAGGGCATTAACTCACATATGCAGTGATTCGATTTGATGCTGTCTAAATATTCTTGTAGTCACATGTAGTACTGTGTGAAATCTCTCTGTTATATTATTCTTATACTAAATAAAGATGTACATACTTCTTTGCCCATTTCTGCCGCAAAAATAGAAGTTAAATCAAATTAAACTGCACATGAAAGAAAACAAGCAGTCGAAAAATTCGAAATTTATTGGTAGCTTTTGTATGCATAAACGTAGATATTATTTATGAATTTATGTATGTACGATGTATGGAAGTCTGTCTACCATCGCTCGCGGCGCTTCCCCGTCACCGCCGTAGAAAACCTTTGTGCGAATATTTTGTATTTTATTGATTTTTTGTGTATATTTTTAGCAATATAATAGCTATTTTTTGCGCATAAATGTAAGCTGAGACCAATGTTGGTGGTGGCGTGAGGAGAATAGCTCGGAGAGAGGGAAAAATGAACAAAAGCTGGCGGAAGGTAAGTGGGCACCACAGCCACAAGGATGCACAGCTTACAATTGTGCTCAGTTCTATGTAAGCACACATACATATTTAATTGATATATGTACTCATGAAGCTGGGCAGAGGAGAGTATAAAAAATATGCAAGGAGGCGCATGTCCGATGAAATTTCTGTGATGTGATTTTGGTAGGACACAGACAGACCTTAGTAGAAGTTAAATCAATAACGGTAATTATGACAATAAATAGAGCGAAAGCAAAAATGATAACCATAAAGTTAGTGACAACATTTAACTATATATCGATAACGATAACCGTCAATAAAGCAGCAATTATAATGCAAAAGAAAACTACGATTCCGATAACATTTGACCACATTTAGCGGGTGAAGTAACAATACTGTTAGGGAAGAAGACGAAAATATAAGCCTCTTTATAGCGATAAATAGTTCTATAACGATTGCGATATTATAGCAATAATCCTAACTGTACTGATAAGAACAGCAATGGCAATAACAATAAATGTATTCATAGCAACACAAATGGGGAAAGTTAGCCATGATATTTAAAAACGATAACGAAGAAAGATATTTTTGTTTATCGATAACGATACATTTGTCAAAACAGATAACTCTAAAAATAAGAATAATAACACCTCTAATAACAATAACAATGAATAACAATAATATTGCCAATAACCAAAAAATTTTTCGATAACGATAACTTTATCAATATCTTCATATCAAACCAAGTTTGTCATCACTCTTCAACACAACATTAGTGTCATACTTAGCCACGATATTTAGTTCATCGTTGACGATATTTTTATCGATATAAATAACTTTAAAAATGTAAATAACAAGAAAAAATTCTGATAACAACAATGCTTTTAGTAAGTAAATTTCAAATGAACTCAGACAAAGTTTTATTTAAGTCAATAGCGAAAATTATCGAATCGACGAAGGTTTCTGCATCGCATGTTAAAATCTATTATATCAAGAATGGACGATCAGTAAATTAAAAGAGAAATCCAAAAACGGATAATGCCAGCTGAAAGATCTTGATAAGTTTAGCATAACGGCATTATTAACTCAATTTGGCCCAATTTTCATATACGACATTTATTTATAAGAGCGACAATAGGTTCTTATTTAAAATAGATAATTTAGTCTTATACGTTATAAACAAATCATAGTCTGATGACTTTTCGCCAACTTTTTCTTCAACTGATAACAAAAAATCTATGCTTCTCCCAAATAAGGTTTAGTAGTAGACAAAATTAGGTGCGAATAAGCTTAAAAAAATTGTTTTTGTGCACATCCAGTTAGTTAATCTCTGTGGAAAATCCTTTACCATTTTTCTTTTTAAATTTACTTGCGGTTATTGATACCCCTCTCTAACACCTAACCTTGTCTCTCTCATCTCTCTACACATTCACACTTATATTTCTAATAAGTGCAGCGCAATTGGGTTGCGGTGAAAATGCTTACATATTTAAATATTCTAGGTTGGTTGACTGACTAACTGACTTGAGTTGATGTGATGCTGCTGCTGCTGCTGCTGCTCCAACCTTCGAGTATGGGAACATTTAAGTCGATGTAAATCTACACATACATATTTACATGTGGATGGGGATGTGAGTGTTTTCTGAGAGAATATGCTAAAATTTATTGATGCGTTGCAAATTAGGGATTTAATATCTAATATTTAATGGCTGATTAGAGCTGGAGTGATATTTACATATGTATGTATGTATTTATGTTTATTATGTTGCTTCATTCTCTTTGTAATAATAATAAATCATTAAATTTTGTATATTTTAAGACCTCTCGTTAAAAAATGTTATGCTTGAACTTTCAGTTATGCGAGGGTTGGCTCATTTTGCATCAAAAAAGCAAATTCTTGCCGTTAATGGCAGAAATATATAGATATATTTTGGGCTCGTCATGTCACTATGCCAGGGAGTGCTTAGATGAATATTTACAGATACCATATGTCGCAAACACTTCCAAACCTTTTTCAATTACATCGAATAGAAGATGGTCCTGCCAGTTTGAAACAAAGCGTCGAAAATAGATACATATTTAATTTAGAATATTAAATAAGAGCTCCGCAAAATTGCAAAATCGATTTGACATTTCAACATTTTTCGGGTAGACCAGCTTGGCGATTTTCTGCGGATCTTCGTACAATTTACCACAAACAATGGTAGTTAAGCCCAGTTATACCGGTTACCCCCAACCGCCATGGGAATTTTGGTGTTCATTATGGCCATGTATTGTAACAGCTTATCTCTTTTTTACAGCATGTTGGGTATTCAGATGCCCACATGAGGTCTCACTGGAATATCCTTCGCCGAGAGGAATTCAAATTTTAGCCCAGCCAAGCCAATCTCGGCGATGCTTGTGCTCAGGAATTCCTTCGGCAAATCGCGTTGGTCTCCAATACACAATAGCTGATTCTCGATATTTGGCCACTTACAAGGGAGTAGTTTTGTACAGATGTTATTTTTCAACACCCGTGAATTTTAGCAGCTCTTTTAGGCGGCTTTGATGCGTCTCTTGTGGCAATGCTGCATTTTGGGGTGTTGTACAATCGCCAATAAACCAGTTTCGCTTCGCTTCTGAGTATTTCGCATGCTCGGGCTTGGTGGACTTGTATTTCGCGCGATCCTTCACGTCTCACACATTTACGAAGCGAATCTCCTGATGTTTAGCTATTTTGGCAAGGATAAACAGCGCCTTTATGCACGCCTTGCCGTTACTTCGATCGGAAGATCGACGATGATCAAACCTCAGTCAACTTTCGGGAAGTCAGTGCCGTTATATCGACGATTGCACGCATTTCAAACGACTCGCACAAGAAAAGCGCGGAACCCTAGTTTTGCGTTCTTTGCTATTTGCTGAGAAATGAGTCGCTGTCGGACAAGCTGCCCCACTTGGTAGCCGAGAAAGAATCGGCAGTGCATGCAGCTGGTTTTCCCGATACAGTGGACCGCTTCAAGCTCACACAAGTTGATTGTGCCCCTGCCCGACCCCTTGCACGTAGACTCGTAAGAATTATGGGGCGCTTAAGGGAGAGTTACTTTGCTACCTGTGACTGGTATTGCCTAAGCACTGCTCAACCATCTTCTCCTGGCTGGAGCGAAGTAGAGACTCCTCATTGTAAAGGAATACCTATTCCATCATCTATGCCTTAATGATCTGGAACCCCTACCCCTTTTGGGTGATGCGGCATTTCATGGCTACCATGGAGGTTCTCAGCTGTCTTTCGAGTGATTTTATTGTCGCCTGACTATCAGAGAAACTGTGCATATGGACCTTGAAGCTCCTATAACTCCGTAAGTATTCTGTCATTACCATAATTAGTGTTTCACCACTTCTACAGGGTGTTCAGCCAAACCGCTGGCTACCAGTTTGACATGTAGGCCTACCGGAAGTGAGTTCAGTGGGATGTACTTGGATGCTGGTCATTTTTATGAATTCCATCCAGATTATTATGCTACCATTGTTTTCCGTACCCCATTTTGTGTCTTCAATTTATTTTCCTATCCAATATGAATCCTAAATATTTGAGTTTAAATATCAGAGTTAAAAGGTGTTTTTCTCAGATACCTATTACAATATCCTTCAAGTTGTTGGAGCAGAATGTCGTCTACTGCTATGTTCCATAAAATCAGTGAGATTAATCCCCACCGAAGCGTATGCCTGACCGGAAGTCTTTTTAAAGTTGATTCACCTAACCCTCATGCGCTTATTTCCCAACCGATTTGCTTTCGTTCTATAAACGAGATTAGTGAATTGCTCGACATCAATTTCACCACCGAGATTTTTTAGTGGAAGAGCCCTCGATGTCTTGGAAGGTAGCGAGAGTGAGTTCCTTCTGATGTAGTAATCTCACAATTGTTTTCACTTGGGAGTGGAATACTTTTTAACTGATGCCCCTTTCTTGTAGTTATGCCGGAGAGCTGAAAGTTTGCCTACAGGCAGTCGTTCTTGAGATTTGAGCAAAAAGGACGACGAACTAATCGGTCTGAAGTTTTGGTTGGTCTCGCGTGAATGGGTTTTGCTCTTTTAGGAATGAAAATTACTCTTACCTCCTCCAATTTAGGGGAATATAATTGGGTCGTAACGCTGTCTCAGAGAGATGTACTTCTTATTTTATTTGATGAAGCCATAAAAAAACTTTGATGGCAAAAACTATATACACTTTCTCTCTGACTGTGATTTATTTAATTCTAATTCTCATTTAATCCCAAGACATTTCGCAATTTTCACAAATACCGTATAGTTCTTAACAAATACACTTAGGACATAACATAACCTCAAATCTCCCAATCAAATAATCTAAATGTCTTTCTAACGTACGTGTTCTTCACAACGTATGTATAATATATCGTGAAATTTATGCAACATTAAGTGGATTACATATTCCCAGAATAATATAATATAACAATAACTTATTATACCCACACATATGTAAAGCGTTACGTCATTCACGTAAATCACATAAATACATAGAAGTAATGTGAATGTTCGGTCATCGTAAATTTATGTACTCTTTCGAATATTGTACCTTGGGGTGTTTGTAATGCTTGGTGTATTGCTTTGCGAAACGTTAAATATGCAAGACGTGGAATACCAAAGGAATACAATAAGGATATGCGTTATATTTACCTGCGCCATATTTATGTTAAATATAATTTAATGGCTAGCCATTACGAGATGTTAAGTGTGGATGTAATGGAGAAGGCGAGCAAGAGAAAGAAAAAGTTGAAAAGGTACTTTGAATGTGTAGCCGAAGTTTTGTAGCTGTGGAAAGTTGCAAGAAAAAAACAACATAAATTAGAGACAAGATGTGTTGTTGACGTTGACGAGCACTACTTGGCTTCGTGTAAACGAGCGTGTGACAAACGAAATGCAAGTTGTGGCAAATAGCACTGACGAAAGAATGAACGAATGAATGAGCCGCCAACGAATGTACGCGATGATTATACGTGGAGAAAAAAATGGAGGTTAAGAAAGAAAGAAGCCGCACAAACCAACAAACAACTGGCATTCTTGACATGCGCCCGTTTGCTTGTAAATATTTATTATACTTATATATAGAAAATGTTATTTTGATGGATGGTAATGATGCTCGGTTGCAAATGGCACTGCTAATATTGTCAATCATTATTTTAACGATAATAATTATAACCCTACTTGTGATGATTATATAATTTACGAGGTATGAACGATAATGGTGGCGTTCATGTTTTTAACACTTGCTTTTGGGATTATGACTATGAATCTTGTGGTCGCTGCCGAATTGCCTAGACAGCGAGTCAAGCAGATATTTTACTGTTACATTTTTATACTCGTTCGACGTTGCCTCTCGTGAACTATTTATGTGAAAGGTGACAGCGTGGCAGCGAAAACGATGTTTAAATAAAAAAAAAACAACAACACGGGTGTACATGCATTAGGGTGCATCAAAAAAAAATTGGGATTTTTGAAAATGTTTTGAAAAGATGTTAAATATTCACGTGAGCTGCTGCGATTTGAAAATAACTCTAAAAATAGAGTTGTTTATAAACAAAAATTGTTTTCAAAATTTTGTTTTCAAAAAAATCACCACAGTTAAACTTTAAAGGTCTGCATAAAAAAAATATAAAAAAATTTCATCGGAATCATAATGAGATTTGCGAAAAACATCTACAAAAATGAAATTTTTTATGAATAATTTTTTTCAAATTTTTTATTTCTTTTTATCATTTTATAGTTTAAGTAGATAGCTTGAAAGGGTTAAATTGATTTTTTATAAATGAAAGTATTTTTATTAAAGGTATTTTCAAATTGGACCGCTTGGGGGATTGATACACTCTAATGTTCAAATGTTATAAGAAATTAAATAAATTAAACAAGAGCGAAACTGTAGGTCTGGCGTCTACTCGTCCTGTCAGCTAAAGTGATTGGCGAGAAGGGAAGAAAAAGTAACGAAGTTATTGAACTTTTTAATAGATGAAATTTGGAGGTGTGAGCGAAGTGCGTTATTATTGTGGGAAGAACTGACATTACAAGAAAGTTCGATAAAACCTTAGTTGCCGCAAATTTATGGCATCATCGTTCGCCTTATAACAAGTTAGAATAATAAGTGAAGCTATTTTTGAAGGTTGAATTTTTGCATTGTTGAGGGATTCTGGACAAACTTGGGACGGTGCATTTTTGGCATCATAAACATCACGGATATTAGGAGTAGTTAGGTAAAACATCGATCTATATGATGTAAGCGCCGTGTAGGGTAGGGTATTGTTGCAATCCATCCACTCCTCTCTAGCTGCTATAGAGTTGGATTCGTTGACATGGACCGACATCAAGTTGCACATGAGACACATCAACGGGCCCCTAGGAGCCACTGAGCCTTCTTCACTGCAAGCATAAAGTATTCATGTGCAAACGATCTAGTTACCCTGGCTATAGGGAAGCTCATCTCGACGTTCGAGGTACTGCAGTGTGCAATCTCTTCGACAACACACTCTCGACCCCCAAGATAAGCGCAAGCAGACGAGTGTACGAGAAGAGGCAAGACTGGGGGAACCCGGCTCGAGCATAAACTACCTATTGAGGTTCCTGTTCTCGCAAGTTGAGGAAACTGCCAGAACAGCAAGTGGAACAATCTAGAAATAAGCAGGATAGCGCGATAACTTTGAGAGAAGGACACGGAGTCTACTAAGGTTTTCCAAACCGAATGTCAAGCTTCTCACAGGAATACTTAAGAGACCCCAGCCCATCGCTCACATGACCGCCGGGTTTGCAGTACCGGGTAACGACTTCTATAGTAACTGCAGGGATGAGGAAGAGGTAGCAGTTTCTGTGTGAATGTTCCGCACTACACTAAATGCGCTGCAGATTTCTGAGGGACCATTTCTACGAAGAACTGGATGACTTAGGTGCGGTAGCATTGGTGGGACTGTTGGGATTTGCTAAAAGATCGTGATGTTTGAAGAACGCCTAAGGATAGGCTGTGGAAAATCCCGTTCTCGGCCACCAAGTGAACTCTCCACAAAAGCAGCCCGCTTATTCTAATTTAGAATATTGCTGTTTTAAACTCACCAGTTGAACCAGTTGCCTGCACCCCAAATAAAAATAAACATGAATCAGTCCAAACTCCTAACCTGTGTCCAGTATAACTGACTTTTCCTAAAGGGCAGCAAGAACTTGCCTGCAAGGGGAGGCGTGTCAATGAAAATACCGCCAGAAAGAACAGAGGAAAAAAATATATTATATACACATTTCTGCGCACATATATTTGTATAATTGTCTTTACATACATAGATATGTTTATTCACACACTCACACATCGCATTTTAACTCTTACAATACCTGGCATCAAAGCCTATTCGTAATGAGAAAATTATGAAAGCAAAGACAAGCTTTGCACAAATAACATCAGATCCGGTGGACGATGCGACGGACGCGGATATGTACTACAATATATACAATATATGCACGAAAACGCACGTGTGGTGGCTTCTCTTTCCTCACAGCTGACATAAAATATATACAGAAGACAAAAAAAAAAAACAAAAAAAAAAAAATGGCATGACAGGCGGCGCAGATTATGAAAGCCACAGTGCTACAGTGGGTACTCATTTGAAAGGCATAAATGGCAAGAATAAGCCATGCCAAGATTACTGACAAACAAACCAGTAGCCAGATGAAAGCAAACCTAAAAATACTTAGCAAAGAAAGAATGACATAGAAGGATAAACAGAGCAGAAGGATATTCGTACAAAGAGCATGATGCAAAGCAGCGAACGCGCCAATGAGTGAGACTTAGCAGTAAGTTGAAAGAAACAGTGAAGAGGAGTAAGCGCGGCACTTCGGAGACAATACCACCAAGAGACATCAAGAGACGCAAGCTGCCTGACTTAGTATGGAAAATGGCGTTGACAATATGTTTGTAGCAATGATATCACTGTAATAGAACGCCTAGTGTTGGAATTGAAAAATTGTGGTATAAGTGCTGAAAAAAAAACGAGTGGGAGAGGGAGAGGAATCGGGAGGGGGATTTTCACGCTGAAATCGGAGCTGAAAGCAGACAAGAGATGAATGTATGTTAATGTTGTTGTTCAGAGAAGACATGGAGTGGAAGTAACTAGCTATAGGCTTAAAGCTGGCTGCGCTTTAATGAGCAAGAAAAATTTAATTTTTTTTTTCAATTTTAAAACCTAAAATATTTTGCAAAATATTTGTACCATACCTGATGCTTAGCTATTGTGGCATTAGCAAAATGCACAAGGCAGGTCTTAGACTTGTGGGCAGCGAGATATAAAACAGCCGTAGTAGCTATTGGTTAGTTATTAAATCGAATGCGTTGAAGAAATCTACCATGCTTGCTTTTCCACACGCAATCGAGCTCATTATTCATCGAAGCTGACGTTTACGTTCCTCAACTTGGCCGAGACTAGATAAGAACAAAACTACTGTCGCTTAAAAACCACACGGGCTCAGAAGTCGTTAGTATAACAGTTGAACTATTCAAAGTCGCTGGCGTGGAGCTGTTAGGTATTAAGTATGCTAACCAGCTGCTAAGCACAAAATGAATACATGCCCGAAGGTTTAAGTATAAACGTTCTCTTTCCAATTCATAAGGTCATATCGAGGCCACTCAACTCATTCGGGCTTATCATTTGGACTCTAGACAATACGTTCACTATAGGTCAGATAGTTATAGAATGTCAAATGTTGGTTGTCTGTGTCAGCAACAGGTACTAAAGAGGGTAGAATGGTGAACTAAATAGTTCGGGTTTGGCATGTCAAAAGGTTTTTTCGATTCAGCACACACTAGTGCAGAATAAAGGCAAGTCTGGTCACTAGCCCATCAGTGCTTGACGTGAAAACCTACCGAAATTTTGCAAAAGGAAAAGACAATGTCGAAGTGTTTTGATCTTGCACCAAACCGATAAACGATTGAAGCGGAAAATAATACATGGCTTAGGATCAAGGAACGGTGGCTCAAACTAGACATTGGAATGCCAAAACTTTGACAAAAACTCTTTTACCTGATGGATATAAATAAAAAATGAGACTATTTAAAAAAAAATGTAATCCTGTCTGTCAAGCTTGGATAATTTTATATATGTATATTTCTCAAAGGTTTTCAATATGTTTAATATATGCGGGTGCTTATAGACGAAGCACTAGACGGCACCACTAATACCTAAAACACGCCGTTTTCCGCCTACTGTTCAGAGACTTCCAAAAAAGTACAGGAAACCAGACTGGTGGATCAAAGAGGTAGCCGCCCTGCCAAAGGATACCTTTACGCTCTTTAGTAAAGCAAATAAAGAAAGATATTGACACGCCTAAAAGGAGGTTTTAAGAATCCTCAAAGGAGAAATCAGAAAGACTTAGAGGAACTCATGAGAAAATTTATGCGATAGTCTAGAGTAACACAATAAAGCTAACCGACTTCAGATCTCATGCGCTGGGAGGAACATCATAAAGCTCAAAAATCATTCCCGCCGATATTCAGGCGTTTTTGACATCTTACTTCCAGCTTTTACCAAAACAGGGTCGGTGTGTACCTAATCAACATATTAAAGGCTTGAATCTTAAAGAAGAAGCTTTTCATAACCAATAAGCCTTACATCGTTCTTCCTCAGGATTTTGAATTTGGGGTTTGTCTAGACATTGAGGGTTTTTTTTTTTAACAATAAACTCCTAGAAACAGTTGTCAAGTTCTTGCACCATAGATTGGGATTGTCCAGTCTCTAGTAGAATTTATTGGTATTCTACTTGGAAGGAAGGAAATCCATTCGGGTATTGGGAAGACATGCATCGTCAGGAATGTAACGAAAGAAATGGAATACCAGCGAACAATCTTGAATATCAGATTTACTTGGCGAAGGCAAAAATAAGTTTCAAACTACATTTGGTGCACTAAGTATACACGACAGTGATACACCCTATCATATTTTAAGACATCCAATGTCTGTCTGTCGCTACGTTTTCGTGATGTAAGAAATCAAAGATTACGTATGTAAATGTCCTGAGACGTACGTACGTTTTCATAAGCTAAATGTAACACCTTACTATCTAACGTTTTCTTAAATTAGTCTTTGAAATTTCTAATAGCGGTTATGATATATCACAACAAAAAATTATCGAAGAAATGACGTACACGCCAGTAAAAGTTTGCTTTTACTATTTTTTACGTCACAGAAAACAGACTAATGAAATATTACACCTTACTTAGACTTCTTTAGCTTCATTTCAGCTTAATTTCTTATGAGCTTTTCTACAAAAATATTTCTATTGCAAAAGCTATAACCCAAACTTGTAGTTTTTGTAACAATGAGCCAACTAGTCGCTCTTCCCCACTATAGTATAACCTTCCAACTGCCATCTAACTAATTAGTGAAAACGCCAACCATTCATGCAGAAATCAGACCGGCATTCTGTTGGGATGGGCAAGCATGCCTGCCAGTCAGCCAGTCAGCTAGTCAGCCATTCAGCAAGCCGGCTAACCTGTCCTTCATTCAAGTACTCGGCGAGGATAATTGTTTGTATTTTACGCTTGCCTAGAAAGCTAAGCAAATCTTTTGTTACAAAAATGTTCCTCTTTTCATTCAACTTATTTGTTTCTGCTCAGCATTATTTTTTTTCTGTGATACTACAAGATTTTTTTTTTTTTGTTTTTTGTTATTTACTTTCTTTTGTTGTTTGATGTTGCTGCAGCTTTTGTCTGCTGCTTTCGTTATGAAAATGTAATTCTCAAGTAACTGCAGCAACAGCAATGCAGCCCTCACAGCCATATGTAGTAGCAATCAAAAGTGGAAGAGGCGAAAGAGAAAATCGTAGACTTCCACGTCAATGGTGTCTGCAGACAGACGGCGAGCGGTGAGTGGTAAAAAGAATGCTAACATGCACGTTGGAGAAGAGCGTTGGAGATTTGAAGCTGCAAAATGAAGTGGTCGGTAAATGTTGTACGCTGTGAGTAAGGTCAGTATATTTGTTTCTCTTGAAATTCCTTTTAAAGTAAAAAAAAAATATATATGTATATTAAAAATCCATCCTTGTACGATAGATTGGACACTATATAGTTTCGACTCCGTTGAGTTTCTTAAGGGCTCACTATGTGTCTGCTCTCTGGAGAGAAGCGATAGTTTTGTTCACACTCAAAACAGGTAAGAATACCCTCTTCTACGTGCAGGAGAACAAATTAATTAATTAATTCACATGCCCGCTGTGGATCACTGGCTGAATATTTGCCCAGCAAGTCGGAGGTTCTGTTCATACAATTTTGCAATATCTTTTTTAAATCTTTAAAAAAATATCGTTCGTTCTCTAACAAAAGGCATACAAAGCTGAATTTTAAACTTTGTATAAAATGTATTAAAATGCAAAATGTTCGTTAAAATATTTGGAAAAGTATGAAGACTTACGTTAGCCGGGCTCATAGACACCTTACAGAAATATCGAATTTGATATCAATTTGACACTTGGAAGGAAATACCGAATACCCACATTTCAAAAATAAAAATATCGACTTATTTATCTATTATTTTATTTTAAAAATATCGATATTTCGATAAATCGATGTTTCGATAAATCGATATGTTGATAAATAGGTATTTTTATAAATTGCTATTTCCATAAATCGATATTTCGATAAATCGATATGCCCATAATTCGATAGATCGATATTTCCATAAATCGATAAATCGATATTTCCGTAAATCGAAGTTTTTTTTTATCGAACCACTTCGTTTTTTTTTTTGCAGCGGGTTGCAACCCTGCATTGCTCCCCTTTAACTGGCATTTGGTTATTCCTCTTTTTGGCGATGCTTTGCTTCACTTCGTTATACAAAATGATTCCTTCTATGCTTCAAAATTTTCACATAACATTTACCGCTGCTTCTGCAGCTCGTTATATTTCTTATGTTCCATGTTCCTTACCTTGTGTACTGCTTCCAGGTAGATTTGTGGCAGCCAGCATGCAGCAGTTAGTGTACATATCTAAACAGATGAGAAGCACACACACACAGCTACACGCACACACACATCCATCCAAGCACTTCCAAATGCATCGCCTCATTCGCCTGACATTATAAAAGTCTTAGCTAACAATTTCCTTTTATATTCATAGAAATTTTCTATTCATTTAATGTTGACGATGATTATGTTACGCTTGCAACGCACACACGCACACACACACACACACACTGTAACAATCATTTGCAAAATTGCAATATTGCAACATGGCAACAATGAAGTGTTGCAATATGCATATACGAGTGCACACACACACACACACCCATACACGCATACATAGAATTAAGTATACATTTATAAAGTTGCATGTTTGTTTGTATGTGTGTGTAGTAAGTTTGTTTGCTTGAGTTGTTAAAAATTTACTATTTAACTGTAACGTTTTGTTACACTTTTGCAACATTTTGTATTGTTATTACTATTGTTGGTTTTTTTTTGTTTTTTTTTTTCATTTTTGTCGTTTATCGTTTGTTTACTTGTTTATTTAACTTTTTTTATTTTTTTGCATTACTCTTGCTTTTCTCGTTCTCATCATATTGCTGCATTGCATTGGCAAAAAAAAAAACGAATGAAAATATTTATGCAAAATTGTGTACTGGTTTTAACAAAAAAAACGAAAAAAAACTTATTCCGCTTGCAGCTATTAATTACTACGTCCATGTCAGTTTGCTTTTTGTGTTGATTTTACACAAAAATGTTTGCACACACACACACACACACCACGGCACATAAACATACCACACACACCCACACACATACACCTGCAGGCGACCTGTCACAATGACCACCCACACATTTTTTTTTTTGTTTTTTCGTAAGCGCTACAACACCTTCTCCCTTTGTTGTTTTTTCTCTTTCTCCTTCTTCTTGCCACTTTTCAGTCTTCCGCATTCTTGTTTTTGCTTGTCATCTGCATGCCCTGACATAAGAAATTCCATCTCGAGCAACAGCAGCATTAACTACATATGACATGCTACGTACCCTTTTACTTTGTATTCAACGTCCTCGACATGGCGTTCTGGCTAGTCACCTGCAGTGAGGTGAAATTATGGCACGTGGGTGCAGTAAAGAAAGAAAAAAAAAAACAAAACAAGTACTTGGTAAAATGGAACGCAATGTGTTGCTCAGTTGCTTTTGAAAAACATTTGATGACTCTTCATTACGGCATAATGTCAATCATTTTATTGATGTTAAGTGTCCAGCAGTGTCTTATAACTGGCTCTCACACTGGGCGCACAAGTAATCAAAGTTTCGATAGTTGTATGTGAAAGTAAATTAACTTTACTGAATCAACGTTTAACGTTTTAGTTCAATTGAGTCAAAATTAATTGCTTCGTTTTTTATTTAGTATAAGGATTTGCTAGGTTTGTTGGTTTGTTGTGATTTCTGTGAGCTTTTGGTAGGCAAAACACTTCGCTCACTACTTTTTTGTTTAAGCTCTGAACGCTGCAGAAAATAGTCATAGAATTAAAAGAAAACACGCGTGCACCTAAATGGCCAATTAATAAAAGCAGTCGTGATAGAAATTATTAGCAAAATTAGTAATTAGTAATAGTATTAGTGAAAATAGTGACAGAAATTAGTAAAAGCAGTGGAAGGAATTAGTAAAAATAGTGGTAGAAATGAGTAGTAGCATAAGTAAAAATAGTGGTAGAAATCAGTAAAAGCAATGTAAGGAATTAGTAAAAATAGTGGTAGAAATTAGTAGTAGCATTAGTAAACATAGTGGTAGAAACTAGTAAAAATAGCGGAAAAAGATAGTAAATATAGTGGTAGAAATAAGTAAAAATAACGGTAGAATATAGAATAGAAAAAGCAGTGGAAGAAATTAGTAAAAATAGTGGTAGAAATTAGTAAAAAAAAAATAGTGGTAGAAATTAGTAGTAGCATTAGTAAAAATAATGGTAAAAACTAGTAAAAATAGTGGAAGAAGATAGTAAATATAGTGGTAGAAATAAGTAAAAATAATGGTAGAATATAGGATAGAAAAAGCAGTGGAAGAAATTAGTAAAAATAGTGGTAGAAATTAGTAGTAGCATTAGAAAAAATAGGGGTTGAAATTAGTAAAAAATAGTGGTAGAAATTAGTAGTAGCATTAGTAAAAATAATGGAGTAAAAATCATGGTAGAAACCAGTAAAAATAGTTGAAGAAGATAGTAAATATAGTGGTAGAAATAAGTAAAAATAATGGTAGAATATAGAATAGAAAAAGCAGTGGAAGGAATTAGTAAAAATTGTGGTAGAAATCAGTAAAAGCAATGTAAGGAATTAGTAAAAATAGTGGTAGAAATTAGTAAAAAAATAGTGGTAGAAATTAGTAGTAGCATTAGTAAAAATAATGGTAGAAACAAGTAAAAATAGTGGAAGAAGATAGTAAATATAGTGGTAGAAATAAGTAAAAATAATGGTAGAATATAGAATAGAAAAAGCAGTGGAAGAAATAAGTAAAAATAGTGGTAGAAATTAGTAGTAGCATTAGTAAAAATAGAGGTAGAAATTAGTAAAAAATAGTGGTAGAAATTAGTAGTAGCATTAGTAAAAATAATGGTAGAAACTAGTAAAAATAGTGGAAGAAGATAGTAAATATAGTGGTAGAAATAAGTAAAAATAATGGTAGAATATAGAATAGAAAAAGCAGTGGAAGAAATTAGTAAAAAAATAGTGGTAGAAATTACTAAAGCGATTCTGACGCGATTCTCGTTATACGATGTAAAAAATCACTGCCGCTGAAGAAGTTTTACTTCAATTAATCAAAAAAAATAAATAATGTTTTTCGCTTACGTTTTGTTGAATTCGTTATAAGAATTTAACAGTGATTTTTTTACAATTTCGGACAGTGTTTTCAAAATTATTTTCCATTTATTTTCTACACCACTACGACCCGTAACTTTTCCATGAAAAATTATGTTTCATAAAAACTGGAAGCATATTTATATTAGCTAAAAAAATATATGTGGCAACCATTTGTTTAAGGAAGATTGTGAAAAATTTTTGTCAAAACTAAGTGGCCCCATTGAGTGTTACGCTTTTGAGACAGAATGTGATGCGAATTAAACGGAAAGCTTTTACAATGGATTGATGAAGTTCATATTTTATGGGGTCAAAATCGATAACTATTTCGATGAAAGAAGCAGTTTATCGCCTTCCTCTTGACCGCTGTGCTGTGTGCCAAAGGTAGAATATATGCTTGCGATTTAGATACCAGGGATGGTGCTGTCAGTGGAACCTCAACTTTGGTTTTCCAGATTTTGACAATTCTCAAGAAAAAGTAAACAGATGTTTGCTTACAAAGGGGCAACGAAGTTGTGTACGTTCTATATTTGTTTATTAAATTCCTGATTATAATTCATACTTTAATATTTAAGCAAAATTAAAACTTTTTTCTCTCGGAAAAGTTGAAAGTTTACTTTTAATTTAGATATATAATCGCCGCCAGACGACGAAAGATTATACTTTAGCATTCTTGTTATATGACATTGTAGAGCGCATTTTAAGTGGAAATTGCACTACCTTAAAAAATTATAAGAAATACAAAAAATTAAGAATAAACATAGCATTGCTGTCAATCATATATCAACTTATAAACACCTCCCATAGAGAGCGACATCTGTGAGTCAATATTTAGCTAGCAGATGGCGTTTGCCACTTCCATAGTTGATGTCTTCGTTGACTTTATGTTTTCCAGGCGCAATCTGTTATTCGATAAGTAAAATATTTATCCACCTACATGCCCGGCATAATTAATTTATGACTTTTTGTTCCCTTTTTTCACTTTCTATGGGGATTACATACATAATCTCAGTAGATAGCATTACCTCAACCGATAGATCTGTTGATATAGAGAAGTTTTATTCAGACTGTTTCGGCAGCGATAAGAACTCGATAACAAAAAAGACAATGCCAGCATTTACAACAAAAATCTTAATATCGGAAGCGATTAATAAATATAACGATATCGGAATCATTCAACGAAAGCAATAAAAATGACAATAGCGATAATAATAACTATAGTAGTGATTATAATAATGATGATAATATAAATATCGACAACGAAAGGGATATCGAAAGCTATAATTAAAAATAAAGTTATCGATGTTGATGAAATTTATGGATGGTGGAGTCGTGTCATTATAAAATAAACATTTGCGATTGAATTCAACTTGAGGTTAAATTGTGGAAAAAGTTCTCCAACATTGGTACTCAACTGAAACTCATGCGAACAATCACAGATTTTTTCCAAAAAAGGGAATTCTTTGTATGCCAATAGTTGTCATTCGCAAAGTTAGAAAAACTTAGTTCTTAATTTGAGCTCAAATCTTATTCTCCAGAAGGCTTCAAACGTTTAGTAGCGATATTAAAATAAAAATAACTTTCGAAATATATCTTTTATCTTTTTAATTTGGAAAGCCTTAGATAAATTTCCATAAATAAATCTTTTATTTTAAATTTATTTTACTAGCGACATTAAGATGTGAGATGCATTTACTTACTTTAAAAATCAGAAATTTTACTATTTTTGCTTTGCTATCCGACCTTTCACAACTGAAAACTCCTAGTTATAGGTGAGCGTCGAAAAGCATCGATCACTATCTATGGCCTGCGTTAGGTAGAAAAAGTCTGTGGTGCTTTGAGTAAAATTTCTTTGGTTGCTTTATTGATCGAAATTCGGCATCCGTGAGTATCGGCGGTAAGTCCAACTAATTAACTGGTTCTATTTTTAGTGGAGTGGAAAGGCGAATAAAGAACAAAGATATAATAAAGTGTGCCATTTCACCAGGAAAAGGATGGAGGAACCAAAGTTAATCTTCTGCAGATCGTTGAATAAAGTAACAAAGTCAAAATGGTATACAAGTCTAAGCAATTGCCTATTCATTTAGAATTTAAATATTTCAATAATTTATTTTTACTCCTAAAAGCTATAGAACGGACTTTGAGCATTTAAATTTTTTATTCCTGATTCCAAACGCTTCCTAGTTTTCATGCAAACTCTCCTGCATATGAATATTTACGTAGGTATGTAAGTATGTATGTGCGCTAACCAAATTCTGTTCAAACATTATTGCTTGCAATCTAGTCACGTACCTGTGTAATGTTCTTCTTTGTTATGCTTTTCGTTGCACTTTCGTTTATATTGTGGTACAAGGCAAATAGTAGGAAAAGTTGTTGAACCCCAGCGCGAAAGTGGCCCAAATGTCAAACTATGTAATGCCCCTATGCACAAAATCACACACACACACACACACATACGGACACAAACGTTTATATGCTATAATATGTTTAAGTAAAATAGACAATTAAACAGCGCACAAACATAGCGTCTTAAGTACACACATACACACACACACACACACACATACAGTGTATTTCACAAAACGAATTCGTCCATAAAATTTTATAGAACAAGTGTGTGAAAATTATCACACTTTATTTTTGGTGCACAATCCAATTCCTAGGTTAGGTTTGATTAGAATAGCGGCGAAGAAGCTCCACGCCTAATTGGCAACGAAGCGCCGTTTTGATGCCACAGAAACTCGCATTATTTCATTTAAAACCAACTAGTCCAATTGATAAATTGTAGGCTGTTATTGAGACTATGTTTGCCCAAATCCTGCAGAGAATTTTACTCAAATACCCCCAGAGTGACCTTACGTTAGAGCTTCTGCATTAATCATTGGGGACAATACCAAGTCTTTTGGCGTAGATTTCGATCAGCCAACGCCCCATGAAAACTGTTACGAGTCTAGCGAGATTAGGCCTACCCTTCGGCAGAAGAATTGATGCCCTCTTAAGGTCGAATGCTAATTTTGTAATTCGTTATCCTGGTGCTGTGCGCCATCGCGGAGTAGATTGCTGAAGGTGGTGAAAGAAAATTCTCCTGTTTATTAAAGCTATTTTGACTGGAATGGGCACCTCATTTGATATTGTCATCGAACAATCTTTGACTTGCTGATAGGCTGCCTCGTTTCCAGCTATGTTCTGATGACCGGGAACTAAAATTAAGTCTACTGAGAGCTGGTTGGAGACTTCGTTCAATAGAGTAGTGCATGGCTTAACCAGCTTCGATTTAGAATGCCGGACTCAATATGGCCGCTTGACTGTGTGAGAAGATGGCTTATGCCTCATTCGGATCTCGACGGGACTAGAACCTCAAAGGGCCTATGGAATTCTAGTTTAGGTGGCATATACTTAGTGCCCACTCTGATCGTGGCGGGAAGGTGAGAAAGAACTTTACTAGGCCTCTTCAGCCTTTCCTTCCACATTCCCTGTGCTAGGAACCTATCATCTGACACTGATGTAGAATGCATTATATGAAGATCTACAGGCAGGCGATGTATTCTATCATTTAGAGCATTCATAGGGCATGTTCTCAACGCCTCCGTCACCCCAATGCACGCAGATCTCTGCACTCTGCAAGTCAAGCTTAGTTTTGTTGGTTACGTAAGGCAAACCACCAGACCAGGGAACCATAGCATACAATTGAACAAACTACAGCTGTGTACAATACCCATATCCCATACCTAGTGTCCGCTGTAGTCCACTCCCCACTGTGGTCTATAAGAGCTCGACATCGTCTTGGACAACTTTCGCTTAGTTTTCTAACATAATCGTCATGGCGTCCTAGCAAATCGTTTTGTTGTACACATTTCCCTCCCAAATCCTCGCTTCCTTTAAAATCCGCACATTTTCAATTGGATTTGCATTTTTGTGAAATTTTGTCAAGCTTTTGTGTGCTTTTTTCTGCTTTCGAAGACGTACATAGTCGGCTCTAGAGTTTTTTGCCATTGCCTTCTTGAAGAATCCAATAATTTGTATTCGGTTCTTAAAGTTTTGTGGCAGATTTTAGTAAAAAATTTTGGTAGAGTTTGATCTTAAACTTTGCTTCGAGATTTTGAATAAAGGCAGTCAAAGTGGTCAATCCTTTTTTCAGAATTGCATCCGCAAACATAGACCTTAGCAGGGTGTTGAACAAATTTGGTGCGTTCACCAACCCGAGATTTCAGAAAAAATTTAGTACTCGCAAAAGAAACTTAGATAAATTGTCTTTATTTTGATGTAGTTATATTTTGCATTAAAATGGAATGGTATTATAACTTTCGTCTGATGTTTAAAAGTATAAGAAGAAAAAGAGATTTACCCATTCCCAGATGTACCAAAATGATAAGTACCACGAGCTGATTCGATGTAGCCATATCCGTCCGTCAGTCTGTCTGTTTGAACGGAAACTAGTCGCTCAGCTTTTGAGATATCTGACTGAAACTTGTATTCTATATTCTATATTGTATTAATCATTCAACGAAGCCTGTGCGATCGGGCATTATATAGCAGCTATACAGCTTATTGTTCAGATATTAGGTTTTCCATTATAACTCCTACACCAAAGCAGCTAAAAACATGAAATTTGGCATTCCTCTCACTTATTTTCTATAAAAAGTGTCCACTGAAAATTATCAAGATCGGATCACTATAACTTATAGCTTCGATATGACTGATTGTTCAGATATGAGATTTTGCTTTAAAGGTTCTATATTTAGACAGTTAAAACCTAAAAATTGTGTAACCTGGTTACTAATAAATCATACAAAGTCTACTGAGAAAATTATGAAGCATAAGTTTTTGTTGGAATGCGATAGAGCCAACTTGATATACATTAATTGCTAGCAAATTTTCCTATTAGAAAACAACAAACTTTGATTGATTAGTTATTGATTAAATTTTCTGTATTTTTTTGTGCTAGCGCTTAATATCTCAATATCTTATTTTTTCAAATTTTTCTATAATTTTTTTTTCTATAAAAATTAAATTTATATAACAATATCATACTTTGTTTTATTTTATACAATATATGCAAAAAATAAATAGGACTTTAAATTTTTTAGTTTAGAATTTAAGTGAACTTTAAAATTTATTGCCTTATTTGTTTTGTGAAACACACGGTTTGTACACACACACACACATATATATATATAGGTATACGCTCAAGCGTCCACCGAATTGAGAGCGTCCAACTAATAATGCCACATCTAATTAGATATAAAATAAGTACTCGAAGAAGCACTTCAACACAAAAACCCAAACCGAGTGAAGCAGAAGGTATTAGTGCTACGTGGCGAGGGGGTGGTAGCTAGTGAGTGTGGTTGGCTAGTGGTCTAACAAATTAAAGCAGCGTAAATTTCAACAACGAGTAAATTTTATATGTACCTACACTTTTAGTGTAGCGTAAGCAAACAATTTTACAACGAAAATAAATAAATAAATTTGTTACTACAACTACGAGTAAAGTAAATAAGTAAATAGATCGAATAGAAATGACATTTCTCTAAAGTTTTGCTTTTGCTTTTGCTTTTGCGATGGCGTTGCATTGCGTTTGCTGGCGGCGTCGGTGGCGCGTGAGTGTCTTTTTTTTTTTTTGTGGTATATATATTTGTGTATGTTTGTATTTCTATTGGCTGCAACTAGCCAGCCGGGCAGTCAGGCAGGCAGGCAAGCAGGCAGGCAGGCAGGCAGGCAGGCAGGCAGGCAGGCAGGCAGGCAGGCAGCCAGATAAATAGACGCTTGAATGGTTGAATAAGCGGCTGAGCAGCGGCTTGGCTTGGTCAGCAAGAGCAGCTATTAAATTTAGAAATGTGTGAAAAGTTGATGTTTTGTATATATAGTACAAAATTTATTTGCAGCGGTTTTTAAATTTCATAAAAATCGCGTACTCATCTTATCTTATTCATCTACATTCATATTTTACACATATCGTATCTGAACGTCACGATTTCTTTCCAATAAAGTATCAAAACGACTTAATTTCAGCTACCTTCGAGTATTTTCCACCTTGACCAGTCGAATCGTAATGAACAGTTATGCACACATTTAAATATTTTTTCATATTTTGGAAAGATTTTTTGCTCAATTTGGGAGAAATTATTATCATAATTAAGACGATAAATTGACTGAGCTAGTGGCAAATTTTCTTAATTTCGTGTACACGTAACTTAAGTGGCTTGTGTTTTTATTTTCGAAAAATAATTATTATATTTGGGCTGCGTCAAAAATAAGTTAATTGGAAATTTGTATATCCATATTTGTCTTTAGAAGATGTTGCATGTGTAAAAGCATAACATTTTCTCCATAAACTTTTGTGGAATGTTGCTTGCTTACGTGACAATCCTTGGCAGGATATAAATTCGGGTGGTGCCGGTTCGTAGACGCAACTGTCGTAAGAACCTGATTCTGAACTTTTCTCTATTCTATTCATAAACCGCTTTAATTTCATTCCAATATTGTTATGTTATATTTATTTAATTAATTTATATTTAACGTTTTTATAGATGGTAACTTTTTTAAAAGGTATCCTTCAAACTTCCATTTGGCACCCACATTTCAATATTTCATTAGGATTTTTAATTTAGGTTGATCAATTTTTCAAGTAGGCAAAAATACAGCAGCACTTTATTTAGCTTACTTTTGAAATTGCTTAATATTATGCATCCAATTGAAAATATTAAGCAAATAAAATCGATTTCGCGATTCGTCTAAAAATAAATCGATCTCCGATTTTGGTTAACGTAATTGTTGTCTTAAAATTATATTAGAAGAAAACATATATCTTTTAATTAAATCTGCCTTACATTCGGATGCAACTGCTCAATTTAAAATACATATTTTATATTTATTAGCGTGGTCCAAAAATAAATCCGAAAATCGCCTTTTTAGAAAAAATATCGGTGAATTACTCTTTACACTTAGTTTATTCGATTTTTTTTTTTATTATTTTGAGCAAGAAATACTGACTATATTTGCATCTTACTTTTTACGTCAAAAATAAAGCATAGATTTAGTTTTCTTGTTATATTTTAGACGCGAATTGACTCGTATCTTTGGTTTTTGTGGGCGTAATCAGCGTGAACTTTTTCGACACTCAATCTATCGCCATATATCTCAAACATAATTGAAATGCCGAGATTAGATTAAGTTTGAAACGAGCATGCAATTTGAGCTTCTAAAAATAAACACGAGCGCTGAATCTTCACCTCACAAAAGGGTTGGTTCGGCGAAGTAAATTAGACTTTTTAGCCCTTCGTCTGTAGCTGACTGTGTACCCTGTAGCCGGGCTTTTTCTAGGACCATAAATCGTCACCTGCCGTATACTGGACGCTGTTTCTTTCTGAAAGCAGTTTTTTCTATACTTGTTGTTTTAGCCACATCCAATCTTCTTTATAATCAAAATGCATATGTGATGCCAAAAAAGTATTAATTTTGTAAGCCAATATTGACTTTCAGGTTAATCGGTCGGTTAATTTACAAAATAACGTACTGTTAGCATAGATAATTTTTACAAAAATGGAACCAATTTGCAATATCTACGGATTTCAAACTTAGTTAGAAGATTTTGCGCTTTAAAGCCTACTGTTTTGGGAATTTTCAAGAAGAACGTATAGCCATTTTCTCAGACAGCCGAGCTACAAGCTGTTTTAGTAATGCAGGACTCTATTGGATGGTGTCCGCAACTAGCGGTCAGTAGATTTAATTTGGGTTCCTGGTCATCGTAACATAAGCGGAAACGAGGCAGCAGATAAACTAGCCAGAGAGGGCTCTGTTCAGATCCAATAGGTTTAATAAACAGAAGTATTTGCCTCCACCCCCCTAACTTGGCATCAATTTTACTGGCGAATAGTAGGCGTTACGTCGTGAAACTCGTGACAGTTGCTGATAACTGCAGAAGCTGTATAAATGAAAATTAAGAAGAGATTTTCTCTTGATTGATTCTCTGCAGGATTTGGGAACATTTGGAAACACCTAGCCTCGCTCAATTGCAGTATTTGGATTTAAACGAAATAAAGTCTAGAAAGAAAGAAGTCTGATGAGGAGATATGGTGGTGACCACCGAAATAGCAGCTATCACTTCTTCCACTTCGAAAAATTGTTGTTTTCTCATATTATTCCCTAATACAAACGCGGCCTCAAGCACTATAAATTACAGTCGATTCATAAATAAAATACCAAATATTAATAATAACTGAAATAATCCGAGGTTCTGTGATATCAAAATGACACTTACTAATTGGGCGTTGAGCTCCTTCGCCGCCATATAAATTTGTATACTGGTATATATATAGGCTTATTTTTGATAATATCCGAAACCTATTTAAAGATTAAAAATTAGCCTAAAAGCATGCTTTAGAAAAACTCTCATGGGCACTCCTTATATTAACTAAGTGAGTATAAAAAATGTGTTTAATAGATGCCTAATATTTTGATACATTTTATTATTAACTTGAATTTGAAAATTACGGGTTGTGTGTAGTTGCTATGCTCCTAACTATAATTTTTTTATGTTTCTAAATATACTTTTACACCACAAATTACACTATTGGTGCTACCTACTTTTAGGCGCACAGAAAACATGCATACAACAAACAATGAATAAACAAATGTGACAGTGATGGGTTGGTCAGTGGTTGACTGACTAACTAACGCCAGCAGTAGATTGGCTAACCGCTTATTAAATGTGTAATAAATTGATTTATTGGCTTTTTGAATTTTACTCGTGTGAAGATTGGTATGTTACACATTTTAGTGGCTTACTCAGCTAAATAGGCAAACGTACAGTTGATGTTATTTAAACGCCTGATTGCTGTTTCTAAGTTCAGGCAGACTTTCTCGTGTTTTGTTTTACTAGACCACAATTTTCCAATTTCGAAAAATGTTCACTCGATTTGGTAAGTTTTTATGTTGTTTTTTGTTTTCATTTTTTTATTTTGCTCGACTCTGTACTCAATGAAATTACACAAATGACTGAGTATTTTAGCAAATGACCGGCAATTCGAGCAACACATAAAATAAGTATGTGCGATTTTCCATTGCCTGCATTTACGCTTGCATTTTGGTATCGCTCAGATTTGGTTGGTCTTTGCCTTACTTACCGCATCTTTCACGTATTGGGGATGTTCGAAATGGTGGCGACCAGGCGGCATTTATATAGCATTGTATCGTCCTAAATGCGGGTACTGCCGCATCTCACCATGGCCCCACATGCGCTTCTCCGCCCCCCCCTGCTCTCCACCATTTTCAGCAATTCATCATCCGTCGTCTGCAGTTAGTTGGCTTCGTTTTTGGTTTCGGTTTCGGTTTCGCCATAAATGCGCTCAAGTGCATTTTAATTGATTTTTTCCCTTTTCTGTTTGCTCTTCGTCTACGATTTTGAGCGGCATTTTCGCATTCTCTTGCGGGCGGCGTTGAAGCGAGACAACTAGCTTTTTGCCGGCGCTCAGGTCGTATACGTAACATTTTCGTTTGTTTTGAGTGTTTTGAGTGAAAATGTGCGGTTATTTTGAGTTTACGCGCGTCGCGCTCCATTTGATGGCGACTATTCGTATGTAGAGGTAGTAGTGCGTATGTGTGTGTGTATTTGAATACAATGTTAGTGTTGAGGTGTGTTTCTTTTCCTTCTTATAGCTAACGATAATTATTTTGTTTATTTATTTAGTGTGATTTTGATTTTGTCTTCAACTTCTATTTTAATGTTTAAGCATCTAATTTATTAAAGCTACAAGTAATTTACTTATTTATTTATTTATTTTTATTAATTTTTAATAGTCAATCTTTCATTTCATGTGCTTTTTGGTTTTTGTGTGGAAACTATGAAAATTTGATTCTAGCTAATTGTTCGCAGAAGTCCCTTCTCATTGAGAGTTTTTATCACTTATAGTAGGGTGTTTCACAAAAAAAAGGTCCGGTTTTCCAGCAGAATTGTAAAATTTTTTTATGTTTAAGTCATCCTCCAAAATATTTCGGAAAAATATTAAGATTTACATGAGTTCGACCGGTTTGAAACTAACTAAAAAAAGGTATGTTCTTTTAACTAAAATTAGTTTTTTAAAATATCGTTTTCAAACAAAGCACCTCAGATGGAAAAGTATGAAACTTTACGTGAGCTGCATCGATTTGAAAGTAACTTAAAAATTAGTGTTTTATAAATAAAATAAAATTTTTTTTTTCAAAAAAAGCATTTCATAGAATAAAAGTTTAAGTTTAAAAGATTTTCATACATAAAAATATTAAAAACAATTTTCAACACAACCATAATATTGAGATTTTTTATGCTGTTTTCAAATCGGACCAATTAAATTTCAATATTTTTCATATATATTTTGGTGGAACTCTTTAAAAAAAAAACATATTTTATAATTCTATTTGAGAAGCAGACTCGATTTTTTCTTTTTAGATGGACAGAAAATATCTTTCCATTCAACATAAAATAGGAAGCCTAGAAGTCTGGAGGTCATTGTAGTCGTAGCAAAAAAACAATGCTGGAATTTTGAGACACACACCCCTTAGAATTTTTTGTATAAAAAGGACTTTTTTTTTTTAAATATTAAGAGGTCCATTAAACACTCTGGGCGTCTTGAACGACCTCTAAATATATTTTTTATTTAATGAAAAGCACAGGCATTTTTTCGAAATAGAACAATTGTAGAAGGTGGAAGATTTTAATTTCGCTTTATTTTTCCCCCAAGCATTTTTCGACCACCCTAGTGTTATAGCTTAGAGAGCTGCTGGCCAAATAAAGTTCGGTATGATACATCAAATCATAGAGGAATTTATTTTTTAAATCCACTTAAGGCGGTAATCACAATTTTCTGCAGAAAAAGATAGTCAAAATATAAGAAGAATCCCTTATTCAGGACTGAGGTCGGCATGGTGAGCAAGGTGAAATAACTCTGCTTCACCTTGGACTCCAAGTTTCTTTAACTAAAGTTATAATGGTGAGCAAGACGTCTAGCGAGGTGAATGTACACCATGATAGCTACGTAAATAGTAACCTATTAGGTGGTTGTGGGTCTCTTTGGACCACCATCTCAACGGTGAAGAAGCCGTTAACCAGGCTCAATGGCTAGTGTGTGGGTATAACGGGAGCCATGCGTACGTATCCGACTGGTTCAATTCAAAACCTAACGACACGACACATAGTTACAGGGCAGGCAGCAAAACGTATTATACTTAATGTAAATAGCTGGGGAAGGTCGTGAAATAGGGGAAGTCATGTCATCCAAGAACATGGACGACACTGAGCACGCGGCTTTCACTAGCCTAACTCTCCTGAGACGATATCATCTAGGTAACCAATTTCGGAAAATAAAGCAGCATGGAGTATACCACACTAGAAGGCCATATCTAGGCTAACCATCAGAGGAGCTAGTGTCCTTGTTCCCAGAACACTCTTGTCTGTGACAATGGTAAAGATGTCAAGCATCTTCCAAGCGGAGGTGTACGACATCCTCTCACTCTCTAACAGCAGGAAATCATATTCAGTTCCTTTAGATTCCTGACCCCAAAGGCATCGGAGCCAATGAGAAAGCTGAAAGCTATCTAAAAACACCTGTAAGACCTGCCGTCTTTCTGACGATAGGTCATCACACTAATAAGGAAGAGCTTAGGAATGAACTGACATTAGTTAAGGCAATAAGACTGACACTTTGAGGCAGAGCTATGCCACGCCAAGAGTTCATAGAGAGGATCCCATAGTAAACGCTTTCAACAATTTATTAACCTCTGAAAGAACAATTTGATGATGTTGTTTCCCGACAGGTCACTGCCGGGTGCGAAGTTATCTCTGAATATGTCGCTTCAGCGACTCAGCTCCGGAGAGATGGTAGAGGTATCTAGGGTCACTTAGCCCAGAGAAGAAATTCGTAAGCTCGCTAACACCACTTATTATTTTAGACTTTCAAGAGAACTGGATTTAGACGAGGGACTGTAAAGAGCAAAGTGGGCAATAGATCTTAGAGGTCGAAGTGTAATTCTCAATATCTTTACCCATCTATCTATTTTGATAATAGTTAAGCCGTAAGTGAAAATGAAGTGTTTTATTAAGACAGTGAGATGGGAATCTCCCCTTAAGACATATCTTCGGGACGACCTGTCTTATAGCATTAAAAATTTAACTCCTAAATAAAACTGTACAAAGTACTAATTTATAATACTTATTTTTCAATAAACTTATTGCAATGGAATTTGCTGTCTGCTATGAAATGCTTTGTTGTAGTAGCTGTCCTTCTCCAAATATTAAATAAGCAACCATTTTGGTTTGTCTTTTATCAGTCTTCGGTTGTTGCCGTTTTCCATTTTTTCTATTAATTACGAATCATTTTTTTTTATATAACTGCGAACAATAAAAGAAAGAAATACTGCATCTGATTTGTTGATTGAATTTAAGCTGTCAAAAACAATTCATTCACTTTATCCAGTTCATTTTTTTTATCGCTAAAATTTCGCGAAAAATTAACCAAAAATGGAGATTTTTGGTGAGGCTTTTTATGATAGAATCGCAAAGATATCTAAAAAAAAACATGCTAAAATTAATTAAGCATTTTTTGAAGACGGAGTTTTAGGGATATTGAAATCGCACTTCTTTGCTGGCCTGGTAGAGGCAACTGAAGTAGAACTATCGATCTCGCAAGCTTACACTCAATGACTGATTTCCCTTTCGACCTCAGTGTGGGCCGATTGGCTTTTCTTCAGTGCTAAGCCTTTTAGACAAGCAAACATCTGTTACGATATCTAGGCGGAAACCAAAGGCTTGGGGTTTTTATTGGGAGATGGAAGTCGATCGGTAGGCGCCTGACTTCTCTCTCATCCACCTCTGAATAAGTTCATATCGGACTGATTTGAATGCCGGGCCATAGCCACATTGCAGGAAATTGCATGGGGCTGATGAGCTGGCTCGGCAGGGCACTCTGGAAATTATGAGAGGTTGGCAACTTCGCGGACTTTTATTGAACAGATGGTTTCCATGTCAGTTCAGCGTTGGACACAGAATTGCAGCCCCTTAAACCGGTGGTGGACCGTAAAAGACAAACTTTTCAAAAGAGTTTTTCCTAGCCATTTTTTTATAGATGTTAACTTGGTTTTGAGTATAAACAGATGTGTATTTACTTTCTTTAAAATAAAGAAAAAAAACAGGTATAATTTTCTCATCACTCCTCAAAATCGTAGGCCTTGTTGCATTCAGCTACACTGCGCTCTATAACAATACAATATTAATATTTCCAACAAAACACAAAAGCCATTTGCAATATTAACGCAAACCACCTGAAATTGTAATCTAGCGTCCTCGCTGAGCTGCCTACTGACCGCTTGAAATGAGCAATAACCAAAACCAAAAAAAGAAAAAGAAAATAAAACAAAAACCACTCAACGCATGCGCTCAACGCTACGTAGAGCAGAGGAAGGAAATGTAGAGCGCAGGAAGTGGAGATGGATGCAGAAATAGCCACAAAATCAGTCACATTGTTGCGCTATACCTGTGCTATATCAGATGTTACACACCTGGAGTTGACGCCATAAATGAGTGAGTTACTAAATGAGTGAGTGAGTGATGGATGGATGGATGGATGTAAGGGTAGACGAATGTAAACTGCAAGCATTGGTTTGGGCGAAAATGTCTACAGCAGGCGAAATCAAGAGGTCACCAAAGGTAAAGAGGATCTACGTCTTGCGTCTGCAGTTGCATTGCAATTTGAGTGAGTACATTTGTGGTGGTGATGAGTATGAGCGCTGAGCTGAGCGTTGATATAGTTGAGTATGAGTGGGGGGTGGAATTTTTTTGGTTGCAATACCAGTTGTAGGTGACAGCCGTTACCATTTGAATTATCGTGCACCACATTGAGCGATTAAATATTTATGAATGAAAAGTTGCGCTTCCACAACGATCGTCCTTGTTGCATATACACGGCATTTACGAACACACAGACACATATACAACACGTATACAACTGTACGTGCACGAATGCAACAAATAGGCTTTTACTGAGCTGTTGGCCAACATTGTTTTGACTCTTTGACTGACTGCCTCCGCGGCTGGGCTGGGCTGGCTGGCTGACTGCAAGGCGGCTCAGTGGTTTGCTGGTAGGCTGACTGGCTGAAATGGCTCAACGTTTACTGTCCGCTACGAAGTTTGGTCGGTGCAACAACTGACTGGTGGTGGGCTCTCTGGCCAAGCTCTGAGCTGTGGGACTAGCTGCCTTACTTATTATGCATATTTGTCACATATGTTGGGTTGACATTTACAAATGCAGGTGTGTTTGTTTGTGTGTGTACTGTATACATTTTCGGACAGTTAAATGGGTTAACTCTCCGACCTCAGCACCCACATAGGCATACAAATGTGGTTGGCGCTATATGTACATATAAAAAAACATTTTTAAATATTTAGGCTTATGAAGTATGAATTCTAACGTGTACATACATTTTGTGCATGCATACTAGGCTGCACCACTCGCCTTATACAAAAAAAAAAAAAGTGATGCTGTTTTCCACTTAATGGGGCTAACGATAATAAGGTATATGGATATATCTCTCGGATATTGGTACAAAGATGTATAAACGATAATACTGTTGGCTGAAATATCAGCGTTTTGTTGATAGATCGCGATATCGTTGAGACGAACTTCTGATTAGACTTAATGAGTGTGGCTACGTAAAACAGAGCTGGTGCTCATTGTCACGGAAAACTTGGACAGCACTGTCTCGGATGTTACGAGTGCGGCTCTACAAACCGAGTCTTAGTTCTAGGTAGTACTCTTCGGGAAACGGTGCTTGAATACTTACTCTGACAAAGCTAAATATCTGGGCATCACACTCGATACAAAAAGGGCTTAGTTGGAATTGCCATCTTGACAAAACTCTAAGTAAAGCCACACGAGCCATGTGGACTGGCAGCAGACTCTTTGGTTGGTCATGACGTCTAAACTGAAAGACTATAGATAGGCTCTTCTGTGTGATCATTTGGTCAATTGCCACCTACGCTTCCGTGGTCGGATGACAAAAAAATTAAAACAATTGCCATAATGCCGATAAGTTAAATGCAAGGGTTGGTCTCTCTATCGGTCATTGGATCCATGAGAACTTGTCCGCTGCAGCAGCCTCCTTCAACTCCGTATAGCTGAAATTACTTTTCTTCTAAGAAGTCGCGATGAGAGATCCTGAGCTATTTCGGCAATATGAATCAGGTTCAAACTCTTGACCGAGACGTTTGATCAAATGGGTTCGCACGTCTTGACTCCAGAATTATACATTGGTATTCTGATGTGTCAATGATGGATAAGAGGACACGTACAGGAATATATGGTCCTGCTACCAACCTTTGCATCAAGATGGTTAAATGCTCCACCGTTGTTTAGACCAAGGTGGCAACAATCTCATCCTGCTCAAGTCTGAACCTCAACAAAGGTATTAGAGACGTATTCACAACTATCTCTTCAGACAGCCAAGCGGGCATCAGCGTCCTCTCGAAGCGGATATTTACGTCAAATCTGGTTAAGGATTGTTATAATACCCTTCAACTGCTGGCGTCGAAGAATCTTGCTGTCCTGGATACCTGGTCACGCTGGGATCGAAGGGAACGATATCGTCAACGGGCGGGCCAGGCAGGGTTCAACCATGGCCATAACGAACCTGAATCATTTTTTGGCTTAGCCGGTCAATCTCCAAAGGATGCTTTACTTAATGGATAAACTAGAAGCGTGGTAGGTACGGAGGAGCTGAGGTGAGTCTTGGACAAGCCAAGCTTTTCGACTGTACCTCAGTGACCGGACGAATAGACTGAAAGAGCTAGGGCCTAAACTTCGAAAGGTATCTAGAGGCAACGATAGAGGCGGATAGGTGGCGATAGGAAGTGAAGCTTTTAACTACCGGATTACCACAGTGCTTTTCAGGTGGAAATTCTATCCGTCGGTGATTGCAGATTGGCAGTGGAGAGGTTGGTCGCGTCTAGGGCCGTCCACCAATACTAGGTTCCAGGCTAGAAGGTAAACGCAACGAAAGGCAACGAAAAAACTGACCACATACAACACATACGCTGTATGTCTCAGCATCTAGCTGGCTTCAGCTTAGGTTGCTTAGTGAGGGACAACTGCAGGATTTGGAGGCGGCTGATCGAAAGAGACCAACGAGATTATTATAATTTACCAAAGGAACATCAAAGATATGCATTAATAGTTCTGGTGCTTGAGGTAGATTCCGCGGTCGTTTAATCGCAATCGGTCTATGTGAGGCCTTCCGAAGCCAGCCAGCTCAACCTAACCTAACCTATTATATTAATGAAATTTTTGTTACTATTTTTGAGCTTTTTAAGAAGACACAACCAACACTCGACCGATTTAGACTTACAAGTTATAACTGGAAAGGTATTTTCTTATGCTTTTTCGCAATTCTATTTGGTATAATTTCGTTGAGAATTTTGTGAAATATTTGCTTGCTTTTTTTAGAAAACCATTTTTCTTTATAATAAACTGAATTTTTAAAGGTATTTTCAAATCTGTTCAATTGACGTAAATGAAAAATATTTTGGCCAAGCTCTTCAAATAAAATCAATTTCATAATTCCGGTGGAAAACCGGCAGCATTTTTTTTTTGGCGCGACACCCTAATGCTTGCATATTTATGGATGTGTTTATTTCTGAATACGATATTGAAAATTTTTCGTGTCCCACTTTTGTTCTTGCCCTGAGAGCTCATCTTTATTGTGTCACCATTGTCACGCAGCCTCAGTCCATATTTGCTGTCATAGCTACATACATACAAACATACACATGGACATACATATATGTAGTACATACATTCCTATGTGGATTCATACGCTGCTACATTAATTATGTATTGCGTTTTTCTGTTTGTTTATTTGTTGCTATGCGAGAAAATGTTGTGTCAAACTCGATAAACATTTTACATTTCGATTTTTTGTTTTGCCACCCCTTCTCCCGCAGCGCAGAGGTGAAAATTTTCAAGTGTTATGCAAATTTCGAACGAACGTCCATATGTTTGTATGTATGTATGTGCGAAATATGCCAAAGTAAATGGAAATGGACAGTGACATAGGAAAACACTAACAGCGTGTGTATGTGTGTGTGTGTGTGTATGCGTGAGTAGAAGCAATCAAATGCAAAGGTACAAAAATTTCGGCCATATTGTTGAGTTTTCCTCTTCATTTTGCATTTTGCATTTTGCATTTTTTTTTGTTTTAGCAAAGTTGAAAAATTTCTGTTGGCATTTTAAGTGCATGCAAAAATTTTTTGTTATAAAGTAATGAAAAATTAATAAAATGTCGATAAAGTTTGGAGAATTTAATGCATTTATATTTAATCAGTTAAGGAAAATTTTTTTTTTTTAGCACACTATGGGAGTAATATATGTATTTATTAATAATTTGGAATAATGGAAATTTCGAGTTATTTTAGCTAAACTTTTTGTTTTACTATTTCAATTATCCTCTTTCTTCTTAGTTTGCACAAGAACCGCCTAAAGGTTCATTCAGAGGTAGCAAAGCCATAAACATAACCTTAAAGCGTTTATCAACGGCATAACCTTGAACAGCTGATATTAAAGTACTAGACGAATGAATCGTTAAATAGAAATGTAGATAGTTCCATTTCGAATTTGTTTGATTAAAAAGCAGTTTATTGGCATTCCTCCCAAAGTAAATTTTTGGCAAAGCGTTGCCCCATCGTATATTTCTAGGAGCGGGTAATTTTCAATCGTATATCGGAAATTATTTACAAAATTAAGGGTTTAATATAATTCGAAAACTTATCAATGAAAAGGTTTTGTTTTAAAAGTTAATTCAAATAAATATCTTTCACAAAATGATAGCCGAAAATATTCAAAAAGACAAGTTTACAAGTCTTTTGCTGGCTTTCTGCATTTTTTATATATTAAGATAAGTTAGTTACAATTGACGAATTATTCAGAATTAAATGGTTTTTTATTATAATGATATAAATATAAAAAATACAATAAAAAACATTTCATTTTACAAAATTCGTTAATGTTTTTTTTTTATATACAATATTTATTTTTATTTAGGCCTACTCAAAAAACCGTTTTTTAATTTACTCAGCTATATTAAGGTTTGTGTTTAATAATAAACTTTGCATCGAATTAAGATTCGCGGATAATGGATCCCAATTAATTTTTCGGAATGTTAGCACAAAATGTCATAATCTGATTAATATCAATATGGCGTCCAAAAAGTGACAGTGGAATTATCTTCTTTATTGTATCACGGTACGAATATCCTCATAAAGACATGAAAATAATGGTTGTTTAAAAAAAATTTGTCAAATATAAAACAACTATGACGAAAAACCAAATTTCAAACCTGATTTCTATCAGCTTACAGTTGTGGTTATGGCTATGACGTTATGTCATGGCGTTTACAGAGTTGCCTATCAGAACAGCTGACTGCTATGATTGTGGTTATGACTATGGCAACTTGGGACTTTGGTCATTTCCAAATTAGCACGTCAGTTACTTATTTGCCTTTCTGACTGACAAGCGAAACGCAGTACTTTTCATCTGGTTTATCCCCAAGCAGAGTAGACCTTCCTTTTGCTCCGTCAGAGGTTTCGAAGGTATTAATGCTGGATATTTCTTCTTTCCCAACAGCACATTCAATGATGTATTTGGGAACGATTTTCAGCCATCCCATGCCAAATTTAGTTCGAAGACAACCCAAGTTTGACGTTGTACCATCTTCAGTCTCACGTTTTCTTCATCATTGCTGGCAACCTTCCCGGAATTCAAGTGACCCTCAATGATTTGACGAATCGATGGATTGATGAGGTCTAAAGCCTCTCAACCATATTCTGCAAATACATAAGTTACGTTAAGATGCATGCCGTTCCTCGCTGTCACATTTGAATAATAACTTCAGGTAACTGCCAGCATTTCTTTTAAAACCTTAGGCTTGTGATAAGTTTTAGCACTACCAGGGGACAACGATGTCACCTAGATAACGGAGCATCTGCCTAGTGCAGGACTGTAGCCGAGAACATGTTCTGACCTTTTAATTTCATAGAATCGGAATCAGATAGGCTCAACTTTTGTCTGTGGTACCTCAAGTTGCAATGTCCTGTAAAATATCCAGTATCGGCTAAAGGGATGTCAATACCGCCAGCTGCAATAAAAAAAATACAACTCTGGCGTGTATTTTTCTTTTTTGTTGCTGGTGGCCCATGAAACGTCAAAAACGCTCTGTGAAAAGTGAATGAAGAAGCAGACAATTGACAATTTCTTGACAGATCATGAACCCCTTTCGAATAAAACAAAAATAATGAAAAAATCAAGCCTGCTGCCTCTACTTTTTTAATGCGCCTTGATCGCTTTGTGAATCTGTAAATAGAGTCTACATTATAATGACCACAGTCGAATTGGAAATATATTCGAGTAGACTATTAGAGGCAAGCTCAGTCAAGAGCCCATTGGTGGCTATATGGCAAATCAAGACACAAAAATAAATGATTATTTCATTCCTTAAAAATGTTATTCACTTTCTTTATAAACTCTATTCAAAGTGAACGTTTGGCAATTAAATATCATTCTCTTATTGGCAATGAACTGGAGTAACCAAAAAAAAAAAACATACATAGTATATTGTAAAATTTCAGCAGCAGTATTGTTGAAAAGCATTGAGCCGTGAAAATCATTAAAATGTTTTATTTTTTTACCAATATTACGAATATATAAATATATATATACAAATGTATGTGTGACTACCATTATTAACAAATTTATAACTATATCCAGTAGTTTGCGCTTGACCTCACGTAGAGGTTATGAACATTAGCAAAATCTAAACGATTTGCAGTCGTATTTTGCTAAGGTACTCCGTCGGAAATGCTATGCGGTAAAAAACTAAAAGGTATTTATGGAAATTTCGTGATTTCTAGTACGCTAGTAAAGGGTTTTAAAAAAATGGATCTCAGAAGAGGTATTTTGATTTGATTAAATCAATGATAAGTTTTAAATGCTCAAAAAAAAAAATATATTTGTAAAACTTTGTAGAAAAATAATGCAAATGCGATAAACTAAAGAAAAATAAACAAATAATATGAATTAAATTAAATCAAATTAACATAAAAAGATTTATTAAGCGATAGCTTGCTTGCCTTCCGATTCGGGTTCAATTCCCGGTCAAGTCTTGAAAGTCAGCTAATAAAGAGATATTGTGATATCCGAAATAGCAGCTGGAATGTCTACCGCTCTAACTACTGCTTTTTTTGTTTTTTTTATTTCTTTATTAAGTAAAATAACACGGACTAAAATTTATCTAAAGTGACCCCAGTTAAATTAAATTGCGTACTATAAATTCAATTTAGTTACATCAAATTAGACTAAATTAAATTAAAATTATAATTGATTAATTTAATCGAAATTTTATTAAACTTAACTTAGCCAAATTAAAATGAAAGTGAACGAAATTTAACTAAGTTGAATCAAGTGAAATTAAATCTAAATAAGTTAAATTTATTTTTAAATAAATCAAACGAAATTAAACAAAACTGATTCAATTGAATTCAATTTAATGAAAGTGTCTTGATTATATTTAAATAATTTGAGTTACATTAAATTAAATTAATTGAATTAAATCCAACTAAGTTATATCAGATTAAATTAAATTTTTTTCCTCTAAAAATTTTAAGTGAATTTGGTTTTTATAGGAATTAAATATTTTTTTAAATTTAAATTTTATTATTTTTTGTTGGGATAGGAACTTTTGATTCCTTCCTAAAGAAAAAAATTTAATTAAATGCAATCAAGATAAACTAAATTAAATGGAACTGCATGAAAATAGATTAACTTAAATTTGTCAAATCTGATTAAATCTAATTAAATTAGATTTGGTTAAATTTTATTAAATTAAACTTCATGAAGCTGAGTTAATCTAAATTATTTAAAAGCAAACTAGTTAATACTAGAAATTTTAATTGAATCCATTTTAGTGAATCAAATTAAGTTAAATTAATTTTAAATAAACTTATTTAAATTAAACGAAATTAAGCAAAACTTATTTAAGTTAAAAAAAATATTTTATATTTAAATAATTTGAGTCAAATTAAATAAAAATTCATTAAATTAAATCAAACTAAATTATATCAAATTAATTTAAATTATGTTGCACTAAAAATTTTAAGTGAATTTAATTTTCAAATGAATTATGTTCAAATATAAATTAAATTAATTTGTTTTTTTGTGTTTGCAACATTCGTCCCCATCATAAAAATATAATTTAAATTAAATTCAATAAAATATAAACTAAATTCAACTGCATGAAGTTGGATTAACTTAAAATTTTTAAAAACTGACTAAACTTAATTAAATAATTAAATTCCTTTAGAATATTATGCAATCCAACTTCATTTAATTAAATTAAAAAAAATAGTTTTAAAGCAAAGTAGGTTAAATTAAAAATGTTAATGGAATACAATACAGTGAATTAAATTTAATTAAATTAAGCCAAGTAAAATTGAATTAAATTAAGGTAAATAAATTAAATTAGAAGAAACTAAACTTAATTAAATTTCAAAAAATTAAAATTACTTAAACTAAATTAAACCAAATTATATCAAAATAAATTTAATTACGCTCCATTCACAATTTTGAATGTATTTCTTTTAATTTATTTTGAGTTAATTAATTTTTAATTCAAATTGAATTATTTTGTTTTTTTTTGCTTTTGAAAAATTTGTTCCCTTCATATATGTAGGAGTTCAATAAAATAAAAATTTAATTAAACTGAATTAAATGAAATTAAATAAATCTAGAAAAAATAAATTAAATTTTGGTTACATTTTATAAAAAAATTATGAATTAAACTAAACATGACAAAATTAAACTACTTAAAAAAAAAATTTCTGTCAATTAAAATGTCATCATCTCTATGCATTTCCTGCAGGGGTTGCTATTTCTGCTGTTGACTATTTAACGTTGCTTATCACTGCAATTGCATCTACAAATTTCAAATGGATACCATACACATGCAAACGTATTTTTCAGATTTAAAATGCAATATATATTTTTTTTTAAATTTGTATTGCTATTTGACCTTTACCTTTACTTTTTTGTCACTTACATATATGTATCTATCTATGTAAATATGTATGTAGTATGCCTGTTAGTTCGTGTTATCGCATTTATTTCATTGCCGCGCCGATTTGCCTAACTAAAATCGCTGTTGTTGTTGTTTATACCATCAGCTATAATTTTAATGATACAATAACAAATTTATGGTTGAGATTTGTTGGCTGCGTGTGTTTGTATGTATGTGCACTTCTGAGGGGGGCGAATTCAATAATGACCACCAAAAACATCAACACCAACGACAGTGGCATGCCAGCGTGCAAAAAAACGGGCATCAGTGGGCAGCAATAACAACAATAAAAGCTTGTGAAATTGGGTGTTTATATTGCTGGTCCTACTGGTGCCTTTTATTGTACCAGAAAAGTTAATGATAGCGCTTTATGGGTTAATGGACTTTCCCATAATCGTTGGTGGTTTTAGCATTTAAATAACGCATGAAATTGAGAGAAGGGATTTGGGCTTAATAGAGAAGTCCACGTTGACATTTTTGTACATTTTGTGGGTTCAGATGACATCAACAAAATTAGTAAAACGTTAGAAGATTGTGTTAAAGTTCGATATTTCTATTTTCAAAGTTTTATTGATCTGTCCGTGGAACTACGTGGTGACAAAATAAATATAAAATAAAAAAGGGGAAGAAAAATTTAAAAAAACTCATACGATTTATATTTATATATTGTTTTGTACTATAAATGTTAGGTTAGGTTCAATTAGAATGGCTTTAAAACAAGATCCCACCTACTCTTGAAATTTTGTTATTTCAGACCCTAACTAGATATTTCGCCCGTTTTCCCACTTATGAGATTAAAGCTAACATTGGGATTTAACAGAGTTGTTATATTACATTTAGGAAACTGAATATTTGTTATTTTATTTTCTAGTTGAATTCTATTTTAATTTGTCTGAGAAGAACCTTAATGAAATTATCTGAGAAATAATATTCTTGAACTTTTGAGCCCGCTACAAATTTTGCAAAATTGTTTTTTTTTTTTAATTCTTAAAATAAGGTCAAAATGACTTATTTGTACGAAACGTAATGATTCCTAACAAAATATTTGGTTGATAAATTCTTTTAAGCCTTTTTTTCTAAAAAAAAAAAAGAAAATAATTTTAAGATTATCAAATATTGTAATCTGGGAGTTCAAAAATCTGCCAAGGATTTTCTACATTGGTCTGGTACTTTCATGGTCAATTGGAAGCATTCCATCCCCTACAGCCACTATGTTGCACTGCATCATAAATGATAAAAATAAAAATAAAAATAACGCCATTAAAATTGAACACAAACCAACACCGACAACGACAACAACAAATTCATTCAATGTTACAAAAACTTCGCCAATTAAAAATTTATATTTAATGCTTTGTATTTTGTGTTTTTTTTTTTGTTGATTACTATTACTATTTTTTATTCCACACATTTTTGGCTATTTACGTCATCCAATTTTTTTTTTGTTCTATAAAAGCAAAAAAATCCCATTTATAAATTCAGTTGTCAAATTCAGCGAATGTAAAACAGTTGGCTAAACTAAATAACCGAGTAAATATAACGTGAAAAAAATAATCAAGTGATTCCTTTTTATTATTCGAACAATATGCGTCCACCACTCGCATCTGCCTCCTTCATTTCGCACATTCTATTTGCGCTGCTGCTCTTCACGCTGTGGTGTCCACACAAGGCGAATGCTCAATTCGGATTTTTTCCTGGAATTGGTCGTCCTGGCTTTGGAAATGGTTTAGGTTTCGGTTTTGGCGGTAACCCCGGCTTTGGCGGCTTTCAGCCACCATTTCCTTATAATTTTGGTGGCGGTTTTGGCAACAGGTTTCCATGCTACGGCGGCTACTTCTGTGGCGGCGGTTATCCTTATCCTGGTGGTTATCCATTTTACGGCAATGGCCAAAGTGAGTGTGTGAAGTCAGCTGTGACTTGATATGCTAAGAGATATTTTTCTATAAAAAACTAAGCAGTGTTTTGGACATGTTATTTTAATCCACCTCTTACAGATACGGCGTTCGCAAGTAGTAGTGGCAATGGGGGTTCCAGTGCATCGGCTAGCAGTGGTAGTGGATTCTTTGGATAAGTGCTTGGCAAGGCGTGTGAGCAGTTTTTAAGCTTCGTTGCAGAAGTGAAAAAAATGAACATTTGATATTAATTTTAGGTTATGTGCATATAGTTTTAATTTATATAATCAGTTTTGATAAAGTTTTAAGATTTGTACTTTTGTTTCACTAACTTATTGAATGCGACAACAAACAAATAAAGAATTCATTACTTATTGTTATTTAATACTAATTTTTTTTTAATGTAAAACTAACATATACGAAATTTTGAAGATATCTGCACTTAATTTTCTGCCTCGTATTCTATTTTAAAAGGAAATCGAAATTTATATTTGGTGGAATTTCAAAATCGTTTACAATTTTGTGCCTTGTTGCTTCCCAGTCAGTGAATTTTTAGAGTTACCAAAAATATACTCAATTCAAAAATGTTTCGTATGGCCGCCAGTGTTCACAACTATTGGCGAGAATTTCGATGGCTCTGATATTAAAACTATTTCTTACAGAGAAATCGTAGCGCCGGTCCTTTGCCAGTGGTATCCATAAACCCTAATGAGCAAAAACTACATAAATATATATAGGTGCTCGTTCGTAAACCGAGTATTTCAGTTCCACTACACAGAAGTTACGCGTTCGCCAAAACAAAGTTGCGGCCGTACTGCGTTTCATTCAAAGTTTTTTAATGCGAGCACTTGGTGGCAAATTCAGCAAATTTCTGCAGTCAATGCAGTAAATATTTTACAGGTGCGAGATATCGAAGCCAAAATGAAAGAGTGAGTAAAGTGATTAAAAATTCTATAAAATTTTTATTATATTATTATTGTAGTTCAATCAAATATTGTTACTCTGAGTTGCTTAGTTATAAATAAAAAATTTAATTAAAAATTCCTTTTTCTCTGACGTTCAAACAAGCTAATAGATTGCTTGCAGCACAATCGCAAAGGCAAACCAGTTGATTGTGCAGGCGAAACCAAAATTGTGAAAAGTGCAGCAAGGATGCAGAAAAATACTGCGTTTACGAACGGCCTCAGAGGGAAGTCAAATGAATTTTGATTTGGGCGAGTGATTGCCTCAAGCCGGTTTGAATACAGAAAATACAACAACAACAACAACATAAACATAAAATATACCCGTGTGAAAAGGCTCATTAATAACCACTGTTATAAGGGGAAATAATTTTTAGGGCATTTTAACCCCTAAACTTAATTTTTTTGCAAACTTAAAAGATAGTCAATATGTCTGCGATTTTTTTTCTCATCCGGTGCTGATGCTTACTACATACATATATATTTTTTTTTGGGTAGCTGAATGGAAATTCGGAGGCAATTTAACTCTACCACGTCAGAGTTTTGACATAACCTCAAAACCCCAATAATTTCGAACATACACTCTTAGAATTACAAATTAGTTTTATTTTGCAATAGTCTAAAAATATATGCACTTGGATAAGTTCGTTGGTTATATTTAAGACATATGTAAATATAAATTTAGCATATATGTACATATGTATTTAAAATAAATTCGTTTCAAACTAGGATAACATTTGGCGGCCGGCGTCTCTTTCGCGCCGAGCAATACATTCAAAATACATTTGGTCGGTATGTAACTAGGTACATTAACGCTAAACATGAACTAGAAAACAATTGCTAAATAAAACGCATAATATCGCTGCGTTAGCGAAAGCTACAATATCCATTCCCCACAAATCAGCACTACATATCGCCCGGATCTTTCCAGCCATATTTCTGCTTCTTGCCTTGCTGCTGCTTATAATACTTATCGCCATTTCCATTTTTATAACCATTATAACCACGCCCTTCCTCTTTCGATTGCTTAGGTGGCGCACAGTAACATGTACGCTTTTGTGAATCTAAATACGATTTACAGCCCAGCGTTAAGGTGCCGGTGAAGAGGACTTTGGCAGCCGCTTTGCAACCCGTCATAAGATATTCACTACCAATGGATTTATCAATGGTATCGCAATGTTTGTAAAGGCAACGTTTAAAATCCAAATCGCAAAGCTCTTTATTGCTATTGCAGGTGTCATAGCAAATATCGTGCTCATTGCAGCAGCTCTCCATTTCGACAGCAGGTAAGTATTCGGTGTTGATGCGTAGACCAAGCGAGCCACAGCCATCGGCGGTGGGAGTATATAGTTTATTTTGGACGGGACGAACATCTGAAAATGGTCAAAATTGAATAAAAGTGGCAAGGGAGAGTAAAATTGAAAGTTATATTTAAATGTTAACTAGTTTTTTATTATGAGGAAGTGACGACATCTGCTGGCGAGTGGAAGTAGGAAGTAGCTTTTGGAAAGCTTGCAAACACAATTTGATTAAACATTTTGTTGTTTATGAGTACAAAGTTGACTTGGCCCACTGTAAAGGTGAGTTGGCCTTAAGTGATTGGTACACGTGTACCCTCAACGGATGTCTAGATTTATTTATACTAAAATTAGATGCTTCCTCGCGACAGCTACGTTTGCCGTTGGACTTGCATTCCAGCGACTGGAAAGCTCCAGCAGCAAGCTTTCTATGTCATAATCAGCTGTTTGTTAAATCACAAACAAAACAAATCAATCTCTGTTTTGGTTTTTTCACTTTTACTTTAATTAGACGCACTGCAGCGAGCTTATAAGCAAACTATTATAGCGCGCACTTTTTATACAACTTTAATTTTTAGAACATCATCTACTTGACGCAAATTGTCATATTTTTACGTAATTTCCTGCTTCATCTTGCACGCCGGCATCTTGCTCGCTCCCTGCTCCTCACTCGTAAAACTCACCATTTGGTTTGCCGTCCGGTCCAACACATTTAAATATACAATTTTCATCCACTGCTGCATCGAATACTTCATGGACTGTACGAAATTTCTTAACAACCGTCACAAGATTCTTGAAAACATCACCAAATATCGCCTCCGCCGCAATGATGGCGTCTCGTAGATGCACAAGCGTGCTGGAACCATAGCCCGAGTATGCGTAGGTGAGGAACGTTAGCACGTAGATGGCAATTTTCATATATGGAAAATGCATTTTCTACGGCTAAATTGTTAGATGATTAACTTTAAATATAAACAATTTTATAGAAACAATACGTAGCACGAAATGCGACAAGAAAAATATCACTGATGGAGAACGACTGTGTTGCCATGTGTAAAATTAAGGTAGTGGCGAAAGTGAATTTTATTTAAACTTGTTCCCTGGACATAAGGTAAACTAATTTTGAACTTGAAATAATCTTACTTAAATAATAAGCTTTTATAATATAAATCCAATTGCTTTTTATAATAATAGCTTGCATATTTAACAGCACATTGTCGAATTGGTGCCGCAAAATTTTTTGATTAACTAACTGGCAGCGCTGCATTGTCAGCTGTTTGCGAACGTGTGACAGTTTTAGGGCCAGCGTACATTTTTCTACACTGTTCTTTAAATTGTCACTGACGTCACCGGAAGCGATTGTTTGTGTAAATTTCAGTTCATTCAATATTTTTCAAGCGAATAAAATATTGTTGAAAATATTTAGTGCGTTAATGGGGATAACCAAACTAATTCAATATGCATTTCTGATTTTTCATGTAGCAAATAATTTTGATGTTTGTGTATTCAAGAAACTTGTTTGGTATATTGAGAGACCAAAATTTCAATTATATGTCAGACAAGGCCAAAAGAGGCGCTACCAGAAGGCTGTGCAACATGTTCCACACTTGCGCGTCACTTGTTTTCCACACTCATGGAACGAAGTATTCGCTTTGCCTCTAGAGACTCTCGTTATATTGGCTCAATTGCGCTCTGGATATTGTAGCAGGTTAAACTCCTACTTATCCACAATACACCCCGACATACTACATATACAAATACAAGTCCATTGCGGGATTGTAATGGGAAAGAGCTCCGCCAAGTGTTGTCCTTCACTCAGACAATCGAGCATAACGCCATGATTCGCATCAAAGCGAGATACGTTAACCTTTCGCTGATTTCGACCCATCAGCCGAAGGAAGACTTGATCAAATGATGACAGTCGCGGCAACCAGCGGTGAATCTCTCCTGTTAATAATAACGCAGTTGAAAAATCGATTTGAAACGATACTCCAAACAAATTAATTAACCGCCAGCGAAAATCAACAAAACTTTAAGGAAGGTCAGAAGGTGAGAAATAAACATGTTAATATTGGCGAGTATTTAAATCAATTGTAGAATATTTATTTGCCCTTCGATTGATCAGTTCCATCGACGCCGGTGAAAGACATGCGCCTTGGTCACGTTTACAATACGTTTATTTCACACATACCATAAACAGTTCAATGAGTTCAGCAATAAATTAAGAACACTCCATATTACGCATACGAATAATTTACAAATGTAAATACCAAAATACGAGTATACATATCTACATACATTATACAAATGTGCGAGAGTTGTCTTATAAACAGTACATCAGTGAATTTGTGGATCTGCTCATAAACATTACGACAATGATAATTTCTTCAGAAGTAGCTGGCTGTGTGCATTCGTATCACCCAATTGAGTTGTGAAATTAATTTACATGAAAGTAATGGTATTTTGTAAATTACCGACATTTACCTTGACTGAGTTGTAAATAGTAAATACTTGTGACTGTGAATACCCTGTTGGGAAAGTTTTAGCTAATTGGTAATAGAAAATAAAGTTCTACAAAATTTAGAAATAATTTTTGTGGAACTATTTGAAAAATCTTATCAATTTTACTTTTAATAAAATAATAAGAGACTAAATATATTTTAAAGTTAGACCTTTCAGATGCTTGTGTCTGCAAGTAAACATTGAAGTAAGTTATCGATTAGAGAATGTTTGCAGACCAAACCCTATTCTCCAATCTCAAACGTTAGAGAGCGGCTCGAAAAATTACCGAGAATCATAGCGATCTAACAAAAATGGTAATTCTCTAATCAAGTTCTAATGTAGTTATCTCATGGGATTCTAATGTGAATATCAAACTGCCGTTTTGCCTTACTGAATAAAATTTTTTTAATTTTGTGTTAGATTATTTCCATTTAAACAAAATTTATGACTCGTTCGTTTAAATTATGGCTTCTTTAAGTTAACTTCAAAATGTTAAAACACATGAGGTAAGCATTAGATTTCAAATCATTTTCAAATCGAATTCTCATGTAGTTCTCTAAACTCTGTGTTGGCTGGGAAAGCGTGGTGGAAAAAATAAATTTTTTCCAACCATTTTCGAATCATGTAATAAACCTTAGTAAAGTGGATTTTGTTGGCACCTGAATTGTTTGTTGTTGTTCTGTCTTTTGTTCGGAATACATCTCCAAATGCAATGGTATACTTCTCATCCAGATATGACACTGTGTGTCTCGTTTTCACAACTTTTTTTTTGTGGATCTGCAGAACTAATGTTACGAAGGCGATTCGAGGTTGGAATCCTTTGGGAGATAGAGGGTATTTCACCTTGGAGGTAAAGTGTTTGCTACGGATATCCAGTAGCTATGTATCTTGATATTATAGATTTCCAAGCCTACATATAAGGGCAAACTCGAAGATTGTGTGCGATTTCACTAACAGATTTCGAAAACTTGACAGTTGCATACTTAATCGAAAAAGTTAACGCTCTTGCTAGAGATGCCTTCGGAGAAAAATCAGTAAATAACAATTGGCTCTGACATAGTCCTAATTCCTGCCTGTGGTCCAAAATAGTCCTTGGCAGAGCTGACGATGGACACAAGTAATTTGCCGATTATTTGTAGCCTGAATAAGGAATGAATTCACCTCGGACGAGTACCTCATCGAAATTGGGAAAGAGACTAGAGTTTATGTGGAAAACGCCGAACAGAGGATGAGGTTGCGTTCTATTACATAAGTGATTATTCATCCTTTGGTCGGATACGCTTCATGCGCTTTGGCAGGACGATCTTCGTGAAGGCCGGCAACCTTATGGAGCTCAACACAAAGGACATTTGCCATTTAAAAACAAAATCGTCTCTTCACCTTATTTGGCTTCAGAGGCTTCGATAACGGCTTGCGTTACAAGAGGGAGCCACTTCGCCGAAGTACAATGCACAAGCTTCTAAGTGCCTTCGACTCCAAATTATCCCTGTCAATCTGATATTATTGTTCAAAAACCTTTTTTTTCGAGTTGATGTGCGAGAGCTTGGATTGTCTTTTGCGATTGGTATTCCTTATTTTTTCGACCCCTTCTGACAGTCAATTGTTCTACTCCATTCAGAATTGAGCGCTCTAGGTTACTCTACTTGTACGGTGGCAACATGTTGAGCTATTCCTAAAAAAACTGGGGACTATTTGAAGCACCACAATTCAATTTTTGGAACATTTCTTCGTCTATAACCAAAACCATTATTTTGCTCATTCACTGACAGTAATTTTGGTTTATCGTAAAGGCGGAGCAAGATTTTGTTATACATCCAGGTATCGATTTACCATAATATTAAACCTATGTTTGGCCTACAGGGTATTTATTTTCCACAAACGCAACATACATGCGTTCATTGCATCGTATGAATAATCGTATTACGCACTTTCGCGAGCCAATACGGTGCCTTGCCTTGGTGGGCAACATGAAATGATTCACTTATTTTATAACATAAGAACATTTCATACAAATAAACAATTTGAATTGTTGTGAGTTGAGTTAATGAGAAATACGATGCTGGGGGTGTGTATGGAACTAAATGTATTTGTTTATAATTAATATGTATGGATGGGAGGCCAAATGGTAGTGAACTATGTACTTATTTGTTTTCATACTTACCTAGGCAAATTGCAGTACATGGTGTATTGTTTGCAAATTTTCAAGTAATGTGTAAATAAATGACATCACTTGGTTCTCAAAATGGCATACATTTTTGAGAGGATTAGCACAGAAATTTCAGCTCACAGTTTGAAGTTAATTAAAATAAAATAAGAAATTAAAAATAATATCCGAATATTCAGCTCACTTTTTTGACGGCATTCAAATGTTATTTTAGAATATATAGTGCCTATCGTAACAATACGACAGGGATTTTTTGATAAGTTTCGACACTTTATTTGTTCTTACTAATTTTTTTATCAATTAAAAAAAAAACTTTTCTAAAGAGTTCCGAGCGAGCGGAGTGATTTTTTGCACCGCATAATGGTGAGAAGAGTCTTAATATTAAGGCTTGGATAGCTCCCGTTAGCCAATTATTGTAAGTAAGATTGCACCTTGGTCTTATCATCACATCACATCGCATCGCATCAGTCCACGTCACATGATCATCACATTATTTTACAACACATGACATCACATCAAAAACAGATTGTTATTATTTCCACAATATAAGAAGTAACTATTCTAACACGGCAGCTATAATAAGTTTTTAGGTCATCTGCAAACGTATGCGGTTGCAGTATGTAATTTACGAATACTCAGAGCCTTTGGTTGAAGTTTAAATGGCTTAAAGTATATTCTGAGTACATGCACCCTTTGTGAAAGATGGAAAAGAAAGGGCTTTCGATTGCTCGCTTGCTTGCCAACTCAGCTCCAGCCGCTGTAAATTATAGTGAGTTTTTAGTCGATAGTGTTTGCGAGAGAGTTTCGTAATATTTCTTCATCAAAATAATCTGAGTACCAGAGCACAGCGATATCGCAGGTAATTGTGAAGCAGATATGTTAGGCAGATAAGGTGCGCTTGAAAAGTACTCGTTAAGCAAAAACGACTTCGGCGTACCTTTGGCCACTTATCGGCTGCTCCTTAATGAATGGCTTTTCGGTCAGCTCAGTACTCACTGGATGCTTACCATAATGTGAAGCGTTGCGAGGTCGCTTTCGCCAGAAGCCGCTGGCTTCTATGTTTGTCCAAGCCAAAGATCCCATTAGTTATCGGATTGCTTACCTACCAATCTTAATATCAGCACCATTCCTTACATTGGCATCTGTCGGAGATGGGTATCAAAAAAGACCGAAGGCTGGGACCTGTCTTACGTGTTGATGACGATGCGTTGGTGAAAAGATTCTATATTTTATCACCCACGGTTAAGGACTTCTGCGATCGGCGTCACAATAAATTTGCGGTATAACTTCAATGCATCGTCTGGTTGAAGCTCGCATCTCTGTAGTTCTCTCGACTCAGAGAACCTTTTACATCTCGAAATCCTGACTCTAATACGCGTTAAGCAGAACACATTCGCATTTTGCTGCCTTTGGTAGCAAAATCGAAGCAACTATTCATTATGTAATTGAATTTCAATCAAGATTCAACTAGATCCCGCTAATAAATAAATAGATTTATTTTAAGCAGGTCTACACGAAGTCGATTATGATTGACGAAGTAATCTGTTAGTATGTTTAGGTTCTGTCTAACGGATGTTTTGAACTTCCTGCTCGGTTTATTACCGACTGAAATCTTAGCGTTATCAAACTGCGTGCCTTGAGGCTGCCGAAGAAAAGACCGTTCGGGCACAACTCCAACCTTAACGCACTACCAGCTGAGGTTAAAGCTCGCTGGCTAAGCTTATCTTGATGAATTTCCAAGCCGCATGAGTTCGACTGAGAGAAGGGGCCAAAATTAAAATAAATTAGAGATACTGACTATTTTACAGGCGGAGCAAAGAGGCAATGCGGGGTTGGCACAGGGATTTTCACTGACCATTTTGTAATTTAAAATTATCCCTTCCCTCGCAAAACTCTCTTCTACCACGGTTAGATCTGAATTAGTGGATGAAGGCAGGAGAGAGCTGACATCGATTTCTAATAAAAATGTGTTAACCCTAACATGAATCCCATGGCATAGGGAGATTTACGGAACTGAAAAAGCCGATTAATTGACGAGGTGCGACTCTGCAATGAGTGTCGTACGATGTGGGCAAGGGTGCCTCGCCTATGGTGATCAAGCTCAGAATTGTCGAAATTTAATTTCTATTCGACAGTTAAAGAGAGTTGAAACCGTACAGAATCGTATAACATTACCGGGAAATTAAGGGTGTCCTGTGACCCACCTAATACCTACAAACTCAATACAGTTACAGGTGCGTAGGAGTGCATGCCGAAAGGATTGACTGCGAGGATCCCGTCTAAAAGGAAACAGCTTAGTAAACCATAGCAGCCCCCTTTCTCTGTATGCTATACTGAAATTCTTTAAAGCCATGGAATCAAATTGTGATCAAAACTTGCTAACTGCCTGTCACCAGGATGCAAATTCACTTAACCCAACAAGCCAATCAATTCTTTCAGCCTTAACTAGCAGGTTCCTATTTGATTCTTTCAATTGCGGCTTCGTATAAATTCAGATCACAAAATGGTTCCGCACCTAAGGAAACAGCATATGAATGACCTTCTTACAGTTTTCTTATTACGCAATTCTGCATCCAACACACCCATAACTGTAGAGGTCCATTTTCAACTGCTACCACACAATATTTACAAATCTCTTTGACTACAAAAAAAAAAAGTTCTAGAGCATACTTCTTTCAACGCACAACATGTTCATGACCTTGCTTAGTATTATTACGTAATAGTTATACATAATTAAAAATAAAAATAAACAAAAGAGGCTACAGACAATTAGCAAGCGCAGAGCAAGCACCATTGCATGTCACAGCAAGTGGTAGTGGTATTCTAAAACGGTACTGGCAACTCAGGAGCACTCGAAAACACTGCAACTTGAACTTGACATGCGTATTTAGTTTTGACAAGTGTGGTGACTACTCAACCAACTACTCATAAAGATACCGTTATAGCTGCCAGACCAGAAAGCGAATGTAAATTTCAAGTTGCTATGAGCTGGCAGCACTTAACTTTCGGCCACAGCTGATGTATTTAAAGTAAAGCACGGCAATAGCGGCAACAGAAGTGAAGAAAAGAAGAAGAAGAAATACAAAGTAAAAAGCTAAACAGCAACAAAAGTAAACAAACAAAAAACAAGAGAAATAAAAAAAAATAAAAAGAAAAAAATAATCACAAAGCGATAGCGGCAAGTAGCAGCGTGGAAGCGGCATCAAAATACAAACAAAGCGTCGGCAAAGCGCGCTTGCAGCAACTCTGGGTGTACTGCTTTTGTTTTTGTTTTTTTTTTTTCGTTTACAGCTGCCACTTACGAAGCTGGCCGAGACGACGTGAACAGACAACAGACATATGCAGTTTATGGACGATTAGAGTTCCGGGGCTGCGAGCGGACGGCAGGAGTGCAGGGCGTATGAGTGCCGAGCTGCTAGCTTGCTTGCTGACTGACCGACCCACCAACCGACCGACCGACTGTGTTGTCTGCCAATCTACAGTGTGCAGCATTAGCGCTTAGTACGAGCAAACGAACTGGCTGGCAGGCTGGTTGGTTGCTTGGTTGCTTGGTTGCTTGCTTGGTTGACGGCTAGCCGATTGTTTGTGCCGCTTGTTGTTTGGCTGGTGTTTATTATACGCCTTCGCGTTTCTTTTAGATTCAGTTACGTACAAGACTTGGCAGCAAACGGTTCGAAAAAACGGCAGAAAAATTATATTTGAAAAAAAAGAAGAATATTTTTAAAAACTTTTTATTTTTTAAAAAGCACTGCAAATGTGTAAATAAAAAAAAAACTTATACACTTGTGTTGTAGCGATCTGAAAAAGTTTACAAAATTGAAGTGAAAGAGGAGCGGCGAGAGATTAAATAAAAAAAGGAAGTTGAACAGTATACGAAAAATATATACAAAACGCTAAGAAAAATAAAAAAAACCAAATACAAAAGCAAATACTGAAGAGGTAATAATATGATCTCTACTTAATTTTAAGTTCAATTGCAATAAATAGCGTAAAAAGTTCAAGCGAATTACTTTCAATAGCACCAAAATAAAAATTTATTGTTCATGTGAAAAAAAATCAAGTGCAATTTGCTCAAAACATTTTAGCGGCATATCGTAGTGCATTTGTGTTACATTTTATGTGTGCATTAGGGTGCTCCGCTTGCAATACACAAAAATTTGATATGGTTTTTTTTTCATCGGAATTATAAAATTTGTGCTATTTAAGACTTACACCAAAAAATTTCGGGAAATATTAAAATTATGTGAAAATGCCTCAGAAACTGGAACCATTATGATTTTTTTTTTTTAATATTTTTTTGTTTTGTGCAACCCTATTAAAAGCTTATGTTTTTTTCAGCATAAGTGATTTTTTTTTGAAATATTAAAAAAACACAATTTTTGTCATTATTTTCAAAGCAGTCTATCTCATGTAAATTTTGATGATTTCAGCAAATATTTTGGCAGAACTTAATAAATTTTTTAAATCCGGTATAATAAGCGCAACTTTTTTGGGGTGAATCATCGGAATTATAAATTTTTTTCTATTTAAGACGTTCACCAAAATATTTTAGAAAATTTAATATTAAAATTATGACTTTCCAAAATTGGAACCATTATGATACCAGTGAAGAGTTTCATGTTAAATATTTTTATGCCAACCTTTTAAAAGCTTAAATTATTTTTTTTTATTTGATGTGATTTTTTTTATTATTTAAAAAACACTTTTTTTGTAGTTATTTTTAAAGCACTCCAGCTCACATAAAACTTGATATTTTCCCCAAATATTTAGGCAGCATTTTTTCAACATAATAAATTTTGTAATTGCGGTGTAATATTTTTTGATGAGTCACCCTAATGCACAAAGTTATAAGTGATATAAAAGTCTCCAGACAGCGTACAACAGGATTTAAAGTTGAGAAAAAAAAATTAATTTATACTACATTTTGAGCCTCCAAATTTTAATTGCGTATATTTAAAATTTTATTTAATTGATTATGTAAATAAAAAAGAAAACATTTCCACTTGCAAAATATCGCTGTAGTTGGTGTGCAAATATTGAACCAAAAAAACGAAAATTATGCATGATTTGTGAGATGCGAAGAGCATTTTCCAAACATTCCATGTTTTCATAATCAAAACGATGTTTTCTTTTGCAAGTTGGTATAACAAATACTATTTAGTTTCTGAAATAGTATAGCGGCATTTCGATATAACAAAAACGATACATTAGCCGTACATATATTGAAAATTTGCATTATTAAAGCTTTTGGAGTCCATATTTTGTTATATAGAAGTTTGTGATAAAGGAACTCCAATTACCACAAAATTTTTAATTCGTTATCTGGAAATTATAAATTATGAATGTATAGAAAGTTTTTGTATTATAAACTAAAAAAAAAAGTATTTTCTAACACAGAAATAAGTTTGTGAAAGTCAAGATATTTTTTTGTTTCTATATTTATATATATATTGTACATATATTCAGTTTTTTAATGACATCAATAACATTAATTAAGCTTAAGGGTAGTCTTTTTATTTGAACGGCATTGAAAAAACAACAACAGTTTACTCACCAGACGTCATTTTAGATCTAGATCCCCAAGATGTGAACTGTTGTTGCCTTCCACCTGCCCTTTTTCTAAGGAGGCCTGGAATCGTATTCTGACGAAGTCTAGAAACAACTATGATCAGGCTATAACTACTACCATGTTGGCTGTTTTTGATTTTTCCAATACCAATTTACGCTTATTAGAGCTACATATTTTTCGTCATCGCTTGTCAAATTTGGATTAAAAACAAACCGGTTTCGGAGTTTCAGTTTGGCACTTTGGAGAATGTAATGCTTCAATTTTTTTAATAGAAACCAAGTCCTTCTCCCAATCACATGGGATATGTTATACCATTTTCTCCACCAGCCTACGATGCAGTCTGCAGTCCATCTGCATATTAAATTTTCTCTTGCCAGAATGGAATTCTAATTTACAGCAATAGAATGCCAATATTGCATCGATCTTATGCCATAAACTGATCTAATCTTTGGCGAGCTTTCGTTAATCTACGCAACCATTGTCCCTTCCCCTATCTACCGAAGATTCGTCTAATGCTGGTATTCTGTAATTTAGTCTCATATCGATCCACTAAATTGGAGACTATCAATTAGAGACATTTTTTGTGACTTGAGACGATTTCGATGTTCAGTAAGTAACAGTCTCAAAAAATTTCACCAAAGACTGTGGTGAAAAGCAGTAAAGACAATCAGCTGATCATATGTTCTGCTAGAGATGCACAATCAACCTCAATGAAAATGAGTTCATCGATAGAACACAATATACGTTTTCAATTCTTTGACAACAGCATTATTGCTCTTTAAAAATTAAAACAATATGGTTATCGTAAAATTAACATTGAAATTAACTGTTCAAAACTCTTATTACGAAATTTAATTACTTAGTTACAGATTTCAGCAAAATATAGCATACGACCATGGGTCAGATCGAGCGCTACTTCATTTTCGCGTTTGCTCAGTACTTTCTTCAATTTCTTGGGGTTTTGTGACCTGCTCAGGACTAGCGGGCAAGCAAATTAGTGATTTTATTTTGAGAGTATAGACTTGAGACGGCTTACTGAATATCGAATAGCCTCAAAATCATTCTAACTATCGAAAAGTCTCAATTAGTGACCAGAGACTGCTTACAGAATACCGGCATTAACTGCATCTCTAGCTATGCAGACATAGAACTTAAATGGATTCCATTTTTTCACAAATTTTTGTAAGCTTGTTGCTTACCCATCTTAAAGATATCAAAAAGATACCCGTAATCCACATTCTCACACAAAGATTACCAAATTTGAGACAAGGGAACCATTATGAAGGGATTATCAAAACGAGTTTGCGTGTACTCATTTCTAGTGGTAGCCAAGGAGCACTAAAGACCCCATTATCGTATGATAGCACTCAAAAGTAATTGATGTTGTTCAAAAACAGCTCGAGTGAAACTTTTGAATTGGACATGATTTATGTTAATGTTAAGTTTTGACTAGAATTCTACCCAAAGATCAACGAACGATTAAATTTTCTTTTATTTGCCTAGTTGATAAAATTTTCTTGATAGTTTCATAGCAAATTTGATCTTCTTGAAGCAAGGGAATTCAACCCTTTAATGTGAGCTTTCACAGCATATTTTTCTCATTTTTCCAATCTTCTAGTTAATCGCTCACTTATACCAATTCTTCTTAAAGTTTCCTGTTGGAATAGTTTTTCGCTTTCAAAACCCTCTTTCCATTACCTATGGCTATGAAATGACCACGGTTTGAGAAACCTTTAACAGCTGAATTTTTTATATCTTCATATCTTTTCATGCAATAAATCCGTTTAAACTCACTGCGTAAAACGAATGTCTAGCCAAAGTAGCGGGCACGCCGCATTTATCGCCTTCTACAGAGAATAAAGTGCCGTTATCAATTTAATTTTTATTGCTGCATTTTTATCATGCATACAAAAAAAAAAGCTGATTGTTTTTTTACGGTCTTTTATAAAGAAATTTTCCCAGAGATATGAAATGGGTATAAACGAATGTTTATTACAAATCTTCGAATATTGATAGTTATGAAGACTTAAAAAATAACAAAATTCAAATTCACATATATTCAATACATACTTATAAATAGTACACATGTACAACAGGCCATACAACACATGTCGACTTTACAAACAAACCGGAAATTCTAGATCACTAACCACACTTTTTGTTCTCAGAAATTTGCTGATTTTTCTTTGTGAAAAATAAACGAAAATTGCAAAAGGAGCTGAAATACTACAAAAAAAAAAATCTATACTTGTGATTTCCAAAGCAACGTGCTGCGTTTACAGCGCTTGTTATGTTTTTCGTCATGTTCCGACATTAGAGCGCCATTAGCTGGCAAATTAGAATGGCAAATTGTGTGAAAATTTGAAAATTTCGCTTGAACTTTTATTACGAAAACGTACTGAAAGCCAAATCAGCTGTATAAAATTTTAAAATTTTATAATTTTTTTTTCTTTCACGCTTATAAAGAGAGAGAAAGAGAGTCAGAAACCAAAAAAAAAAGCAACACGAAAGGACGGGCGAAAGACTAGACACTGAGAAAAAGTTAAAGAGAAATCAGTAGAAGGTGAAAAGTAAAGTAAATTGACGGAGAAGGAGAAGAAGAAGAAAAAGTATTAGGCGAAGAAAAGGCCATTATCACATCCCACTCAAGGTGATAAATTTTGCCGAGTCCACCAACCAACAAAAGGTAAAACTCTCATCATCCATATGGCGCAAAACTGCGGCTAAACGGCAAAAGCAGCAACAATACAAAACAAAAAAAAAATTAAAATAAAGAAAAACAATAACAACCACAGCAAGCATAAAATAGATAGCTATTAAAAAAATTATTGCTTCTCTTCATAGACGAGACGTCTGCCAAACGTCCAACGAGGCAGTCGCACATCTAACAAGCGGCGGATTGGTTCAAAACGTTCGGTATCGGTTGGGATCGTAACCGAAAAAACCACCCGCGCGTTATTTTAACAAATTTAAAATACACACACACACATAAGTATACAATTGTGGTGTGTGCGGAAAATTTTTATTTTTGAATTTTGAAAATTGTGAAAATTTTTGAGCAATATTTATTTTTAAAAATTTCGCAAGCGCGACGCTGGCAAACAAGCAATGAACGAGCAAAAAAGCTGAAGCAAAGTAAACGAAACAAAAAAAAACAACAAAAAAGAAACTCAGCAAATATTCAAATGAGCTCAGGCAAAGTGTAAAAAAAGTGTACAAAATATTAAAAGATTTTGAAAAAAAAAATACATACATATGTATGTATATGCATTGTATGAAAATAAGTGCAAAGCAAAAAAAATAGCTGGTAAACAAAAAATCTTTGCGCTATAAGCAAAAAACAAAAAATCAAAAACATAAAAAAACGCAACAACACTAAAATAAAAAATAAAAACAGATTATACGCAAAAAAGCTCTGCGTTTCATCATTGCGTCGCGAAAGTCACACACAGCAACGTTTTCCTGTATTCGATCGCCCTCGTTTTCCAAAATTCATTGCTATTTTTTTTCAATTCGTTTGTGCTTCGTTATTTGAATTTCATTCGGGTAAGTTTGATTTAATTTTTTCTATGCACATTCAGGAATTATTTTTCATTTCAATACTTTTTTTTTTGATAAAATATGTACATTAAAAATCCATTAAATTGATTTTTCGCGTTTTTTCATTAGCCATTAGCGAATTAAATTTAAATTTATTTCTTTAAAGCATTTTGTTGACCTATTTTCTAAAAAAGTTTGTTAGACAAATATAATGAGTTTAATTAGCTCTCTGTGTCTTTTTTTCTTTATATTATTTCTTTAAAAGCTGCTGCGCAAAATTAATCAACTTTAAGATCAATTTTTTTTTAACATGAGATGGTGTTGCTGTGATTTATGTATTTTTGAAAATTGTTTTACCACAAAGTGTCTACATTTTGTTTACTTACATTTCTGTGATTGCTCTGGCATAACTTTTTATTATTGTGAATATATTTCTTCAATTAAAGTCACTAATGCAAGAAATGTATTGCTTTTTTTGATATTTTTTTTTTGAAATTTTCGAAAAATATTTTATGCCGTTTTTGGCCATCTAGAGATAGTTTCCGAACTTAAACAATAATTTTAAATTAAAAGCGTAAAGCGGAACTTAAGTCAAATAAATCAATAAATGCAAACAGTATACCCCGAATACTAACTATGTATCAAAAGCCCATTTCATAAAAAAATTCAATATTTCCAAAACCCCAAAAAAATATCATAGGAGAGACCTCCGCTCGAGTATCTAAAACTCTCGATTGTGACTCTTCTGAATTAAAAATTGTATTACTTATTACAACGTAAAGTCGCTTTGGTTCGACAGGCCGAACAAGAGGGCACGCATAGACCGAGTACGTTTCTTTGTAATAATAACAATAATAACAATTTGGCGCTTAGCTTGATATTTGGCCGAACTTCTCCTACAATTTGTGGATTGCCTTTTTATGTTTGTTGTACTACAAATTGAGGGACCAACAGTTTTACGTCTCCGACTCCAAACGGTAAATGATTTTTGTCAGAAGTTTTTTCATGGCAGAAATAGACTCGGAGCTTTGCCATTGCTCGCAGAGGGGCGACCGATATTAGAAAAAATTGTTCTTACTTACTTATACCGCCCAGAATTTGAACCTGGGAACCACCGAATGAAGCGCACACAAACTGCAAACTCGGCTATGGCACCCATCTACGTCGTTTGTATTGCCAGAAATAAGAACGCACGACCTTGGAATACTCGTCTCAAGAACCGGTGGCGATGCCAAAGACTATTGCTGTTTCCTTGATGAAGTAAAGTAGACTTTTCGCCTCATTGCTGATAGCCGACTGCTGAACCGGAAGCCAATTTATATTCTGATATGGGTTTAGAGCTGGTGATATCCGAAGAAAGAGCTTCGATGGCTGTCTGCCTATCGAAATTGATGTTAACCCTCCCACTAGGCGGTTGGATATCTGATATCAACTCATTCGCTTTCTTCGCGGCCAGGATTTCCCCATTAAATTTACCGCAGCAATCTGGCAGCATATAAGACCTACTGATCTCTGTTACTTTGCAGTAAATCGCAGTACCAACTACCTTTTCCATTTTCAAACTCTATAATGCAAAAACAACACAAATATACAATCTCAAAAATACAATTTCATTTTTATTCAGATGCTAAAACAATCTGGAACAAGGTGAATTTATATAAAGGGATAGTATCGCATGAGCTGAATGCTTGTTCTTCTTCCCAATTCGCTGGGTTGTTTTGCTTACACAAACAAAATACAGCAGCAGTACTGGGCGAATTCAGATTTTGACATTTCACTCGCAAAATTACACAACGCATTCGCCTTGGTTATCTTGCTATCACCTTTTATGGATCCACCTGTTATTTTAGCGTACCAACTGTCAAAATCAGCTGAATACTACTGCCGGTTGTCGAAGTTGTTGTAGTCGTGCCATGTTTATTTGGGTAATAAACTTTTGACGCGCATTGTTTGATTTAATTTTAACGTTAAATTTAATTACCTTTAGCTCCAGCCAAAATTTCCTTAATAATTACATACTATATTCTGTATACATAATTTGTTGAAAATTCATGACATAGGTTGCACTATTGAACTTACTATTTTCATATTGTTTGCACACTGCAAAAATTTGGGGAACAAATTTTTTTTTTTTCGAAAGCGTAATAGTGTAGTTCATCAAATTTATGCCACATTTATAATCAAGTTAAATTAAGACGAAATTATGGATGTGTGACCTTTATATCTTTCCAATATTCTTCAGTGGAAGGCGCACCGAATACAAAAGTAGCCAAGTCGTCTACTGTCAAAAGCCATGGCCAAAAATTTCGTATTTGAGTGTTTGAACCGGACCCGAAGCCTCTTTCGAATTGCTGAGAAAATAAAAGTGTATTGTCTTAGTTGAAAACTATTTTGGATATTTTGTCTTCAATAACTGAAATATCAATCCCCCCTCTAGTGATTACAATTAAGAGCTCAGTACATCACAAAGGATACACCCCCGCTGCCTTCCTAGAAATCGAGTGTGTTTCAAATAACATATCCCCTCTAATCATCTCACTAACCTTTTTTATCGAACGAATGCTAATCGGCTGGGAAATATGTGCAGAACTAAGCAAATCCACTTTATAAGGCTTCCGGTCCGTGGCACGTCCTAGGGGATATTAATCTCAAGGCTTCTATGGAACATAACCGCAGATTGCCTCTTCCAGGAACTTGAAGGCCTTAAATGGACAAGTAATACCGATCTCAGACAATCATGATTCAACTCTGCCCGTTCTAAATCCGATAAGGACAGATCTAGACTTCTCCACCAGGGAACGTAAGACACTTGATCTGGAGGTCGCAATAGTTCAGATAGACTGCGCAACTTACTTTCGATAGACCGGCATCCCAAACGGCAGTTGGGAACCACTAATTATGAACATGAAACTTACGGAGTTCTCGGAGCTTCCTAGGCTGATGAACTAAACACTGGCGATCTCTACTCTCACTACGCGATTTTAAACCCTCCTACATTCAAGGGAGAAGTGGCCAGTAGATGCTGTGGTAAAGAGCAGTTGGCTCAATGTTCGACCTCCACAGTAGCCATAAAATGCCGCATATCTCTTAATGAGGTGGCTGAGTTTTTACACCCAAAAGTGATATGGGTTTCTCGGTATTGTGACATTGAGAGGACTTGTAAGATTTACGAACTCGCGCGACTATGCACTAAACTTTCTGCGGAGGATATAATTGATGATTGTTTGTGATAGGCTTTTTAGGTGTAAAAGGATTGGCCTCAAAAAATGTCAGTGCTATAATTGGAATTAACTTAACCTTGAAAATGTTTTTTTTTTTAAACTTCTTCCAAATCTCCTAAGTCTACATTTTTCAGTTATCTCATGCCACTTACTGGTATTTTTTCTATTTGAATATTTAAAAAAAAATCGGTTTTTAAATCATTTTCAACAAGACCCAGTCTACGATTAAACAAAACAAATCCGTATGCTGCTCGTTATAAAAAAAATATACCACATTTTCTTATTTAGAGGGCTCCTTAATATACACAAAAAATAATTAAAAAAAAAATAAAAACAAATGTATCCAATTGACCACACAATCGCTTATTTCAATTGCTTCATTCAATTTTATTTGCAAAATTAATGTATATCATTAATTTTGGCTAAGCTCATTTCTATTTGCAAGCAAATACAAAAATTGTACTCACTGCAATAAAAAGAAAACTAAATTTATAGTACAATTGACCTCAAAATCCCTTTTTAAACAATGTGAACAGATTTGGACCACTTGCTTGAAAAAAAAAAAACATTTGTATCAAATGAGAATAAATTGACCTAGAAAACCATTCTGAGAATAAGACAAAACGTATGTAGTATATGAATTAAAATTAAAATTTTCTTAGCGGAAATAAATTCGGAACTCGAAATCTAGTCGTAAAATGCTGGACTGTTGTAATAGGGAGGCGTAAGGGTGTTACAGTTAATGATAATAATGACTCATGCATCTATTTTTGCCAGAAAGAAACCGAATGCGCGCACACTCCCAAACTTGTTTTATTTACATACAATGCAATAAATAGTCAGCCGCCAATCGTTACATTGAAATTGTTGTTCACAATGTAATAAGTCACCCAATAGGTGGCAGACATTTAAAAATATAATATTTTAGTAAATATGTGTTAATTTTTGCCTGTTGCATGCTTTGAAGTGTTAATGATAAGTGAAACAAATTTACTTAAAGTCTACATAGTTGTAAATGAATTGTTTTATGAGCATGTACTTTGTGCGATAATTAACGGCAGGCCTTTGTTTACAAAAGGATGTCAGCTGCTATTAGTCTTTGTTATTTAACCACAGGGAACACCGCTAAAATCAGACAGTCTTGTAATGCCAGCGACCGCCGTAGATATGCTCGAAACTCGGCTGGGCACGTAATAACAAAAAATAAAATAAAAAAGAGATTTTTCTAACAGCGGCAGGCAATGGCAATCACTCGAGTGTATTTCTGGGAAAAAGAGAAGTCAGTGAATGCCAAGGCAGGATTTTACGTTGAATGAACCATTACTGCAATGTGTCGCCGAGGATTTGATATATAAAGTCTACTTCATATATTGAAGAAGTGAAAAAGTTCAGAGAGATGACTGTTTAGTCTATCAAACATTCATCAGCGTACGAGACGATAGTGACTCTCTCTTGCGGTTGTTGAGAGTCGGAGTTTTGAGATGTAGAATTTGGACAACATCGGGGACAGGACACCACTTGAGTGTTCGGATCTCAGAACCATACTGACTATGGTACAGGTAATTGACAGTCCACCGCTTTAGCTCGTGTGCGAGAGTTGTTGGTTCCACACCAGCTAGTAGCGTTGCGTGCCTAACTGTATTAAAAGCTTTCGACAAATCTAACACTACTAGTATGGTTCTATCACAAGGAAGTTGTGGTTAACACCGTAATTCCCCTGCGTGTTTATGGCGTTAAGTGCTGCAGTTTTACTGTGCACTTTCCGGAAGTCCTGCTGCTTCTTAGCCTGGCCGAGGTGATACGTGAAGTAAGGCCGCAGTAGAACCTCCGGTGCTTTTACCACTGGTGAGAGAAGGGACGTCGGCCGCTAGGAAATGCCATTATCCGCCGGATTCTCTGGTTTCAACAGTGGTATAACCCTCCACACCTTGCACACATCAGGAATGATGAGAGAGGAAATGGAGGAGGTAAAGACGCTGGTGAGATAAGCCACTCTCGTTGGTCACAAATTTTTCAGCATTTTCGCCTTCACGACGGCCTCTTTAACCTCCTCGTTTGTGAAGGTAAGTACTGCGCTTCTTTTCGGCAGTTTACGAAGCCTCCTGGTCACTCTATGCTTGGCTTTGTCTACCGAAGGATACAAAATAAATTGCCAGCTAAATAAGTTCGCCTGAACCTGAACCTGAATTTCCGAATGGACTTTTCTTTGAAACAAATCTCGACCAGAGATCATGGGAAGGATACAAGGGCTGGTAACATACAGAACTTCTGATTCTTTGGCTAGGGAAATCTGCTTCTATAGGAAATTTCAAGTCCAAATTCCTTATCGATACTTTTGGTCAAACGGGTTCCCATATCTCGACAACACTGTCTGATCAAAGACGGATAAAGGGAAAGGTGCTGGCTCTGGTACTAGGCTTTACTTCGCGATGTGCGAATGCCCCACCGTCTTTCCGGCCGAAGTAATGGAAACTCTACCTGCGGTAGTCTGGACCTCAACGGTTTTTACGTCGAAGCTGGTTAAAGAGCGCTATGACCCCCTTGAACTACTTGCGTCGAGTAACGCAGTTGTACTGTACCCAGGTACTTGGTAGCGGTGAGATCTAAGGTAACGAGATCGTCGACAGGCTGACCACGAAAGGTTGGAAAGCAGCCTTAATGACGCCTGCATAATTTGCGGTCTTGGAGGACTAATTAATTATTGGGTGGGTAGACTCATAGCGCAGCTGGTACTGGAAAACTACTGGCGACCTCAGGCAGACGATACTTTTGGGCTATCCCTTCAGTAGAACAGATATCGCATCGCATGGTAGGTCTAATACCAGATTTCGTATCAGTTACTTGGCCAGTCACAATCTTCTGAGTTTTCACATGTTAAAAAATTGGAGCATATCTTTTCTACAAGTCCGATCTTGGCAAGTCAACGATTGCGTTCAAAGGGTTGGAAATTCGCCTACCAAAAACCTTCTAGCGTTCGTTAGGAAAACTGCAGTAAACCTAGAAAATCAAGTTCAGATCGCTGTGCCCTTTCGTTTCAATGATTTCCCTAGTAGTAGGTTTAAAGTGTAAGGATTGTATTAAGGTCGGCCCAAACTCACTTGCTAATTTTTTCCATACACTAAAAATATTTTTTGCGTGCCTCTCAATGCATCTAATTCGTGACCTACATTTCCCCTCCATATAATACAAAAAGAATCCAAAAAAAAAAAAAACAATGCGTCCGGTTTAGCCGTGCCCATCAATTTCCGCACCGTTTAGTATTTTCGAATAAACATTCCATTGGAAATTATAATCGTAAACACAAATGTATGTACTTAAAGGTCTACATATATAAAGTTGTACGTAAGTAAATATCGTCTTTCTTAATTCCCATTCAAGCTTCCTCTCTTCCTCTGCTTGCTATTCACCCCACTTTTTCTGGTTTCTCTCCGTTGTTTGAAAACGAACGCGTGACGAGTTTTTTTTGTTAGATGTAAATTGATCGCCATCACAATTTACGTCTTTTTTGACTACTTGTACCGCTTGCATTTAGAATTTTTCAAAATCAAACGCACAGTGCACGCCAATCATATGAAGCCGTAAGAATCGGCTATGAAGACAGTGGAACAATTTACATATATATTTACCTGTCTACGTCGCTACGGACCAAAACCCCTAAGTTATGTGTTAATTTCCATTTGAGAATTTTTTACATTTTTAAATTTGCGTAAGCAGTGAATAACAACAACAACAAATCACGTTAAGCACACGAGCAACAGGTGAGACGTAGGAGATTTCCCTGCGGCGAATGAACATTTTCCATAGTCAAATGAAAGTGAAATGGGTGTGAAATATCGTAAGTGAAATTTTAAGAATTTAAATATTTTACAAATCCAATCGCCGCTTAATAAAATTGGTTATAGCGAAATTTGAAAGCAACATAAAATGAAAGAAATGCAGATAATAAAAAAGTCGAATAGCGAACAGCTCTGTGGTTTTGCCTCGCAGCGCGCAAATTCAATTTTGATAAGTAATAACTTGCAATAAATTTCTTCACTCAATGTTTGCGATTATGCAGTGCTTCCATGTTTTATTTTTCACGCACATACAAAATACACTCAATTGCAACCCTGCACAAAATGCGACGAGTCGCAACGGAACATCGATTAACCGATTAGTCGACTAGTCGATTAACAAGAGCTCTAATTTTCATAACTATTAGAACTAGTACATTTTACTTTTGAAAACTACTAGTTAAGCTAGGCGCTAGCTAATCACTTGACCAAAAACCTGACGGAAGGGAACTCAAAAAACTACCCTTAAAATCAGTTATATTTTGAAGCGAAGGTTTTCATTGATCGACGAGAAGAAATCGGGAATAACTACGACTTTTACTACCACCACCACTAAGTACTAATACTATTTTTACTAATGGAACAAAAACAATTTTCACTAATTTCTACTACTAATGCTACTACTAATTACCACTACTATTTTTTGCTAATTTCTACTACTTTTTTTTGGTAATGTTACTACTAGTTACTACTGCTATTTTCACTCATTTCTACCACCTTTTTACTATTTCTACTATTTCCTACTACTATTTTTTTGTACTACTGCCACTAAATACTATTAATATTTTTACTAATGTCTACTACTATTTACTACTACTACTTTTACTCATTTCTACTGTTATTTTCACTTATGTCTACTACTGTTTACTACTACTATTTTTACTAATTTCCACTACTTTTTTTAATAATGCTACTGCTCATTACTTTACTAATTTCACTAAATTCTACTACTCTTTTTACTAATGACACTGCTTATTAATATTACTATTTGCACTAATGCCTACTACTGTTTACTACTACTAGCTTTACTAATTTCTACTACTCTTTTTACTAGTCCAGCTTCTTATTACTACTATTATTTTTCTAATTTCTACTACTATTTTTTTACTAATGCTAGTACCAATTACTACTACTATTTTTTACTAATTACTTATTTTTTTAATTATTATTTTTAATAATGCTATTAATTACAACTACTTTCTATACAAACTTCTACTACTATTTTTGCTACAACTATTTCAGCCAATTTTTATTATTATATTATTTTTACTATATTCTACTACTATTTTTACTAATGCTACTACTAAGTACTCTTATATTGTACCCGATTGAGACTAATCCCCGGTATAGTTTCTTTAGAGCTTAGTCGCACAATTTTTTGCAGGGATAGATTTGTGCTATTTAGCTATACACTCTTATCTGTGCGCGTGTGCTTTCATATATTTTTATTAAGTTTATTCGCTTAATTTCTGGCATTGCACTCACACATTGTTTTTTTCTTTTTCTTTGCTTCTAACTTGTTTATTGATTTTCAGAACTCATATATGTTTTATTTCATTTTTAAATTGGCACGCTCGGTCTTGTACCAATTAACTAGAAAAGTGCATTACTTAGTTCATGTGGGCATACCTTACGTTGGTAAGGACGCTGCTGTTGTCCAAGTGGAATGCTCCTTCATGCTACAGTTGGCAATAGTTAATTAATTAGATGAAAATAAATATAAAGATATGTATTTGTATACCCAAACATATTTATATTTATAATTGGAACATACGAGAGAATTAAATTACCTGCACTTTCCGGGATACACCTCGCAGTGTTAGTTGATTCTGCTTTGTGCCAGCGCAGGTCAATGTCGAGAAATGAGGTCGATTGGTTGCACATAAATGCAATAGATTTTATTGTGAATTCTAAGCCTGAGCGCGTTTTGACAGTTGAGCTAAAAAATCAATCTCGAAACAGAAAAAAAAACTTAATATTCGTGGAAGATAATAAAATTTAGAAAATCGTATTTAAGCATCCAAGCCGGAGTTTTTTAGCAATGGAAAATATAATTATTGATAAACAAAAAATTCAGATAAATTAGTTGTTTTCCGAACTTGAAACTTACTTCCTATGGAAACGTCAAACAGGATTTTGAGGTACGGGAAAATGTTTCCCTTAACTTCCTGTAAGTTTGTGCAAAAACCTGTAAGTTCTTAGAGTACAGGAACCGAACAGTTGTGACGGACTTGTAGGATTTAATGCATTGATGTAGCAAAAAAAAAAAATTCAATGGTGTATTGAAATCTGAAATTTATTAAGACAAATTTTCATGGACAAGATAAAATTCTATCATAAAATTGTATCAAATTATTAAGGAGATTCATATGAGGATGACATTACAACGACATGAAAAAATAAAATTTCTCAATAGGTTAAACATTTTGTTGATTACACAAGAAACGGAATTAAAAAAATAAAAATAAAAATAAAATTTTTTAAATCGACCTACTTGTTGAATCACTTTTCTTTATTTTTGCATTGCCAATATAAAAAATGTAATTCTCTATGATTTACTTGCACCTTTTGTTGATGCAAGTATCCCAAACTAAGCTTGAGATGATCCGGAAATGGGGCCAAAATGGTACCGAAAGAGTTCCGATAGTATTTTGCAACCTTGAAATTTCACTATCATGCCGCGAAAGAAGTTTTCTAGTGTTATTTTTTTATGCTTTTCAATAAGATAACTCCAAGCTGAGTTAAAATATTTCAATTGACTTTACTGCAATAAATCTTACTGCCTCTTTTGAGTCTTATCTGTTTGACAATCTTTTAAATCTGAATTTATTGCAAATTAATAATTTTGTTAATCAACTGAACAAAGTTCTAAATCTCTTATTTGGCAGTGACAAATATCATGTAGAGTCCACAATAATTTTTACTAATTTAAATTTTACACTTTTTGTTACAATAACAACAAATGGGCCATAAAATCGCATACGCCAAAAATGTCGATAGGTTATGATTGAAAAATTTAAAGTTTCTATGCCACTTATTTTAGTACACACTTAAAACGCGATTCATTGACTAAATCACTTAGTTTTTTTTTACAAATATTTTACTACATTTTAAGTTTTTAGTGCACTATGTTTGCCATGATTTTGAAAACTTAATTCTCCGTATACACAATCAGCTTACAAGGTTTTTCGCGCATAGTTCTAAAAAATGATTTCTTCTTTTAATTTCAATATTTCAAAATTTTTTCATACACATTTGCCTGATCCTTTTTTTTAGCAAAGAATATTTAGTATAAGCAATTTTCACACTTTGCCAATTTTACACATTCCCATCTGGCCGAGTGTAGTGCTCAATATAAAATTTCTCTTGCCCAATGCAATTTGATTGATGGGGGTGGCAACAATGATGCCAACATTCAAGTGCTGTTGACACAAATCATCTACTAGCTCACATTCATACCTCGCAAGCATACCCTGTGGGAAATGTAATTGATGTTTTTTTATTCAATAACAATGCATTTTCATTTCCCATAACGAACTTATTTATTTGACACAGAGATGCCATATTTTTTCAATAGCTGTGCTTGTTATTTAAATTCAAAAATTTAAGAATGTAATTATTTTGAATTAGCATAGAAAATAAGAATATAAAAACGAAACTGGCTCATGCTGCATTTGTGTTAAATAAGTTTAAAAGTTCCAGAAGAATCGAAAGCATTTGAGTATTACCGGCGATTACTTGCTCGTCAGAAATTAGTCGATTATATGATCGATTCGATTAAAATCGATAATAAGAGAAAAGCCATTTAATCATTTAAAAGCTGTAATTCCTAGTTAAACTATGGAAACTTATACAACGAATTCAGTGTGTTAAATTTTTAAACAAATTAACAAATTTTTTTTAAAATATATTTTTATTAAATTTTTTTATTTTTATTCATTCATTTTTGTTACGATATTTACTGCAAAAAGCAGCAGTAACAGATTTGCAAAAATTAATTCTAAGTCGCCATAGCCGAGCGCATAGTGTATGCGCGCTTCATACGGTGGGTCCCGGGTTCGAATCCTGCCCGGTGCAAGTAAAATCAAAAAATTAAAGAAAAGAGGGTTTTTTTTTTAAAGCGGTCACCCCTCCACAGACAATGGCAAACCTACGAATGTATTTCTCCCATGAAAAAATTTCTCAGAAAAATCATGTGGCGTTCGGAGTCGCAAATTTTAGGCCAAGCATCAAGCTATGGTGACTAATTATTATTATTATTATTATTATCAATTCTTAAAAACATAATTTAAGAAAAAAATAATTAATAATAGGAATACTTAAAAGTTTTGACGAGTGTTTCGTTGTTAGTCTATTTCGTGTTTTCGTAGCGATGGCATTCGCCTTGGTCATGACATTTTGACTATTTTTGGCTATGCCTCACTTGCGTGTTTTAGGTAGTTGGTTTTTTTATAAAAGAAAATTTTCAGAATAATTCTAAGTATGCAGTTTTATAGCCCACTAAATACTAGTGTACTAAAATGTAAGTTTCAAGTTCATTAAAATTTCCATTGATTTACAAAAAAACATAGTTTGCAAGAAACGATATTTAATGATTTTTCATATTATGTTGGGTGGTTAGAGTGACAATTTTTAAGTACATAATTTTGATTCACACGCTAAATTTTTTGGGTAAATTTTGCATGGTGTGTTTTTGATTATTTTGAACATTATTCGCTTAATCGTTCGATTAATCGAAAGGAAATTATCGGGTATTTAATCGAAAGAAAATAACTGATTTTGACCGATTTTTTAATTAATCATGCTGTAACTATATACCGTATGTTTTTCCCAACAGGGTACTTAAGCCATTTGCAATATTGTCGATAAATGTAAAGGAAAACAAAAAACAAATAATAAAAACAGAATTGAGCAGGCAAAAAGGCGACAATGAAGTAGACATATGCAAGTGGAAATATGTGAAGTATGTAGTGAGTGTATGATTGGAAAGCAAAAATGCACTAATACAGACACTAAATGCGCCAGTGTGCATGCAGTTATTTAACAGATGAGTGTATGAGAAAGTATTTGTGATTTTTAAATGTAGAAAAGAGCGTTTACTACCATAGATAGATACAATATTTGCCAATGTAGGACATATGTACATAAACACAAGCAGTATATATCTAGCGCATCTATGAAAGCAAGTGCTATACAAACTCATGCACACTTGTCTGCTGAGTGCCATTATGGATGGGGTTAATTGAAAAAATTTATTATGCCATTAGGTCACATGAACACAATTGAAAATTAAGATTGTTTGAAAAAATAAAATAAAAAATGAATGCAGTTATGAAGGCGACAGAGTTCACGGATGTTCGTACATGCTAAAAATGTAGCCACAATGCAAACTGGCTCAATAAATACACAATTACCAACTTGGCAGACTTTTGCCCCGGTTGGTTTTCTCATATCAACCTAAATTTGGCTGACATTCGCTGTATGGAAATGTTATCGGAAATAGAAATTTAAATTGAAAGTTGTGAGTATTTTTATATGTACTCATTCTTATTTTGTTAGACTTTTGGTCTTTTATGTAGATTTAACATAGAATATTCAGTTTTATAATGCCATCAGAGTAAAAAATATATAAAATTAATTTGCTAAATTTCACTTTTAATTAAATACTGGTAGTAAGAAAAATTGGACCTCTTTTCACTTACGTTTTATGAATGCATGTAAATAAAATTGGTTAATAAATATGTGCACACTTGCATACATGCATGCGGGTTTCTACAAATAAACATATCTGGCGAGGCATTCAAAGTACTAAACACATAACTCTCTATTTATGAAAATGATTTTCATAATATTAATTTATAATGATAATAATTTTGACTTAGCGCTTCAAATGTAAAATTTAAAAGTGAAAGTTTTTTAGTACTAACATTTTAGTACACATTTTAGAACTTAATTAAGGTTTCCCAATTTTGGGAAAAAACTACGTCGTTTCATTTTAGCGGATAGATTACTTTTTCCGCAATTTTAGTACATATTTTTTTAGTACTAAATTTTTAGTACATCATAATTTATAAATGAATTTTATTTCATTTTTAATCTGGTGCTTCTTAAATTTTCTATAGTCATATTTAACTAATTATGTCTTTAGTACAGTGCAAAACTTGTTTGTTATGTAAATTATATGTATGTAAAACAGCAACAAAGTATCGCGAATACTTTAAGTAAGCACATCTTTTAGAACAAAGTTTAACTCATTTAAAATAAATCAATAAACACAATTTAAGAAAATAATTAAATTTTTAGTACTGCCAATTTTTGGAGCATTATTAATACAGTAATACTATAATTTTTAGTACTGAAATTTTTTTAAAAACTTTAGTACATCGAAATTTTTTTTAGTACAAAATTTTAGTGGAGTAAGGAATTATTTTTTTTAGCTTTTTTCCAAAACGTAAATTATATAGTTAAACCAATAGTTTAGTGCTTACAATATAATATACAAACCTAGATTTTAAGCCGGACTGCTTCTATAAATTGTGGTGTGCAGGCTAATATTGATTGCTCTTCAAATTGTAATACCGAAACCAAACGTCGGATAATTATTGTTCGAATACTTTTCATTGCATAAATACACTCGGAAGTTTTACATTGCTTGGGGAGGTGCGAGTGCTATTGGAAAACTGCCTTTTTTTGTAATTCTTAGATTTTTAGTACTCCGGTCGAGATTTGAACGTGCCAAGGTGTTAGAGCGCTCAAGCTGATCAGTTGGGTATAGCGATTAAAATTTTCATATTTTTTTTGGAGTTTTTTCTTGTATTTTTATTAATTTTCTTCCTCGTTTGCTTAAAAATAATTTATTTTTAAATGTATTCGTTCTTTATTAATTTTCATTTCTCCCCTAATTGTAGATACTGAGCGCCGCAAACGGACACAATCTTAAGTCGATATCCTTTTCTGCCCCCACACCTGCGCCCGCAAACCCACGCCAGCATGTCTGCGGCCACGACATACACGCGCCTGCGCAACTTGAACAACAGCTCCACAAGCAGCAAAATGGCACCGAACACTTCACTATTTTGCGATAAGAAACCCACAAACGAAGCCACATACACATTGAAACTTGGCGGCGCACACCTTAATGCCACAACAAATGGTAAATGTAGTGGCGGTGGAGGAAATCATCACAGTGTTGGCTCTAGTGAATCTTCAGATCCACTAGAATCAGATTGTAGTGAAGAGACCGAGGAAGATGAGGCGACGCCCAAACGTGTGGTGAACGATGAGGCGCGACAACAGGTGCGTACCATAAATAACGTGCAAGAAGATGATGATGAAGAGGAGGAAGATGAAGATGATGAGGAACTCGATGAAGAGGATGATGATCCCGAAGAGGAAGAAGAGGATGAACCCGATGAGGAGGACGATGGAAATGAGACTGACGATGAGGATGATGATGATGAGACAGATGACAGTAGTAGCGTCGAAACGGCGAAAGGTGTACGCAAATATCATCTGGATGATTTTCAAATAATCAAGACTGTGGGTGAGTAAAAGAAAATAATTATAGCTCATTTAAATTACACACAATGTACACTGTCGCGATGCACGATTTGCACGCTTCTCCACTACTAGCATGTATTGAGCGGCGTGAATGTTTATTGAAAGTTTGCTAGGTTGTTTAGTTTAGCAAGCGGCGGCAAATTAAATTTGATTTGAGAAAATTACCCCAAATGATTCATTCGAGGTGAAAATCAAAGAAAATAATTTAATTATTCACGTTCGCGCGATCATCCACTGATTGGATGTGTTTTCTAATAACAGCAACGAATCATTAATTGTCTATTTTATTTTGTTAGGTTTCACGCTTTTTTGTTTATACATACAGAACGTTTGTATATTTAAATTGCGTAGGCGGCGTGTGTTGAACTCATTGAGCTTGGTCGATCTAATGAATGGAGCTCCCTAAATGCAACATCATGACTCATGCGACGATCGAATGACGCGAATAAGAAGCTATTGCCAGGGAGGGACGGTATCAGAAAATTGAATAATAATAATAATAATAATAGTGACAAAAAAATTAGAATACTTTTTTAATTTGAATGACGAAAAATTTCCATTCGTCATTTAAGTAAAGTTTGATGGCGAATAAACTGTCATTCGTCATTCGCCTAGTGTTTGATTAGCGAATATTTTTTTAGTCTCCATTCAAATAATTTTGAATAACGAATTGATTTTTATTCGTCATTGCAATTATTTTGAATAACGATTAGAATTTTATTCGTCATTCAAATACTTTTTAATAAGGAAAATAATTTCATTCATCAAATAATTTTAAATTACAAATAAATTTGTATTCATCATTACGTAGTGATTTGAATGATTAGTTATTCAAAATTATTTGAATCCCGAATGAAAATCTATTCATTATTTAATATTATTTGAAAGATGAGTAAAAATCTATTCGTTATCCAAAATTAATTAAATCATAAATCAAAATGTATTATCCAATAAAAAATAAAAAATTTGTGAATGCAATTTTATTTTTTATTTGAATAAAAATTCATCCAAAATGTTAATCCCTGGGTATGGGTGAATAAAATGCATGCTGAGCGCAATTCCAAAGAACATAGAACTATAAGAAGAGACAACACGCTACTTTTGCTTTACTCGTTAATCAACAGGGTAGCCCCATCTCTTTTCAGTCAATCATTTACCCATGCGGTCGAAAGTGTAGGCGCTACCCTGTTGATCAACGAGTAAAGCAAAAGTAGCGTGTTGTCTCTTCTTGCAGTTTTATGTTCTTTGGCAATTCTTACTCGAGTTATGAATTCAATGAAAGTGAAATTAAAATATATAAATCTTCGTTTTTTTTCTAAACATGCGCTGTGTTTTTGTATTCCCAGACATCCGCTCACTCTCTTCACACATTTGCCTTCCGTCTCTTTTACGACACGCGCGCGTTCAGCTCAATCATTCACTAATCAATTAACCGTATGCTGAATTTTTTCCAGATTCATTTTTTTCTGCACCCAAATTAACTGGAAAGCACTTATGTTGCGGCTATGTTTATGCTGGCTGATTTTTATCAATCGACGCGTGGGAATTTAAGAAATACACAACATTGATGATATTGACAAAAACGCAAACCAAAAAGCAAAAAAAAAAAAAACAGGACAACATAATTGCATAAACAAACTATTCTACCTGCAAACTACTCGCACTCTTCACACAACCAAACACTTCTTCTACCTTTTGCCTTCTGCTTTTCGCTTTTCGTTTTTCCATTTTTTTTTTGTTGTTTGTTTTTTGCCACCACATCTGGCACAAGTTGTAAATATTTGTACATGTATCCATGTTTACTTACAAATTTCAGTACAAACAAAACGCAAAACGCAGTTGTGCAATAGAATAAACAGATCTCTATTTGGTTTGAGCAGTTAGTTAGCTCGCTTCGGCTAGTCGACTAGCGAAAAGTCTCAATGGCTATGCGGTTGAATGGTGCGGCACAGCATCCATCCGTAGTTACTGAGAGTGTGTGATTGTGTAAGTCAAATTGCGGTCGCAATGGCACTTTGACCATCACGTAGCCCCATGTACACAGACCTAATGGTGGTGATTTTGAAGTTAGTTTTTAGAGAAAAGTATAAAAAATAAATTAATTTTTTTATTGACTTCTGTAGCAATTTTAGTGAGTTCGAATCTTTTCTTTTGTACTAACTTGCACCAAGTAAAGAAAGCAGGTGAATCCAAACGCTTCTCTATTTACTTTCTCTAATGCATAGCAGATCTAATTTCTTTTCTGTCCCAACTGGACCCGCAGCGTACAATTTTTCATCACATTTTTGTCGAGCATTTCAACGACCGCCTAATCTGACAATTAATTCGTCGATAGAGAAGTTTACTGCTTCGTCGCTTACTTATCCTAAGAGGCATAACTAAATTACCGTGTCAAACGCGTCAACGAACTGTCAAAATTTCACAATAAGAAAAAGGAAAAGAATAAGAAGTGGAAAAAATTTGACACGGTTGTTTGGGTATGGTAAATTAGCTTCTGTGCTGGCTCACAGTGCCACTGGATCTCCATTAGCTAGAAAACTCATCTTTCCATTCCATCGTCTTGGATATTCTCTGTCCTAAAAAGTTAAAGATCCACAAAATCTATCTCGAACACGGATGAGATGAAGTTATCCAAGGTTGACAGCGTCTATGCTTCAAGAGAGACTTAAAGGACTTGAATTGAATTTCGTGGCTCACATTATTATCGGCGTTGATGCTGGCTCCAAGAAAAATGAAGTCCCATACATTTTCAAAAGTGTAACTGGTAAGGCTGAAGTCGGAGTCAATACGAGAATGCGTTAATTGTTTATTTTGATGGTAGGAAATAGGCCGTTTTGTCCTCGTTCACCTACAGTGCCATTCGCTTCGCGTTTACAAGAAGTCACACGATAGGGATTCATCCTGTCTGACACCACCTTTGGTATCAAACGGCTCGGAGAGATTATTCTCCATTCTAATGAAGCTAGTATTGTTGCTCAACCTCATCAGAGTCGTATTAGTTTGACGGGGATACAAAATTCAGATATCTGGTCTAGCGCTCGCGGTTTTGTTGTTCCGTAGTCGCGTTATTGCTATTCGAACTTCGTCGAGGTCGGGTGCGGGGATATCTATACTATCATCATCGATTTGGGATTCGAGATCCCCAGTCACGCTTTTACCGCCACCACGCTACGATCTTAAAACTTTTTGTAAGTCACCGCATATTTTTCGGCTAGCAGGTCAAGCTTTTCGCATTCACTTATTTCGGTATCCCTTTTCTATCTGCGAATAATACACCTTATTGGCGCCCGATCGCGTCGCGGCCCTCTATATACATATATCCTTATTTTCCTCTATAGCGCGATATTTCTTATCAATGCTCTCGAACTCCGGTTTTCTGGGCAGTGCTCTTAGTGAGCCGGTGTGAGAGGTGAGTAGCGAAGTTAGTAGCTGTCTTTTGCGATTGCAGCTTTCTGACGTCGTGCTTTCCTTGTGTATTTAGACGCAGGTTTTTTGATCAGTGTCGATGTTCGGTCCTCGGAGTGTGCATACAGGTAATTGACTGGAAACATGGCTTCCGTCTATTGCAATATGATCGACATGAATTCAAGTTTTTTCGATTTGTAGACATCTATGTGACCTGATGATGTTTTCTATGTTAGAACCTAGTGCTAACTCGATCAGACTCAGTCCGTTACCGTAGGTTTCCTAGTGGTGACCGAATATTACCTGGATGGGCGATGAGGTCAGACCTTTTACTACAATGAGAGCATTCAGCAGACGGGCAGCGGCCGCATTCCCATTAAAGGTGCGGTTATTCGGGGTGCATGTCTGAGATCGTCAACAAAAAGGGGGCATCTTTTTTTTTAATTTTTGAATGGTGAATTTTTACGTGGAGGGTCCCAAGCCCAGCACACAACCAGAACTTGTGGCGATTTTTTTTTATAAGGACGTTGCAAACCCTGGTAGGCTTCTAAATCAAAAACGTCGGAGTGAGCCCACCACGTGGTGAAATCAACCAAAAAATTCATGAGCTGCTGGAATCACTCCAAGTTGAATAGCAATGACAGACTTCCCCACTAGCAAAGACTTCTACAATACTTTCTTACTTCTTTCCAATACTTTCCGCCAATCAATTTGATGAAATATATATAATATAAATTTAAAAAACGTGAGAATAACCTAGATGCCTAGAAAAGATGATTCCCTAATTTGCTACACTGCACTTTCGACATAACAATCGCTCACAACTCTCGCCATGCCATTAGCAATAAACCAAAACCACAAGCGCGTCCATTCACTTGTGAAATATTCCCATTAAAATCGCTAGTTAAATACTTTTAATTAACTCGCTTGCAACTGAGATCTCTCGCATGCAACACAACGGAAAATGCCCACATTTGTCGCCCCATTTAAGATGGGCACAAAAAAAAAGAAACAAAAACAAAAAAAATAGATGAAGCGAAATTGTTATAAAATGCAATCAGTGAGACGGACAATTTTAATAGACCACAAATGGCAACTGTGCGAATGCAACTAGCGGCAAAATTTATGGTTGCTGCTTTTTCTGTAGTTTCTGTTGTTGTTATTATTGTTGTTGGTTGCTGTGTTGTCACCTAAGCGCCTGCTTTGACGGCGCGTTGTAAATGACAATAATACAAAAATAACAGATGTACGGCGAGTAAGGGTAGTGTACGGAGAATGATGCAGTGTGTTTGGGAAAAGGCAACAGGCAAGTTGCAATCTGTTGATGGCACAGATTTGTAAATACATACATATGTATGTAAAAAGATATAGCTTTTGTTTTGTAGTTGGACATGATATATGAATGTGACGATGCAACAGCTGCTGACGTGTTAGCCTGCAACGCCACGTGAACCCACTTGCGATGAACATATGAACTATACATATATGCAGATGTATGTTAACATAGTTAGTTCAAAAAGTTCCCGGTCTACTAAAATTAGATAACTAGGAGGTACGAAACTTTATTGCCATTACATTGCTGAACTCTCGCTCCTTAATTAGCTACAATAAAAAAATTTCGAGATACTAGGAAAACCCGACAGACGGCATTAGCTATAATTTAATAAAATCGTAAGTGGCATCCCTCTTCAAAATATAGCTATGCACCTTCTTCTCGTCGGGACGAACCGTTTGACGCCCAATTTTCTTAAATTTCATATAACCTTTGTATAATTTAATTTAATGCAAGTTTCTAAACAAGTGGCAACCCTCTCCAAGATATAGCTAAAAACTTTCCTCTCACCTATGTGAACCGATTGACAAAGCTTTTTTTAAATTTAATCTAACTTGTGTATAATTTAATTTCAGTAGCGTTTCCAAGCAGGTGGCAACCCTCTTCAAAATATAGCAATGAACCTTCTCCCCGTCGAGACGAACCGTTTGGCACCCATTTTCTTTTTTAAATTTCATATAACTTGTTTATAATATAATATAATGCGGGTTTCCAAACAGGTGGCAACCCTCTTCAAAGTTTTGTTATGAACCTTCTTTTCGCCGAAACGAACCATTTTAAACCCTTTTTTTTAAATTTCATATAAACTGTGTACAACTTAATTTAGTGCGAGTTTTCAAACAGGTGGCAACCCTCTTAAAAATACGAACCATTTGACATTCATATATAGATCTCATTAGTATATTACAAATATACATGTAATGTAATAAATTCAGACTGCCATTAAAAATTCGAAATTGATAGAATTAAGCATCGAGCTGTGGTTAAGCTTTTGACAAAAGCGTCTGAAGCAGGGTACAACTAACAGGTAGTATCAGTAGAGTAGCTATTTTTTTTTTTTTTTTTTGTATTACCCAGCTGCTGAACTATCAAAATTTCGTTTGTAAGAAAAGAAAATCCAGAATGTTCGAACCCCAATTAATATCCCAGGAGCTTAGCGCAATTTGTAGCAGTGAAATAGACATTGCTGGAGCCGTACGGGCTCTAAGTTAAGTTATAATACCTGCTGTTTATCAGGCCACTCCTGAAATGAACACAATAAGACCAACTTGTTGCCGAGAAACAGCGCCAACGCAAAGCCGCAGGTCACTTGCTGCAAAGCAACGGCTAACGGTCGCTAAACACGAACTAAGCAGAGCCCTCAAGCCCCTAAAGGACCAGCAAAAAGAGTTCGCTTTGGAAGGCGTAAACTTGTCCAGCCACCAGCGAACATCGACACGTCTTTATGAGATCAAAATGTGGAATGGAACCGTAGGGACAAAGAAAAATCGAACATCATGGCACTTCATCTAAAAAAAGTATTCGAGCCAAACATCCCCCCCATCAAATCGGTATGTTTTGCCTTTACTCACTGCTGCCTCGTAAACTTAACCAATAAAAGTCCATCCACTTGAGAATATTAATGTCATCAAAGAACAACTAAACTTAGAAAAAAGCGCCGAGCATGATCTCATTGCCCCACAAATGATCATAGAAGGTCGCTTCAATTTAGATTTCGAGCGCAACACGTTAAACGCCTAACATCTGAGATAAGAAGGTAGTTAAATGGGGAGCGTACTGCTTAGAAATTTTTCTGGAAGTCGCTTAAGTATTTTACCGCGTTTTACTGGACTCACAAAGTTTTTGAAAGTTATGCAAGCAATCGAGTTTTTTGCCGCACGACAAAATCAGTTTATAATGCAAGAATTTGATATCGCAGCCGGAGTTCCACAAGAAAATTTTTTAAGGCCTTTCCCGTATGTTTTGACCACGTTTCACATTATTAACCTTTGTAGATGGCACAGCGTAGTTTAGTCCACAAAATTTTGGACCTTACTACGTGCGAATGTTGTAGACCTATAACTAAGTTAGCGCACAGTAGATGAGTCTCGCCAGCGAGCAGTAAAGGTGGCAGGGCTGCCTGAAGCTAGCCGGACGGGCTGTTTGTCTGGCGGCTACCGACAAGGCCCACCATGTATGTAGTTTCCCCTGTTTGTACTTTCTCTAAATGCGCAAAAGTATTTTATTTGACGCCATTAAGAGATCTGATTGAGTGCAAGTTTTACAATATGCGGCCGCAGACGACCAATAAAATATTTATTTTAATATTTCTATTGCTGTGACGAGTGGCAGCTGAGTTTTGCTTTTTTTTTTTTGCAAGTATTAATAGTTTTGTTGCAATTGTACACAAGATTTGTCTAATTATTATTATTGTGAATAAAATAAATGTATTTAAGATTTTAAGATTATTTTTAAGCCAATTATGTGCTTTTCGTGCGACAATATGAAATGCATAAGCATGGGCACGTTTAGTTATACCATGTTCACACCGCAGTGAAAGTGAACTTATTTTCAGGGGATCTTTTCAATATCAAATATGGTCGTCCATAGTATTAGATAGTATTCCTTTTTACTAACTAGTTTTCGTTGGTATTTCGCTATTTTTGTAACTTTTTTGCTCTAAGAAAAACTGGTAACCAAAATGCCCCTCCCCCCAGAGCTTAAAAATAAATTATTCGCTCTGTGCGCAACAAGCAGTGCCGATTTTTTAAAATTATTTCGGTTTTTGTCCATCCCGAATTTTTTTTATTATTGTTTGTATTCCTTTTTATAAGCTAGTGATGATAAATCATCGATTTCTTATCGAACCCAGAGTTGCTTATGAAAACTCAAACAAAAATTAAATGTTTTCGAGATTATCATGATTGGTTCGTAATAAACTTCGACAGTTTTTAGCGGACGAAATCTTGTAAGTACTTCCAATTTATTTTCACAGAATATCACGACTGAGTCATAAGCAACTGGGTTTTCGTTGTCGTGTGAACATGGCATTAGAGCTGGTGACCGCTGGATGTGTGAAAAAGTAGAGAGTGTGTGAATTTGGATGTATGCGCATTTGTTGTTGTTTACATGTCTCTATGTTGCACAAATTTCACAAAATCCAAAAATTGCAAAACAAATCGTAAAATGCGTCTATTTCTATGAATTTCAAAGTTTACTTTAAAAAAAATATGTAGGCACTTATTTACCCATATCGTTAACAAAAACAAATGTGATTTTGTAGTTAATGAGAATTTCGAAAACAAAAACATGTTGGTTTATGAAAATCGCATTATTTTCGTCGCGGTGCAAACAATAGAAGAAAAAACCCTAAAGTAAATACAGCAAATTGTGCATGGAAAGGAAATCCCCCGGCAAATGCATAAAAATTCCAAAACAATTCAGTCACCAACGTGCATTGCAAAAATGTAGCTGGGAGATAGTTGAAATGCGGACGTCGAGTGGGTGTAGATGAAAATATTGACTTCTACGCATTAAGTTGAAAATTCGCAAACAAAAAGCAGTTCTAAAATATTTTGGCAATGCTTAATTGGCCAATTATTTGAATATGTTTACATTTTGACACCCATTAGAGTGGATCGATAATACTGTTTTTTTTTGTTTAAATGAAATTTTCATAGAACTATTTATTTAATTGAAGATTAGCGCGTCTCTTACAGTTTTCATCGAATTTATTTTAAGTTGATATTTTATTTTTTAAATTCCATAGAAAATTCATTTCCATTCTACATTCGTCAAATCCGCTTTGATAGATTTATACCAAGTCAAATTCATATCAGGTGACATTGACAGTGAGAATCGGTGAGAATTAAAAAAACACATAGCTTTGACGTTCAGCAAACGAATCAACTCAGCTGCTTTCTCAACACCACCTTATATGAATTCGCCTTGATTTACAACCAGTACATATGTATGTATGTTTGGCTTTTTTTGTAGCGAAGAGAAAAAAATTATCAAAAATCAACAAACAATTTTTGCGAAAATTAGAAATTTGCGTCTTATTGCATTAGAATTTAATGGACTAAAAAACTGCGTACTTGGAATATTTCTAAACATTCTGAATAAAAAGTATGATGTTATTGTACTTTTTTCCTATTTTTTCTACAAAGTTTTGAATATGGATTTGTATGGTTTTTGTTATAAAATGAGCTAGACTCTTATAAACAATAACAAACGAATAGCCAAAATTTGCATGACTCAGTCGAACGCTCGCGGTGTAAATTAATTTTTCTTACTGATTACCGAACTTTACAAAGGAATGCTAATGACCTCCCAGAGGTCAAGTAAACAAATAAATTACAGTATTATGATATGTATTTGTAAACAAAGCACAGAGTTGCGTTTTTTCCATAACGATACCTCAATCTCAATATACTCGCGGATTTCTTGATTTTTTTATAACACAATAGATACTGGAAAATCCCAGCAGACGTTGTCCTGCATATTTTTATATTGCAAATTCAACGGGCTAGAAATCACAAACTATTGGTTTTTTTGGAAGACGATTGAGATCACAAATTATAATTTGTTTCTAGATAATATCAATGAGTTATAAGAATATTTAAAAAGCAAAAGAAAGCATTTTGTTCTAAGAAAGTGATCAGAGTTCTCAAATAACAGTTAATCGGGTTTTCTAACCAATAATAAACAACAATGTGTACCAGATATTGACGGCACCTTTGTTATGTCAAACAGATGTGCCTTAAACCATAAACGAGCACTGAAACAATGGGACCCGATTTATAACGAAACTGGCTTATAGGTTTATAACTTTAATTTTTTTGTTGTTTCATAATAGTTTTATACGTATTTGCTGGTATTTAATTTTTTTTTTCTCAAGCTCATAGCGAGAAAGTATTATAAATTTTAAGAAATTTTTTTTTCCTTGCTTTTCGCTAGAAATTTTTACTTGAATTCCGAATATTTTTTATACCTTCCCCATTAACTAAATTAAAACCTATTTCATATAGTATTGGAAAAAATCATAATTTTTGGGTTTCGCTCCAAATCGATTGGTTCAAGTCTATGGAGCTTAATACAAAACGTCACCTTTTAAATTTAATTTGTTTAGGACGATTCCAGCTTCTTGAAGAAAATCCATTTCAAGCAAATAGTTCTGTATTTTGTTCTTCAATGCTGCTTTGCATATGGAGCACAATTCGCGGGATTTTTTTTTTCAATCCCAAAAAAGCTGTTAATTTTATATTTTGTTTGCTTTGTTATTTTCACAAAATTTTCGAGTTTGAAAATTCAAAATCAATATTTCTTTTAAGGGTTAACAATTTGAATAAAAAAATTACATAATATGACAGCCGAATGACAACACTGTCTCTATTTAACACACTTTCTACACACACTTCGCATGTAACTTGTGTATACGAGTAATTTATTTCAATTTCACATTTCAAACAGGACGCAAGCCTTTTTAAATTATTGCAATGAATTTTTTGAATTTTTGCTTTCTTCCATATTACTCACAGCGTTTTTTAAACTTTCGGTTGGGCCATGCTGCTTTTAAAACGTGGTTTTTATATGTTTTCAAAATGAATACCTACTCGGGCGGATCCAAAAAATATTTTGGGGGGATTACGAGTAATGTAATTTAATTTGAATAAGTAGAATTTTGTATGCCCAAGGATCATTTTTTAATTTTTTAAGAAAGTGATCAAATTATATAAAAAAAATTAAATCTGAGTAAATTTCAATAGATTTAAAGAATTATGCAGAATATTTGAACAAAACCTGAAACCAGAAAACAAAATTTGGCCTAAGAAACATTTTCATTGGCAATTTTAACTCTTCAATGAATTCAGGAACGTCGTTTAGCCTTACTTCCCGAAAGATATCGACGGCTTTGTCCAACTCATTTTCATTAAGTTCGGCCCATTTTATTGGAATTACGTTTTGTATTTTGGACAGCAGTCACTAAATTTGAGACTTTTAATTAGAGACATTTATTGTGACTTGGAACGATTTCGGTATTCAGTAAGCAGCAGTGACTTTATTATGAATATCGTATTGAAAATGGAATTGGCCACTAAGTTTGATTAAGAATAATAAGTGACCAAATTTCCAAGCAATCTGTTTAAGGAAGTGTGACAAATTTGGCGAATCGTATTTAAAAAAAGTTCATGAGAATTATTGGAAAATGATCCCTTCTCATGCGATATCATTCAGTTAAATAGTTTTAGATTAATCGCAGAACATATAGCAAAATTTTGCCATTATCTATGAGATTATTTTTTCATTAAACGCCAGAATATTTATTACGTTTATTTTATTTGCTAAATTGAAAAACAATTTTTATAGAAACCCCCAGAAACAAAGGCAACAACTATGTAGAATTAATAGCGATGTTTACAAAGAAAATGCGGAATATTAAGTAAAAAAAAAAAATATAGCAACAGACGGTAAAATATATCTACAAATATACAACAAAAAGTAAGATAAACATTTCAAAGTAATCATCAGGTGTTTTGTTTGCATTGTTTTTGTTTGTGTTATGCGTGTGTTGACCTGAAAGTACACAATCGCGTTAAATGATTTTAGATTTTTTGCGACTGCTGAAATTTCATAAAAATTGTAATTTAAATTCATGAATTAAAAATCATGTATGCCTATAGTTTTGACATTTTTTTTTTAAATTTAGTGGTCGTTTTCTGCTTTGCAATTAAAAATTATAAGGCCACCAAATTTTGATATAGTTTCTCTAATTTATTTTTCTTTTACCTAATTTCCCTTACTTTTTAACTCAAGTACAGTTCATTCTCTCACAAAAATTATGTAAAACCAAATATCAAAATTTACACAAATCTTAACAAATTGTGCAGATTTTTGTAGGAGAATGAAATAAATTTTAATTGAAAAGTAACAAAAATTAGATAAAAAAAAAAATCAGAGAATATTTGTCACCTTATAATTTGCAACGGAGTCTATTTCGAGCTAAATTGTTTGGAATGGGTTTCCTAAAGAAAGGTTTCCTTTGTTTCGAACTTTTGCCAAATAAATTATGTGCATGCTTTTCCATTAGAAAGAAGAAGAAATAATTTTTCGACACCGACATTTTTTTTATTTTTAAAATTTGAGTAAAATAAATCAATTGCTTTCATGTATCGGAGAAAAGTGTTTAGTATATATGTATGATATTTTTTATATTCTGTTACGAGTTAAAAATTTTAGAGCGATATCTTTAAAAATTATAATTAATGATTATTTTTAGATTTTTATTAATCGTTTAAAAAAAAATAATAGTGTATGGAGTTATACTTTTTTGAGACTTAAAACTCGTTTTTCGAGTGCTAGTTTTACGCTCAGAAATATTGAGTTTTTTGCGAATTGTTATATTTTTTTATTAAAAATAATAATTATTTCATGAGATTATTTTTTTTTTTGATTAAAAATTATGAAAATTTGTTATTTTCGAGTGAAATTTTTCGCTCTGAAATAAAGATATTTTTTTGTTTTTTTATTAAAAATAAGAATTTAAAAAATTTTTTTTTTGTTCGACTGTTATTATTTTAATCAATCCGATCCAATTTTTTTGAGTCATATTTTTTTGAGTAAAACTCAGTTCTTGATCGCTCATTTTGTTATCGCCAAAAAAAAAAAATAATTTTTCGAGTTTTATTTTTTTGGCAGATCGAAAACTCAAAAAAAAAATATATAATTCATAAATGGTTATTTCTTTTGATGAACAAAATAGAGCTCGAAAAAATCTTATCATATGTATTCAAAAAAATAAAACTTCTAAAAAATTATTTTTTTTTAATTAAAATATGACAAAATTATCATTATTTCAGAGCGAAAAAAGGTTTATTATGTGCAAAAAAATATAACACTATACATAATTTTTATTTCTGAGCAAAAAATTTAAACTCAGATTTTGATTATAAATATTCAATTGCAAATTTCCAAATCTTAAAATATTAATTGCAATTAAATTTTTTTGTTAGAGCTCATAAGCACTACTGCTTTCTTCAGCCACAACCTTCAATGACCACTCCGAAGAAGATCAATTAAAATCTTTGGAAATCCTCAAAAACAAAAAACAACCGTTATTTTGATTTTTTAAATCTATTTTTTAATCACCAATTTTCTTTTCTTATTTACGCGGCGTACACATACATACATACGTTCTTCACTCACATATGCGTGGAGCAAAAATATAGAAAAGCACTAAATATTTTTACGATCAATTTGATTATTGGAAAACTAATTTTTATGATTTCAAAACTGTGCAGCATAATAATTTTAAAATTAGAAGTATGTCGAACAATGCAAATTTTTACACTTACCGGAAACTATTGCGGCTATTTATTTATTTTTCTTTAAAAACAAAAAAAAAAACAAAATAAATAAATTTAAAATGTTACGTATTACATGCAATGAAATCAATACGCAAACAAAGAGAATCGAATGGAAATGCCTAACAATTTCATAATATACAAATTTGTACATATGTACATATGTACGTAGGTACGTAAACAAGGCATGGAAAAATTCGTATAATTCATTTTGACGTATACGTTTGCCAAAATAAAATCTAATAAACTTTTTTTTTGTGTATTATTTGGAAACAATACGTCAATGAACTAGTTTTCAATTGAATTGTTATGAGAAATAAATAAATGGATTACTCACTTTTGATGAGATTCAATGGCAAACGTCTGTTTTGGGGCCATGCAAATTATTATGGCTAAGTTTCATTGTGCATTGGAGTGAGTAGATATATAAAATTTTTTTTTATTAAATTTTTTTTTTTCAACAAAAAATTTCTGCTTTCAGCAGCTATACCAAATTTCAAACATAGTAAAAAAATCAACCAATTTCAACAAAATTTATATAGGTATTAATTTAATTTATATAGGTAATATAGGTATATAAAGCCAAGAATTGAGTACAAAGTTTTTTTTTATTTTTTTATTTTATTTTAACAATCTTCCGTCAAAAATATTTGTGCCATCTATAGCAAGAGCCCCAGATATTAAAATTATAAGCATTGTGAGAGTGTCTTAAAAAAAAGTGAAGTGGGGGTTTCCTCCAAAAATATAAAACGTATTAAGTTTTAAGACTTCCGTTAAGATGTTTTGGAAAAATACTAACGTTTACTTCTATTGGACTTATTTATAAACAGTAAAAACCCTTTATCTCAAATGATGAAACAATTTAAGCTTAAAGGCTGGAACCGTTACGGTAATAATTTTTATTAAAAAAAGCGTGATTTAGTCATTATATTGTTATTTTAATTTTTGCGCCGCATCTTCTGTTAGAATTTTCGCGCGCTTTTCTTGTTGGCAGGCTCCGCAGGCTACCCACATTTGCGCATTTCGGTGTTTCTCTTCTTCTCATGGAAGAAACGCCTCGCTTCCTTCTTTCATTTTCCATCGTACCAGTCGGTACTGATTGACTAACTGTTGTAATCGCAGATTTTCAGTTTCGAGTTTTCCTTCTATCAGAGGCTTGCAATTCTTGGCTGCAGCAAGATGAAGATGCGACTCCTCGAATACTTACTATACACGTCTAGAACACGGGAAGTATGTCTTCCATAAATTTTATTTGCTATAGACGATCAGTCTCAATCCCAGTCCCAGTCTCAGTCACTCAAGGTGCTAATAGAAGTGGTCTTTGGTCGCATCGTCCTTATATGGCGCAAATTAACGAAATATTAAAAAAATCTCGCTTGAGTGCGAAATGTGATCAGACGTTTATCCACTGCGGTGAATTAGCTACAGTACTTGGCGACGTGGTGTCTCCCACACAACAAATCCAACTTCACATTGCCGCTCCTTTGCACCTCAGCTGTAATAGACGTCGCAAAGTTTGACGTTCTTGATTCCTTGCTTCAACCATCCCATCTCATGGTGTACATCAACCAATCGAACAAAGCTTTCTAATTTAAGCTCCAGATATTCCAGGTGCATGCCCTCAGATCATAGTCCTTAAAACGTTTGCTGAGATCATGATCAGAATAAGGGGGTCTCATTCAAGCTTATTGAATCTTTTCATTCGTCGCTGTTTTTACGAGACGGATACCAAACCCTGAGGCCTTTTTAATTTAGCATATATTTATATACCGTCCCGTTTGCTCCAAGTCAGTTGCTCGCTCGCAGTTCCAGCTACTTGTGAACAGACGCTCCATGTCGCGGTGAGCTCGTAAGGCGAAAACGGCGGAGTTCGCCTTCCTATTTTAGCTCACTGGATTTACTTAGCTACTCGAATCGTATACAGAATATTCAATCTGACCACTCCCAGATGATTGACAATCAGAAACTTACCCCCACGTGCGTGGACTTCTAGACATGCAACCTCTACACGGTTCGCAGAAAATTGTAGATTTATTATTGTTTTTTTTAAATGATGTACGAATACATATTTACTTGTCCCGTTCTAAATTTGTCTCCCATTTGATTTAGACTCTGCTATTTTAGAGGAAAATATTTCGTGCCTTATCTTCTCAATCATAAACTATTTTAATAACTACAATATCATCGATTGTGATGTTTGGTATGTAGGAAGTGAGCATTTAATATTCGTAATTTATTTAGTCTTAAATGTAAAAAACAATTTCGAGCGTTCCACTTAAATTATTAGAGGAAAAAAATTCCGCCCGTCACTTCTTCGCATAAAAAAAAAAATAATAAAAAAATATTAATTTGAATCTCTCACGTGAAGCACAGCTGTCCAAAATTTCCTCAACGCACCAACAGCATAACATTCGCAATGAGCTGTTGGTTCATTTTGTATGAAAATATTCGTTTGAAAAATTATCCACGTCAAGTGGGTGGACGGATGGGTGATCAAGTAATTTTTAATAATATATATATATTTTTTTTTATATATTTTGCCACATATGTTTTTCTGGCGAGTCAAATGCACATTTCTGGGTCATTAAATTTTTTTGTATGACATGCAATTTTACAATTTATTAATTAAATTTTCATATTTTAGATACGTGTGTGTGTTTGCGATATTCCTGCGAAAGTGAGCGGCGATTTTTAATTTGAAAAATTTTATATATGAAAATTTCCACGCCCTTTGTAACATCGTACTCGTATTTACTTATATTATTGTCTGCTTAGCATAGGAGCAAAAATCACATTATATCGACGGCGATCACAGCAGATCGCCACAGAGCACTGATCGTCCAAATGCGCGGGTTGAAATTGGCACCACGCCAGTTGTTGACGAAAATGTTAATGTTGATGTAAATAAAAATGGAGGAAAAAGAAACAAAAAAAAAAGGCTTATGAAGTAAACTCGCTCGTATTTGGATTTTGAGTTGCAATAGGCGGTGCCGTAGCCGCGTATGTAGCCGAGTATGTAGCGTGTGCGCGCTTCATTCGGTAGCTCCCGGGGTTCAAATCGTGACCGGGAAAAGTTAAATAAAAAAATTATAAAAAACATGCCAAATTTTCGAGTGTATTTCGGTCATTAGAAAAAAACTTCTCCCAAAAATCATTTGCAGTTCGGAGTCGTTGTGTCATAACATGAAAAGGAACAGCACAAATTGTGGGAGAAGCTCGGCGAAACATCAAGCTATGTGGCGAAAGTGCCCAATTATTTTTTGTATTATTATTAATTAATGGAAAAGCAGTACTAAATTTATGATATTTTTTATATTTAAAACAAGTTTATAAGATCGTTAGAATAAATAATTGAAAAACAAACTTTTTTCGAGTGTTTTGAGTACTTTGTAAAGTTAAATAAAAAAATAGTAATGGCCTATTATTGGCAGAGATACAAGTTGAGTTTTTATGGTTAAAATAATCATTTGGAGGTTGTGGAGGTAAACAAAGCTCTACTATAATTTTTTTTAAATCATCGGTTAGCCATAATTTAATCAATGTTTTGTATTTTTTATGCTATCGCTAATATCACCCATTTGTTGGAAGTTTGACATATTTTTTAAAAATTAATTATGCAGAAATGACTACCACGGCTTCTTGTGTGTTGTGCAAGTAGTTCATAGCCCCATGGAGTACAGGAAGCGTGTACCTAAATTTTCTTTCCTTTTTCCGTTTTCTTCACAATTAACTACTCCAAGCTTATTAGATTTGAACTATAAACATGAAGCTGTCTTATAGATTTTTATATATTTTTAACATATTTTTCAATGACCTCTATATCGGACAATAAAAGCGTTTTTTATATTCAAATAAACCGAATTTTTTGAATAAAACGAAATAAAAAATATTACTCGTCGTACTCCAATTATGCGTTTCGAATTTCATTAAAATCGGACGATGAAAAGATATTTTCAGAATAAATCGCCTGTAGCGGCACAAAGCAAGCGCACTAATTTTTTTTTTTTATAAAAGAGTTTCTTATTGCCGAGGGTATACCTCTCTAATATCATCAACACTGAATCATAAAACAGAATTTTTGAATAACTTGACTCAGGCGCCTCCTAACGGATTAAAATATAACCAATGTGCGTGCAACTGGTCTAAGAAACATTAATGCCGCCTAAATTTGGTCGAAATCTATTCATCGGGCTCTGTGTCAAATTCTCACAATTCTCTTGATTTTTTAATATACAAACTCCGAGAGCTGGTACAAAATTAAATTTTTTTCAAATATTCAATATAATTTTTTATTTTATTTTTTCATACTCAGACCGAAGTAGCTTTTATTAACATCAAAAATATACTTACATACATACTTAATTCCTTCAAATAAATCATAAATATAAATCGCATACGTTTTCCAAAAGAGTGCTAAGTCAAAATTAGTCAGAAAATGTAAAAAAAAACTAATTAAGGTTTTAGTCGTGTTAGACAGGAAGAGGGACTACAATAAAAAGCTGCTTTAGTTTGTGTTGTAAGGTAAATTTCGGGGATTGAAAAAATGTCTAGTACTTAATATAAAATTTTATGAATTTCGAATTGTTTTATTTTTGAAGAACGTGCGCAATATATAAGCAGAAAATAATAGATATTTACTTTGCTAGCGTCACAAAAATTTGTTTTTTTTTTTGTTTTCCATTTTTATTTTATTTTTGCGGTAAGTGCCTTCGCACTAATTACTCGTATTCTGTTGCCAAGTGTTGCGATGATTAGTGCGTACATATATACATACAAACATACAACAACAACAACACTTACACTCGCAAAAACGAAAAGTATATTGCGCTCAATAGATATCCATCCAATTCATATATGCACGTCCTCAAATTTGTATATTTCCAACGCAACGTTTCGCTGATTCGGTGGACAAATTTTACTATTTTTTTCCTGATCATCTCGCCAAAAGCCGCCCAATGCAGACGTTGCGACGACACTAATTTGTCTTGTCACACATTTGCTATGACAGCTTATACGAATATACTATGTTAATGTAGTAGTAAATGTTAGTGGTATTAAAAAAATAAATAAATAAATATGACATTTATTATGTATAGTTAGTAACAATATTAACTCATTTAGACGTCGCCTCTGTTAATTTTCCGACTAAAGTCAGTTGTGTAGAGAGAGAGAGTGAAGCTGCGGGTGACAGAGTGCGACCAAATGGCAAAATGATTTGGTTCACTAATTACAAAAAAGTTCATATGACTGTCTATTATTTTTTTAAATTATGTACATACGTATTTTTCTTTTTTTTCTGTATAAATTTAGTTGTACGAGGTTGAAGTTGGTTCAGTGAACCAAATTTGTGTTAAGGTTTTTTTTTTGGGTTACAGTACGAGTATATGTAGTTGTGTGTTAGTACTGAAGGATTTTGGCATACTCCTTAACACAACTAGATGTAAACACCGGATCTTTAAAGGTGGAAATGACGGACTGGTTATCAAAAGAAATATAACTTTTAACGCGTCTTTTAAGACCTTTACGATTGTTCCCACATTAGTCTCATATTTGTGAACCTCATTTGTTCATTGTAGTTAAACGTTAAGTTTCAGATATGAGCCTTTCGAAAGCTCATCCATCATTGGCCGCAACTTGTAGTTTCGTCTCAATTAGGTATACAAGGTGACGAAAAATTAAAATCACCCTATCTTAAGATGTTACAATTTTTGCTAATAGTGTCGTTCGTCAATCAAATTTGACATTTGTGAACTTGACAGCTGCAGTATACGAGTACGAACTGAGAAGCAATGAAGCCCTATAATCTGCATGAGCTTGGTATAAATGTGTCGATTTTTTCCCCAACAACCGATCGGCGGTGTTGCGTGAGTATCGATATCGGCTTCCTAATCTTGCAGCGCTATCTGAGTAAACTGCTCGACACTGAGAACGAAGAAACATAAACCAGACGATGGACCACGCAATTGGCCATCACCAAACGGGCCCGCCCTACAGCGAACAGACAATTTTGTATCCGAAATTTTTTATTTAGTAAAAAAGTAATTCACACACAAAGTTCGATGAATAATTTTACGTCACCTTGTACTTTTTCTTAACTCCATTCCAACACAGGATCTCTTTCCGAGAGTCTCATCAAATAATCGCATGCCTAACACTATCGATGCTATTGTTGCTTGTTAAGACATGAAGAAGTGTCTATCCCATCGTGTGTGACTGCGGCTAGCTCTCAAATCCTATCTGGTTAACGGAAGCTTGTTTCTAGGTTAGGTTGGGTTAGATTAGGCGGCAGTCCCCAGTGGAACACATTCGCACCCATAGCCCTTTATGGTACCGCATTGGGGATTGTAAGTGGCCCCTGTTCACCCAAAATTACTTTGCATTACTACGTAACTTCGTCAGGTATCTAATTTCGATTGACCTGAGATCGCCAAGTTCATTAATGAAATACCTACCCAGAGCTTCTCTTTCTACTCTTTGAGGATTTGGGCGAAAATGCTTAGGTGGGTAAAGCGCTAATTAAAAAGAGATTTAGATGAGCTAAATGGAGTACTCCATACGACTATTTCGCGTATCGGCGTACTTCGTTAATATTGTTGGCAGCTTTCGTTGTTTAGATGCTACATGTACCTCCGGACTACTCCGGTTTTTTATAAACATCAAACTGTATTCTTCGAGTGGAAGTTGATAAGCAGTCAGTGTGGTCTCTTTTCTTAGTTGAAGCCGAGGCTATTTCATTATTACCAGATTGGTATATTTTTTTTCAATACCCATGCTTTTGCTTCACTATTTTGGGCGGAGTCGACATGTTGCGACAGAACTTGGTGTGAAAGGCCTAAGGACGTAAACTTGGCGAATTTTCAAATCCGTTCTTAAGTTTATTTGCCACGATAAGGTGGCGAAGTTTTTGGGGCACACGGTATTTTTATAGAATTAATGTTTGAACCTGCTTATGAACAAAACCACAAGAAAAATGTACTTTAAAAATATAACATTTTTTTCATAAATATCTTTAGATTATTTAAAGGTTTTCGGCAGTAAGTCAAAAAACCCTAACGCGCAGTGGCATTGCTATTATTCCAACCTTCTTTTTCACCTTTCACAACCTTAACAAAATCGCCTTGCGAATCTTCTAATATTACCTCAAAAAGAAGCAGAACATCTTGGTATTTCTACATATAACCGCAAATTGTGTGAAGCTTTCTGTGCTAATTGTGGTCGTTGTTGGAATTTTTCTAATTTACAAATATCTACCAGTAATTACATATATAATCTATGTATGTACATTGTGTGTACCTTCAATACAAATCTTATACTGATTGATGACCTCACTAAAATAAATAATAAAAATAATTGAATAGCAACAATTTACAAGAAATAAATTCCATGCAGACAATTGAAAAGTAACTATGGGATTGATGTGCAATTTCAAAATGGTTTGCATATCGTAGCTGTCATGTTAAGAAAATATCTAAACATTTATGACGGCAAGTGTCTAAAAGATTTCAAAATTTATGTTTAACTAGGTATGTACATAGACATCTATGCATTCATAAGTAGTTGACGGTTTGATTGACACTTTTGCATTGCATGCATTGAAAATATTGACAGGCAACTAACGAAAGATATATTTATTGTATTTGAATTCATTTCGTGTAAAGTATTGTAAAGAAAAGAAAAAGTCTGAAAAGATATGTATGTATTAGTGAAGGAAACAGATGGTCGGGTGAAAAGTATTGAAATGTGTTTTGATTCTTTTTTTTTGTTTAAATAATAGTGTGTGTTTAAAATAAAAAGATTTTACAATATCATCACAATAAAAAAAAAAAGAAAAGGTTGACTAAATCCCTCGTGCGACTTAAGTGAAACTTCGTTTTCCTATTAACTGTATTGCTCGCTATACTCTCTATGTAAGTGCTGTGATCACAAAAATAGCAACAAAATGTATTGACAAATTTTGGCAATTTTGTCTTTCCTTATTTAATTTTAATAATTTTTGATAAAATGTAGTAAATTCTATGACAAAATCTATGCAAGTCAAATTTTTAAATTTCATAGAAAATCAAAAAAAAAACAAAAAAAATTCGACATATTAAAAAAAAATTTCATAAAATTTTTTAAGTTATTATCTCAAATTTGTTTTGAATTGTGTGCAGCTTTTTAAGTAGCTAAAAATTCTTGTAAATTTTTAATTTTTTTTTGTGGTTAACGGTATTTAGTTTTTTCTGGTATACAGAATTTTATTTTGTGTTTATTGTTATATGCAAGAAAAAACGCAAACAAAATTTTTTTTAAAGAATAATATGTTTTAGAAAAATATTTTTTAGCAACTTGAATCTTGCCGCAAACCGACATACTAGAAAATTGCCTAAGGATTCGGATTAAACAGTTAAATATTTTGATGACAGTTTTTTTTTAAATTTCTCGAATTTTTATAAATTTTCATTAAAATTTGAGATTCATACTTGTATGGTTTTTGTTTTAGAATTAACAAATATTTTTAAAGAAAATATTTAAGATTAAATAAGAAAAGAAAACATCGTTAAAATATGTCCATGCATTTTGCTACTATTTTTGTGAACACAACTGTAAAAAAATGATTAACAATAATAAGAGATTCCAAGAATACAAAGAACTGCTTTTTTTTCGTTTCCCCTTTGTGAAATACGTATAAATTTTCATATTTTTATGTTCAAGAGAATTTAGAGTCAGTTTTGTGCATGGAAGATAAGATACTGATTTAAATATCTTGAGAAAATTGCATATATTATCGGGTATGATCTGGTTATGGAATCTTAAGGATTGTTGTTAAATTTTAACTAAATTTACTTTCGAAAAATTCGACAAATGCTGTACGGCTGACGTCCAGCTCGCAGCTCGCCAGGTGTTGTCTGTGTTTGCCAGAATTTACCCAGAACCCGATCCCGTAAACGGTTCTCTCGCCAAATGCGTTTCTGCAAACCTCAGCATCTTCAGCATTATTAAAAAAACAAAAATTGAACAAAATTTTCTGGAAGAAAAGTAAGAAAATTAAAACAGAACCCATACATAGGTAAAAGGCACAGATAGTACATAAACAAATTCGTGGAAAGTTTCATTTACTATACACATACATACATACAGATATATGTACTTATACTTTCATGCATTTTACGAATATCTTGAAACGTTCAAAGAAATTAATAAATATCGTTGATTGATCGCTATTGACGTGCATTGAACGTCTCGTTGGCGACTAGTTGAACGATTGGCCGCTTGGGAGGCGTTTAGGCCAATTGTGGAAAGACAAGTTGTCTGTTGCGATTGTTTTTGTGTTTCGTCTTTATTTTTCTTTTGCATCTTTCTTTCGTTTACGTCAGCGTTGCTATCAGCAATACTGGCAACAAACTGTAAATTTAAACGAAAACTGGTTGTAAAATAATCGGCAAAAAAAAAAAAAATAAAAGCCGGTGGTATCCACATTACCAGCAAATGGTGTAAATAAAAAAAATAAAAATAAATAAAATACCCGCTACATCTGCCACAAGCGCCGGTTATAGACGCAATGCTGATGCTAACTGATCACTGGCGAATTTTTGTTCTTGTTGTTGGTTTGAAGCATAAAAAAAGTGGCAACCAGTTGTGGCAACTCTTTCGGCATATTTTACATAATATTGACAACTTTCTTCGTTGCTGCTGCTGCGGAGTTGAAGCAACTTAAATGAAAAGCAAAAAAAATATAACAAAAAAAAGCAACACAAATGCGAAAGTAATTATAACAAAAAGTGATGCGATGGCAATGTGCTCATATTTCTGCGAAAGAAAGTAGCAAAATAAAAAATAAAAATGCTTGTTGCCGCACAGTTGTTGTTTGTTGTTGCCTTATAGCTGATAGCAATTGCGGATGCTTTTAAAAAAGAATTTCTCTATGCCAGCTGTTGTACTTGAAATCTTTGCAGTTTGCAGTGATTATTGAAAGTAGATATGTACGTTTGTGTATTAGGGTGGGTCAAATTTTTATTTGACTTGGTTTGTAAGTTTGTTATATACCATGGGTAGTTCTGTACAAAAACCCACAGGCGGGATGTTAAAATCGAGCACTTATTTTGAAATTTTTTTCTAACTTTTTCCTATAAGAAATGTATCCGTGACTGGTTAGACATAGTCATTATCTTTAAATATTCTATTGAATCAATTTTATATGTACAGTGCGTCAAAAAAAAAGTATTTGCATAGTTATGATTTATTTATGATACAGTAATCTCAACATAGTTTTTTTTAGAACATATTTAAATCTTTTGAGGAACCATATAAATCAAAGTGAGAAACTTTCAAAAAAATTTAGAAAAAATCAAAAAGTTTTCATCAGTAATTCAAAGCTAAAATGTCGCAACTATTTTGAAATATTTTGTTTTTGAATTCTATCCCGAAATTTTACATATAATAAATGTTTCCAAATATTTTGTTTTATACACTGAGCCAAATAAGTATTTGTACAGTATTTTGTTTTTTTCACAATAACCAATTTTCTCATGCTGAATCTTTCTTACCTTACTTATTTTAAAATTAACAACATAAACATTTTTTTTAAATATATAGTAATTAATTTTTTTATTAAATCGTTTTTTACAAGCACTTTTATTTTTGATCATCATGATTTTTTATGAAAATGATAATCAAAATTTTGAAAACATTTTTCTTTAATATTTTTATTAAAATATAACGAACCATTTCGAATATATATAAGAAATTAATATATAATGAAAAATGTTTAACAAAATTATATACATGTGTATACAAAAATTAAAATTTTTTTTGTTGTTATATACAGTGGGTTAGAGAAATTTTTACACAGTTATTTTTTTTTTTCAAATAATCACAAGAGTTTGGTAAAAATTTAGTTCACACTGATACAAAAGCTGTATAACCAAAAGTTGGAAATTTTCTATAAAGTTTGGGAAAGAACAATAAGTTTTCACAATAAATTTAAAGCTAAAATCTCTAACTTATTTGGTAATATGTAATTTTTATAAAAGAAAATGTATCCAGAAATTTTTTAATATACGTATAAAACTCATTTTTAAAATAACAAATACATTTTTAATTTATGTATTTAAATTTTTTTATTAAATATTTTTATAAAATTTATTTTACATAAAATTAATTAATTAACTTTTTTTTTTGTTTTTTTTTTTATAGAAAAAGCTATTACAAACGCTATACATGTATAAACGTTGAAACGTTAAATTTAGTGTAAAATTAAAAAAAAAAATTAATTATGATTTCAGAGCTGAAATCCCACTTTAAAATAATTTGTTAATTTTTGTATTCATATAATTAATTTTTGTGCTAAAGCATTTATTTTTGATATAGTAAGTCAAACATTTTTTCGTATATTAATTTTTTACGAAAATCACAAATTTTTTCACACAAAATCCTTTTTCGGAAATTTTTTCTAAACAATTAGGTTACAGTGTAGCAAAAATTTTAATTTTGATGTATACAGTTTGAAACTTTCTTCGATTCCAAGACTAAAACCTCTTTCTTGTTTTAAAACATTTTTTTTTTAATATTTGCGTAGATAAAATTTATTTTTTTATTGATATTTTTTGCTAACAGTGAGCCAAAAAAGTATGCGTACATTGTTTTTTATTTAAATAATGACGTTTTTCAAGCATTATTTATTTTCCTAAGTTTTTTACATTCACACATTAATTTTAATTTTGTGTTTTAAATTACGTTCATATTTAGTTTAAAAGCTTAGGAAAAAATAAAACTAAAAACAATCAACGGAAACTCACAATCCTATTAAACGTGAATTTTTCGTATCAGAATTAAATGAGCTATTCAACTGCATACCTGAAGAATTTCTAAAGCCATTTATTGCTAAAATTTTTCTGGGAATGTTTTAAGATTTTTCATATATGAAAATTTAAATTAAATGGTTTTTGTTGTAGATTTGTGTAAAAAAAAAAACAAAAAATAATAAACAATCACTGTCCAATTTTCTACTTGATCTGCATGCTTGTGTTTTCAAAAGTATGCGATTTTATTTTTATTTATAAAAAGTATTTCCGTTCACATTTTGGCATTCGCTTTTAAATCAACCAGTGCTGCGCTGGAAATCCATTAAACAACGCCACCGCATTTGGCCTGCAAGTTGCAACTGCAACGGCCAACAACAATTAAGCACACTTCTACAAACCATACATAACATATGTACATATCGACATACATACATACAATTGCTTGTTAGCTTGTTTTGAACGCAATTCGTTCAATTACAACAAATTATAGTAATTGTATTTCTTGAAATATTTTTTGTTGTGTGCATATTTTTTTGCTTTAAATTTAAATTTATTATTAAATTGTGGTCATTAAATGGCGACTTGGCGCGACGCAAAGTTCCAATTGCATTCATTCATTTTTGTTTTGTTTTTTTTTTGTTTTTGTTTTAACATTCAGCATTCGCTTAAAGTTCATTCAGCCGCGAAATTAGCGCATATTTGCTTTTATTGTAAGCAGTAAAATCATTTAATGTTAGCAATATTTTACAACCAGCAATGGTCAATGTGCATGGAAGTTTGTATACCAAAGTGCATTTGTGGATATGGGAACGATATAATCAAACAACTTTGTGCATATATTTATTGTGCATGCATATAGGATATAAAGAAGTGATGGTAAAAAACAAAATGCATGCCAGTTGGTTTTAATCACCGTGCGCTATGTTTGCATTCACTTTGACCCATTTTAGTAGCGTGGTAATTTAGCCATAGAACCACTAATAAAATTCAAGAATTTTCAAATAGTAAATGTATGAGAAATCTTTCGAATTGTACTTAATAATCAACTGCCTTTTGTACTTTGTTACAAAATTATTCAGGTGATCAAATCAAAAAATGCATAGTGCCAGTGGGTTAAAATACGTGTTAAATTAAATGTAATTTAATTTTTATAAGGAAGAATCATAAACTAGGATGATTGTTTAATATAAATATATTTAGAATTTGCAAAAAAAAAATTTTTTCCAAAAATTTCAAAAGTTCATTTTTAAAAAATTTCAAAACAAACTGAGCCAAAAATTTAATAAGGAATTACAAGTTTGAAATTTCAAAATTTTTAAATTTTTTCTGTTTTTAAATTTAATTTTTTTCAAAATATATGTACTTTTATTACTTAAAATCATAAAATCTAAATATTTATTTATTATAAATTTAATTATAGTTTGCAAATTTTTTTTTTATTTCAAAAACTCATACGTTAAAAATCCTTGTTCACATTTTTTGGAAAAACTGACCTACTTAGCATTTGATATTTACTCAAAATGCATTTATTAAGAGTTTGCATGTAATAATTGTTTTTTTTTTTTAACTTAAGAAATTCATATAGAAGCCCATTCTTCAAAATATTAGAGAAAACTTAGTCAAAAATTTAGTGTATGATTTTGATTTTTGAAGTTTTAAACATTTGTTCAATATAAACTTTTTTAAATACATAGTATATGTTCGAATTTCCAAAACACATAAAATTGGATATTTATTAAACATAAATTTTCTTATAGTTTGCAAACTAATTCTTTTTCCAAATTTCCAAAACTCATACGTTGAAAATCCTCTTGAAAAATTAAAAAACGAAAACAGAGTCAAAATTTTAATATATGATTTTAATTTTCGAAATTTAAAAATTCTATAATGCTTGTTGTTATTCGATTTTTTGTTTCAAAACTTATGGTATACTCATATATATTACTTAGAATTATAAAATTTTATAATATTTATTTAACATAAATTTACTTATACATAGTTTGCAAACAAATATTTTTTTAAATTTAAAAAATTCATACGTTAAAAACCATCTTGAAAATATAAAAAAGGAAACAGAGTCAAAAATTTTAATACATGATTTTAATTTTCGAAATTTTAAAATTCTATAACTTTTGTTCTAATTCGACTTTTTTTCAAAATATATATTTAATATCATTTGGTGTATTACACAGTATCAAAAAAGTTTTATATTTATTTGTAGCTTTTTTTAGAATTTCAAAAATTCATACTCAAGAATGTTTTATTTTTAAAAGATTTAGAAAAACTAAGCCCAAATGTAATGTATGATATGATATGATAATATGATAATATTTTCGAAAAACCTGAATTCATTACGTAGCTGATACATAAATCATGTGAATATGCACTGCAGCGCCATCTAAAGGATATATTTGTGTGAATATATTTCTGCTCATACAACTAATATCAATTCTAATTATAAACCGAAATACCAAAATTAGTTCGTTTACTCTAATTAATATATGTTTTAAGAATGAACTAAATCGGCTAATAAATTGGTTTATATTAAATATCACGACCCGAGCGCCACCTGACGGATCTAGTCAAGCTCAAAAATCGTTCGCGATATCGATTGAATGATGCGCGATGTTGGGTATCGAAATCTGTTAGCTCCGTACAAGCTTACATACATTTATATAAATATATAAAGAGAGATTCAAAAATTCTGTTATCATTAAATAGAGAGAAGCGGTCACTTCTCCATATATTAAGTATATTTCGGATATGTTATATGGTTTTCACTTTTATTTTCATAGTAGCGGTAAACTTTCTGAAAGCCGGTGAATGGCACGACAGAATTGTGAGCGCTTGTTACCCCAAACTCTTCGCAATCGCGCATAACAATTTGTATCATTTTTTGTTCTCGTTTTTTTCAGTATTTCTTTTTTTTTTAATTTCTCTGTAGTTTATGATTTGAACAACACAAACAAATCAAAAAATATTTACACTATTATCATGACGACGGACTTATTCCCATACTGGCTAAATTTCATTAGTCATAGACGCAAAATAAATTAAATTTACGTGTTTCAAATAGAAGTACATATAATAAAATTCAATAGCAATTTGATTAACGCATTTTTTTCTCCGCCGACTTTATTTTCTTTTTTTGGTTTTTTGTTTTTTTGTTAAACAAGCGTAATTGCGCCACGAGCAGCCGAGTGTGGCTCACTATTGCCAAAACAGAATTTCCATACAACTAGTGCAAACAATCGTATTTTAATATTTATTTTAATTTATTTGATTGAAAATACGTTTCGATACAATTTTAGCAAATTATTTTCTAATGTTAATGAATTAAAAAAAAAAATGAAAAAAAAACATTTTAACTTATTTTAATGTAAATATTTTTAAGACAAACAAAAACCATATGCCCACCTATAGCAAATTGGAATCGAGCAATTAATTGCGATTAGAAGATAAATATGAAATCAAATATATAAATTCTTTCAACTGTTTTTCTTTCATAATTGCGAGTATTAAAATGAATTACTAAAAGTCGGTATAAGCATTAAATAAGTACAGGCTATGTGTACGAGGGGACTAACAAAAGTTTGATTATTTGCTTAGAAGAAAAAAAATCATCTTTCATGTTTATTCTTATTCTTCGCCTTACCCTTCTCAAAAAGTCTTCAAAATCTGCTTCCTGAAACCTTATCAAGAACTGCCCTTTTAATTTTTAAAAATCCGGAAATGGCAAGGTGCTTGATTTGAGGTACATATATGGTGCTAGTCGTATTTCTTCGATGCCACAGATCATAATAAAGTTACTCGTTATTTTTGTAGTGTGAGCTGGCTGGCGCGCTGTCATGATGTAAAATATCGCGCCGCAAATCGTCCCTCTTTCAGTTCTCCAATGAATTTTTTAAAACTTTTGGTAGACAGTCTTCTGCATATCATTCTGCAGTTACCGTTTGACTCTTTTCCAGGGGCTTAACAGCCAAGATTTCTGATTGGTTGAAGTAAACTGAGATCATGACTTTTGTTGCTTAGCTTTTGCGAATGGATTAGCTCCTGTTGGCCTTAAAATACCATGATTTGGTTTCCGAATCGAAAATATATAGAACGCAAATTCTTCACTAGTAATAACTTTACTAAACTTCCTTGACTGCCTCTTTCCTAGTATATTTACGAAAAGTTAGCAAAATGCGCTCGAGCCTCTTTTAGGGTATCTTTTAAAATTCGTGAAAGCCATCGAGCAGATTTTTTCGTCTATCCCAAATGATCACTTAATATTCGCGACACAGCCCGGACATTCAAGTTGAATTCATCAGAAATCATTCCCTGTGCCAATCGTTGAACTTTGTCGACTTTGGATTACACCAGAGTCACAGTCACATTATCAGTGTAAGATTTTGGTCGACCTTCTGGGAGCTCGTTCTCTATAGTAAAATGTGCCGCCTGGAATCTTCAGAACCTCTTGGAAATAGTCTGTAGAGAAGGTGCAGTCGTTCCATAAGAATTTCAGCATTAGAGTTTCATGTTTTTTGTTGGTCTTAAAGATTTAAGAGACACCAACTAATCGAACTTTTGTTGGACCTACGTATGTAGATATTTTTCACATTTCCTAAAAAATTATTGACTGTAACTAAATTGGTGATGTTATGGGTTGAGTTTTGTAAACATTTTAATTGGTGTGTAAAGGGTTAAGTGAAAGTTAGCAGTGTTGATTCGAAAAAAATGTGATTTAAAAAAATACTGAGATCATAATTGAATTCTCAGAAACCAATTACACCTCCTAATTAACTAACTACATACTTGACTAGAGAAATATGTTGGTTTGAAAAAAAAAACAATTTTTTAACCCAAATCAACATACGAGATTTGTGAGACTATAAAGAAAATCTCAAATAATATCGTTGCGCCAATTTTTGATTCAACTAAGCAAAAAAAAGCAAAAAATAAAAATACAAAGATTACAAAAAATAAACAAAATAACACCAACGGATGATGAGACCTTCCACCGTTGACTGGTGAACGTCTGGCAAGTGAGGCTAATGCAAATTTGATTGTGATATAGTTTTCACTGATCTTGTGTGAATTTCTATGGCAATATGTGTATTCAATTTTGAATTGGAAAACGTGTCCAAATGTGAAATAAAAAAAAATGTACTAACTCTACGCCACACGCCACACTAAACGCCTTCTAGAGCTGATTCAGAGATATCTGCTGTAGTGGCTGCAGTTGGTCAAAAGCCATTTAGAGCTTTATAAAATCACGCAGAGCTACACACAGCCATTAATATAAACATCTGTCTGTATATATTAACTCACATATGTATGTTCGCATAAACTTCTGTACAAAAACGCCGGGTCGCCAGTGACTGACGTGGCCGTCCACTGATCGAGCGAGCGATCACTTGTGGCAAGTAGAGTGAAAGAAAGAAAGACAGAGAAAAATTAAAACAAAAGTTAGCAAAATAAAATCACGCTATTTTGCTTTATAACACGCTTCCCACTCACATCACCTTTCTCCGCCATCCACCGTTTTCCTCCCAACCATTCACTTACGTGTTGCAGCTCAGATTTCGTGTGTTTCGTATTTAGTTTACATTTGCTTTGTGAGCAAAACAAAAAAAAAAAGTAGACAAGTGTGGCGTTTTACGAGCAATTAAATATCCAATATCAAGTTCAAGATGAATGTAGTGAAAAGAAAATTTATTAAAATTAAAGTTTTTAATGAAAACGTTTCACACGCTAGGAGGAAGTAACAGACATCGTTTATATTTGTTATAAATTATTCAGTCTGAATGAAATAATAATAAAATATTATTTATAGGTTTTGACAAAAATATTAAGCTAAGTTTAGCTGTTATTACTGAACCATCAAATTTAAAGTTCGGATTTTTGAGTGGAATAGTGGAGTGTTTCCCAAAAAGTTGGAAAAACAAAGAGAATCCATTACACTTATCCAGGAAGTCCTGGGATCAAAGGAATATTGATAACTTTTTTCTTCAGCAATATTTTGAGCCGTACTTTGGAAAATATGTTATTTTGGCCACTGGATTGTATGGCTTAAAAATCTCTATCTTGTAAATAAAAGCAAAGTCTTGATTTGCATAGTACAACTTTATTAGCTCTAGTAGCTTTCGATTTATGAGATAGTCTATGATTTTTGATCACAAATAACCTTAACGAAAATGATATTATTTCGTTTTGAATATACATATGTATATACCATATTCTAATTTCATCCTTATTAATTTCTTTGCAGGTACTGGCACTTTTGGGCGCGTTTGTTTATGCCGCGATCGCGTGTCGGAGAAGTACTGTGCCATGAAATTATTGGCTATGACCGATGTGATACGCTTAAAGCAAACCGAGCATGTAAAGAATGAGCGAAATATTTTACGTGAAATTCGACATCCATTTGTGATCAGTTTGTAAGTAAAATCCAAAGCAATTAAAACTTAAATACGTACATACATATTGTATGTTAAATTGTGTGCATGCAATGTAAGCTATTTGAGAATGTCGATGAAATGGCTTGTAAGCGTCTACTAGATGAACATACTACATACTTGTATATAATATGTACGTTTGTATGCATCAGTGATTTTGATGTGGCGGAACAGACAATTTTTCATTACACAAATTGTGTGAAAAGCAATTTATTATTGAAAATAATTAGAAATTATATAATTTCTGTAATTTAGATTTTTAAACACAGACCTTTGAAATGTCTAATCAACTGGAAAGTGCAAACTTTTCACTGTGCACCACTCCGTTTATATATTTCAAGCCGATAGCCTATGTATTTAAAAATATAACCGTTTTCTTTGTAACAACTTGGTTCAAAAATCGATCAACGGATTTCAACTTTGCGCAGTTTATTCCTTAAGCCCGTGGCACGAGCATAGGCGATATCTTAATCCGTTATGTGGTGCATGCGTTGAGATAACTAAAAATCCGTATACATATATGGTCAGATATTGAGGATATTAAAAAGGTGGTGCTGGTGCATTAAAAAATACTTTTATGAAAAAAAACGCTACGTGGCGCTGCACTCGTATTTTAGAGATAGTCAGTATTTATGGTTCGATATTGGTGATATTAAAAAATTAGATTTAGATGAGACTTAAAATATATCTACATAAATATGTATGCATGTATACTGTGTACGAAATCGAGTATAAATTAAAAAAAGAAAATATAAAATAATAAGAAAAGCAAAGGGGGGGGGGGGGGTAATTATTGTTAACTATAAATAAATTTAATACAAGAATTCCAATATCATTTCATTAGATCCAGTGATTCGAAATAACCAACAACGAATTAATACCCCCGAAGTTTTTATATTTTGATTTCCAACCAAAATTGGTAGTATAAACACGGCCTAAGTGATATCTGCTAAACTGATCCGTTATTTTTTTTTAAATATTTAGCCTTGGCGTAGAGCACACGCGCGAGTCTGATATTTGCTTATTAGTATTTTATACCCCAGCCTTATTGATTTAAAATATGCAGAAAAATAGTTGAATGAATACTTTATTAAATTTTTATTGCTTTTGAGTATTAAGGACAGTACTTTTTTTAAAATGATATATCGCTTTTGCTTATAATATTGCTACTTGTGAAAGTAGTGATTTTGAATAAATAGTGGTTTGTGAAATATAATCAAATTACACAGCATATTACTTGCAATTAATGAAAGTAATAAAAGTTGAAAAATATAAAAAATTATCAAAACTAGCCAGGAAACAATTAATTAGTATAATATATTCCTTTATATATTATGATTTTTCAAGGAAAAATATTTAATAAATCTTTTTGTATAAATTAATGATAATTATTTGATGATTTGTGGATAACTCCTTCTCGTTTAATCAATCTCTGGTTTCATTCATTTTCTCATAAAAAGTGATTAGTAATCTGTGGTAAAAAAAATATTAATCCGTGCGGCAATAAAAATAAAAATTAGTTATAATTTAAAAGTATTAAAAAAATTTCATTTACTAAATTGAATTTTTTTTTTATTTTTTTTTAGTGTTTGTGATAGTTTTTTTTATCACTTTGCGGTTTTTGTGTGTAATTTTTTTTGCAATTTATTTGTTGTAGAAAATTTATAAATTTAAAAAACAAGCTCATTTAGTAATCGTTATAATTAATTGTAAATAATATTTAACATATCCCATAAGAGCAGTGAACGTTAAAAAATACCAAAAATAAACCAGCAGAAAAAATCAAATGGCAAAATTAGTGAATAATATTTAATAATTTGAAATTTGATGGTTGAGTTTAAAAAAAAGGTCATACAAAGTTGTTTGATATTAGTGGTCAGCGAAAGAAATTGTGTAAGACAACGATTACTGTTATTTTGAGATTTATATAATAAAAGTTTTTTCGTAACATTTATAGAGTTAGAATTTTTTTTTTTTTTTAGCTTTCAAACTCTTTTATTTTGAGACTTGTAGTATTGCAAAAGTTTTTTCTCAATACTTATGAGTGATATAATTCTTGTAAGTTTTCGTAGGCTTTTAATGCGAGAATCATATTAGAAAGGACCTTTTTTTAACATTTTTAATTCTTGAAAGACTTTTAGTTTGAGACTTATATTTTCACACAAAAGTATTTTTATTATAAATAAAAATTAATACATCTTTTTTAAATCTTGAAATATGAAACTCTTTCGGATCTAATTCGGGGTAATTTCGGCACTATTTCGGAACTACTTCGAGAAAAGTTCGGAACCATTTTGGCATTACTTCGGTATCATTTAGGAAGCTGCACCAAAATAGTCCTCTATTTGCTTTGAAATAATTCGGAACTGGTCATGAAAGTGTTCTGCATTTCAAGACTTAAACAAATTTTTGCCACTAACAGTTATTACGAAATGACTTTTACAATAAAGGTCATAAAATAAAAGACGTTTACAATATAGGTCATAAAATAAAACTCTTTTGAAGACTTGACAATTTTTTATAACTCATAACTGTTATGAAAATACTTTTCTTATATAAGTCGCAAAATATAGTGACCGATGATTTAAGAAGCTTATCTCGCTGAGATTTGTTATGAGAAGACTTTTATAATAAGACTCAATGACTTCAAAGTCTTAAACCCTTTTTTTTCTCACACATAATTATTATCAAAAGACTTTTATGGTTTCAGTCTCCAAAAGAAAAAAATTATCGATGGCTTAAAAAATTTGTATCATTCTATAATAATTGATTATTTCTTTTTCTTCTAATTATCATGCCTCTGGAATAATGTTTCCAATTTTTTATTTCCTCTAACGGCAAATAATCATGACTAGTTCTTGATTAATAATTGTAACATCTTTTAGGAATTATTGCGCTATGTAAAAAATAATTAATCTACATTTAAAATTTACAGCATATACACTTATTTAATAAAATTTCGAGTACCAAAGATAACGGTAGTAATACTTATTAATGAAAATGCAACCCTGCCAAAAATTGTTGTGCTTCAATGTTGTTTTAATTAAATATCACTTCAATTCTTATCTAATTTCTGTCCATTCACTCAAATCAGTCTCTTTTTCGAATCTTCTTTTCTTCTAGAGAATGGTCAACAAAGGACGATTGTTGTTTGTATATGATATTCGAGTATGTTTGTGGTGGTGAGCTGTTTACATATTTGCGAAATGCGGGACGTTTCAATAGTCAAACTTGTAAGTCATAAGAATATTAAAAATTTTGTTTTTTTGCAATTTTTCGTGTAACCAATATAAATAATACACGTGAACGAAATGTGCAACTTAAAGTATTTTTATGTCTACTCGTTGTAGATGTAAACAATTCATTAATGTGCATATTAAAAAGAAATTTACCACTAACATTATTATTATGGCAATTAATTGATTATTTTATTATTAGCCAATTTCTACGCCGCTGAAATTATTTCTGCCTTAGAATATTTGCATTCACTGCAAATTGTTTATCGCGATCTGAAACCGGAGAATTTGCTGATAAATCGTGATGGCCATTTGAAGATTACAGATTTTGGTTTTGCGAAGAAATTACGCGATCGCACTTGGACGCTATGCGGCACACCCGAATATTTAGCACCCGAAATTATACAATCGAAGGGCCATAATAAGGCGGTGGATTGGTGGGCGTTAGGTAGGTGTTGGAAAAAATGCAGAAAATTGTAAAATAAAATAAATAGTCACACACACACACATACACACATTCGAAACTGCATACATACATATGTATGTATGTGGACTGAATGTGGCATGGAAATTTCAAATAAATATTTTTTTGTATGTGTCGCTCATGTTGTTGCTGTTGCTACACAAAAATATTTACATTTCTAGTCTCGTTTGCACTAAAAATACAAAAATACACAAATTGTTTACGCAACACAAAAAAAAAACATTTTACTTTATTGCTATTGTTGATATTTTATGTTTTTTGCTTGTGTTTTTTGTTTGTGTTTTTTTTTGCATTTCTTCGCGGTGCAGGTGTACTCATTTATGAGATGCTCGTTGGCTATCCGCCGTTTTACGATGAGAATCCATTTGGAATTTATGAGAAAATTCTAAGTGGGAAAATTGAATGGCCACGCCATATGGATCCAATTGCGAAAGACTTAGTTAAGAAATTGTTGACAAATGATCGCACCAAACGTTTGGGGAATATGAAGGTGAGTGTGAATGTGAAATGTTTACAAAATATTTCAAAATATTTATTGCAAATTCGAATAGATTATATATTGAGCTATAAAATTTTGATTTAGAAATCGTTGGGAGTAGTGCAAGTTATGAGGTGCTTAGACAATTAACAAAAAATATATTGTATTCGAAATTTGTATGCAACTTTCAGTTATTTCATAATCATCTTCGAATAAAATTTCTTTTTGTGTCTCTTAAAACCTTGCAATTTTTTCTTAAAATCGCGATATTTTCTACCGATTGTGTAAAGATTACTTGAAAATAAAAAATAAAAAAAACATACATAACATAAAATACGTCTTCTCTTAAAGTAGTAAATATTTTTTTAATGCCAATTTCTTTCCACTTTTCCTGCGTTTGATAGTTGTTTTTCCTCAATATAACTAAGTTTTTTTTTTGAAGGGTAGAGTAGGAAACATTCGTGATTTATAGTGTTTTTTTTACCATTTTCCAAAACAAAGTTCAACTATATTGATTTGAGAACTTTGCAATTTATTATCATATTCTGAACTTCCACTTTTGTATTTTAAACATTTTTTTGTATTGAAATTGCATAATTTTTTATGACGATTTTTTTACAATCACATTGGAATATTTGATTTCAGATATCATTTATACTTTCATAAATTTGCTATATACATATTTTTCGCTTAATTCAAAAAAAAAAAAATTATATATGTAAAAAGTTCACAAATGTTATCGAAAAGACCGATAAAAAATTATAAAAAAAATTTAAATTCGAAAATGTCGAAGATATGTCAAAAAAAAAAAATTATTAAGATAAGTAATTTTCGATTAAAAATACAAAAACCATAAAATAATAAAAAAAATATAATAAAAAAAATATGAAATTACGTTAAGCGGACATTTTGTTCGGAAATATAAAAATCATAGAATAACATCTAAATATAAAATTTTTATTTTTTTTATTATTTTTATTATTTTTAACTGAAAAAATTTAAATACAATAATTTACTTGAAATATTTTAGAAATAAATTGCAAAAATGCATATCTAAACATATGTGCATATACTGTTGGAACTCAGACAGTAAAACTTGACCAGGAATATTTTTTAAGGATATTTTAACCCATTATGGACCACATGGTCTTTTTTAAAAATTTTTTTTTGAAAAGTCAGCGCAAAACTGCAAATCAATTATAGTTTTAAACTATAATAGCATTAGTCATAGTTGCTCTACTTGTGAGGGGAATTATTTTTTTTTTTTGCTGTAGAATTCCGTCATTTACGGTTATCAATTGAAAAAACCTTCTATGTAATTTTTGGTGGAAATTCTTTAAGCAGCATTTTAACCCTTAATAAGCCTTGTTAGATTTTTATATGCTGCAAAATTGTTTCTCGTGAAACTTAACTTTATATAAAAACGAGCAGATATCCAAGGACAAAAAATAGTTTGCAACCTAAAAAAAATAGTGCAGATTTTACTGTATGTTTCTTGGATGTATATGTCATATATTAATAATAATATTAATATTAATATTTGAAATTGTTGGACTGTTATTATATATTTTTTTGATACCTATATTGGTACTTTTTAACGTTATAAAAATTTAAAAGCATTGATTTTTTCATTGATACCTAGAGTTATTGTAATCGATATACATAAATTATTATCGTTATCGATATATCGATATATTTAGTTGGAGTTATCGGTATAGATTTAGAAATAGTTATCGATTCTGTTCTCATAGGGCTTTTACAATAAATGATTTGAGAGTTTTTAAAAGAAACGAGCATTATATTCCAATTGCCGAAAATAAATTTTACCCTACCGTTAACTCAAGAAGTTGCTCATCAAAAATTTTAAACAGAATTTTTTTTCACATCAAATTTATGTGGGATCGTGAATGAAAACATTTGCAGTTGCACTCTCGCTTGATCAGAGTGCAATATTTTGAGTAATGAACATGCACCCCGTGAAAGGGCTGAGAAAAATAAACAGAGTAACATTCTTTCTAGAAAGAAAACGCCTTTACTTAGTTAGAGAAGGGAGGAATTCTATCTTCGTACTAAATGAAAAACTGCTGTCTCTTCCTTTAACTCAGCGGGTTTTACATAAATAACAATTTCTTTGATTTTTGCGATTAAGACGGTGAAATTCTCGGAGGAATACAGCTGATCCTATTTTTACGCGGTTAACTGATACTACAAAATTTTCGCAAATCAGCCTATGCGGTCCAATTTCAACAAAATACCTCATAAAAATAGAACCCGTGCAGAAAAAACTTATTTGCATAGGAGACTTCTAATTAGTACGAACTTAGTATGCTCATCTCTATAAAAATAAGAAAAAAACATTAAAAAGTCCGCGTTAGAAAAGGAAAGCCGCGTACAAAAGTGACTGGGAGATGTTTAAAAATAATACGATAAAAATCGCTTACAAAAAGATCGCGTAAAGAGAGGATCAGGTGTATTCAAGAATTTTTTAAAAAAGCCAAAGAAAGCATCTCTTATACAATAAAAATGGCCAAGCGTCATTGCAATTTTTGTATAGAAGAATAATAAGAAGTAAAAGTAGTGTTTTGCTATTTCAGTTTGCTAAATTTTTTACAAAAATATTATTTTAAGTTTATTCTAATCGCTGATATTTATTTATCATCAATCATTTATTGATCATGCCAATCGTCTACGAAAATATTTTTTTTAACTTATCTCTGTAACTATTCAATTTTATAATAAAATTTATTTTTACATCAGCTCTTTTCGTATTCGTTTTCTTTTGTTTTCAAACTGACGTTTAATTTAAATTTGACAGACATTTGATAGACAGCTGAGTGAATTCTGTAACGTGCAATAAGCATTTTATATGTATGCCACCGATCGATAATGTATCAATAATAATAATAATAAAAGTGCGCTCAAGGTTGTATTTAAATTTATTTCGAGTTTTCACAGAGGTCGCATTGTTGTGAGAGAAAGTTCGCTCTAATTTGGCACGAAGAATTTAACTTATTTAAATAAATAATTTTGGAGAGTATTGGCATACAACAAGTAATGTATAATTTAAAATAAAAACATGCACCAGGTGTTTGTTGTACGTTTTCACTAGAACTTGACTATTTTTTTCTCGTTTAATTTATAAAGTTTCTATTTCCATTAAAAATTAAAAAACAAACCAACTATAAACAAATACAATAAACTTATTGTATATACTACAATAATAATTATGCAATTTTTTGCGTTACCGAAATTTTTTTAAGTATATGAGAGTTGTTTTTTTTTTCTTTTTTCGTATGAATTTTTTTTTTTTTTTTTAAATACATTTGTTGATTTTGTAAACAAAGGTGGTTTAGTCAAAAATTTTAATTGAAATGCCTTTTCTCTCCTTCAACAGCGGCATAAAAAAGTGCAAACAATTTGTTTGCCAATCATTCCTAAATTAAATCAAATTCGGTAGCAAATTAGGCAATCAAAAACAAAGATTTGTGTATATTCAAATAAGTAAGAAAGTATTTATGAGTATAGTGTGGGTTTTTGGCAGCAACACGCGGCATATTGCAAATAATTTAATATTATTATTTATATACACAAATACAGTTAAAACAGCATACATACATACAATTACCGAAAGATACAGACACCCAAAAAAAAAAAAGCAAAAGCTCATCTGGAACGACGAAATAATTTCTTTAGTTTCTATTTAAAACCCTAAATTTTTCCTTTAAATCCCAATAAAGGTTCCAAGGCAAATTTATATAAGGTCATATTACAAGTACAACTACAAAATTCTCATGTATTTTGTTTCTGCTGTTACGACTTTTGAAATCTAATATGTAAAAGCGAAAACAAACTACATTTAATGCTTAAAACGCAATAACAGCGAACGGCGAATTTTTCGAGGCGAATGCTTGATGTCAAAAATAGAACACACTGACATAACTAGCTATATGAGAATGCGCATGATCAAAGCGTATAGACGAATATTCGCCGCGATTGATTTTTTTTTATTGTCGTCGCTGGAAACAGCGGCAAAATACAATTCATTGTGGCCATATGTTGAATATATTCAGGGTTATAATTCGAAAGTAAAAAATGCTATATTAGTTTTTAGTGAAAGTTATAAATTTTGTTATATGTAAAATTGCAAAAGCTTTTACGGCTAATTTCGTTGTTGCCTTAGTAGAGTTTTAGTGAGCGAAATTTTTGGGCTCTACTGACCGAAAATACGCCGTTCGCCGGTATTGCGCTTCTAGCATAAGGCGAATAAAAAAAATCAACTTGGTTGCTATAGTAACTGCTAGGTTTCTCCCAAGGTGAATTCATATAAGGTAGTGCTAGTCTAACAACTCATTTAATTTTTTTTTTTTTATTCGAATCAGTGTAAGGATTGCCAAATACTAATTGAGTCTTCTAGATTGACACCCAGTTTGGCAAGTTGCTCTGCCATTTCATTGTCTTCTACAAACTTATGTCCTTACGAAGATGCACTGCTTTGGCCGCAGCTAACCTTCTGAATACCTCCTTACACTCTACTACGGCCTCAGAGCAAGTGCTGTGCAAAAGCAGAGCCTTGGTGGCTGTCTGACTGGCAATGCTGATGTCAACCCGCCCGCTAGCTGGATGAATGTCTGATACCAGCTCAGATGCTTTCTGCATAGGCAGATTTTCTCCTTGAAAAATACTACAGTGATTCGGCAGCTTGTCGGATTTACAGATTTCTAGCTCTCAGCGTCAAACTGCAGCTCCAAACCATTTTTCCAAGTTAATGGAACACAAAGGGTTAATTTCTTTTACAGGAACCGTAACTCTTTATTTTTTTCATAAACATTTGATCGATATTTTGTTTTTTTTTTTATATTTTTAAATCGATAAAAAGTAATGGTTAATTTTTTAAATTTTTTCCGATAATATTTGAACGATATTTTATGATTTTTGTTTTTTTGGTAAAAAATATAATCGTATTCTTTGATATAAAATTTTTTGATAATAGAAAATTCAAAAATATTTGTTGACAATGACTCCAACCGCAATAATAAATACGGTTTATGTTTTATTATCGAAAAATAAAAATCAGAAAATATCGATAATATGTGATCGGAACGATTTTAATTCAAGAATAACAATTATTTCTAATAAAAAAAATAACAGTTAAACTTAATCGATAAAAAAAAATTTTCACAAAATATCGATCACATGTAATCGAAAAAATAAAAAAATGACAAAATAACGATTATGTAATGATTTAAAACAAAAAAAACTTCTAAATAAAAATAAAGTTAGATTTATGTAGCGTACGGAATAAGGATTAGATAGATATAATCGGGTTTTGGTTTGAACGAAAAAATTCAAATAACGATTATTTTCGGCCTCTGCTTTGTATGAGAGAGCTCGACTGGGTTATCATTATCACTTCCACCTTGTTAAATATTTCTTGAAAATATTTAAAAATATATTTCCATTTCTCCTTCTTTTGATCTGTTTTTGTTTAATCTAGCTAACTCTTTTTCTGTGTGCATATTTGTGTGCGTATATAATTTTTTCTCTGATCAAATGCATTTCAAAATAATTTTCAATTTTTTACGTTCAAATAAACATTAAGTGTTTGCCAGAAGAACGGCATATTTAAAATAATAAAATTTGTGTGTTAAATGATTTAAGAAATGATTGCAACACTTTTACTTTAAGTTTTGTGAAAAATATATAGTATCGGCGATTCAATACCTCAATATTCGAAAATAGTATGTCTTAAATTTTACTAAAAAAAAATTTGTTAATTGCAAACTTTAAAGCTGCTGATCTCAAATTTTCGGTTTCTCGAAATATGCCACTCTTGCAGCGAACGCGCGACATATATGAAGAATTTGTATACTCGTACTATGTGCGAGGTCGTGTCAATTTGTGAAGCAAAATATTTTTGAAACATTTTTGAATATCTGAAACCCACCAATGGTTAGGGATTTACGATATAAAATGTTTGGTTGCCAAAGCGGAACGTGGCACCTCCAACAGGCAGAAACGGTTGGTGACCAGCAGGCGTGAAGCTTGAATAAAAAAAAACAACTTTAATTGAAATGAAAAAAAAAACGAAATAATTAAAAATTTATTTGGTAAATTTATGAGCGTTGATCGTCGCTTATTGTAGCTATTGGTGTCAGTCTCCTACCGTTTTGTTTACAACCTAAAAATATACAAATTCGAAATATTTAGCAGGAAAATGAATTCATACTTTTATTTAGATAATATTTTTTTATGTCTGTCTAATGTTATGATATGATAATTGTGCGCTGTGGGAGAGAAAATATGTAGCTAGAAAATAATGACAATTTTTATATTCAGATTTGTTGTTTTTGTTATCAAATAATACATATGGTATATTAATATAGTATACTAATAATGAAAAGGAAAAATGTACATACGTATGTATATATGAATCTAATACAAGGCGCCAAGCAATAATGGTAAAAGTTATAATAATAATATTAATAATAATAATAATAATAATAGTAATAATAAAGATAGTAATATCCGTAACAGATATAATTTTATTAAAAAAATCATGATTTGATCGTCATTTTGAAATTTTTATTTTATCGATATTTTTTAATTTCTGTGCTTTTCGATAAAAAAATAATCCGTATATTTGGACTTGAATTTTTCCGTTCTATGATGTCGATATTTTTTAATTTATGTGCTTTTCGATAAAAAAAAATAATCCGTATATTTGGACTTGAATTTTTCCGTTCTATGACGTGAGATAGTCGCGATTCAATTTTTTCGATAAAAAATAATCGTTTTGCTTTGACTTACGCTTTTTCGATTACGATAAACGCAAACAATATTCCTCCTATGACAATAATTGCAGCAGCAAAAATAATCCGATTTAAAATAAAAATCATGAAACATCGACCAAATATTATCGGAAAAATTTAAGTTCAAGAATAACGATTATTTTTCACCAAACAAAAAAATCTTAAAATATCGTTAAAATGTGATCGAGAAAATAAAAATCACAAAACAACGATTATTTTTGTTGAAAAAATTACGAATTAAAAAATATCGATAAAATGTTATCGGAAAAAAAATCACAAAATGACGATTACACAATGATTTAAAATAACAAATCATCTAAGAAAAAAAGGTGAGAATCGAGTTTCTTTTTTCTTTCGCATTTGCTCAAAATTTGCAGTTGCGGATTCAAATCCCAGGCTATCTCGCAGATGGCAGTCTATGAAATGAACGTATTGGGCTCAGAAGTGAATGGCAGTGAAACAGAAAATTTCCCATAACGATATGGGAGAATTCTTGGATGTAACAAAGCGTTTCTTAAATAAATATTGATTCCTACAATACTCAGTTCGCTAATAATAAAATATTAAAATAAGAGTAGTACCGATGTGGAATTTTTGTCTAGTGGAGTGCCGCATATAAAACCATTTTCTTCGTATACAATTTTTAAATGAATGAGTTTAGCCCAAGACGTATCAATGCCACTTTTGGCCATTGTATTTAATCCTTTTGTCTTCAATTATTTTTTCGTTAGAAAAATTTTTGTGCCGGTAGTTTCATAAATTTCAAACAACAGAACTTACATTTATTCGATTTCGGTTAATTAATTTAGCATTACTTACGTTTTCACCATAAGTAAGATACTCACTACACTCAAAAGAAAAAAAAAATATTGCCCTTATTGAAGAAAGACAAAGAATAGTGAGAAATGACTGGCGCTAAATATAAATTTACTACTTTGAAGAGAATATATTCCATTTAGTGTAGGTTTTAAATCATTTTAATGCAGTTGAAAGAAAATATAACGGAATTTCATGGAAAAAATCTGACAGTTCAAAATAGCAATTTTTTTATTGATTTATAGCCGAGCTTTTATCTCTCGAAGTACATGCCATAAACGAACGTTTATTTTTTGCCCAACTGTTCTCACATTCAGAGTGTAAATATCTTTAAAAATTGATTTTAAAAATTGTTTGTTGAACTCATAGACTTTAGCTTTTAAAATGCAATAAAAAACAGATATACCAAATTTGATATATTTTTGTTTGTATAGAATTAAACAAACGTACATATTTATAGCCAAAGTAATGATCCCAAATAAATTTTAATACGCATATTTGTATGTATAAAAATTCAAACATATGTGCAATGAAAAAAATAGCTAAATAGCAATATATAAATTTATATGTTTCTAATGGCAAAATTAATTTTAATGTATTTTCAATATTTTGCTTAAATTTTTTATAGCAACATAAATGGATTTTTTTTTAGCAAGCATATTGTATGTACTTTCATAGCAAAATCCAAGATATCTAGCTGTTATGTTTATCGAATAATGAAAATAAATTTATTTAATATAATTTTTTTATCTTCTCTTTCCAAAATTTTCAACCTTGCCACCATCATATGGGATTTTCTCATGTCCAACATGGCGTATGCGGCTGTCAAATTTGTGCGCGCCTTCAAAATGATTTATTGACATGTGCAAAAATAACTAAAAATATATATTGAACAAAAACAAAAAAAAATCACACACACAAAAATAAATAAATGGCTTTATTCGTTGCTTTGGTTGTTGTTGCATTTGCCAACGACATGTGGCGGTGGTACCACAGAATGGGGCCGATGACGTGAAGCGACATCGATGGTTCAAGCACTTGAATTGGAATGACGTCTACAACAAGAAGCTAAAGGTAAGTACAAGCGGTAAATTATAGCTACAAATACACAATATATTATATATAAATATATATATATATATATTTACAAAGTTTTTGGCTAAATAGATATACCTTTTGTGTGCTCGCAACGCGGTACCAATTTACTTTCACTCACTCACTTCCTCTAATCTTAATTTTCATAAATTTTTTTGTTTGCTATTTTGAGAAACAATCTGCTGAAATTAGTGAAAAATAAATTGTGCAAAAATTAATTACATCTGCTCAGAACACAACAACTATAGTGATGCAATTTTATATGGATGTGGGATAAAAATTTATATGAAAAAATTTTATTCAATAGAAGACAAATTTCGATGCTTATTTTCCGGAAACGATTTGCTCAAAAGCCTAATAGTTTGCTATAGAAATGGAAAAGTAAAAATACGAAATGCAATATTCAAAATTTAGTACTTGGCCACAACCCACACTTATTTTATGCTGACGTGCACGATTTAAACAAAATTTGCTCTATATCTACTACGTATGTATTTTTTGCAAATACAGCGTCATAACAGAAAACACAAAATGAAAAAAAAATATTAATGTATGTATGTACATAAATGCTGATATTTGAAAAGTAGCAGCCTCTGTCACGTTTTCTATATTGGAATACATCAACCATAATTTTTGAGCTCAAGGCCAGTTTTTATTAGCAAAGTATTGGAAAAAATTCAACAAAAGACAGGCCGGTAGAATTTATAGCTGCTGCTTTGTAGATCACTACATCTCTTCATCAGATTTCTATCTAGACTATCTCCAGTTTTGAATTCGCAATCTTCGACTTGCCGAGCAAGCACGCAGTTCCCAAATTACAGCGAACATGTGAACTCCTGTTGAATTTTCCCCCTTTCCCCTCTTTTTAATACATCTTAAAACTTCCCCGGAAGTGGCTCAAAAAAACTGTTGATTTTTAACCTTTTTTATTTTGTTAATACTGAGAGGAAAGGGGATGCTATTCAAGTGGCCGGCAAATGCAAAATGCCTGCAAAGGGAAAAAATCTACATATACGCCGATCTGCATTAAAATCAATTATAAATTTTAAACCTAAATTTTAACTTGTGACAGCTCATTTGCATCCCTTTTTTTTTGCAATTTATGTATACAAATTTTGTCCATATCTCCTAGACTTTCACTGCATTCTTTAAATAAAAAACAAACTTTTCATTTTTAACTAAGAAAATGTTTACAATAAATTTGTAGATGATTTTCTACACTTTTTTCGGTTGTAGTTCAGACACTTGCAATTCGAATTAAAAGAGCTCCATTTCCAGTTCAGAATTTCCATTTTAAATTCAGACGTTTTCTTTCTAATTCAGAAAATTGCAATTGAAATTCAGAATTTCCAAGCCAAGCTTAGAAAATTGCAATTAAAATTAAGACAGTTACAGCTAGAGTTCAAAATTTCCATTTTAAATTCAGAATTTTCATTTCAAATTCAGAAAATTGCAATTCAAATTCAGAATTTCCAATACATGTTCAGAAAATTGCATTTCCATTTCAAATTCTGAATTTTCATTTCAATTTTAGAATTTTCATTTCAAATTCAGAAATTTTTATTTCAACTTCAGAATTTTCAAAAAAATTTAATATGTTCATGTATAAAAAACTCAAATTTAGGAGACATTTTCAAATCAATCCAGCTCGCGTAAATCTAAATATTTTTCTTAAAGAACAAAAATTTTATAATTCCGGAGGAAATAAATGGAACTTTTTAGAGAGCCACCCTTAATTCATATACTCCATTTAAATATTGTGTGTTATGGCCTCTATAGCCTTCTTGTGGTCGCCAATGCATCCCATTTTCAACCTTCGCCACGATAAATCGCATGAATTTCTGCAATTACCGTCAATGCTCCCCAAAAAAAAAAAACAACACTGCACTTTACAATACTCGTAATAATAAATATCTTAATGTGTTCGTTGTCAGCGTTGTCATTTTTATTAAGAAATATTACATAGACGTAGGATAAACAAATTAAATTGCTATAAATCATTAGATTTAGCGTTAAAAATAAAATTTTCAAATTTTCAGCACCATAAACTTACGGAAACATTCGTACATTTTAACTCAACCGTAACGCGTCTGATTAAGTACATCAATATTTTTTCGCTAAATATATCTTTTTTTGGGAGCAGATAATTATTTGAAAAATATTTTTGCGAACTACGGGATTTTTCATTATTGATATGCCTACGTGGATTGTGTGTTAAATATCTAACCATTTTGCGCTCGATTAATTTACATATCGGCACTTTGTTTGATCAATTCGTTTTCGAAGAATCGATCAATTGTTTGGCTAAAGGAAAATGTACTAAATTTAGTTGTGATTGATGAAAGAATTTATTGCTTTGAAATTTGCTAGCCATATTTAAGGGATTTTTTAACACATATTTTATTTAATTAAATTAACTAAAATCAAAGATTTACTTACTTGCAAACTTAAAATCACGCTATAAGAAAAGGTCTATATTATAAAACTAAATTTAATTCGGAAAAAAACTTTGGTATTGAGAACAAAAAACAAACACTTTCTAGGTTTTACTAAGTGTACAAGCAGGACCGGATTTACCTAAATTGAGTAAATGCCCAAATGCCGCCCTTTTCAATTCTCGAAATTTTTCAGCCTTTTTTGTTTTTCTTTTTAGAGACCGAAGCCAAATGATGCACACTTGCGCTTTCTTATTCCCGACAATGTTTTCCTCGGGACTACCCATAAAATACGAAATTGACCGCCCTCGTCCCCCCGCTCCTTTGTGACACAATGTGACATTCTTCGAACCACGCACGAAACGCGCACGAAAGTAACAAAAAAAAAAAACAAAGGTTAATCTGAAACTTTGTTTGAAATTTGCCGCCCCTAAACATTTGGCGCCCTAGGCAGCTGCCACTGTTGTCCCTATGGTAAATCCACCCCTGTTTTCAATATCCAAAACTTGTCGGTATTTTTTTGGTTTAGAGACCGAATCTAATTGACAAAAATTTGCGCTTTCTTACTCCCGACAATGTTACGAAAAAAATTAAATAATTGTAGACTTTACTTGAAATTTTCCGCCCCTAAAAATTTGCCGCACTGGGCGACTGCCCCTGTTGCCCTTATTGTAAATGCGCCCCTGTGTATGACACTATTCCTTTCATATTAAATTGGAAAATTTTAACTCCCTCCTAAAGCGAACTTGATAAAATTCCACAGTAAAAACTACAAAATAAGCAACTTGCTTAATAAAACCCAAATAAAAAAAGCCAAATTAACCCTTCCAATACCGAATTCTGCATATACTATATATATATATCCGATATATCTACATATGCATGCATTAATCCCTGCTCTAGTTGGCAGTTGTGCAAACATTGTTGCACTATTGGCCTTTTAACTTTACGGATTTTTGGCTTTTCGGCTTTTTGGCTACCCGCTGTTGGTCGCTTGCTGCTCATTGACGGGGGCTTAGTTGTTGTTAATATAACTGCAATAAATCATTGCCAACTGAGTAGCGGTGAAAAGAAAGCAAAATAAATCTACTTAATGCCGTTGCTTAAAAATTTTCAAAAACGAATTTTCAAATGCACAATTTTTTTTTCTTTTATTTTCATAATTCGTCGAGTGGCGCGCGTAAAATGCTTTACAAGCGGTAAATAGTACGCGTACTGTTGTTGTACATAGAATGTTTCATGCTATGGTTATTTATTGTAAATTAATGTATAATTTTTAAATATTGTTGCTTTTTCTTCTGTGTGTATACGTGCGTCAGCTGTGTGTGTGTGTTTGTGTGTGTGGACTTGTCGAATTTATTATTAGTTGTGATTTTAATGGCGCGGCGTACGCGCAAAATGGAATACGAGTGAAAATGATGAGAGATTGCTACACAAATTAGTTTTCATTTTTAGATCACACACACACATACACACATGCATACTTACACTTACATATGTATATTATAGTTTTTTTTGTTGGAATTCATGGCAGCAAAACGGCAATTAAAATAACTACCGCCTACGAAGTTGTCTATGGGCATCGTAAATGTTCCGCCAAACTGCAAGCAAACTCAGTACTCGTACATTGTGTATGTCGGAAAACCCTCTGCTGCTACTTCTATTTCTTCCATGTTCATTATTTTAATCCATTCTTGGTGGATGCTCTTCAGAAATTTGCGTAGTAAGTCCCCTGAACGCTGTGTATGGTTCGCCACTCGAAATTCAATTGATTTGGCTGACGAAATTCAGCCCTTTTCATTGCTCATGTATCAATTGTCCTATCTGTTCCGACTACGCATTAAATTTTCACACATACAACGCTTTTCTTTACATCAGCGTTCAAGGGCCATACTCGGTAGAGCTTTTGGCTCTCACCTCGCTTTCAGCAACAATTCAGCAATGAAACAAACTGAAATGGAAACAAGCCAGTGCGCAAAAGCAGCGTTTACTTCGATCATATGGCACATATGTACGCTCATACAAATTTATTTGGAATGCCACAAGTAGCACAAAGTACAAAGTAGATAAAAGTAGAAAAGAGAATCAAGAACGCAAATACAGTATGGCTCAGATATGTAGAGCTACAGTTTTCATTGTATCGACATGTACATAACCCAATTATTGCTACATATGCTAAATTATTACTATAAATATATTTATTTTTTTTTTTGTTGATATCACCTTGCTTGTTTTCTTCTGGTAAATTTTGCTTCTCGGTCAAGTTTTTGCTTATAAATTTAGAACTTTTCTTCGCCTCATAGAAATTTCACAGTGTGTGCTATTGAAAATGGCACAGCAATATTTTTGCAATTTTTTTTTCGTGCTTTCAAAACCTTTGCCTTCTTATTTCTAGTGTACCGATCGTTCTTTAAATTTTATGAGCTAATAAATTCAACAAATATAAAACAAAAATTGTTTTTTTATTTTTGTCCGACAACTTTTTATGGAATAGTTAGTTTATTTATTTAAAAAAAATTATTTTACAAGAAAAATTTTCATGAATACATACTTTTTTCATATGTGATGCGAACTTATTATTTTGAAAAAATAAAATTTTTTTAAAATTCTAATAAATTCTAATTTATTTTAGATATTGAAATTTTGATACAAGTAATTATATAAAATTTATTTTAATGAATAAAACTATTAATGATGTTTCGACTTTTTGTGAGTTTTCTAAACAGTACTGTATTTAAAGTATGCTTATTTTAAGAAAACCACCATAATTTAAAATATTAAAAATTAAAATAAATGCAAATATTAACATAAATATGTTTATAGTGAAATTTTTATCAAACTACATTTTATAGTTTTTGGAAACATAAGTCCACTTTATGTTTAATTTATAATAAAAAAAGAAATTTCGTTAAAAAAATTTCAAAATGTTTTACGTTCAGGATTGATGTTTAATTTTTCTGCAAATTTGAACTATATAGTATATATATGTACAAACAATAAAAAAGGAACTCAATCATATTTTGCCGAACTTTTAAAGATTAAAAAAATACTAAAGATTAAACAATAATGAAATATTATAGTGGAAATGGCACAAGGGCAAGATTATATAGGTAGAAATTAAAAAAAAAAATGCACTAAGCGTATTCCTTATATTGCTATATAATTCCATACTCTTATTGATTTTCATAAATTTTAATTTTTTTTTTGTAAGTTTTCTAAAAATTTTGAGGCTATGCGTTTTTTTTTTTTTTGTTATGTGGTTTATCATAGACCAAAGAACCAAAGTAACGCTTGAAAGCTTCAATAACTTTTAGCTTCAGTATTTTCATAAATTTTCTCGTTCCATTTTAAAAATAATGAAACATTTAGTTTAAGTGAGACAACTATACTTTTTTCGTAATACAACCTAAAACCCGAATTTTCAAAACAGTACCATCTTCAATAACACTCACTGTTTAAGTAATTTATCATAATTTTTACATACAATATGGTTTGAATTAAAATTTTATTGTTTTTCATCTCATTTACGTTGCAGGCCCCAATTATACCCGATGTGGCCTCGGATGGTGATACGAGCAATTTTGATGATTACCCCGAAAAGGATTGGAAACCCGCCAGAGCAGTTGACCAAAGAGATTTGCAGTTGTTTAATGATTTCTAAAATATTTAGTGATTAGGTTTTGTAGTCTGTATTTATTTATTACCTACCTACTAATGATAATTAAAGTAATTAATAATAAAATTACGTTAAAATTTAAAAATCCCTATGTTGATTTCATATATTAGTTGCTGAGGTAAATGACCAAATTAAAAATAAATAATGAACGTATTAAATAAAATTTAAATAAATAATTTTCAGATTCGCTATTTTTATGGGGGCTAATTTTTGCTTTGATCGACAAGCGTCAGCTGTGGCGGATTTGCGTTTGACCGCATACGCAATTTGCTAGTACATGACATTTTCAAATATAAAGCTTTGTCTGCCACCACTCATAAATATAAATTAAAAATATTATATTTCTACAGGGTATCGCAAGAGGTTGCTGGGAGTGGCGGCGAGTGAACAACTCCAATTAGCACTAAGAGCGCCGTTTTAATATCTCGTACTCGCCGTCGAATCAGGTAGAACGAAGAATGAAGAAGGGAGGAGAAGAGAGAAACACACCTATTGATCTTTGGATGAACTAAATCCATCCCGTGTATTTTAGGAATCTAAGCAAATCATTTGAATCCGCGTTACCTAACTCCTTCAGGTTTTCAAAATGAGATCTGCACAGAAATCTCATTCTAGTTCTGAATAGCTCCAGCGCAAATGTTCCATGATTTCTTCTGCACCTGATGAGCCATAGCCTCTTAATAGCTGTCATATTTCAATCCCTTCCGAGGAACACTAAAACTGCGGTTAGCTTGGAGACGTCCGTCCGATTCATTTTAATGAGAGTACAAGTACTTTGGCATTGAAAGAGGGCCACAGGCTTTTACATACCCTGCACGATTCTAAGTTTTGGCAGATCCGAACGCTGATGAGACTCCGGGGCACGTGGACCTTTACAGCCTCTACGGAGATATCAATTACAGGTCATAGCCCCCGATTGCAAACGTAGTTCAACGGGGTGCGATCCGTTTGATACCCTGGATTTAGAGAAACCTCTGAATTATAATCAAAGAGCAATACGATGGACTGACCTTTTGAGCAGCAGCTAGCCATGTCGCAATTCTCCGTGTTCTTCGGTTAGGTATCGTTCTGACAATGCACAGAACACATTGGAGTGTCTAGTACCAGTCGGCAACCCCGTGGAGAGTGCAGTGCTTCTTAAATAATATAATATAAAATAAATTCTGTGTAGCTAAGGCAGGAAAAAGGAATTACTCCTCAGCTAAGTCCTTTAAACCAATTAGTTTAGCCACCACTGTATATGCTCTCAAAATAATAGAGATGATAAGAGACAATGAAACCAGAATCTGCGGTAAAATCCGCTTCACCACATTCGGTATGCGTATAGGGTGGAAAGTTCTACTGTCACTGCCCTATACCAACTGATGAGGGAAAAAACGAAATGCCTTCGACTGCGGGGAGGTTGGTGTATGTGGCTTTCTGTACATTGATGGAGATCTGAATATGTTGGGTTGAGTCGTGCCGCTTCTGCAGTTCAGCTCCGGAGACCACAATGTACCACCATTTCATGTCCGACGCCATCTCGAGAAGACGGGAAATATACCTAGATGGATCACATAGCCCGAGGAATGAGTTTCTGCGCTATTTATCACAAATCACTAGCTTAGACTTCCCGAGGGCGTTGGCGTTAGACGTGGTCCTGTAAAAAGTAGAGGTCACAACGAAGATCTCTCTCTCTCTCTCTTTCCATTAACTTCCGTGCAAAAGTGAATCGTTGATGTTAGTGGAGATGATGTAAAATTAAGTAAGTAAATAATAATGAATGGATGTCTGTCGTAAAATAAATACACCTTAATGAACTGTGCTCCAGAAAAGGTGGTCAAAGATTTCATGGTAATACCTGAACCTATTAAGAATTTATTTTATTTCGTCTCAGAAAATTTTCGCACACTATATTCTTCATTGATCGACGTAGCGAGGGGGGTTGTCGCTTCATGAGAACATGCGGACACATCTCTGATGTTTCGAAGGCTGCTGCCATTAAGAAATGTGACTTCACTGAGTTCAACCGTCTTCTCTATTACCACAACTTCGCCCCAAGCGACTATTAATTATGCTGTAAATTATAAGACGATGAAGTGAGCAAAAAAAAATCCAGGCTATTTTTCAAGGTCATGTACTATGAATAAGTCGTAAGTGACTTTGCCTTCATTTTCTAGTTGATACCAGAAGCTTTGCAGCTTACTACGTATAAAGATTTTTATTTTAAATATCAACGAGCTCGAATTTGTTTTTTTTTAAACAAGTAAAGTAGCAGGTGTCCCGAATTGTTTTTTTAAACCGTATGTTAATTTTTCAGTAAAAGCTATTTCCTTTTAGAAATATTAAAATATAGTCAGTATTACATCACCGCGGAATGAGGCTAACATCCTACTCGGCCACCTCGGAGGTGCAACTTGACTTGCAACGCTAGACTTTTGTTGTGGGGTGGGTGCAGCGAAGGACCTATGTTATGTGAACAATTAAGGCGAATATCGAGCAAGGCATTCATGAGATAGAGTCAGAAACCATCACCATGGTCTTGCGCTACTGTGAAGCCAGCCCAGGTAGCCACATAAATGAAATAAATAATATGACCCAAAATCAATTAGTTTTCTTAATTTGTTGTTTTAATTTTAAAGAAAAATCTTCATATGTGTAATTGATGGTTTCTGCTTTCCAACTATAAAAAAAACAGAAAAGTTTGACGATTTTTCGAAGTTCGAAATATTTTGGAAGTTATACCTACTAACTTTCTTCGATATTGTTTGGGATTTCTTTACTTCCTCTCATTTGGCAATACCAATTCTGCTCAGTTTATGAACAGTTAAAAACTATGATGTCTTATTTTGTAATTTTTTGTTGTGAAATTTTTTTCTGTAAAATTTATTAAAAATTTTTAAAATATTATTTACTTGCCAAACGCTTAAAGATCGCTTTTTCGCCTACTAAAAATAATTTGCAACCATAAACGGTAGCCGAATGCATGAAGAGAAACATATTTTGAGTGGAAAGCGTATAAAAGTATCGGCGTAGGCTTAAATGCGCTAACTCTGGAGAGTCGGTAATGAATTCCAAATAATTTGGAGAAAAGTTAAAAGCTTCAACTCCTGAAATATTTCGAATTTCGAAAATTTTCCAAATGTATAATGTTTTGCGTAGTGCCCGAGAAAACAATCAATATCACAAAAAAATGGTGATCCACTTCACAAACCTTGACTTATTGAAATTTTACAAGAGAATTTATACCTTTTTTGAATTCCATTTCTACATATATTATTCCAATAATTGAACATCTATATTTTTTTAATTTTTTGTAGAGTTTTCATTATGAAAAATGTCGCACCTTTGTTTTAACGACGGCAAAAATCGAAGCACTGCAAATTCGAATAGGAAATCATTGAAAAATTAAACACAAGCATTAAAAATTTCAAAATTTGAATTTCTATCCGTTACTGAGTAGTAGCTTCGAAAGCTTATTACAATCCACAAAGCTTGCGGTCCCCATTTAGCCAAGTAAACGAAGCAACTTGCTGTTGGCCAGCTGCAAACTTTTGGACATAACCAGAGAGAAGAAAACTTTGACAGTGGCGGCGTAAATATAAAATTGAATAGGATTTCTGGGATTTGTGTTCGTGATTGTGGACCCCCAAAAAGCATATCACAATGGTACTAAATCCCATATAGCCGATATACAAAAACAACCCCGCTTCAAAAAACCGCTGCTAGTGTGAGCGAACCCTTCAACAGGGGCTGTTTTTCCTATGTGCCCGCAAGCCAAGCGGCCAACAGCTAAACTGGCATACAACGCGACAAAAAATAAGTAATACGATATCCATCAGAGTGTCGGCAGTTAGGGGTGGGTGGTTTGTGGTCGCACGTTAAAACAAAAAGAAATGAATTTTTTGTCAAAACCACGTGTGCGAAAAACGTGATTTTAACGCTTGCTGACGTCATTTTGACACGCTGGCTGGCTACTTTGACTAACCGCAAGTAAAACCACAAAGAACAGTTGACCAACGTAGAGGTGGTAGGGAAGAGACAGGAAGATGAATTTTGTCAACAAATCGCTGTACGGTTGAGGGGGGAGAGAGAGAGAGTGTGGGACAAGTGAAATATAATTATATGCATTAAAATGCTTTTGTTGTGTAATAATCTCGTGTGTGTGGGTGTGCCGTGTGACTAAACAAACAAATAGACAGTGAGTCAACCAATTGAGCAAATGTCGATTTTTTTTTTAATATGCGCAATGTTTTTTTATGATATTTTTTGTCGTTCAATTTTTATAAACCTGTAGGGCGTAATATAACAAAAATTATATAAATCGGAAATTCAAACTTTTTATACAATTTATAAAAAATAAAAAAATTATCATAAAACTTCAAACAACCGATGGCCATGGAGTTTTCTTGCTCTTTGAATTTTAGCTTTTATTTTGGACAATTTTTTTTTTTTTTTTTTGATCCTACGCACGTTTTTTCATATAACGGATACATTTTATATAAATTTCCGTTGATTTTTAAATTTAATGAGCTATAAAACTGCATGCTTAAAAGGTTTCCGTAAATGCTAATACAAAATTTTGAAATTTTACTGAATTTTTATAAATTTTGTACTAAGTTTGAAATTCAGTTTATATAAAGTTTCTATATAATTATTTAAAAATTTAGCAAAAAAAAAATTGTTTAATTTTTAATTTGCATGCAAATAAAATTTCAGAAACTTTTTAGAAAATCGACTAAAATTTAATGAACCCGAAAACTGCTTATCTAAAAATTTTTCAAAATTTCTAATCAACAATTTTGAAATTGTGAAGAAAATTTGTTGAATTTTTCTAAATGTCGTACAAAGTTTTTCTATTTATACGCATTTTTATAATACGAATTAGTTCGATGAAAAATTTAGTAAGAAAAATTTACATGTGTACATGTGAATTACAGGTGGAGTAACTTTGTATAAATATATAAATTTCCGTTAATTTTTAATATTTTTTTCTAAAGGGTTTGCACATTTTCTGCCGTATAAACTAAACTAAACCACAATTCCCAACATTTTTTTCAAAAATCTACAAAGTTTTAATGAACCTAAAAGTTTTCCGAAAATTCGAAATAAAAAGGTTAAAATTTTCATTATAGTTTTGTTATTTTTCACAACTTTTGTAAAAAATTTTAACTTCTATTTATATGCAGTGTTCTATTACCAGAACTATTTTTATAAAAAATTAACGAAAAAAAATATCCTGGAACCCTTTGCGAATATTAAGAAAAAAACCACAAGTGGTCAATTATTTGAGTCACTGTGTATAAATCAATGTTAATTTTTAATTTTTAATATCCATTCGTTGGCGGTCTTGCATATTTCCTGCCATATAAACTGCGTGCGTGAAATTAACTAAAGTTTCGAAAACCAAAATTTCTTAATTGTGTCAAAAATCAATTAAAATTAAATGAACTGCAAAAAAAAAAAATAAAAAAAAAACCAAAACTTTTCTAAAATTCTAATTGAAAAGTGTGAAACTTTTGGTACCACTTTTTTCAATTTTCATAAATTTTGAAATTTTGTACAAAGTTTGGAAGTGTATTTGTAAGAGATTTCTATAATACGAGTAGCTTAATAAAAAATTAACGAAAAAAATTTATTATGAAAAACATTGCGCATATTATTAAAAAAATTTAACATGTGATGTATTATTCGAGTCACTGTATGCAACCAAATCTAGTAAGTGCATACATTAATGCGCTGTCAGGCAACTAATTATTATTTTATGCCTTTGACTAGGCGGGGTATATTTACATAACTATGTATGCTTTTTCGCGCCAACATATTCGAAAAAAAAAAACAAAAACAAAAACAAAAAAAGGAACCACAAACAAACACATACATATGTAGTAGTATTCATTGCCACCTTTTGTGGTTTTCCTCTATTTTGTCACACATGGCTTTGCCACAAGCATCTACAAAAGTCTGAATAGTTCAGTTGGTCGCTTTATTCAGAATGCTTTCAACATATTCGTTGTTGTTGTTGTTGTTGATTTCATTTTCACTATAGTACATACCATACAATATATCACTTTGGCTAGATGCATGTATGTATGTATGTAGGTTTGTAGGTCTGAATGAATTCCACTCGCTTGCGATGGCTTTTGTGTTGTCAACAACGCCAGGTGACAACAAAAAAAAAACAAACAAAATGAAAAAAAATGGCACAACTGGCGCGTATGGTGACATTTGAGGAAGTCTGACCCGTTGCTTTGGCGTAAACATGTAATAAATATCTCAGAACGTAAGACAGCAGCGCTAAGCACGAGTCAAGGCTTTTTTTTTTTTGTTTTTTTTTTTTTGGTAATTGTCGACACAAGTCCATGCTTTGGCAATTTAACAGTAGTAGCGTACGAGTGGGTGGAGTAGGGAAGTGGAGGTGGATGCGGGCATGAGCGAGGAGCTTCTGTGCTTGACAGTGAACGTATTTATTGTTTGCACTTTAAGCCTTTTTGAGCTCTTTTAAGCGTAAATTACTTTTGTTGCTTTGCCTAATTGTAGTTATATTTACTCTAGCTAAGATAATTTACATTTATTTAGCACTAGCAAAACAGTTAAGGTAAGTCGTTTCAAAAGACAGCACATAGAGTAAATAAATCTGTGATGCTGAAATATTTAAGGGCACTCCAAATCTTCAAATTAAAAGTTACTTAAATTACACTTTTTATGCGCACCGTATGCTACTATCCAATTTCTGTGTTCACTGTCTGGTTGATTCCGAAAATCGAGTAAATTTTTTCAGTTAAAAGTGGTACCATTTAATCACGTGCATATATCTTACGAACTGGTTTGACAACCTTAAGGCGAGGTATAGGAATAAATAGTTTATATAACACCACTTTTTGATAGGCTTAGTAGTTTTAAATTCTTATTTTTTGTAAATGAGATGATTCGCACTGATTCCTCTTAGTGTAAACAACAAAAATTATAAGAAGGTTTTTTTTCGTCCCTCGGCAGGCAATGGCAAGCCTCCGAGAGTATTTCTGGCATGAGAAAACTTCTCACAAAAATCAGGGTCGTCGTAAAACTGTAGGTCCATCAATTTGTGTAACAACATCAAAACGTACACCGCAAATTGTAGGAGAAGTTCGGTCAAATATCAATCTATGTAGCATTGGAGCCAAACTGTTATTATTTTTATTATTACTGGGGATGTGTGTTCTCAATTGGTTTAAAGTTTGTATATAGACTTGGAATGTCGGTTGCAGGAGTGCATTTCAAAGCTTAAGCCCATGACACACGATAATGGTGCATGAAATAGTGGAGGGCATATAACAAGTCGAACAAGGATCGAATTGCTGAATAAAGTAGGTACATATCTCGTTCGTGCTTACTGGTGTCCGAAGGTTTCGAACGGATGCTTCGGCCCGTGTCGCGAAGACCTCTCACGCGAAGTTGGCTGGAGCACCGCTGTGCAATTCGGTGTCACGGGGTTTAGCTTTGGCTTCTACACCGTTAATTTCAGTTTTGTTCACTGTATCACCAGGCGTAGGTCTTACTTGACCGCGTAGGGGGAACAACATCTGCTGTGTTGCCGTAGGGCGCGTCTTCTACTCACCCGTCGTGCGGTACGATCACTGATCCTCCTCCGCGGGCTGTGGATTTAGCCTACACGTCGTGGTGTATGACCTCTACTCATGCGTCGTGGTGTATGGCACGTCGGTGATGCGAGGCGAGAGCGCGAGGACCGCGCTTGGAAATTCCCACAACTAATCGAGGTGCACTGGTTCGCTTCATCGCGTCGTCAGATCTGCGTTGCTTGGATCTGCCACTTACTGCAATTAGCGTCTTCTACATTCAGCATTGTGTGATGGGCTAGCCCGGATATTTGGCAGCTATGTTGCTGTCCCACACCAGGCAATTAAGACAGTAGCCGTGCACGTGGCCGATTTACAATTGAAGCCATTTCCATAAGATTTTCCTCATTTTCAATCAATTAATAAACTAAAAAAAATTGTGAAAAGCGAGACATTAAAATAAAAATGTTTTTATGATTTCCAGTCTTCAGACCAGATATAAGCAACCACTTTTTTAGATATTGGTTGTGTGATATAAAGAAATCGGGAAATGTCCAACATAAGACCAGAACGTGCACTACATCTTTTAATTCATTAAAAAGATTTTACACCTTCCTGAGATTACGCTGGTTTAGGCTATAATTAAACTGTTGTGATTAGTCTCGGTATTCTATATAAGGGGTATACGTCCTTTTTAGAGCTCCTCTGTGATATCAGGCGAAGCACAAACCAACATACCTCACTTGTGAAGGGAAGACGGGTTGTATTTTCAGTTTTTTCTTTTCATTTGTATCAACCATTCACAAGTAGCTAATCTGAAAGTCATACTCGTAAAATTGAGGCAATTTTTTTTCAATTTCATCAAAATTGAGACGCAAATGCAGTTTCAACTGACCGATTTTTCTATGAGCAGCGTAAGAAACATAACCCAATTTCAGCTGCAGTTGAGAGTATCGCTGAAACTACACATTTTGTGCCTCATGGAAATGCAGTATAATGCATAATTTTGAATTCACAAAAAATTACACAGCAGTTCAAGTAGGAGGCTTCAATGATACCAAAAGTAAGTGCAAAGTTCACAGCTCTCGAGACAAAATCACGAAAATTGGTGATATGTAGGATACCCTGTAAATAGTATAAATTGAGTGGAATTCGATCAAATAAAGCTTTTTCTGAAATTTTATTTTATTTTCTAATCAGGCACAGCCCAGCGTTTCTAAAGATAGCTTCAAATTGAGGTGATAATATCGACAAATTCACCTCAATAATCGTTATTTTATTAATTTAAAATATGCTTCTTTTTTTTGCGCTTTCAGGTATTCAGAATGAGCCGAAACTAAACGCTGATGTCACCCTGCACTGCAAATCGCCAAGAAAGAGAGAGAGCACTCTCAATGCACATAAAGCGCACACGCTTTCGAATTGAGTTCTCCGAGTAACAGGAAAATATTTCAGCCGAATTTGAATGTTGTCCTCTTTTTGAGATGAAATAAAACAAAAAATACAAATATTATTGGAATCTATAAGGTCGGCACTATTTTATATGATATGTGAGCAGTTTAAGACTATTTCAAAAAATTTTGCTTTCAGCTTAACTATTCGGAAAATTTTTTAAAGCTCTGGTGAATTGCAAAATTTCATATTTCTTTGCACCGGAATTGTTTCATTTTTACCTTATTTCTAAAATTGTATGTTTTGTAATTTAAATACAGTGTTCCCCGCTTAATTAACCGCCGTTTAATAGGTGGTGGAGTCGGCATCAATTTGCGTTACAATATAATGACGCACACCACAAATTTTAGATGAAATTCGGCCAAACATCAAGCCATGGTGTTAGCGCCAAATTATTATTATTATTAAATGGTTTCACCGCATAATTGGTTCAAAATATGTGTTATCGATAAAGTCGACCATTAATTTTTTCTAGGTAATTGATTGCCCGTTTAATTGCACCTAAAATTGCGCAATTTTTTAAGTGCCACTAAAGCGGGGAATACTGTTTTGGTTAAAAATAGTTTATTAACCTTGGCAATAAAAACCGATTAGGGTATTCACGCTAACGAGGTTAACGGCTTATTTAGTTTTCAGTTTGTCAGTTTTTTGGTTTAAAAATGACAAATTTAACAGAAAACTCGATTAAGAGAATGATTCTTACTTTTTTTCGGTTCATTTTTTGTTACATGCAATAAAAAATTAATATTTGTTTTTATAAAGGAAAAAAAATTAAGACAACATAACCAGTTAATTCGACCACCTGAATATCCAAAACGATTTCAAATTCCGGCATATAGTTTTTCATACAACTTTTTGTATTTTCTATAGCTTTAATAATAAAAAGTTTACTTTTAAAATCCGAAAATTACTTATTTTGTAATTACAGCTACTGCTCTCGAAAAAAAATTCTGCTATGTCCCACTCCTTTTTCTCTCTCCCTCTCTGTCTCTCTCACTCTCTATCTCTCCCTATACCCATTAAATGAAGTTTCTCAGCTGTTGAACGCTGCTCATCAATGAATTCCTTTTGAATCAATTTTTTTCACATGCAGAGCGCCAGAGCGCAACCGAGAGTGGTGACGTACGCTGAGGTGACTTACAAATACAAGCAAGGGTGTTTTAGCAGTAAGCACGTAACGGTAGTGTGGGTTGCTTTGGGGTGGCGCGGACCTTGCCATCTGCATATGTGGTGAGTTGATTGAGGGAATTCCTGCTACTAAATGCAACAACAACAACAACACGCACTTTATGTACCTACGCACACTTGAGGCGGTCAACAGCAATAACAATAACAATAATAACAACAACAACAACACACACCAACAGCGAAGCTCAACGACTTTGACGTGTAGGCACTTCACGGAAATGTCAATGCGAAGCAGCGTGAACACGACGACCAAGTACGAGGGCGCTCAGTGACTCAATGTGAAACGGCTGAAGCTAAGTGTCCTTATGCTTTCGCTAACTATCTGGCGACGGGGGGCGGGAGCAAGTGAGCGAATAGACGTGAGAGAGTAGCGCGAGAATGCTGGCTTGCGCGCGCGTTGGGCTAGTGAGTGGGAGTGGGTGGGGTAGAGGGTGTCTGCGTACGCGCAGTTCTTACCACGCTACAAAGAAGTGAGCTTGAAATTTGATTTGCCTTGCAATGCACGGGAGCATTGGCGCTCGCTATGGCCAGTTGCAGTTACGCGTTGAGCTGAGCAAGACATCAGCAAAAAGCCAGGATCCAGTGTAGTCAAGGCAAAATGAAAGTACCGTTGAATGCTTGAATGGCAATAACGGTTTGGCAGCAGAGAGAGCTGTGCATGTGTGTGTGTGTGTATGTGAGTGTGCGCCCGCGCTAGTGTAGAAGTGTTTGTGTGCGCTGCTACCGTCAAGAAAGCGTAGTGTAGAAGGAAGAAGAAGCAGCAGTTGAAGCAGAAAAGCCAAGTAAAAAAGTGTATGGGGAAAACGAATTAAATTAAATGCAACTTTTTTTCACAGCAAATTCTGCTTTGCCTATGCCAATTACGCGTGTGAATAGAAAACAAAATTTAGTGCGAGACATTGAAATTTGAAAAAGAAAAAGAAGTAGAAGAAAAAAAAATCTATGAAATTATGCGAAAATTTCCGGTGCATGCAGAGTGCTGGATGACTGCTGGCTGGCTAAAAGTCATTGTATAACCAGCCGTCGCCGCAAAAGTGGAAAAATATTTGAAACTTACATGCACACAAGTTAGTCGTGCAAATGTGTGTGTGTGTGCATGTGTGTGCAGCGAGTATGTCTGACAGTTCATATGGTCAGCCGCCGCCAGTTAGTTGGGGCAACAAAAAATAAATATAAATTTTGCTTGCTAGAAAATTCCGAGGCGCAGTGCAAAGCTGCTTAAAATGTGTTGTTGGAAAAAATTTTCTGCAAAAAAAGGTGTGTGAAAATATTGAAAAAAAAAAAAATCAACTGTGCAAAGCCCGACCGATGTTAATATTTTGTGTTCGCAGCATTTTTTCGACAATTGTATATCTACTTGAGCAGCAGGTACATAAACTAAACTAAGCATTTAGATTTTTGCCTACTACCAACTACTTATAACTAGCTATCCATAACCAACACATTAACGCATTCATAGGACATATCGATTTTCAGCCAAACCAAACCAAACCAAACCAAGCCGCAGCAGCGCAAAACCAAATAGACGACGACGACCCAAAACAGCCAAGCAACTTTACAGCCCTCTTTCGTACTCATTGTAGACAGTCAAGTCAGCCTCTTTCATAGACAAAAGCCGAAAAGTGTATATAAAACTCAACACGCTACGGTGGCGCTGCCATCACTGCTGCCGCCACTACTGACTATACCAACATAAATAACAACAACAAAAGCAAGCGCTAAAACTTTGCCATACAATAGTGACAGGCAGTGTAGCAAACATAAACACACACACACACATACAAAGTTATAGCGTGCCAGTGAGCGAGCGAGCAAGCGAGCTTGCGCCAACACAGTGGCATTCATAAACAGGCTAACAAACAGACAGACAGACAGACAGCAGAGAACATTAATACTCACCAATACTCACGTAAACTAATGGATTCTACAAACATAGTTCACTCAGCTGTATTTGCGTTTTTCTCACTTAAGCGAAAATACAAAGCGTTGCATTTCATTGTATTTGCACCCTTAACATCATCCACTTACACTTTGAACCTGCCTTAGCAAAAGTCATCTGCTTGTTGGTTTAGAAATAATAAAAATAAAAATGTTATTAGATTTGCTAGCAAAATTTGTAATTTCCGCATAGGCGTTTAATTAGTGGCTGTTATTTAACACATGTGAAAATCAATAATTTCTTAAATTAGCAACAAAAAAAAAATATTTTCAATATTTTAATCTTCTCGCCATGTTTGTTGTTAAGTTGGTGCGTCCCAGCTATTTTGCACATCGACAACGCATACACACACATCCATATATGTAGATGTGTATGTATGTAGTGCTTGCTCTGAGCTCACACGCATTTGTTGTTTGAGTGTAGCATAGCTTCAGGCGCAGCGCCGTGTTTGTATTGAAAAATACCGGTTCCGCCACCTGCACTGTGATTTATTAATAGCTTTACTAAAACTGTTCAAAACAGCTGGTGCTGAATTTTTTTTTTTTTTTTTTTGGTTTGATTGAAATTTGTGTCGACACAATTGAAATTTTGATTGGGGTTGGTTTGCTTGCGTGTTAAATTTTCTGTGTGTTTTCTAAGTAATTAATTATATGATCTAAAAAGCGAAAAATCAACAGCAGTTAACATGGTTTTTCAAACCCGTGCAGCGTGTAGAAAAGAATCTGCTGGGGAAACAGCCGCTAAATTTTTTTAAGCGCACTGACTTTTTTCAACACTTTCCTAATAAAAACTTGCCTTGAACTCAAAAACATTATTGTTGGTATATGAAAAAAAATGCTAGCCTCTAATAATTTCGAGTTTGTTGGAAGGGTGGCGTACTTCGAAAATAAACAAAAAGTTTAGTTGGGTCTGCAGAAATTACCGCCACCTTTTCTTTGACGTTGTAATGAAAGTGCAAAAAATGTGGTATAATTTTGCTTTGGAAGCATTTTATTTTATTTTTGGGATGCTCTAATAACGCAGTATATTCATAATTGTAAATTTAAAGCTCCTTCAATGAAGTAAGCGCGTGAAAAGTCAATACAAAAATAATAGTAAATTGTTAAATATAGCTTGATTCATTTAAAAATGCTTTTTTTTGGAAAATTCGAAAAGTAAATCAATTTTATTTTTTTTTTTGTTTTTAAATTATTTCTTTCAAATGTTGGACTAATAGGCACATTCATGAATCCCAGCTGTCGTTGACTAGTTTGAGCATTTCAATGGGTATTTGGCAAATGACGCAAGCAACGTTGCCTTCTTATTGGCTGATAGGGCCAAAGTTGACCCTTTTAGTGATGGAAGTTGAAAGTTGGCTTTAGCTTCCTCGTGAGGAGAATATTAGCTGGACTCGCGCTTAAACTCCATTCCCACAGCAGACGGGGATCCTATGTCCTGCAGTCGCCTTAGAAGGGTGCTCATCGTTATACTCCAAAGAAGGATAGAGAGGACTCCGCCCTGTGGCGAGTCCGGCGCCGCATGTCTTTCCCAATTCCGAGCGAATTGCCCTTCTTCCAACGAGGATACGAACAAATTCCACTAGAGGCTATCCAACCGCGGCCTGGAGCAAGGACTTGCTGATTGCCTCAGGGAGTACATTGTTGGAAGTACTTTCAGGCTTTCTTCACTTTATGGAAGAGCTTACTGCTATCCTGCCGAAGGATGGGCTATTTCTTTGGTCTACCAGAGTGGTTTCCTTTTCCCTTTTTTCGCCCCCTTACAGGCATTAATGATGTGCCCTAATATTTCATTTATGTCGCTCGGTGAGCTTGGCTTACCGAGAGAAAAGTGTAACACACTCGACAAGTCCGCTTCATCAGATGGCGATCAACGCCATTTGAAACCGTTATACTCATACTGCTCAGCCACCATACCGTGGCTTTACGTTTTACGTTGGATTTCGAAGCTGGCATAATCTGGTGCTCAGATATACAAAGTCATCCACTTTTTCAAAATTGTACCTGATTATGGGCAGAACTTTAAACCCGCTACGTAAAAACGATACCCAATGAAAAATATCTACAAGCAATGCCATGATATCTCTGTTTTGATGACGACCACAAGCAATGTATCACAGTTTGAAGGCAGGCACCTGGATTATACGAACGCTTATTGAGAAGGTGCCACAACAAGACTGGTTGATGTCCTCGTAAGAGTAAGGTCTGACTTCAATGCCACACAGGAAATTAAATGAGCGGGACAAGGCAAGAAGACCCTTGACCTTTGCGATGTCTACTACAGGTGCCCTCATTCGGTGTAAAATTTGTATTGGGAGAGAAATTTCGTCGCCAAGTATTGTCGTTCACTCCGGGCGTCTCCACAAGATTCACATTAAAGCAAAATTCTTGAGTGTCTCGCTGATTTGAATGTCGGAAATTTCGGGATCCACGATGAAACCTCCGCCAACAGACTGAGACTGATAGATTTTACCGAGCTCGGAATATGGTAGTCTATAGCACCAGGTTTCAGCATAAAAAACTCATCAGGCTACGTAGCTGTCTCCTCACCGAAACCGATCATACTGCAATAGACGGGAGTGTATTAGATGTACGTACACTCCGGGTACCGATCATCGACTCGTGTCGTTATCTTGCCGCAATGAACGTAAATAGAACAGAAACCTCGAAATCGGAAAGCTGCAATCGCGCTAGAGAGTTTATAACTTCGATGCTCGACTCTCACACCTACTCACTAAGAGCACTTCCAAGAAAACTGGAATTCGCGAGGATTGGGTGCACATTTCTGTCTCACAACGTACCGGCACTGAGGAAGTCACAAGATACGATACCGAAGACTGCTAAAGGAAGATATACGTATTATTCGTTGAAAGAAGATACGAGAATGCAAAGAGCTTGATATGCTAGTCGACAGAAACAGCACGTAAAAATTGTTCCAAGACGCGAGGCGACTCAATTAATTAACTTCTGCTATCAAATAAATAGTCAGCGCATTCGCGTGTTGGCTCCACTACAACTTTGATTTTGAAAAAGTAGGATACTTTGTTTTTCTAAGAACTAGCATCCGCGCCGATTTTAGTATCAACAGCGAAACCCTAGGGAGAATTTTTCTGTCAAACAAGTGTAACTTTGGGACTCTCTCAACGAACCAAACCACTAGCATCACGACCGCGTTATTGTATGGCGTAGAAGCAGGGACGCTGTTACGAGGATGGAACGATGAGTTATATTAGCGTTACCCCGACATAGATATAGTTCGTCGAATTAAAAAACATCAGCTCCGTTGGCTGTGACATGTTGTCTGAATGGACGAAAATGCCCCGGCCCTGAAAGTATTCAACGTGGTACCAGCTGGTAGTGGTAGAGGAAGAAGATGACCTCCTCTTCTTTGGAAAAACCAGGTTGAGAATGACTTGGCTTCAGATGGGGTGTCTAGACGGCGCCGATTAGCAAAGCAAAGGAACGACTAGCGTGCTGTGTTGGGAATGGTAAAATCGCCTAGGATAGGTTAAAGCGCAAATTGAGAAGAAGAAGACGAAGAAGAAGATGAAGAAGAAGGTGCATGGGTGATCGCTGATGCATTCTGAAGTAAATAATGATTTTTTTTTCTAATATGCAATTATATTTTCTTATATTTTCAACTGCTTTTCATCAAATGTAAGCTAGAGAACAAGTCATCTACTTTCAGGAAAAATTCTAAAATATATACAACTAGAAATATTGCCAACTCAATGCACATCAGTCAATTGCCAGAATTGCAGCAACATGTTTGCGCCCCAGACACCTTTGCCATGCGCCACTTTTGCAACAAAACGACTAAAAGTTGAGCTCTGCGCGGAGCAAACAAATACACTTGCATCAATATATGAATGTGAATAAACCTCTTCTATCTTTGTATGTATGTATGTATGTATTGGTAGCTGTAATTTCATTTAATTATGTTTGAAGTGAGCGGCTGCTTCTCAGCAATGAGGCAATAAGTCAAGAGGCGGGGGCGATAAAGAAAGAGTGCATTCCGTTTGTTAGAGCGCGCCATATTGCAACTACAATTTCGCTGCATTTCAAGGTGAACAACGGGCATATGCGCTCAGAAACATAACAACAATCAGGTAGTGGCGCGAGGGAAAAGGCGAGGCTGGACAAGCAAACAGTGTTGGCTACCTTTGCGTGGGTGTGTGGAACCGGATGTTAATGTGAAAACATTTATGGCAAACAACCCCGAGACAAGAGGAAGTGTTTGCATGTGTGTGAGTGTGTGTGAAAATATGGCTGAAAGCCATGATTGTGTGTGTGTGCTACTGAGATGATTGAGCGTAAATAAACTCAGCCGTTGGGTGTGTTTGCTTTCTATTAGCTACGCTCCCGGTTTTCGCAAAGCTGCTTGCTCTTTTTGCCATAGCTTTGCTTTGCAAATTTCTCAGCGCCAAGCAAGCGTGATTGTGTGGGTGGGCGATTGCGAGTGCGCATGCGTGCGGTGTAGAGCAAATAAAAGGCAAGTAGTGGTGAATTTTCGGGCTCGTCTGTGTTTTATTAGTGCAATTTTTTGTTATTAAATTTTTTTCTTCTATGCGCTGCTCCACTTGAGTAACAAAGCAATGTACAATTGAAAACACAAAAGCAATTATAAAAAAAAAACAACAACATCGCACACAAGTTAGCAACGGATCACATGCCCACATTCATCTACATGTCCAGCTCCATATTCAGTCGACCAAGTCAACGTCATCATCAAAGTCTGATATGTAATAGTTTTTATTTTATCCTTTTTGTTATTGATGTTGTTGTTATTACCGTCGGCGTCGTCGTCGTCGTCGTCGTCGACATATTTGACGCACGTTTAAGAATGAAACATTCCAGCATGTAATTTGTATAGATTTTATTTTGTTTCGTTTTCTTGTTTTTTTTTCATTTCTTGGATGGCTCACTCCAGCCCCTCACCTCCGCCTGCCATTGGCTCGGCGCTGGCCTATCAATTACGTGTTTTTTTTTTGCGCTCGCTCAGCCGTTAAATGCATACGTATAGCCGATACTGCTATGCCCACCCACTCCCCCAACAAACTACACAAGCTTCGCTGCTTCTTCCTGTGCTAACATTTCTTGCTTACTTTTCTTTTTTGTCATGCGTTAGTTTTTTGCTAGTTTCCGTGCCACTTGTGACGTTCCAGTTTGTTGCACTTTGATGTCTGTGCATTGCTTGCCATTGGCGTGCACATCTTTTTGTTGTTGTTTTTGTGTCGCTAAATGATTGTGTCTAGCGCTGTTGTGCAACAGGGAATTTACACTCATTATTTATATACTACGTATGTTTTTTTAGGAGTAAGTAGTTGCATATAGGAGACTAAATATGTGAGAATTTTAACTGAATAAATATGTACATACATATGTATTAATGTGCGTACCCTGTCGGGAAAAGAATTAATTTAAAAGCAATTTAAAGAGTACCTTTTTACCAACTAAAAGTGGTTGAAATTCTTTATTTTTTTCGTGTAAGCAACTAGCTTTATTAACATGGCGACGCCCTAGAAGCAAGTCAATTATCTTACACTGCATTTGATTTAAAATACTTTTAAATATATTTGACAGAAAGAACATCAAAATTAGTCAGCTTAAATACAATTATTTTTTATTACCAACTACTTGAAATTCCGTTTTTTTTTTTCAAAATGTTTTAAGACTAATCTAATTACCAACTGCAGGTTTAAACTATACGTTTTTAATTAGTTAAAAATATGAACAGTCTATTTTATAAACTGTATGCTTTTATTTTTTCGTTTAAACAAAAATATATTTTAACTTCAATTCAGTATACCAATTAAAAATAATTACACTACTATTTCGAACATCAATTCTCGAAAGTGATGTGAGTGCCGAATTTTTATGCAATTACGCTGCTTTACAGACAAAAAATTAAAAAAAAAAAACCAAAAATTATAGTAGAGGATAATCTGTACCTTCTGAGTTCAAAAACTAGAGCTTTTGCTTAAAATCGACTATCCGACTATTAAACTAGTCGATTAGCAACTTTTTTGATAGTTCATAGTTCGAATACAAATTATACGACTAACCGTTCACTTTCGACTTATCGCTCACCATCGAGTAATTTGAAAATCGACTAACCGAATTATTCGAATAGTTGCAGCTGCTCATAATAAATTCATAAACAGTTTATTATACTGCCAAATGAGTTTTGTCAATAAGCACAAACATCCAAACACATATAAAAAACAATAATTTATTGAAGGAAAACCACTAGGCGAAAAATCGAAAACGACTAGTTGTTTCCGGTCGGTTAGTTGAAAAAATCGAACGGAAACGGTTAGTCGATTATGTGAAGTCGACTATTATTTTAAACAGCTTTTGCTAATTGATTAACCGATAAGTCGACTAGTCGATTAATAAGAGCTCTATCAAAAGCACATTTTTAAAATTTTGTGTATGTGTAGGGGTTTGCAGTTACGGTAATTCTTTGTTGTTTTTTTTAAATATATTTCTTCGTTAAAAATTTTGTATTACTTAACTGTTAAGTTCAATAATTGCATATCTCGTTCCAATGACATTCAATATGCTTTTGACAACATAAAACTTGTAGGGATTGGTTGAAAACATGTCGAGACATAATTTTTTTTTAAATTGTGGTTTTAAATTTTATTTCAGAATTTTTTTCGATTCTTTTTTAATATCTTAACTCTCTGTAAGAAAAATTACTGAAATAAAAAATTTGAAAAAAAGACAAAAATTAAAAAAAAAATTTAAAAAATTATTTCGGCCAGCTATAGATCTGCGAGTTTTAAGCCGAATATATACAGCTAGTATTTATCTACAGCATAATAATTATAGTTTCATTCAAATTTTTTATAAAAGTATAAATATAATTTTTTACAAACTTTTTTCCGACAGGGTATGTACTCATATGTATTTATGTATTTAAGTACGTAGTGGTATGTAAATTCAGGTTCATAAAGTCAAGCGCATAAATTATTTGCAAAGCTTTCATACTCACTTGCTTATATTTCTAATAATAGTTGCATATTTATATTAATACAAATACAATACACGCCATAACTGCAATACCACCACGTTTTGTCAAGCTTTGACTATTTATCTTTCTTTATTGAATTTTGGTTATTACTACTTTTAATGGAGAAAGAAAATATCTCCTTATCGATAAAAGTATGCATATTTTTTTTCGATGTATTCAGTATTTGAATCAAAAGTATCGATACCAAAATTACTTCGCCACGAACGTAAATTATCAAGTACGCTCTTGTGTTTACTCGTATTGTTTCATCCCTAACCTCAACTCTACACCTATAACCAGCCATAACCCGCCATTATTCTTTGTTCTTCTTTTTTACGCACCGTCTTGTGGCTGTTCATTTATTATGTGTTTGCTTATGCTCCTGACATTTTTTGTGCTGAGTGAATGAATTCCTTTTGAAGAGCACGTTCCAGTTGTTGTCGCAGTTATTATTAGAATATAACGGTCCTTTGGCTGTCTAAGTTGTTTAAAACTATTTATCATTGGCAATGTTTTTCTTTTTTTTTTTAAATTTTACTATTTATCTTTGCCTTCCGTGACCTTTGGTGACCTTCAGAGGCACACATATTTTTGTAGACAGAACTTATTTTTGAATGGGATTTAAAATGATAAAATCCGAAATACATAAAAATTTTACAAATCAACATTCAATTGATGCAGAGTGCGAAATAAACTGGGAATGATAATTTAAAAGGCAATAAAAAAGGAATTATTTTATTAGCAGATGGAAAATACCAAATTGAATCTAAAAAATTACTTTTATTTCCTTAGCAAAAAAAAAAAAACTAAACGAAAACAATAGCTATTATTTTCAGCGTAATAAATAAGTAAGACTCAAAAAATAATTTTTGTAACTCATATAAATAATGCCACTATGGTTAGTCAGTGAAACAAGAACTTTGTTAGTGTAGCTCTTTTTCAGACATAATTTAGATGAAATTTCATCTGGTCGTTAAGGCTTCTTTCCATTATAGAATATTTAATAGCAAATATTGCTGGTTACTTGAAAACATGACTCGTACTTGGAAATTTATTAAATTTTAAATTAAATTTTTCAAGCAGATAAATAAAATAGCCTAATTCTCTGAAAACAAATAGGTACTTTCAATGGCAAGCCCCCGAGCGTATTTCTACGATAAAAACTTCTATCAAAAATCATCTGCCTTTCGGAGTCAGGAGTTCGGGTGCAAAACCGGTGGTCTCTCAATTTGGGTTGCAACATCAATTGTAGTAGAAGTTCGGCCAAACATCAAGTCATGGATATTAGCGCCAATTATCCTCATATATTAGAAAACAGTAATTGGTATTTTTAAATTTAATCTTTATATACAACTCAACGTATGTAGTAAAACAAAAAACGACAATATGCAATTTGTACAAAAATTTCTGACTTTTATCTAGCTTTTTTTTATTGCATAAAATGCTTTTTTACCTTTGATTAAATTCGCATTTCTTGATCAGTCCCTGCCAGGAAGGCCTGTTTTCTAAATAGCGGGACAATAGCTTCAGAAAGCTGAAATAGACTAATAACCAAAAATATTGTGAAATTATTTTTTTCACAAACTCTTTTAAATCGAAAATTGTAATTGAGTTTTTTATAAATTGCAATAAACACAAATATGAATATTTGATACATTAATCAGCAAGCAAAGTTGACGCCTTTTAAATATAGTTATCTACACGAATTGCGATATAATATCGACATTCCTGCCATTCGATATGAATATTTTTTACTCGATAATTTCTACTCGATTTTTTTTGTATAATCGAGTACTTAAACCCCAGTATTGTATCGTATTTGCGCAGAAATTTATTTATAAGACAATATCAGCTCGAATACCGTACAAAACATAAGCGGCATTTTTTTTTTCTCAAAATTTTCTTCGTGATTCAGAAATGCTGCGTGGTTAGGGCTCCAATATATGAATATGACAATCAGGCGGAATGTTGATAAAATAAAACGTTGGATCGGAAAGAGTGCCATTTTTTCAAAACTAGAGTCTTCGAATTCAGCATGTCAAGCTAACGACCTAATTGATACTTCTGCAAAAACTTCCCAGTTGACAAATAGATATCGTTTTATAAAAACAAAATTTGACTGAACTTTATTTTTAATTTAGTATCGATATTTTGGCTATCGATTCTATGAAATTTCGTTAGCGGTAGCCTCGAGTATGAGTATGAACTTTTTTTTACAGTGATATCAATTTTGGAACTAAAGTTAACAAAATTTAAATTGAATTTGTAAATTTCTTCATAAAAGCCTTTTATTAACAACGTTTGTTTCGAACGTTTGTTTTTAATAGAGGAAGTAGGGCGAGCAAGATAAAACTGTACAGCGTAATAACCGAGGCAACTGGGTTGATTTTTTTATTATTTTTATTTGAAAGAGGTACACGATCTGTCAAATGATAGAGGCAAATAAAATTCTCTTCCTTGTCATTTACTTTTCACACAGCGTTTTTGACGTTTCTTGGGCCAGCAGCAACAACACAACATACACCAGAGTTGCATTTTCTCTAATGCTGCTACCTTTTTAATGATTCTTGCCTGACATGACTTCGTCTATGAAGTGCGCATAAATATCTCCAAATATAATTATATCCTATTTATTTTCAAAGTACATTTGAATATGAAACATTTTTATGAGCTCTTTCCCATATAAATTATTTTACCTCTTAGCAGACAAAAAAATAATAAAAATACCTCTATCATTGCAGAAGGATTTTAAATTAGCCTAGTTCTGATTTTCTACGAAAATTGTGAATAAACTGAAAAATTACCCCTAGCTATACTAACTACGTGTTATAAAATGAATGAGTTATGCCATCCAGCTAACCGCGACTGATGGATTGATGTTCTTACCTTAAAAATAGCAGTAGAATTCGAGTCTAAGAGAAATTTAATTTACGGCTAGCTTAATTGGCCATATCTTATGCAGACCACGTTCAATAAGAAAATCAGATTATTGTAAGCACTTTGAAAGTATTGAGAAACGTGATTCGGATTATGACCAGCCGCGAGTACACAGGAGAATGCGCAGAGTGAGTACAGTAAAGGGGAAGGAGCAAGATATGAAATAGACATCGGCAATATAATCAAGATTTACATTATGAATGCTCTCTATATATATACAAATTGTGCTCTTTACCGCTTTGGTACAAAACACTTTCGACTCACCTCGACTTTGTGCGAAAGGAAATTAAAGTTTTGGCTTTTAGGCGTGTAGTTTTTTAAGCAACACTTTATATGCTAATACGCAATGTTACTTGCATCTTTAAAATACATAATATGCAAATATGTTGGTATGAATGTTGTCAGATTTTTTTTGGAAAAAACCCTAAATATTTAGGCAAAGTAAAAAGGCAAAAATTGGTTGTTTAAGGGGGGTGGGTGCATTTAAGCCCGAAAAGAGGTATTTGTTGCAATTTATTTGTAAGGAAATTAAGACGGTTTCTTTCCAAATAAGTATAGTATTTATATAGAGTAATATCTGGCGATGAAAAATAATAAAAATTTTTACAAAGGTGAGAATTGAAAATTAACGAATTTTTCAAGGTTCTTGTAGGTAATGCCAATTTTTGTTTGAAATTAACCAACCAAACATTTTCTTACCCAAAAGTGTTCTTTATTGTAGATAGATTGAAATATTGGCGATATTCAAAATTATCCCTTTAGAACAAGGCCCAAAAACAATTGACGATTTAAAAAAAAAAAATGTATTATACTTGCAGTCAAAAAAGGTCTAAAAATTATTTACAATTCTCTTTAAAATTAATGCTAGATTATGAAAACCGGTTCACTAGTTTTTTATTATCACTTACTCAGTTTTAAAAAACATGACTGCGAGAAAACCCCGCTTAAAGTTTGCGGTCAAAAGTTCGGCGGGAGTTTGACACGATATTGTAAAAAAATCGATTTTTTGAAATGTCTAAAGACAATATCCCCTTTAAATTAATTAATTTCGACTAAAGTAAAATAAAAAAAGGCTAAAATGTCACCCCTGATTGGTGTGCATCATATCTGCGTCAACTTACACGTTCGTCACATTTTGATTCAATCAAACTGCAGCACACTTGCAATTTACCACAACAGCAATCACTTTGGTGGCGACAAACAGCTACCAACCAACGTCAAGCAGCTACTTGCTATATAGCTTCAACTTTTTTTCAATACCTTACCCCTTTAAGCTCTCCTGCTCTCTGCAGCTTTGGTTAACCTACGCCATTTACACATTTCACTCATCGCAAAGCAATAATAATATTTATGCGTACTTTGGTGTGAGACAAAAAGAAAAGGGAATAAAAATAGTTGAGGAGCCATTAAAACTTACATTTAGTGCATACAGAGATTTTTTATATTATCCTGGCAGTGCATAGCCAATCTAGTATACAAAAACATTCGGACTCATGAACTGGTTCTTAATTGGAGTTAGTTATATCAGTTCGATAGTGGCTGCCGCTCAGCGCCATCTACCTTAAAAATGTTGATGTTGCGAGGCTAAAATGAAGACGCAAACGTGTGCATTTGTCTCACACTACGAATGGGTTGCTGCTGCAAGGATGTGCGAATGCATCAAATTAATTTATGCAAAAAGCTTTTTTCTAATAGCGGCCGCCCCTAGGCAGGTAATGGTAAACCTGCGAGGATAATTCTGCCATGAAAAAACTTCTCTCAAAAAACTTCTTTTCACCACAAATTTTAGGAGACATTCGGCCAAGCATCGAGCTATCTATTGTTATCATTATCATTATAAGTGCCCCTAAACCTCTAACAGTTCAAACTAATATTGTAATGCTTCATTTATCATATAAAATTTGTTTAATTTAAAAAATTTAAACAGATGGCAACCCGCTGTAAATATATTTCTCTTCTAAACAGTTCTCAACCCTTTTTCGCCGGTTTAGTAGAAATTCAGTTGCCTTACCAATTCAATTAAATCAACGTTCTTTAACAGGTGGCAACCCTCTTCATATCGAATAAATGCATTTATTTCACACTAAAATTTGTATATTTCAGCAAACATAGGAATTGAATTAAATTAATACTTTTAAATAGGTGGTAACACTCTTTAATTTAATTAATTTCTCTTAAGTCTGCTTTCTCTAAATGTCTTATGGTATTATTTTGTTTTAACCGAATAATTTTATTTAATTTACTTTTTCAAACAAGTGGTAACCCTTTTAAAAAGTACTTCCCGAACAAAGCTTCCATAAACCTGCTTCGTTTGTGACCCATATCTCATTATTTCATTTTTTTATTATTGTTTTAATTAATTTTTTAATCAGGTGGCCGCATTCTGCAAAAATAGTAAATCATCCTTATCCTGAGTCTCACTTTCGTCGGAAATGTTTCAATTCTCACATTTCCCACATTATAAATTTCGCCCGGAAATTTTTCGCTTTCGAACATACTTTTCGCCTATCGCCAGCCCTAAATTCGGGCGAAAAGAGTAGCCATTTTCATTGAATATTTTCACTTAAATGTGAGAGGCGAAAATGCAGATTTAAGTTGTGGTTTTATTTATAATATTACAAAAAAGCAACAGAATTTAATTTCATTCTAGGATTAAATCCAAAGTGATAGCCTTTCAAGTAGGATGCAGGAAAAGCTATAGTTTTATTTCTTATATTAAAAACCGGACATTGCCAGAAGAATAGGGAGAATAGCGAGAATGTGACAGAATTTTGAAAGTAGCTAATATTGGATATAAATTGCGCGAGACAAACTTCAAATTCTTTATCCACAACACTTTGATAGGCACTAACCGAATAAATGCAAAAAAGCTAACTAACAAAGTTTAAGGCAGCTCCGAGGGATTGAAACCGCCTCTCAAGTGCCCCCTAGTCGCATTGCAATAGAAAAATGTTACCTAAATGTGTCTTTCATTTATTTGACCTACATATTTGAATTATTGGTTTTGTCTTTTCTCAATTTGACACTTTGTAAACAAAACACAGAGTTGTAATTTCCATGTTCGAATTTTACCAGCTGTTTCGAAGTGAAATTTATTTTGGGTGAAACTCATAATAAATATGCGTATTCACTTCGGCCGGATGAAAAATTGCGAGCAAATTTTTTTCGGGCAGTGCTCAGAATAGGAAAAATCAGAAATAATTAAAAAATACTCGTAAAAAACAGTCACTTCCGAAAAGTCAAATCTAGCACCAATTGAGTGGCATGGCAATGCTTTCCTATAGTCACCATTGAGGTTTTTTATTCTGCACTCGATATTCCGTGGAACATCGCCTTGAGTAAAGTACCGAAAGATTAAATAGTGAAGTTCAAAACGAAACTGGTAGTCAGCTCATTAAGACCACTTACATTTCTCTGCAGGGGTAACTCTATATATATTCTCTTTAAAGATTTATGTACGTGTGTGTGTGTGTGTGCATGATACCATCAATGTTGTTATGCTGTCCGTGGTGTGGTAGAGAAAATAAAATTTTCATTTTGCTTGCGGCATAATTGCCTTATTACAGGTTACAACTAGGGCTTTGCATTCCACTGTGCAGGATGTAAATATGGCAGGAAAGCTGTCATCAACTTTTAACGAACACTGCAACAGAGACAGAGGAGTTTGACATGTAACGGCATGCAATTGGACATGTTATGAGGATATACTACATAAACACATACATACATACACATATACAATACATATGTGGCGCAGTAAATATTAAGGTGCCTTGGAAAACAAACTTATTGTTTTTGTGCGCGAATCATAAAATATTGGGTATTTTATAACTACCATAAAATGAAGAAGTTAAACGTAGCATAGGATCTCTGTGAGCTGCTTCGTGAATTGAATTACATTGAGTATCAGTTAAAATTGAACTGCGCTTTTTTGGAAATATTTTTAGAATTTTCGTTTTGAATTTTTCTTTTCGATTGTCATTTCCAAAAAAAAGTTTTATGCTCAAATGTAAATTAAAGATTTAGGCATGAAAAATGTCAAAAAAAATTTCGTAAAAATTTTGATTTTTTAAGCCAGAATTTTCAGAAGGGGTGTGAGTAAAATCGCTGATTATTGACAGCTCATTTTTTTGTGAGTGGATATTGCAAATCTCCTTCCATTTTTAGAAATGAATTTCGATGATGTAGAATTTGTTAGCCAATGCATACTGGTACTTTAAAATTTCGAAGTGAATTTTCTGAATTTTTCTAAGCTACGTAAAAAGTTGTTTGACTACTTAAAACCTACACATTATTATATTGAATGCGTTAAAAACTGTATACCCAAACTGTTTCTGAAAATTCTAGTTTCAAAGTTCAAAAATTTCACCAAAACGTTTTTTAATTTTCCTAAGCTTCGTAAAACGGTAAATCCTTGATTTAAATTTTAGCATGAAATTAATTTTTGTAACGGATTACCAACAAAACTTCTAAAAATAGTTTAAAAAAATCGCTTTCGATATTGACTGAGACTCACTGTAATTTAATTCTCAAAAAAAAAAAAAATGACTAGAAAATTTTTGAAATTTCAATATTTTCCATTATTTTTTATTTGTTCATTACATAATTAATATAATTATCTCATTAACATCTATATAATATATATTTAGTTACTTTTATTTATTAGTTCTATATAATTAGTTTATTATTTTCAATTACTTTTTATTTAATAATTACATTATGAATATAATTTTTTGATTATTTTCAAAAATTATTATTTTTTATTTCATGATTTGTTTCATTGTATTTTGTAATGCTGCAAATTGCTTGATTAATGTTATTATGAAAGTATTTTTGAGTATTTCCAATTATTTTTAATTTTTTTTAAATACATAAATTATATATGCAATTCGTGATTATTTTCAAATATTTTTGATCTATTTATTGCATGATTAGTATAATTATTTGATTGTTTTCCATTATTTAATATTTTTCAAGACTCGAATAATCAATTTGTACATATATAATATGTATTTAAATATTTCAAATATTTTTGATTTTTTATTACATGATTACCATTTTCCTAGCTGTGATTATTTCTTACGTTATTAATATAATTAATTAGGTTTTTATTTTCAATTATTTTTCATTTAATAATTACATGATTTAAAATCCATTTTTTTAATTTCAGGATTTATTTCATGCATACATATGGTAAAATAAATAAACATAATCAAATACTTAGAATTAACTACTTTGAAATAATCAAATTCCGAATTATAATGAAGTATTATTTTTAATTTATTGAGTGTTTTCACCAAATTGATTATTTTTAATTAAATCAATTGTGATTATTTTTTATGGAAGCTAATCATGATTATTTCGGATTATATTTAATTGAGCTACATGAACTAACCATTATAAAATAATGGCTTATTCTTAATGCAAATCAATGTGATTATTTTTAATGGCAACTAATCACGATTATTATTGGTTATTCTTAGTTATAGCTAATTACTAATTGCTGAGTTATGTAAGAAATTTTAAATCATCATTAAAATTCAAGAAGGTAATCAAATGACTGATTCATAATGGTAGTGGAAATTTAACAGCTCTGAGCTGAACTTAGTATTTTTCGAAAATCCGAAGCTATTTGTTAAAAACAAAAGTTTAATATACTCATAAATTTCGAACGCATATTATATCTTTAAAACTCTATTTTATATAAGCACTTTAAACGCAAATGGCTTTAAGTTGTACGGAAATATTTGAGAGGAAGTCATAAAATGGGCATACCAAGTTTTATCATTTTACTTTCCTTTGCTATATTTTTCTTTTTGACACATGAGACACACTAATTCAAACTTATGCCAATTAACTAGATTTTATGTTATAAATTGTAACTCATTAGCTGACAACCGCCTGTCAAGGTTTAATTAATTTTTATCCAGATAGTCGTTCCAGATATGAACTGTAATAGAAAACAAAAATAAAAAAATCCTAGTTAGTCCTAAACTTGTTGGTTATAGACATGGATATCTGTATCTCTAAGTTTATTTCATGTCCAATTCAACCAGTGGGCATTAAATAAAATAACTTTGCTCATTAATTTACTGGAATATTAATAATTAATTAATGAGTTGAGCCTGAAGCGTATAAAGAATGTTGAATTAACTGGAAGGACATGCACGCGGGTAGATGATAAATTGGTAATAATCTGGATGACTGGCTTAGTGAATGTGCCGGGTCAAGAGTAGATAGAAAGGAAATAAAAGTTGATATGCAATAGATATTTTGCTCTGTAGCTTACCTATTTGCCGGCTCAGATATTAATTAAAGTTTCATATTTTTAGGCACACGTGTCTCTCTCTCACTACATTTGCTAAGTAAAGGAGCTTAATAGTTTAGAAATAGGATAGTTTCTCCGCCAGAATTGGTACTTGTGCATCCGTGACGGGGAAGTTCATATGCGACTGCCTGGCTTAGGCTTTTCAAGCGGCATCTCTCCCACCATCTAAGCAAAACGGCTACAAAAAAAGCGGACGATTTTTATGAAATGGGTGTGGTGTAAAAAAAATAACTTTTGTGACCGTATTTTGCAAAAGTTATGGCGATGTGTTCTTTGGATATTCTCCTTATTCACATAAACTCGCAACTTCGAAAATAGAAAACAGTCTGATAAATCTTCAGGAAATTAAATATCGCCCGGATACATCCTGAATGAGTGTAGCGTTCCTTGGTTTCTCCACACAAATGCTAATGAGATGTACTTTGCAAAAGTCGTAAATGAATTGATATTTGACAATATCTGCAAAATCCGTTCCTTCTTCCAATAGGGGACAAACCCTCTTAAGTTTACCTTCATTATTAATGACTCAATTGCCTCAGGAAGTTCAGAAGATAGCTCTATACAAATTAGCATTATCACGCTGATATCTTTAAAAATTATAAAAAACCATAGCAGTTTGTCCGCACACCTCATTTAAAACTTGATATCATTTGATTTAGAATAAGGAAACACAAGATAATAAATAATAAATTAAATAAGACATTTTTAGATGCAGAAAGCAATCAGATTGTGTGAGTTCGAAATCCAAATAAAATCCTTAAAAAGTAATAAAATATATTCATATTAAGAGAGCCTATTACCTTCTGGCTAAAATATGGTTGAAAAGAATTTAAATCTTATATTTAAAAATTTCGTGTCATGGTGTTTGTGGTCGAAGTCCTCCTAAACGACTCGGCCGATTTGTATGGCATTTTTTTTTTGTAACTTTGGTAGGGGGAGAGTTGCCACTTGTCAAGCGGTTCGCCTCGGAAAAAATGTTCATGAGGGTTGCCACCTGTTTGAAAAGTCGACTTTAATTGAATTATATACAAGTTATACGAAAAAAAAATTATAGCTAGCTTTATATTGGAGAAGGTTGCCACTTGTCTGAATCGACGAATTTTATTTAATTATACAAAAGTATTTAAAACATTAAAATGTAAGCATCAGAAGGTTCAATTCGTTGAGGCGCAGGCTTATAGCTAACTATATTTTGAAGAGTTAGTTTAAAAAAAATATTAAAATATGTAAGTCAAAGGGTTCATCTTGACTAAAGATTCATAGCTAACTGTATGAGGGTTGCCACCTGCTTCAAAAGTGGAATCAAATTAAATTATACTCAAGTTATTGTATATAAAACATGAAAATATAATTAGCATACAGTTCGATTCGCGAAAGAGAAGGCTTATGGCATACAAAGGGTTGCCATCTATTTGAAAATTCGAATTCAATGAACTTATACACGTATTAAATGAAATAGTAAAATATGAAATAGTAAAATATGTAAAAAAGATTATACACTCTCTTCTTACGAAAAAAGAGCACAATGAGCATTTGAAGCCATAAAAATGAATTCTTTGATGGACTGCTAGTAAAACCAGAATATAGATTGAACATCGAGTTTCAATAAAATTATACTCATGCTGAAAAGCAGCAATTTATTTATATTTATGTCTAAAGATCCCATAATTTTTGGAAAACTCTCAGTAAAGACAACTTTTATATCTCAAACTCCAAGTGAAGAAAAAGTTTAAGCAGATCCAAAATAGAAAATCCATTTCCTCTGCATATTTTTGTGGCTGAACTTCTTCTCTCCTCACAACGTTCTTAGTAACATTCTACATCTATCTCAATTTTCTATTGCAACCCGATTTCTTGTTCCTGTGCGGCTTTTATTGCAAACCTGGTTTTTTTTATTATTTTTCTTTCCCACTACGTCAATCATTTTGATTTTTTCATACGTGCAATTTTACGAAATGGAAACTAAAAAATATAAGATTGCGCTTTGCCTGGTCGCCTACACAAAGCATTGGTAGCAGCTGTAGCACTGCAAAATTTCCACCATTTCGAAACGATAAAAATAATTTCAAGCATCTATTTTCTTTCTTTTTTTGGTTTTTTCTCCTTTTTTTGTATGTAGACTGCTTCACTGGAAATATGGCAGCCTACAAGCGAAATGTACTTTATTCACGCCAGCTGCACCCAACTATAATCGTTTTTGTAGTTTACTGCTCTGTTTTTTGTTTCCATCCTATCCACATGTCGATGGTTACTGACTATGGTGTGTTTTTTTTTGGAATTTGTTTTATATGGCGGACGAGCTAAGCAACTGACAGGCAAAAAAAAGATATAAATTTCTATAAAAAAAGAAGATAAAATAAATTATTTACATATAAAAATAGCGCTCACACAACAAACCGCAGCAGGCCAGCAGACTACTCAGAGCCAGCCGGAAACAAAAAACTCAAGCTACCCTTCAAAACTCATTTCAACCAATTGACCACCTAAATGTTCAACCATTTTTCAAAACGCTTCTCTCTCCCCATGCTCTTCCTCACTATCAGCGCGCGCTCATTTGTAACCGCCGACCGCACCCATTCACTTCCACCGCATCATCACAACCTTGACCGCTCGCCAATCCTTCCCTGAGCTTACAATAGTTACGCTATTTTGCCATTTTCCTCGTCAATTTACTTGTTTTTGTTTTTTATAATTCTTTGAATTTAGTACATAATTCACACAGAAACAAAACATTCTGCTTACATTCTGTTACCTCTCCTCCTAGAAAGATTTTTTATTTTTGTTGTGGAAATTTTCTATGTTTTATTCTATAATGTTGTGTTAATTAATTAAGAGCTACAGTGTGGAATGCTGCTTGGCTATAATGGCTTCACTCTTTTATATACTATATGTATATATGTATATATAAAATTATATATATACAAAACATTATAGCTATATTTGAGTTTTCTGATGGTGGCTTAGTTAGATGGTTTGGTGTTACTACTCTCCGCGATTGTGGAAATACTACTTAATTAAGTTATTGCACGTCAAAAGAAATTATTGTTGACTTGACATTTGATGTCTAAATAAATAGATTTATTTCAAATGTAATTGTAGTCATAATAATTTGTTTGAAAATAGCAAATGAAGGGAAAATATATATGTACATAAAACACAAAGTGAATGCAGAAGTTGTAACTATCGTTAAATTAATCAAATGATGAAAGAAAACAGAAAGTAAGGCAATTATAGCTAGACGAGCTAGTTTATGAGGTTAATTAGCTTTTGGTGAGTAATGGTAATGGAAAAATTATGAATAGTCCAAAGGCATGACTCGGGCACTGAAGAACCAATAAGTTGATATAATTTTTCAGAGCATTATCAGTTTTTTCACGGCTCGATTCGCGTTAAGTTCAAGTTGTGTCTCAGCTATGTATATTAAAAAAAATTATTTTTACAACAGTCGGTCCGCTAAGCATATGTAAATTGAGTAATCGAATATACAATTAATAAATTAATGTTCTTGGCTATATGGTTTGAAGAAATCAAAAAAGGTGTTTTTATTAGAAACCATAACGCTTATAATTTTTATTAAAAAAATATCACGATTTAAACGCTAATTTGTGATTTTTATTTTCTCGATCGCATTTGATCGATATTTTGTGATTTTAATTCTTTCGATCAAGCTTGATTGCTATTTTTTAATTTTTTTTTAATTTTCGATCACATTTGATTATTCTTTTTAAATTTTTTCGATCAACAATATTGGTTTAAATCCAATAATTTATCGATTATAATTAAAGCAAAAGCATTTGTTGGCGATGACAATATAATCCTTTATGATCGAAAACAAATATCACAAAATGTCCATCAATTGTGATTTAGAATATAAAAAATCACAAAATAACGATTATTTTTTATCGATCAAATATGAACGGAAAAATTTAAATCCGACAATAACGATTATTTTTTATGGGAAATATACAAATCTCAAAATATCGACAAAATGTGATCGAAAAAAATTAAACCACTAAATATCGATCAAATTTGATAGAAAACACTTGAAATCAGAAAACAACGATGATTTAAAAAAAATATTCTAAATAAAACTAAAGTCCAATTTGCATAGCATATGAAGGAAGGATTAGATCGATGTATTCAAGTTGTGCTTTGATCGAACTCTTCATAATTATTTTGTTCCGGTAAAATAACGATACCGATTGCTTTCGGTCCCTGGTTTTTGTTGATATTTTTTTGGATCTTTAAATCTTTTTACATTAGTTTTGAAGAATGCCACTATTTCTTTCCTATACAGGCCAATTTTATGGCATTTTCTAACTCTTGCATACTAACCAGTGACTTCGAAAATTACCTCATAAAGAAGTTTGAAGCATTTAAATCAGCAGACCTTATCCGCCGGTAATATAAAATAAAAAAACTGTCGTATTAGGGGGCGTGTGTGGATTTCTTCAAACAAATTCTAATTTGGCTTACTGTATAAATGCCTTAAATTAGCTAACATTCGATGTTATGTAAAAAAGTTATTCCATGTTCCGATAGGTTCGTTTATTCTGGGTCACCCTGTTCTGTGTGCGAATGTGTTCATATTCAAAAATTTATATATAATTCTGATCTTTAAATAGAAGAGCGTCGCAACCCAAAAAGTTTCTAATCAAAATTATAAATGTCTTTTTCTAAATACCACCACAACTAGTGTGTAATTTCATATAGTTTTTTTCTCAATTTTTTCTCTTTGAATATGTCATGAATATTCTCAATATCAGCTATATAAGAAATGTTCACAAAAAGTCGAGTTATCGCTTGAGCTAACTGGCGAACAAAGTGCGGTATTATAGGTGGTCGGTTTCAAAATCTGGCAAAAATATATCAAGCGGAAATCAAAACGAAATGGAATTGATTTACTCAAGTCAACATTTCAAAGCTTGGAGGTATCTTTTCTTGTTTTTCCCCTTTTTTTTTTGTTTTGTGCCGAGAGTAGTTTAGCTATGAATAGTATGCCTAGTTTTTCTCTGCAATTGGAAAGAATATGAAAATTTATTAGTTTTACAAGATTAGTATAACAGGGAATGTTAAAGCCAGAATTTCATCGAAAATATTTTAGTGCAAAAAGTAAGAATTGGTTTTGAATTGTAACCAGCCGATCTACTTACGTGAAATTGATAATCCAGATTTCAAACTATCGAACCGTATTCCAGTATCGGTCTTGTAAGAAGGTCTTTTGTTACAGATGGGTCCTTAAATTCTTTTAACCATCGCTTGTTTATTGTGTAACAAACTAGCTGAAAAGTTGCTCGTAAGAATTTCATATATTGACATTTTTTAAGAACAAGCGGCATATAATTAACGCCGCGCCAACTACTCAGCTAGCTAGCTGTCTATAATAAAGCCCTTTCTTCAAATGAAGCGTATGATTTGAAGAATGCTATATCATCATCATATATTATGCATTTGATTTTTTGATTTCTACAGAAATATCCTTTTTAAATAACAAGAACAGTAGCGAGCTGCCTTGAAACCATATAAATGATATTGAAAGTAAGCACTTTTTAATATTACTATTTGAGTTCTCACTTTTAGCAACGGAAGTAATGAAAACTGAGTCGTGTTATTTTTTTTATGAGAGATGGATACTTAGCTTAATGTGGATACACCAGTAGAGTCTCTTTCATGGTACATTTCGTGCACCACCTTAAATTCTAAATTAAAACAAAAAAGCATGACTTATAAAAATGGGAAAGAAAATGCAAACCCGCTAGCTGCTGAACGAATTATCCTTGATTATGAATTTCATTTTCATCTAACAATTTTTTTCCGCACACCTACATAGTCTACGAAGAGCAAACAATATATTTGATGTTTTTTTTCATTCTGCTGTCTCCTAGCAGAAAGTGCCAAGAGTAATTGGGCTCTAGCAACTTCAAAGTATTAAGATTAACCCACACCACTTTCACTTCACTTAATTTATCTGTGAGCGTAGGATGTTACGTATACGCAACGTTGAGCCTCATCCAATGCACAGCGCACGTACAAAATTGCAAAGCACCTAAAGCAAACACAATTCCCACACAATACAAACGTTGCGAGTGTGATTTGCCAGCTGTTAGCGCTCACACCCTCTTCTCCTCCGCTCACTCACCTCACAATTGTATGCATCACGGTGACAGGGTGTGGGAGAGTTGGCTGGTTTTCAATGGATGCCGGTGGCAGTGCACACAAAAAAAAAACAAAAAAGAAGAAGAAGAAGCAGAAGAAAATATTGTGAACAAGAATAGAAGGTATGGGCATAGTTGATGAAGAAATGAAATTAAAATTGTTGGCATGAAATATACTCCCGTTATGGCCAATGGTCGCATTTGCTAGACTGTCACGAGCTGTCAATCTAACTATGCATTGCCGATGACACTGTGTGTGTGTGTGGGTGCGTGCCCGTAAAAGCAATCAAAACTGTGTGGCCAATTGCAGCAGTTGCTGGTGGTTTCACAGCCCCCTCCCACTCCTTAGCCACAACGCAATTGCCTGTCGTCCATTGATCTACGCCTCACTTATTGTTCACTTACCGTGAATCCGTGTCAATTTCGATTTGAGTTGAGTGGAGAACAGAAAAATCTCAATTTATAACCGGTGAAAAAAAAAATAGATTAACTTTATGGAATTTTACGTTTCACTGACATTATTACATTAAAACGCGATTACCATTTAGGGAATCTGTAGATTATAGCAGACATTTACCATGTGTATTTTATTTTTGCCGTATTGGCTTTTTCCATAAAGGCTTCTTCCTTATTTTACTGTGCTGGCTATGGGAAATTCCCGGTAGTGGCGTTGATTGTGTACGTGGAACTTTCGCCAAATTTCACACAAATTACATTATCGCACTCCAAGTGCTGTTTTGGGTGCTCGACATTACAATCGCTCTTTCCATAGAGTTTCACTCGACAAGCATACTTGCATTCGCTTGTTATATAAAAATTAATGGGTTGGTGGTTGAATGAAAGTACCGTTAAAACTGTGCAATGGGTATAACAAAGACTTCAAATTTCGATTATTTTGTTATGTGGGCTTGCTTAGAATAATAAATAACGACTCATTTAGAGGTAATTTTTTTTCAATTATGTTACTGCCGGACATGAATTTTAGAAATTTATGCCATTTGATTGAGCTCGAGGGCAGTTTGCTTTTCGCGAATATTATGAAAAAGCAACAATTTTTCAAAGTGGTAGAAATGATAGAAGTAACAGAAGTTCGAGACTTTACCAGGAGCCGAACCATGGTACACGGGATCGCTAGGTCACAATTCAATAGCTGTTGACACACGCCAACCATGTGAAAGCAGTCACTTTGAAAAATAGTTGCATTTTCATAAAATTTTGAATGAAAACTGGTCTCAAGGTAACTTTTTCAAATACAAAACCAACAAAAAAATAGCCACTTTCATCGGATAAGTTTTATTATCACATACGTCTAGAAATTGTAGAATATTTCATATACTTCGTTTTGGTTTAGAACAACTGTTAAAGCTGCTAGTTGCAAATTTTTGAATTTGAAAATTTTGTTGGAAAAAATAAATTTTTAAAGTATAAATCAGAAACCAAAAACTGATTGTTATTTAAAATTTTCATTGACTAGAATCAAAAGCTTCCAAATATCGAAGAACAACTTTCAGTATATGTTGTTCATATCCTGTATGTAACAGATTCATAATTTAAAAATTATAATTATTGATTACTTTCTGATTTTAATTAATCGCTAAGAAAAAATTATCATATATTATCATAAAAATAAAACTTGCTTTTCGTGTGTTACTTTTAGCTCAGAAATATGTTCAAAAGATGTTTTATTGAATTATTATTTTTTATTAAAAATAATTGTTACTTTTTGAGTTATATATTATAGATTAATAGTAAGGCTCATTTCTTGAACGTTATTTGGTCTTTCAGAACTAAATATTAATTTCAATTTTTTTGTTTGCAAAATGAAAATCTAAATAAAAATTTTAAAATATATTATCATATTTGCCAAAAAAATAAAATTAGTAAAAAAATGATTATTTTTAATCCAAAAATAACAATTATGAAAACAATAATTTTTTGATTGAAAAAGAAAATCACACAAATAAATTTTATTTTCGTCAAACTTTACACATAATTTTAATTTCTGGATAAAAAACTGCAAAAGTTGTAAAGTTTACAATTTTAAAGTATGTATGTATGTGCATGTCTGGGGTATTCCATACAAAATTTGTCACCCAAATTTTTTTTTAGCGTTGAAATTTTTTTTTCATAATACACAGGCAAAAATATTCGAAACGTATTTTTTTTTACTAATATGTTACGCGAAGCTCCAAGAAAATATTTTTTTTCAATTTTCATGCCCGCAAAAAAGTACCACTTTTCCATTGTACGTACTGCAGTATCTAACGGAGATAACTAAAATCTGTCATTTTTTTAACAACTTTCAAATGAAGTATATTAAAATTAAATTAAGTTATGTTTAATATATTAGTTAAAGAGAAATAACTGAAAAAATCAAAGTTTTGGAAAATGGGTGTGGTACGTTAAAATTATACTATTTTCTTTTGTTTTTTTATTAAATCAATAAACGTCGTTTAAAATTTCAAACTGATGTTACACTGGCAAACTTCGGCTTGCTTTTCTGCGCCAATAAATACATATTTTTTTTAAATATTGAATATGGCTTCTGGGCACAAAATATTCTTTATACCTTGATCTAAAAAAATATGGTGAAACAAAAAAGAAGCTATATAGTTATCTTTGTACCAAATATTATACATCTGCATCAAATGGTTGTGGAGTTATAAGAAATTAGGTTTTTTTTTTATTTTAATGGGCGTGGCACCGCCGCAAGGGTACAACACACTACGACGAAATACACGAAATACGTGTATCGGCGTTTTGCAGTAGCACGTCAGAATTTTGAGAAAATCGATTTTTAAGCTTCAAAGGACCATGGAGGTTCATTTCTAATGTAATACTTTTATTTTATTAATATTTAATTTTTTCATTTTTTTAACTTTTTTTTTTATTAGGTCCTTTATATTACGCCTTTTTCATATTCTATTAACATTTAACATGTGTACCAAAAAAAAATTTGATTTTGCCGTACTGTGTAATAGTACTGCTTGCCGGTTACGGTTGTGGCAATGCCGTCCGCCACTTTGCACATTTTTCGTTTTAATTTTTGTATGGTTGTCAAGGAGTGAATATATAAACTTAACTGACATTTAAATTTTTTACTTGCTACTATTTTAGTTTGAAATACCAAGTACTTTTAATTAATACTAATTTCGCATGATAAAAACGGCGATACGAATAAATATTGGAATTAAAAAAAAAAGAAAAGCAGGTTTAACTGCGCAATAAAGGTCAGAACCATTATATTAAAATCTGTGAAACCTATGTATTTAAGTTGATATATCATGACAATAAAGGCAATAACAATTATCCCTTGTGGTTTCTGCAACCATCCATCAATAAATATAAATTAAACTATATAAATGTATATATAGATATATAAATATATTATAAGTGTAATTGCATCAATTAAATCTGTAAAGCACGCCACTTGCGCGCAGCTTTAAAAGTTAACAGTCTTCACGCACAATTTAATTGCATTTAAAGCATTTGCTGTGTAGCCTCGTACGTTTACACAAGTACGCATGTTGTGTGAGTGCTCTCAAAGTATAATATGTGCCGCAAAAGTTAACATATACACACACAGATTTACATATGTAACTATATATATTCAGCTAGATATATTTTTGCATTTCTATGCGCGTGCTTATAATTGAAATTCAAGCAAGAAGCTAAAACATAACGCAAAAAAAAGAAGAAGAAGATAAAAAAAAAAAATTTGTTGCCTGCTTGCCCGACCATAAACCACTGCATATTTATTAGAACAAAATGGCTTATTAATGTGTTGAAGGAGGTCAGCATTGCCGGCGTGGTTATGTGAAAAGACTGGAGGACAGAAAGGGCGTGGCATGGCAGCGGCGGCAGGCATTAGCTCAAAATGTATATGTACATAAAATGTGAAAATAAACAACTTGCCTTGACTCGCATAAATCGTAAGAGCTCGCCTCTTCTCAGCTACTCGCCGCTGCCAAAGCCACAGCCTTTTGAATGCGCTTGCCACAATTTCTTTCTTTCACATTATATCTTTGCTCTCAACGTCCCAGCTCACTTTTTGCTTTTTGTGGTCAACTAACGTTGCTTTCTGCCTTTTTGCATCTGTTTTGCTCATTTGCTGTTTACTTTTGCTTTTGTACGCATTGAGAAAAATTTCGAAAATGTAGAAATTTCAAACAAACCAGCCGCCATCATTTACATACTCATTTGTGTATGCCTACTTGCAGGCATCTACATATCTAGTTATATACAATCATGGGGAAAAAAATTTGGACACGAAAACGGTACCAGTTTTGGTCTTTCTTCTTTTGTTTATTTTGTGTTTATTATTTTTTTTTTTTTATAAAATACTACAACATTTCCAATTGTAAATGAAAAAGGGTCAAATTTAAATTCGAAAACGCAAATTGAAAACCAGAATAGTCTATTGTAATTCAGAAAGCGACAATTGAAGGTTAGAGTAGTCAATTATAAATAGGATTAGATTCAGAATATGAGAATAGTCAATAGTAAATAAGAAAGCGTCAAATTAAAACGCGATAATTGTCAGATGAAAATCAGAAAGCGTCAAATGAAAATGCGAAATAATCAGCGACTTCAGCATTTAAAAAAGTTCGTGGCTAAAAAAAAAACTCTCCATTACAGGCGGAGAAAGGAACAAACAAGAACATTTCAAAAGAACATGCGAAGGCAAGAATTTGATTGCAGTTTTTTATTTCAAAAATATGTAACAAAAAATAAGTTTCTCATTCGCATGGAGTTTGTTATTCTTGTAAGTTATCTGAAATAGTAAATAACTGTTAACCAGAAAACGCACATTCGTGTTGTGTATAATTTAATTAAAATTCAATTTCCAAACAGGTGGCATCGCAGTTTGAAATGTAGTTATGCAACTTCTCCTCAGCGCAATGAACCCTCTGATAACCATATTTTAATATTTTATATAACTAGCGAGTAATTTAACTAAATTCGAATTTTCAAATAGGTGGCAACACTAACCAAAATATAGCTACGAACGAGTTGCTAAATACCCATATTTTAATATGTAATATTTACAAACTGTCGGCAACTCCTTCAAGGTATGGCTGTGAACCTCTTTATTGCATATGCGAACCGTTTGGCGCACATATTCTAGTATTTGATGTAATTTGTGTACAACTTTATTAAATTTGATTTTTAAAATATGTGGCAACTCTATTCCAAATATAGTTTTTCAAAATATAAACCTTCTACTCTTCGAGGCGAATCGTTTGGCTTCCATATATTTAATATTTCTTACAACTTGTGTACAAGTAGATTAAATTTGAATTTTAAACTGGCGGCACCCCTGTTCAAAACTGTAAAAAAAACTTTTCCTCAGTTAAAACCACTTTTACAGCCATTTTAATATTTCGTATAAATTTTTAATAATTTATTTAAATTGAAAAGGGTGGCAACCCTCTGCAAAAAATGCTAGAGACCTACACTTTTTCTGAAACAAACCATTTGACACCCATATTTTAATATTTCATATAACTTAAATACTTTTATTTAATTCCTGTTTTCAAACAGGTGGCAACCCTGTTAAAAATATAGCTATATATCTTCTACTTGTCAAGACGAACCATTTGACAATCAAAGTTAAATATTTCGTACACATAACTTGCGTATAATTTAATTAAATTCGATTTCCCAAACGGGTGGCAACACTTTTAAAAATATAGCCTACTTCCCGGCAAGACAAACAAATGGAAGACATGTTACTATTTCGTATAACTGGTATATAAATTATTTAAATTCAACTTTTCAAGCAGATGGCAACCCTACGAGACGAACGTATGCTTATAGGTATGCGTGTTTCCACAATTGAATCTCCGGTATCGACGTCATCCTTTTTTATACACATATGATGGGTTTTTTTCACATGACTGTAAGTAGGTGCCTGGGTACTTACTTCCATGTCCCTATTTCTTTCTCACGCCTCATGCCATTTGCCCTGCACCCAATCTGCCTGTATGTCTCTGCTGTTTATTTATAGCCAACAAAATGAGAATTTTTGCCTTTTCGATAATATGGCGGCGTGCTGCTGCCTAACAACCAGCTCGTAAATTACTGAATGTCATGCACGTCGTATTGCAGCATCGGTGCTGAAAGGGGCGTGGCAAACAAGGTACTTTCAAATGCTCGTATGCCATGCGGCGCACATGATTTCACCATTCAAAGCCAGCACACAAATACAAACACAAACACGCGCATAAGTGTTGTTTTTGTAAACACGTGCAAGCGCACATTTTTCAAAGCAACATTTTAGGCGTTGAACACATTTTTCATTTCTCTGGCACGTTACAGTTGTCGGTTGTGTTATTAGGAGTGTGCGTTTATTGCAGTGGTAACATGAATTGTTGTTAGTTTTGTTTTTAATATACATACATGACATAGTTCTAGGTCTAATTTGTTGATTTTGATGGCATTTTCAAAGTTAGAGTTGCACTTTCTTGCACGAAGGCTGTGTATGAAGATTATATTTATTGGAGGAAGAGAGTTTATTGCCAGTACTCTGATGTCGAAGCAGAAAAGCGATCTGCAGAATAGAAGCGAATGACAAAGACCATAAATACATAACATCAATGACTAAAAAAACAACGGTAATCATAACAATAATGAGAGCGATAACTACAACGAAAATTGTTATTATTACCGTTATTAACTGATCATTTTCATGCCTTCCTTAAATTGGTAAAAAATAGTAATTAGTAGTGGCATTAATAAAAAGAGTAGTAGAAATTAGAAAAAATGGTAGTAGTAATTGGTAGTAGCATTAGTAAAAATAGTAGTAGAAATTAGTAGAAATAGTAGTAGTAATTGGTAGTAGCATTAGTATAAATAGTAGTAGAAATTTGAAAAACTAGTAGTTGAAATAGTAGTAGTAACTAATAGTAGCATAAGTCAAAATAGTAGTAGAAATTGGTAGGAGCAATAGTATAAATAGTAGTAGAAATTAGAAAAATTAGTAAAAACAGCAGTAGTAATTAGTAGTGGCATTAGTGAAAATAGTGGTAGAAATTAGTAGAAATAGTAGTGGTAATTAGCAGTAGTATTAGCAAAAATAGTAGTAGAAACTAGTAAAAATAATAGTAGAAATAGTAGTGGTAATTAGTAGCAGAGTTAGTAGAAATCTTAGTAGAAATTAATAAAAAGAGTATTATAGTACAATTAGTGTTGTTAGTTAGTAAACCAGTCCCGAACTACTGATTGTTGAAATTCGTGCATGGAACGGGCCCCTAAACTGCCCTCCTCGCATTCCTAATTCATTGGTTCTGGTACAAATACTTTCTGAATTTTCTTTTCAGCACTTCTGTTCATTAATTTTCTCCTCTAGCGGAACTTAATTGCTCCATTCAACTCCTTTTGTTATAATTGACATTTCTTCATTCCTTCATTAGCGGCTCACGCTTTACAGTCATTGTCATAATACTTTTTTCCTCCGCACTACTACTTTCTTATTTCCGGTCTTCCGGCCGAATTTCCGTCACCTCACTTTTATTTTTTTTGCCTCTTCGTCTCGTCTTCCTTCCTTCCGCCATTGTTAACTTCCTTCCGTTAGAGTGCGTTGTTGCCGGGTCTGTTCGCTGGCATACTTGGTGAGATGGAATGAGTTCGTATATACAAAAATATGTAGTAATGTGTGTGTGTGTGTGTGTGCAAGGCATGTGACCCAGTTGCTTCATATACGCAAATTGACTTTCTTTCAAGTGGTAGTTATGCCAGCAAACACGCACATTTCCACATTGCCATTCACGTCAGCCGAAAGCTCATACAAAACACGCACACATACATACGTACGTACGTATATCTTTATTTACTGCTTATGAACGAAATTTCCGCCATTATATAAATTTTCATACAAAAATTGATATTTTCTCAGGCATTTCTGGCACTTGTGCTCTTTTATTCGCCCGCCCAGCCGCTACCTACTTGTGCTGCTCTCTTATCCATCCAAATTCTCGTACTTCTTAAAGTCTGCAAATTTTGTATTTTTGGTTGCTTCGTCATCTTAAATTTCGCTATTTCTTTGCGTTTATTTTTCTTTACAGATTGCGCTGTCAGCGCATTATTTTTATCCTTGTATTTCATAGGAAAAATGGAGTAGCGTCTTTGCGCTCATTTTTTTCTCCTTCACCAAATCCCTGCTGTATTTTTTGTCTGTTTGTTGACTTGGCAGCTCATTTTGCTGCATCTGAATTTGATTTATCTTCCAACCGCTTAAATATTCACTTGTGCATTCGGCGTTTGTAGTCAGCAATTTCGTGGAGATCTTGTTGTTCTTGTTTACTTGGTGGCACACATTAAGTACGGTTAATTAAATTTATTAAAAGGTCATTTATATTAGGGCTTCGTCACTACGAGTCATCCGTTTTAATGAGTTTTCTTTATTCTCAATTTATTCATTGTTTTCAGTTAAATTAAGATCATCTTGAAATGGCGGCTATTCATGCGATTTAATTGAGTGTGACGTTTCAAACAAAAGAAGATTTAGGATCACTGAAATTATTTAGGTATAAGAAAAGAAAAATTAAATATTAAAAAAATAAGTCCTCCGGTATTTTTACATGATTGCCTTTATATTTTTAAAGGCACCTTTCAAAGTTAGATACGTCCTGTTGTTTTTCTAACGGGGGCTGGAGACGATCAAATAAAAACGTCAAGGCCTTGAGTGTACCTGGGCAATCTGCTGTCTCGGCAACTATTGGCAAAATTATGATTTGAGTTCTGAACATGGTAAAAGAGGGCAGACGAAATTGACTTTACTTTTATTCAAAATAAGCTACTTCTTCCGGTTTGTCAACGATAATAAAGTGCACGGGTGAAAAGAAATTCCAATTTCATATCGTATCTTAAATATATGTAAAATCATAATTAGAAGAAAAATATACAATTTAGTATACTCTTTGCTTATAGTTATATGTATTGAATCCACACTTTATCAATGACCTCATTTGATCGTCGTCACGGCAAAAAAATGTAAAAATAACAAACATTTAGTCATAAGCTAAGATATTCTCACCTGTTTTGCGCAAATTTACAGTCGTACTGTTCTTAGCTAGTTTGTAATAGAATTAATTTATCTGCAGAACATTCAACATCTGCAGGTCGGCCAAATTTTTACGTTTGATTTCTTTCATCTCTAAATGGATTTTATTCCATAACGAAACAAGTCATTTGGCAACCAACACTTGTGTTTTTTTTTCTCCAACAAAATTTTGCCTTCTTATGCTGGAAAATTTGCATTACGTTAATTATTCTTCTAAAAAATATCTATATTAGCGTAAAATTTTGCACTTTTGCTTGATCACAATGCAATATTTTGAGAAATGAACACGCAACACTGATAAAGTCGATATTCTTTAAAAGCGCTAATATTAAAAATGACTGGACGAATTTGCTTGCATCTAAAATTAGCGCTTTAAGTTCAAATTAGCCTAACATGTTCTGAAATTTTTATTGCCAAATTGTCTCCTCTTCTTCTTAAATGACGCCTCACACGCCTAGGCAATTTTGGCGGAACCCAGCCACTAGTCGCTCTCTTCGTCTGCTAATTGGTGCCAACTGGATGCACATAGCGAAGCCAAGTGCTTCTCTGCCTGGGTTTTCCAACAGTGACTCCACTCATCTTCTATCACCACCAGTGAATACCACATTGAAAACTTTGGAGCATTTTGTCCATTCTTACAATAGTAGAACAATTTTAAAAGATGGAGCCTCCCAATGCTGTTGGTGCGTAATCTAGATCTTTGGTCACAGGAAACCCTCTGGAAACTGCGTCCCTATTAGTCTGAAAAGAGACACGAATTACCGTTGGTAAAGACGATCCAAAAGGTGGGCTACACGGCGTCTGGATAGGTTCCTCTTCAAACGGTGTTGCCGGACCTGCAGAGACAAAGAGGAAAAGTGGAATTTTTTTTTGCTCGAGATGCAAAAGTTGCAGGATGATCGAGGTAAAAGACAAGAAATCGTCATTACGATTTTCCTACGGAATGTATCAAGACTGTAACGAACATAGGGCTTAGCGCTCAAACCACCTTCCGACGAAATGCTTGACGGTAGTACCGAGAGATTGGTAATTTGACGTCAGGATGTCTAGGTTTGGTTCAAGTCTTACACTGACGGTTTTTCGGGGATCTGGCTTTTGGCGCTTCCTGCTCGTTAAAATAAAAAACAAAAAGCGGAAGGTAAGAAAGGAGTGCAGAAGAAGCCCACCTCTGCAATTTCTTTTATAGAGGCTCAACAATTTTTCATATGAACTTTCTTTACTACTTAAATATTTCCATTGGTTGTTGACGTGATGCGGCGCCCAGGGCAAACATAGTCGGCTCCCTGTGAAGGGATTGTTCCACTTATAGATTTTTTTTTCAAATGGACTCGCCAACTGCCACCATTGAAAGGGCGTTGAGATAGAAAAATTTCTTTTTTACCCGTATGCTCACCGCAAAAAATCGGCAAGCACGTCAATATCGGGCTAACCTTATTATTTATGTAGGAAAACAATTGTAGCAATTTACTTATATTAAGAAACATAAATATATCATTACAATTTAACAACTGCAACTGCATTTTGCTAATCAATAACTATTTTTAAAATTCCATTTTTCAGATAAAGCAACGAAATGAAATGAAGCCAACCGACGAAACAAGCTTTTATGTGAAAACAATTTTTTCACAAAACCAATTAATGCTACAATTGTGAAAACTCTGCGCTATGGCAAAAAAAAACAACAACAGAAAAAAGAAATCAAAGAAGCAATGAAAATAAATGCAATTGCAGTATAACTGTAAGTACGGAAGTGATAGAGGAAAAGCCAATAAAATGCCAACGATTTGCAATAGCAACAACAACACCAAGCACAATTTCGAGTGAGCTGCAGTGAAAAAGTAATTAAAAACGAACTTTAACCCAAATAGTGCAGTGAAGCAAAGCCACACAACATAGAAGGTGGGGGCGCCTATACGACCCACACACAAACACGCAGACACACTGCTATAGTGAAAAAACAAAACAAAATAAATAAAAGCAAAGCACACCGCCTAGCACAGCAAACATAAATAAAACTTAGGAGGAAAAGTAGAAAAACCAAAAAAAAAAAACAGAAAAAGCTTTAGCAAACATTTCAAAAAAATCAAAGAGTTTGTGTGCGTGTAGAGTAAAAAGAAAACCGTAGAAGGTACAAAAAAGTGTTAAAAAAAAATTAAAGTGCTTGAAGAAGTTCTTTGTCAGTGTGTGTGTATGGAAATTTCAGCGTATCAGTGGCTGTGTAGTGTAGCTGTAGAAGAAGTAGTAGCAGTGAGGCGGCTAAAGCGGCCAGGCGGCATACAAAACAGCCAGCAACAGCAACAGCAACAACAACACGAACTGGATAACTTTAGAAAACAACAACACGAACACGAACAACTAACAGCAACAAGATGCAGAAGGAAAATAATACGACAGCGGAAAATTGCCAATTTGTGGGGCCATATCGTCTGGAGAAGACATTGGGCAAAGGACAAACGGGTGAGTTTAGTATAGAAAGGGGGTGGAAAGCGAACAGGCGCGGTTAGCGTTCAATATATGCCATAAACACAAATGCACACACACATAAACACACACGTGCATCGGCAGTGGAGTGTAAAAATACCCAACGCTGTGCCAATTACACAGAAGTAGTACCTTTATTGGAGAAGGCAAACAAAAAAAATAAAATAAATTGGCGCATGATATGTATGCCACAGACGGCGATGAATGCTAAGTATCGATGGTGTCTTATTGCATGTAGTCTATATGAATTTTAATGTACATTAGGGTGTAACACTCGCCCAGAGAACAAAAAAAAAAATTGATAATGTTTTTCCAGCGGAATTATAAACTTTTGTTATATTTTAAATACTAAGATTTAAGTGAGCTGTACCGATTTTAAATTAGTTTAAAAAATAGGGTGTTTTAAATTAAAAATATTTTTTTTTAAATATTAAAAAAAAAATTATCACAGATAACGCTAGTTTATAAATACTTCCTAAAAAAATTGACACCCTCGCTTTTTGGACAAATTTTGATTCGATGAACATGAATGCTAGTTGCATTTATTTTTTTAATTTCAAAAAGAGTCTGAACGGTACTAAGTGATGTCGGAAGGAATTCGCAAAAATGCAGATTAATTTCTAAAGGAATATGGTATTTTGGTGGACCTTTGGAAAACAAAATAAATGTATAATTCCGTTGGAAAAAAACACAACACTTTTGGGAAGGCATCATAATTTATATATGTAGGTAAACAAGAATGTGTGATAACTATCGATTTTTGGTGGCGCATAAATTTTGTTTGCCTACATTTCGCTCCATCACTGATTGCGATTGCTGCACTTCAAAAGCAATAAGAAAAAAAAGTAAATGATATTTCGTTGCTTCCTCTCATCTTAAACACACACTCTTCCATCGCCTTTGCGCTTTTCTTTACGATTTTTCAAACATTCACATAAATTTTTGTCTACTTAATTTTTTTTTGTGTTTTCCATTTTTAGGTCTGGTTAAGTTGGGCGTGCACTGTGTGCTCGGTCGCAAAGTGGCCATTAAAATAATCAATCGCGAAAAGCTCAGCGAGTCGGTGTTAATGAAGGTAAGTTCAAAACTTAAAACAAACCAGAAAAAGCAAAAAAAAACGAAAAAAGAACTATAGCAATAAAAATGTAGATAGTGTCGAAGCAAATGGATTGTAATAAGTTGTGTGTAGAGGCGCGGCTAGAGGGTAGAAAGTATCAGAGACAGCGATAGTGTAAACGATATAAGTCATTAGCACGGACATACAGTCGTATTTGTGTGCGTGTTTTCGGTTATTTTCAGTGCTAGAGAAACGGACGCACAAATAAATATAGGTGGGTTAAAAAAAAAAATGTTGCCAAATTAATGTCACGTATACGCCGTGTCAGCTTAATGGATTGTGGAAGTATAGCATAGCAAAAGTCAGCGCAGGCACAAACCAAACGGCTAGGTAATGGACATTCTACTACATAAAAAGTTAGTTGACTTCGACGACCTACTCCATATCATGGACAAGAAATGAGTTTTTCGATGTTAAGTGACTTTGCTTTTGCCTAGGTAAAATGCCATTAACATTGAAACGCCTTTCAGGTCTTTTATATTTGTACGTTTAAGTTATTGTATTGTAGCTGCAAAGAAAAATCAATCACTACACTTGTGAAGAGAACACACATGGTTTTTAAAAAGAAAGGAATAACAATGAGAATGCGTGTACAATAAAGAAATGATAACGACGGCGTTAATAATAGTGGCACCAGCTGTTGGTTAAATGAAAGCGATTGCAATCAGAAGAAAAAGAAAAAAGTGCTATGATCGGTCAAGCCTAAACCCATATATCTTTCATTAATATAAAAAGAAAATAACTTTATTTTATTGTTGCCATTTTGGCGGAAAAATGTTAAATTTTCAAATACCATTTACTTATTTCATATAAAATTTGTACCATTAAATTAAGGAGATTTAAAGTAAAATCTCATGTCTAGCAATCAGTTGTATGGGAGCTCTACCTTATGCAAAACCAATCTTGGTAATTTTCTAAGTAAACTTTTTGCGACTGACGAAGAAAAAGCTCACAAAATTTCTTGGTAATTTTCTAAGTAAACTTTTTGCGACTGACAAGGAAAAGGCTCACAAAATTTCACGCATTTAGTGGTTTAAAAAAAAAACGAAACTTCATATACGACCAATCAGTTGTATGGGAGCTATGAGTTATAGGGCTCCGATCTAAAATATATTTATTACACTCTTTCTATTTATGATATCCAAACGGAGTGGAAAATTTTATATTCTTAGCTGCTTTCACTATGTAAAAATTTTGGAGTGAAACGAGAAAAGCTCATACCAAAATATTCTAGAAAATGCCTCCCATGGGTTTCAAAAATTTAAATCAATTTAATGAATAGTACAAACGAAATATTAAAATAAAGGCGTCAAACCAAAAAAAGCATATATAATATCTTCATTTGTAAAACATTGTGGAAAAGGATTGCCACTTGTTTAAAATATCAAATACGAATTAATTAATAAGCTGCATAAAGAATAACAGCACTGGAGTAAATTGAAAGAGGTCTATAGAAAAATAATTTTGACCATGGTTGCCACCAGTTTCAAACGGTTTATTGAAATTAATTTATAAGCCGACTAACATGTTGCTACACAAATTTTTGTGACACGAAAGAGGTTTATACGAAAATATTTTTAAGAGGGTTGCCACCTATTTCTAATATTTAAGTAAATTACATTAATATAATTTAATATCAAAATAAGGACGTCAAACAAACGAAACTTGTAAGGGGGCTTATTTCAAAAATATAGTTGGAGGGTTGCCACCCGTTTAAAGTTAAATACCTATTAATGAATAAGTTATGTGCAATATTGCAATACTGATGTGAAACGACAGAGGTTAATAGAAAAATTGTTTTGTCGATGGTTGCCACCAGTTTGAAAGGGTTTATTGGAATTACTTAATAAGTCGACTGAAATCCTGTTGCATATATTTTTGTGAATCGATAGAGGTTTGTACAAAAATGTTTTTGCAGAGGGTTGTCACATATTTCAAAAATTTAAATAAATTAAATTAATACTCTTTACTTTTAAAATAAGGATGGCAAACAAATAATTCCAAGTGACCTTTATTTGAAAAAATATAGTTGGATAGTGCCAGCTGTTTAAAAAGATGAATACAAATTAATGAAAAAGTTAGATGATGTAATGCAATACTAGTCTAAAACAAAAGAGACTTACAATAATACCGTACTTTCCAAAACATTTGAGAAAAAGCTCCTACCAGTTTGGGAGTTTCGTAAAATAGCTGAGAAAAAACTTCGAAGTGGCTTACAATTCAGACAGATTTTTCAAAGTTTTTTGAAATTTTGGTTTTGGAAACTTGTTTACATTTTTATATGGCGGACGATATGCAAGATGCTGAACAGCAGAAATGCACAGAAATTTATACAAAATCCATATGTTATATGGAAAAATGTTCGTAAGACCAAAAGGGGGAACGATTTTTTCAAAAATCATCAACAACTTCAAAGTATAATGTTGGTTAATTTCGAAGATACATTTTCACTGAAAATTTTTAACTAAAAAGTTAAAACTAGCAACAAAAAAAAATCTCATTAAGATTGAGGAATTAGAAAAATTCGGAAAAGGACCGTTTATAACTTTTTAATTCTTCAGTCTTGCCGGGTTTTTCACTATTTTGAACTTAACTTTACCTTACCTTAACTTAAGACAAAATGTTACAAGAATAATGTGAAAAACTCAACTGCTGGTTATCTTTTCTGGCAAAGAAAATAGAAAAGTGCTTATTGAAAACATTTTTCCCTTCAAAAGTTAAATTCGATTGCACAGCCTGTAATATCTTTTTAATTGCTTTATATTTTATATATTTTTTTACTATTGAAAATCAAGCGTCCATTTTGAAATTCCCTCGCTTGTGGCATTTCCAATCGCCGCCTTCCTACCACCAAATTAATTTCTTCCCTATCCTATAGGCTCATTCTGCCAGCAACATAAACGCCAACCATCTATGCCCTCTATTCCATTGTTAACTAAATACAATACATATGTTCTTTCATATGGACGAGTAGAGGCATGTTCATTTTAATTGTTTAGTATTTTCCCTTCTTTTACACAAAAATATCCTAACAAAATATATTGTTTGCCCTTCCTCCAATCTGCTCACTAACTGCCTAATGGTTTGCCCGCCTGCCTGTCGGCCAAAAATCGACAGCCGCACGCGAACTATTTGGCCCTCACTCACACAATCACACACTCACCCACTCATACACCCATACTCTAGCACTAACACTCGACTGCGGTTCGCCAGCGTTATTTTTCCAGCAGCATTCTTAGTTCGACTAGTTTTTCGATTATAGTTTAACTATTTCGATTTCATGTCCTTTTTTTTTATAACACACATACAACATACGTATGCATGCCATGTGTGTGTGTAGGTATTTATTTGTATTTTTATCGAAAAGCCTACTGATACTCTCAAGGGTACTATCCGCACACATACACACACACACAGTCTACTTTATATGCTGGCGTTGGTTATTTTCGATTTTTTGTTTAATAGCATTTGTTGTTTGTGTTTGCTTAGTTTTTGCTTTGTCTGCATTTCAAGTTTGTTTTTGCTTTTTTTTTTTGAATGCTCACCGTATTATTTGTCGGGTCGTTGGTTAGTTGGTTGGCTGGTTGGTTGGTTGTTTACGAAACGGATATAAATTTTCATTAGTGACACGTGTTTTCCTATAGTCGACTACGAGAAATTGAGCATAATAAAAGTGAGAATAATAAAAGGAAAACAAAAACGTAAACGCAAATAAACCAAATGTTGTAATAGCAGAGTGATACAAATGTGGGTAGTCAGCTTTAATTTGAATAGTTTGGGTTGTAGTTGAGAGCAATTTCTTTTTTATTTGCGGTTAATGACCTTTTGCCCTTAACACATTTAATTTAAAAGATGTTCAAGTACTGTGAATAGGAAATGAGAAGTGAGGAGAGATAAGTATCTAAACTAAAATAAAATGTAATAGATTACTTGTAAAATTAGTGAGTCTGTATGAGTTTTACTATGCACTTAAATCAGATGTCACATAATCTTAGTGGGGAGCATCCCATTCGCTTCATTATACAAATGACTATATTGCATTTTTACTTGCGAGAAGGTTGCATTATAGAAAATGCGTCAACGGATTAACAAAATATATATTTTTTAAAAGAGTTGTCTCCTATTGAAAAATTTGAATTCAATTAAATTAGTAGTTCAAACAAGGGATGGGCGAGGGACACGAGAGCCACGGAACTCACGGGACAAATTTCAAATTAACCAGAATGGACGGGTTGGACGAGTTCTTAAAAAATTTGCGCGTGTGACAGGATAAAATAACCATTCCCTAACATCCGATAAAATCGCCAAGATTCCAAAAAATTCAAATAATCATTCTAAAAATATTTGTAGGAAAATGACATAAAAATAAATTTCCAAATAAAAATGTGACCGAATTCAAAAGCGATAATTAGCCTTCGAAGTTTGGTGAGTTTTTTTTTGACGAATCTTATGCTGATAACTCCACAGATAGTTGTAATGCCGTTGAGCAGCAAATGTGCTTATTATAGGTAAGTCGAAAGCTAAAAATTTACTTAAATATTGTATTGAATTTTCAAACAAAATTTTACCAAATACATGCAAAGCAAGTATTGAAAAATCCGCCCTCGTCTGCTACAAGTTAGTGGATATTTTCCACTTTTAATAAAATTTTAGAAGAAAGAAGAACTCGTTTATTTGGAACACACCTCGAAAAAACTTGTTTAATAACAAGATTTTAAACAAATAAAAGTATTAAAAATAATAATAACTTTTGTTTAAAAATAACTTCAAAAAAGCTAAAAATCATCACCGTTTCATTATTATGAATCCGTCGAAAATTTTTCAAAATATTTTTATGCTAACCTTTCAAGCTTAAAGTGTATTACGATCCAAGGTGATTGCTTTGAAATTTTTATTTAAAGATCTATTCTTAGGTATTTTCAAATCAAAAATCTAAATATTTTGGTTGGTACGAGCGATGTGTGCTCCGACTTTGTGGGTAGATTTCTACCCATATTGATATTTCGTATATTTTGTATGAAAAAATTTGCAAGCAGTAAATCGTTTGTATTTTATTTATTACGATACTAAATTTTACATTTCATTTATGCAATTGGCCTCTTAGTTTTAAAAATAATGAGGAGGACGAGATGACTTTGGATGTATTAGAATTCGACCCATAATGTGGTAGAGAAATTCATTGAGAAAGTCATTGAGTTTTAGGTTGATTGAAACTTTTTTAGTGGATATATTTTATTTTAAGGTTAGGCTAAGGATAGAATTCTATCCAAGGTTCAACGAACGGTTAAATGAAAAATAAGTGGCGCAATAAAAATAAAAAAATTAAGCGGAAAATGTGCTCGTAAAAAAGTATAAAAACTAATTTACCTTCTGCAAATAAAAGTGCGACTTTTAGCAATGAATACAAATGTATATGACTATGAAATTAAAAATTTCACCAAGGCATCTACCAAGATTTGAAATCACGCTGCGGAATGTATTGAGAAAACAGAATCTCGAGAAAAAATAACTATAAGATATACATATTGATACACAAAAACACGTTTCTGTTAAATATTACGAATTTCGTACAATCCATCACCTTGACGTTATTTGGCAGCTTTGAAATATCGTAAAAGTGTTATCTGCATTGCCTATTGAGGTCACAAAAAAAGTGTTCTTTTTTTTTGGTAATCATTAAATGGAAGTATTTAGGTAGTTTCCTTTCGCCCGACAGCTTCTCAAAGGAATAGAAAAATCCTAGTACTTCGTGTTATTCGTCAATTGGATATGTACATATGTACATACATATGTATGAGAGCGTTTGACGAAATGTATGTATGAGGCACACATATGTATAAAAAAAAATTTAAGATCCATACATAAGCAGCTGCTGATTAATTACTAGTAGAGAAAGCAAATGTGAAGGGTAAAAGAAGTCAAATCATGTTCGTAATTGATGGTACGAGTATTTATCAAAAAGATGTTGAAAACTCGCAATGAACTAGAAAAGATTACTTTCATTCATTTGCTGTACTTATGGAACTTTTTAAAAGTGGGAGGAAAAGTGTAATGAAGAACTTTCGAAGGCAAGAAATTTGGGTACCCAATTTAAATGCAACACTGAAAATATTTGTAGAAATACAGATTCTGAATAAATATAATATTTGTAATGCATAGTTTTAATGCCCACCTGAAATATTTGCAGTACTAATTTTTAGAACAGGAGGAATTTGGGAAATATGTTCAACATATGCAATTTCGTATATATTCTTGGTACAGAATTTTTTGGAAAAAATGTATACTTCAAAAATTTTGAGGGTATAATTTTTAAGAACATCATTATTTAGCTCAAAACTTATTTGAATAAAATTTTTGTATTTTTTTATTATAACTTAATACACATAATATATTTAAGAGTTTTTAGTACAAAGACTTTATTGTACACAAAAAAAGTGTTGGTACCAAAAAGTTTTAAGAGGCAAGAGTGTTGTTAATTACCCATTTTTGATAAATTTTGTTAACAGAAATATTTTTTTACAGAAAAAAATTAAGAATATAATATATTCATTCTTAAAGTTTTCTATAAAACCTTTTAGAATATAGTTTTTTTAATTTTCTACAAATGTAAGCACACATTTTTGTATTAATTTTAAGTAACAAATCTCGTGGGAAGCATTTTATTACACGAAAATTTAAATACAAATTTCTTAGATCAAAAATTTTAGTGTAAATTTTTAAATGTTAAGTGTGAAAATTTGAAAATTGTTTTCTTACAATATATGTACATATTGTATAGACGAATGTAGTGAATAAGGCAAATTTTTGGTTGAGTTGGTTATTTATATGAATGAAAGAAATTACGAATTTAAAGTAAAATTTGCAACTCAGTAAGAAAAGAACAGACCTAATAATTGAAAAAACTGTGTGTGTTTTCGACACGTCCAAATTCAAGCAAAATAAAAAGGTGCTTAGCCATAACGGTTACCGGCAGCTAATTCTTCACTTCAAAGTGGGTTTACAAAATTTTTCGAAAAAATAGTTCGATTCCGCTCGATTATATAAAAGAAAGGGAAATAAAAATATCACTATTGATAAAAAAATGAAATTACCTTTTATGTTTTTTTTTCAGTTGTTATTATCTTAAAACAAAAAAATGTCTTGATTTGTAACTATATAATTTCGATATACTATATTTAACTTAATAAAATTTATTTAAAATTTATTTGTTTAGTTTGAAAAAGTGACAACTCTTTTAAGAGTTGTTTTCAAAACACTTTGCCTAAATATACCATGATTTTACTTGAGATAGTCTGATTTCACTAACGGTATCAAGAAATCCTATTTATATTTCAAACAGTTTTTTTCGAAACTAAATTTTCTTAATTTAAAATTTCTTTCTGTTCGATATAATATTGGAATGCTTAATTTATTTTAAAATTTTTATTGCATTTTAACTTTCTAAACAGGTGGCAACGCTCTAGAAACTTGTTTTTTTTGGAATAATGCTTCCTTAGATCTTTTAACTATGGCACCAGACAGTAGAATTTCACTTACCTTACCAATTAAATTGAATCAATTTTGTGTAAAAGGGAGCAACCGTCTTTAAAAATATTTTTTTTGTACGCGCTTTCGCCCCAAGACTGTTACATTTCAGAACGCTTAGAAATTTTATTAGCTTAATATTTTTATGCAGGTGGCAACACTCGGAAACTAAATTTTTCTGAATAACTTGTTTTATTCAGGCATACTGCCTTTGAATATCAAGCCGTAATATTTTAACTTGATAAATGAATTTAATTTACGTTTTTAAGCAGCTGGCAACCCTCTCCAACCCTCCACAAAAAAGGTTCCCAGCTGTTAGGCGTTTAGACACATATTTCAGTATATAATTAATTTATTGGGATGATTTTTTAAATAGGTTTCAGCTCTCTACAAAAAAAAACATATTTGTGTATTTAATTTACTATAAAGCTATCAATTGACTACAACTTAGTTTCGAATATGCCTCTTATGTTAACCCGTATGACAGACATTCTGAGTTTGAAATCTTATACAAATTTGTCTAGCGCTTTTGGCGCACAAAGGTAACAAACATACTCAGCGAATAATTCTAAGAAACATTTTAACCCTTTAGCGACTTTTGGAAAACGTTTTTTGATAAGTTTCTTGAGGCAGAGACAACAGCGACTCTTTTACGTGCACAGAAATGAGTTGAAAACTCTGCGAAAATATTTCACGTGAATTGTATATGTCTTAAGCATTCATTTTGCAATGACATATATTTTAACCTTTTTTTAAACTATTCTGAAAATAACAACAATTTATTGTACCCGTCATTGCCCACATTTTTGGTAAAAATAGTTTTTTACATATAAAACATTACTTAATAAAATGTATATTCATTTAAAAATATAGATTTAACTTTACAAAGTTTTACACAAAATTATTGTTTATTTATTTTATGTATGTAAATTCTCTAATTTCCGCAATTTGTCTTTTCTTTGCTTTTTCTGTTTTAAATTCATTTAATTTTCAGTAAAATTTTCATTCCAAATTTACCTATGTATCTTCTTTTACCATATTTTCCAGAAATAATTTACATTATTTGCATAATCCCTCTTTTTTACATTTGCCACGTTAATTTCAATTTTACCTGCCATTTGAAAGTCAAGATTTGTTCTGAAATATAAATGCACTTTTAAATAATTTAATCGTAGCTGTAAGCAAACTCCCACTGACAACAGTAGCATCATAAATCAAAATATTGTAATTACCTATATTACAAAATAGCTTCCATACCAAATTTAATTCAATTTATTTACATAAACCAACAAAATAGCTAATTTAACAACTATCGGCATGGCTAAAATATTGTCACAAAAAATTACTATTTATTATACGCCAGTCCATTTCACAAACAATATCAATTTAATTCCAATTGAAAGCCTACACCAACTAAATTCATGTAAATTGTATGAAATGTGTCCGAAAATAGGCCATCCACCACATAGAGCTACAGTATGAGCTAATTACACGGATGTGGAGGTCATTTGAGATTTGTGTGAGCGCGCAAGTGGGAAGCTAATTAAAATGCAAATTCCTAAACCCGTTCCCTCGGTAATTGATTCGATTAATTATTTTAAGCGGAAATATAATAAAAATTAGATAGAACGATTTTTTAGTTAATGCACAGCTTACAAGCAGCTGAGAACTTATTTATATTTGAATATGTATGCAAAATGCGCAAATAAATTCTGAAACTATTTTTAAATACTATAAGAGTAACAAAAAATTGTGGCTGAACTGCAGTTGTAGTTAATTAGTTAATTATTGTAGCGCGTAAATTAAATATTTAACCAATACTATTTATTTTCCATATATTTTATTTACATGCCATTCAAATACTTTTCGCAAATATTTTTCTTTCTCATAATTTACTCTTCAGGTGGAACGAGAAATAGCGATTATGAAATTGATTGATCATCCACACGTTCTGGGTTTAAGTGAAGTTTATGAGAATAAGAAATATTTATATTTAATATTAGAACACGTATCCGGTGGCGAACTATTTGATTATCTAGTGAAAAAGGGACGACTGACGCCGAAGGAGGCACGTAAATTTTTCCGTCAAATAATATCAGCGCTGGATTTTTGTCATTCACATTCAATATGGTAAGTGGATTGGGGGATAATTTCATCTTTATAATTATATTTATTCCATATGCAATAGTTAAATACAAATACATTGCTTGAACTTTTGCAAATATTTAACCATTTTGGCTGATGTAAATATCTACAAATTAATGCTTGCAAATTAGCTACTAAATTTTCTTGTAGCTTAAATACAACAAAACGTATCCACGGCGTATACGTAAATTGTATTGTTTTAATAAAAAATATCGCTTGCTCTGCATCGAATATTGAACAGGGTAAATTCATACTATAAAATAATTTTCAAAAATAACACACAAGGTGCTACTTTCATATTTTACAACTTTATTCAGAATCTACCCAGTAAAAGAGATTTGGAAAAATTCCTTTGTAGATTTCTTGTAATTTAGCAGAGAAAAGCGCAATCGCTAGTTCAATCAGACAACTAATGAATTGCTCTTATTTTCAAATATTCCCCGTTGCATTTTCGTGCGAATTCAGTAGATGAGATAATTTTTGAATGAAAAAACTATGATTCTTAGAGTAACAAAAACTCAATAAATCAAAGTTGTAAAGCCATTGACAAAATTTAAAAAAATACAAAATGCCTTCTGTAAAACTTAAAATTTTTTAAACAGAATTTTTTGAAATTTTCGTTTACATACAAATGGAAGTACTATAAATTGAAAATGTTAAGTGCTAAAAATCACTGTTGATTTTGTAAAATTTTTTGGCTCGACATTTTTTTACAATTAAAAATAAAAAGTGATATTGGATGCCCAATTTTATCAAAATCTTGCAGTTTTCTTAATCTTTCCGCCATATTTGATCCGCCGTTTTGGAATTTTTCAAAACTGACTTCAGTTTCGGAATTACGAACCCCTAAACCTCTTGAATACGAAATTTAATACAGGTTAAGGGATCTCAAAACCCCATTCCATTGACCATCTCCGCATAAGGTTTGTTTAGGGAGTTTTACATACAGAAACCGCAAATGCACTGATATAGTAAAACGAAAAAATAGTGGCACTTTTTTTTGTCTCTACTTACCGAAGATTACTATATTATATAATTTGGAATATCATCTTTTGTATATACATATACTCTTTTTTGAGGTAAATATTTTTAAGTATAGTTATTTAAAAAAAAATTTAGTATTGAAGTTTTAGTACTAATATTATGCACATTTTGAACTTCCCCTTTTTGTAAGTGCAAAAATTGCAAATGGTTCTTTAGTAGAGTTCTTTGGAAAATTGTTTAGTATCGAGAATTTAGTACTAATATTTTGCACATTTTCCGGTCACATTTTTAAAGAGTAAAATTAGGACACGTCTCTTTAGTACAGTCCTTTCGAAAATTTTAGTACTGAAATTTTTGTACTAAAATGATGCATATTTTGCATATTTTTTGAGTACTAATGCTTTAGTAGTAATATTATTAACATTTTCATGTGCCATTTTTGGTGAGAATAAAATTTGGGTATAGTTATTTAGTACAATGCTTTCGAAAATTTTCATACTGAAATTTTAGTACTAATAACATGCAATATTTTCACGTGCCATTTTTTAAGAGCAAAATCTAGGATTGGTTACTTAGTACAGTACATTCGAAAATTTTCGTACTGAGGTACTTTAGTACTAATATTATGCAAATTATTACTTGTCATATTTTTTAGAGCAAAATTTGGTAACGGTTATTGAATACAGTTATTTGGAAAATCTTTTAGTACCAGGGATCGTAACAGTTACAATTTTTATTATAAAAGTCGCTCTTCGGCGATTATTTTGTAACTTTTATTTGATTACTCATTAATTAACAGTCAACAATTTTTGTTTTATTTGTTTAATATAACAATTTTTTTATATTAAAAGTTATAAATAAAATTATATATGTATTTTTCCCAGGACCAAAGTTTAATTTACAATTGCTTAAGGAGCTTTTCGGTCGGTAATATATTAAAAGCAAACAAAAAGTTTCTTTTTTTCTCCTACGCGTTTCGTTGATTTTTTTTTAAATTAAAAATAGCAGTTTGGCTCGACTTTTTATTCAAAATTTTATTTATAAAATAAAAATCAAATTTTTGAAATCAGCAAAAAAGCGAAACCAAACTGGTATTTTTTATTTAAAAAATTAGATTTTTGTTTAATAAATAAAATTTTTGAATAACTGTTATTTTAGGCTTTTAAAATTATAATAAAAAAAAACTGTTATTTTAAAAAGTAATTCTCGATGGAAATGTTATTTTCCGTTCTTCCGTCCATGTTTAGTACAAAGATATTAGTACTCATACTATGCAAATTTTGAAGTGTAATTTTTTCTAAGAGCATAACTTTTTTCGGGTTGATTTTTATGAGATCTAAAATGCTTTTAGTGACAAAACAAGTATATACTTTAAAAATGGTAGCCAATTTCTGCAGTTTTTAACAGTTTTAATTTTAAAGAAATTCCTCAAGGTTTTGAACTTCAGATTTTGCTTCTCGTCGGCCGGAAACTTTCGCTAGCTAAAACGTCGAAATCTATCGTTTCGCAATAGAAGTTTTTTCACCAATCATGGGAAACTAAATACTTTAATATACGCCTCAGATTTTTTTTATTTCAGACGTTCTGAGTAGGGTAATCACCAAAGCGTTCCAGAACTTTTTTTTTTACTCAATAAATTGGCTATAAAATGTTACAAGTTTAATAATTTAATTTAAAAATATATTGCAGATACTTAATGGACTTATAAATATTTCAAAGTTTTAAAATAATAAATGCATTACGTTTTTGTTTTAAATTCCAAAAATCTTCTGTTGTCTTTAAGTAGCCCCACTAACCGTGTCCATTAAATCGCCCTTTTTTTATTTGTCCTATCTTTACATTACCATGCAAAATTGTAATCTACGAAGAAAGCAATCGTCTACCTTATTACCTTATTTTAAGTTATTCTTACACCTCGTTTTTTATTTTACGAAATATATTATTGTTTTAAAATTAATTTCCTTATACCCATCTTTGTTTTCCATTGTAATTTAATTATTTTATGTAACCCTTCTAATATTTACATGAGCTTAGAAATCCCTAAACAACTAATGCCTTGTCACCCAGTGGCTCTGCCAACTAAACTTTCGAATCCCAGCCAATTTGCCACGTCGTCAAGCATTAAATAACTTTTCCGTTTAATCTTCTCCCACCATCTACAAACACACACACATGCGATCATACATATAAATTTATACTTATTTGCATTCATAGTTACCCACTGTAGATTTGTAAATTTTTCAACACCTCTCTCTCTCATTATTACTTACTTCACATATTGCAGTCATCGAGATTTGAAGCCCGAAAATTTGCTGCTGGACGAAAAGAACAACATCAAAATTGCCGACTTTGGTATGGCTTCACTGCAACCGGCTGGTTCGATGCTAGAAACCTCATGTGGATCACCGCATTATGCATGCCCCGAGGTCATAAGGGTAAGTGCACACGAAACTTAACACATCCATACAATTTGAAAATCTGCTGTGCAGAGCGTCGTCAATGGTGCTGGTGCTGGTGCTGGGGCTGGTGATGATGATGATGACACAGTCCATCGCTTAGTTTGTAGGTAGTAGTAGAGCAGTTGAGATGTTGAGTGTTGGCAATATTTAGCTGCAGAGATTTAGGCATACAGATTAGCAACAGCTTCCTGCCAGTAGTTTGCTCTATCCGTATGTCCTACTGCAGTTCGGTAGTTTCAACCATTGCTAGAGAAAGTTAAATATTGTCCCGCATAAGCGCACCACTTTTGGCAAGCAACAGCTACTGGCAGGCAAAGCAGCTCTTTACGAGTATGTACCCTGTCGGGAATGAAGTTAATTTAAAAGAAATTTAAAAAGTATTCTTTTTACCAACTACAAGTGGTTGAAAATCTTTCTTATACTGTATTTGATTTCCAATACTTTTAGATATGTTTGACAGAAGGAAAATCAAAATTTTTTTTGCAGCTGCAATAAATTAAATAAATAATTTTTTTTTATTTCCAATTATTTGAAATTCCGTTATTTTTTTCAAACTATTTTAAAATTAATCTAATTACCAACTACTTTCGAACCGCCCCTTTCTAGTTATTCAAAAATATGTAAATGTGTCTATTTTGTTGTAACTATAAAATTTTAAAGTTCCGTTAAAACAAAAAGATATTTTTATTTCAATTCAGTATAAGAATTAAAAATAATTACGCCACCATTTCGAGCATGAACTGTAGAAAGTATTGTGAATGTCGATTTCTTGTTCAACTACACTGCTTTACAGACAAAAAATTAAAAAAAAATTCAACTATAGGTTAGGTTACTGTGTACTTCCTGGCCAAAATGCAACTTTTTTTTTGAATTATGATTTTCAATGTTTTTTCAAAATTTTCGAAATTTCTTTTTAATTTCTCAACTTTATGTTAAAAAAAATAACTAAAACAAAATGCTTGAAAAAAATGGAAAAAATTCTAAAAAAACACTTTTAAAATCAAAATCCAACAAAAAAAAAACAAAAAACAGTTTAATTTCGCTACGATCGGGCGCGAGAATGGGAACACTACCGGGAGTTAAGAAAGAAAGAGAGACGAAGAGTTCGAAGAATGAGAAGAGAGACCAAAATACGTGAGTGCGAAGAGCTTGAAATCCTAGCCCACATGAAACCCATAAATTCCTCTAACAACAAGAACGGCGACCAGGATACTGCTGAACAAAGCGCAATTAAATTGTGGACAGCAAATTTCTACATTTTGCTAAAATGGAACAGCGAAAACGTTGCCACAGTAGGTAAAGATCCCGAACATCCGACCTCAATGAAGTTCGAATAGCAGTAGCGCGGCTATGGTACAACAAAGCCGCTTACCGGCTGAGCTATTTGAGCATGGTAGCGAAGAGCCGGCTTATGAAGATGAGGATCGACACACACCATCTATTTGTCTACTTTAAATCGGCTTTCGACTGCATGAGAAGGATTTGCCTATTGCCCACAAGTGCTACTTTGGGCTGAGTAGGCAAATGAGCAGTAAAGCCCTCTCTCGACGAACGAAAACCACGCTCTATAAGTCCCTCATCAAGCCCCTTTTATTATATGGCGCAGAACCATGGATGCTGCCAACATCAGATGAGATTTCCCTTGGAGTGTTCGAGAGAAATTTTCCGAACCCTTACGTCTTTGCGACGGCGAACACCGCAGACGATGGAACGATGACATAGTACAGTGAATTAAGATTCAGCGGCTACGTTAGCTAGGTCATGGTGTTCGTGTGGGAAAATAGCTTCAAGCTGGCGCCATTTAGCAAATCAGAGTAGCGACTGGCCCGCCATGTTGAAATCGGCCAAAATCGGGGTTATAGCGTCAAATAAGAAGACATAGTTACATATATACTTGGATCAAGTTAGATCCACATAATTAATTTGTTCCAAAGCAGCTGGCTTCCAACTAATTATTAAATTGGTACATTTTTTAGACTGTCTACTTTTTTCCACCTGGGTATGTATCTATGCAGTTGTATGTGTATAAAGTGTGTGTAAATAAGCAAATTTAGCTTGGCGTTGAAACACCGTTGAACGCTGGGCAACAGCTATGGGCGGACAAGGACAAGTGGCAGCAGCACTGCGGCATACTAAATGAGAGCAAAAGTGGCCGTGGCAGCAAGCTAATAATCATTTCTATTAGTGTGTGTGTGTGTGTGTGTGTGTGTGTGTGTGATTGTTGCTGTATAGGTGTGGATGTGTGGGGAGGTGTGCGCTTCACTTTGCTGTTACTGCCGTCATTTTATTAACGCTCACTGACTAATTCTGGTGATGTTACTGATGCCATCTACTCAAATGACGTGCTGCTGCTGCTGCTGCTTCTTCCTCTTCTTTTCCATCGGCGGCTATAGCAAATATTGCCAACTCTCAACCACTCAAATACTTAGCTGTTGTTGGTGAACTTGAGTGCGACGATGTGCTGCTATTTGGACTGTTAATTAGTTAATTATCTCGCTGATAGGAAATTAAAGTGTAACGGATATTATTAAGAGATGAGCTTGGATGGCGAGTCAAAATTTGAGTAGTAAAAAATACCATCAAAGCCAAAGGTAAAACTTTAATAATGTTTTCCAATGATTCTCGATTTATACTTGATACTACTAGAGATGGACGCGGCCTGAATATTGCACATTTTATAAAGTATTTTTATATTATACAGTTTTTGTTTTCGCAAATACATTTACGGGTAATGTCAGCCTTTTAAAATTTTCTTTTGTTAGTTTTCTTGTACATAATTTTTATATGAAAAAAAATTTCAAACTTTTAAAAAATTAAACTAAAAAAACCTTTAAATTTGATAAAAATTTACTGAATTTTACTGTGGTAGTTTCGAAGCTAGAAAGATCGACTCTCATGTATGTAGCCTTTCGGACAACACCTAAGCTAGCGCTGAACATTAGGTTAAACATAACTCCAGTAGATACTGTGAGAAAAATTCTGGCAGCCCAGGCCGCCGTCAGTCAGCGGGATATTAGAAAAAACTTTAACTCGAGAATTTTACAAGGTTTCCACTTCAACAGTTACTTTGTTGTCGCCATTCCCTCTAAAGCGGATTGGGTGGAGTGTGATCTGTGGCACCGAGGGCTACTTAACATGCTCGCGGTGGATCAAAACTAGGACATGTAGGGTTACGAGGTCTTTTTAGCCAAAAGTAGACCGAAGGAAAGTGGAAATCGGAAAGTGGACAGCGCACTAGCCCCTACTGTGACAGCTGTTTGGAGGATGAGGAGGTGGAAGAATCTTAGCACTTGCCTTGGAATCGCACTTTATCTACACTCGGGCTGACATATCCGGAGTAGAGATTAGCCAGCTCCATAGCTTCATTGTAAGCATTCAGCACTTTACAAAGTAATACAAATAATTGCCGTGCTGTTAACGTTTGTCCTGTGGTATCACAATGCACCCCTGGGTGTCTATGTGAGCTTCTTGGAGCAGCCACTTAAACCTAACCTTACCTACTTAGGTCACGGCTAAAAACATAATGCCAATATTTTAAAGTTTCACAAACCTTTTAACTGTTCATTTAAAGCATTACGAGGCTGCAGCATATCTTTAACGTTAACCGCAAAAAGGTGTTCTCCTGTACAAATCCACATGATACCCGCGCGGTTCTTCTCACAAAACCAATGATTGATGTAGTATTGGCCCTGAGGTCACTGATGCAAATTTTTTTGTCTACATCTACGCTGCTACATTTCTATTATCTCCTCAATTCAAACTATGTAATACGTTTGAGATTTGAATAATCTTGCTATAACAAGAAGCCATAAATCTTCCATAAATACTGCAAAAGAAAAAAACAAACAAGTGCTTAGATAAAAAATTGTCAAAAATAGCAGACATAAAAAATAGTAAAAATGTGACACAAACAAGGTATTTAAGAACCACTGCTAAGAAAATTGTAGTACATTGAGAAAATATGCAATCAGACACAAATGCGAGCTAGCGACTGATTGCTGAGCAATCGAACATGTGTCGCAGATATTTTCACCATCGAATTGAGAAGAGAAAACCAACAGTGCATAGATGTATTTGTGGAGGGGAATCTTCAACAATGAAAGACGAAATTGCAATGAAAGACCGCCAACAAAGCTTGGTCCGACCGTCACTATGACGTTGTGGCATTCGCATGCGAAAAGGAATTACTGAATATACTCTCGAGTTGCGAGTAAAAAATTTATAAAATCACAAATATTTACAAAGTCACTCAGGAAGGAAGTGCGGCAGGAAGTGAGGACATGTGACGACGACAACGTACATACATAAGTACATACACACATTGCTGACATTGACGTGTAACGACAGAAAGCCAAATAGGGTAGTTGAAGCGCAGTGCAGGGGAGAGGCAAGAGATGGAAAGGGGGCATGTAAATGGCACACAACAAGCGCATATTTCCTAGGCAAATCTACAAACATAGAGCAGCACAGACACACACACACACACCTACTTCTTTGTAGTGGCTAGGCAAGCAGGTCATTTTAGCTGGAGGACAATACGGCTACAAGCAAAACAACAAAAACAGCAAAACACAATTTCTATACCAAATTGGTGGCATGCAACTGACAAGTGTAGCAATATTTAGTTGAGTTGTTGGCTGGTTGGCTGCTGGTGTTGCCAAGATTTGTGTTTGCTGTTGACACGCGTACCCAGTATGCAAGAATTTATGAAATCGGAATGATTGTGTTTCTTATTGACGAAATGTGAAAGCGGGCATTAGTTTACCTCAGCAATTGTAGATGTTTTTAAAACCCATTCTAGCCTCTGCTGCGCTGGTCTGGTTGAAGGCACCTACTTGACTGAGGTCGAACCCCATCTGATCGGCTTGAAAATTGTGCGACGTATAGCAGGTCTATATGTAACGGGAGCAGTATATTTGGAGTCTCAAGCGGCGCTTACGACTCTCCTGGATTTAGCACCCATAGAAATTTATTTGAGATACTCTGTAACCAAGACCACTCTGACCCTTAGGCCGTATAATAGGCTGCGGTAAATGGGGAGGGGTCATGCCTGTATCCTTAAACGAGTGGGAAGGGAAGAAGAAAGGTGTGGCTATCAGATCACGGAACTCGATTTTAGCCAGAACTTCAACGATAACTTTCACGACAGAAGTGAAGAGGAATCCGACACGGCACTAAACTCCGATGAGATTCCGATCTTCACGGATGGCTCTACAATGGATACACTGCGAGAAGTGCGCTTCAGATTTTTGGAGACCTGGATGACTTAGGTATGGTGGCTGTTCGGATTTTCCAAAAAAAAAAAAAACTACCGATTCAACGTTACCAACCATTTTTGTTAACTGGGTTTAATATTAAAGTAAATGTTCTCATATATTTTATGTGCATGTTTTTGGAATGCCATCGACAGAATACAACAAGCTAACGACATTCTAGGCCAGTCCAACAATCAGTGAAAACAAATGCGAGCTGTGCGGGGTGGGGGAGCTGAGTAATGGACATGAACAACAAAATATGTATGTACTTAAATTTTTCTTGTGCAACAGAGAACAGAGAACATCAAAAGCATTTTTGGCTTATAAGCAAAGGATACACATTCGGACATACTGACAGAGAGGAGAATTTGTAGCAAAAATGCGTAAAAGATACATACTTGGAAACAAGTGAAAACACCCACATTTGCCTGCATATTAAAAGTTGTTGTATGTTAGATCTTTGTCAATGGTGATATGCGATAGGAGATCAAGTTGCAAGGTGTGAGTAGGCGGTAGTCTTTTTAGAACAGCATTGAGTAAATATACAGCTAGGATTTATAAGGGCTTTAGGTGCTCTACTAACCAACCAACTGTTTATCTCTGTTTTCATTTAGCCGTCTTCTTTTGAATACAAGAATATGACCCGGCCAATTTTGTCTCACCTACAATGTTTTTGAATATAACTTTTGATGAGCTATTGCGATAATATTAAAGACCACCAAATATCTTTATACTAACGAACACCAATTCATTTATACATACAATGTATAGATAAGAGATAAGATATACTTACCAAATTTCAGTTCTTCATAGCTAATACTTTCAGAGCTTTGGATTTAAAAAAAATTGAGTGCGTCATAAAAGCATAGGCCTATCATATGTTCTGTATAAATAGGGTACCGGTTATTTGGATTGTTCATATTTATCACCAGGGAGGTAGAAATGCGTCTATTCAGTTTCGCGAAAAACAACCTCAAGTGATTCGGCATACAAGTGGCATGGAAACATCTATGATTAAAATTCTTTGGCAAAAAACTGATAAAATATTTTCAATTACCGTAAGCATTTGTATTATTATCTTGATTTTAAAGATCTCTTTAGCAGGAGTATTCCATTTAATACACAAGTTCGCACTAACTGGAGTGTGGAGAATAGACAAGCATCCTCCTCCTCGCCACATACAGCTCAAACTGTTAATTCTCTTAACATCAGCCTGAAAATATGCATATAAAATTATAACAGTTTTGATATCTCTGTAATACTTTATTTATGTGGATAAAAAGTGGTCGGACTCCGTCGTTTTCCGGGCTTTTATATATACATACATATATTAATACTTCCATAATATAGAATACAATTTATAACTGGCACTATCCTTAAAAACATGGATATATGTAAGTGAACGGCTTTTTTGAAGTCATTCAGGCGTCACAGATTGCTCCAGTGATTCACATTGAACCACCAGATATCAACATGTTAACCCCCTATGCTGATGATTTGGCAAAACTGATCAACCTGACAGTTGTCAGGTTTATTGCACCAAAAACTATGCGCGCGAAAATTGGTTTCAGCCCTCTAATGATGACAACAGACATTGCAGTTGGTATGCTCTCCTGAGTACGCGACAATGACGTTAAATTCTGCGACATAGTTTTGGGCGTAGCAAACCTGATAGCTGCTGAGCCTGATGAGTTTTGTAACTGTCGCTTATCAAATACCAAAATAGAATCAAATACGGGTAAATATATAATCCTGATACATACTGTCTATATATCGCTTCTTCCTGCATAAAAAGGAGGCCTATTTCTTTTTTAAACTGAAGTAATAAATATATTGTGTAAAACTAGTTCAAAGCAATTTGCCGTGCCAACGATGGCTATAAATTTTTGTGTTGTACTTTTTTGATTATTTCGATACCGTTTTTTGGTTTTTTTGGATAGTTAATATTGAAGGGCAACATAAGCTAGCAAAGGGGCATTACGTTGATCTCGCATGTGTGTGTGTGTTCACATACACCTAAACGATGGAAACGCAAATGAAAGGGCTTCCGTTTAGCGCCTCATAGGCTCACGGTGTCAAGGCAATGTCGTAAAAGTCATTTCATGTTTGTACAGATGTGCCCCTTTTACATATACTATATATGTACATATGTATGTACATATGTATAAAAATTACTATAAGAGAAAATAAAATGGCAGTCGTAACTGCTCTGGCAGAAAGTTATTTATGGCATTTCAAAGTGGGATACTGACGTCAAAGTTAAGGACACGAATACGAAATGGAAATAAAAAAAAATGTGTAGAGAACAGACGTCGCTTGATTATGATATTAAATATATTCGAATTGATAGAATCTTTGTGTGCTAAAGCCGATTCTGATGGTGTCATAAGGATACACTTTTATTTGAAATGATACTGTACAGTTTCAGATATGCATAAAATATGACAACAAACTGAAAACGCAGGACAGCACAAAATTCTGGACTCACGGTGAAATTTTTTATATATTTTTCAAACAAGCAAATTTAATATCAAGCCAGTCGAAAATTCTTAAACGAATTGATTCAAGTAAAAAAGATCAGTTCATTGTTGGTGCCATAGCAACTAAACTTAAACGTAGAATACGTGGAACTGAAAAGTACATTCTGCACTTTTCTAGCAGATTGCAGCCCAACGAGAATATTCTCAAAGTAAAGCAACCAGGGATAGTAGAGGTTAAAACCTTTTTTAAAAAATTACTTTTTAATATAGTGCTTATCATAACTAGGATTTCTTTGGAAAGTTTCGATCCTGTTTTTCTTCCTTACTAATTTTCTGTAAATACACTGTCCATTCTACAACAAAAACCATAGGAACTAAATTTTCAAACTTTGTGCAAATTCTAATAAAACTCAACAAACTTTCTTAAAAATTTCCAATTAGTAAATTTCTATATAGGCAGGTTTAATACCCCATTAAATTTTAGGAAGTGGAAACTGCAAGCTGTACTGGGCACACAACTCACCTTGGTCATTTTCTATCATATGAAAAATAAACTCCTACAATCGTTAATTGGAAAAAATGAGCAACACTATCTGAAATATTTTTGGGCCCTTCAAATTTGCCACTTTATTACTTATATTTTATATTTAAAAAAAAGTAGAAATATTGATGAAAATTTTATGAATTTTATTTTTTTTCAATACTTTGTTCCGAAGTTGGATTAAATTTATATTGGTTTTTTGTTGAATATACAAAAATCCTCCAAAACGCCAGGACCGAATTTTATTGAATTTTGTTTGTTAATTTGATAGGTATGAGAACAGTTCGAAAAGTATACTTTATGCTTGGAGAGGGTTGCCACCTGTTTGAAATGTAAAATTTTATGAAAGTACACCCAAATATAAAATATTAATGTATGAGAAGGAGGGTCATACTTAAATTTCGGAGAAGGTGGCCACCTGTTTGGAAAGTGGACAGTAATTTAATTAAACACAAGTTTTATGCAAAATTAAAAAAATCTGGGTGTCTAACTGAACGATTCGCTGAGGAGAAGGCGTATAGCGCATAGAGAGTTGCCACCTGCTTGAATAGTCGAATTTAATAAAATTGTACAAAACTTATACGAAATAGTAAAATATCGGTGTCCAACCGTGCGTTTTGCTGACGGAAGGACTTGGAGCTAAATGCTTCATTTTAAAGAAAGTTGCCACCTACTTAAAAAGTCGAATTTAAATTATGCACAAGTTATATGAATTATGTAGGTATATTTTGAAGAGGGTTGCCAACTTAAAAAAAAAATACATTTGATTTTTTTATACACAAGGAAATAAAATATTAAAATATGAGTGTCAAACTGTTTGTCTCGCCGAGGGCCAGGTGCATCTATATATTTTTGATAGAGTTTACCCTATAATGTATGAAAAAACTCGAAATGCGATTTACATAAATAAATATAACTAAAACAACGTCTGCAGGGGGCTTCTAGTATTTTTATTAAAACGTAAAATTCATTTAGGTAGTTATTTTTTTAATTTATTATTTTTGTTTGCTAAGAAAAAATCTTTATTTTGCAATTGCCTCTTTAGGATACCTCAACATATCCAATTATACATTAAATAATTTTTAATATTAACTACCTTTTATTAGTCCATTTTCGCATTTTTCTGTTTTAGTGTCTGGTTCAACCAGGGAAGTGAAATATTTTCGTGGAGGCTTCTATCTAAACATATCGTTTACTTACTTCAAAAGCCTCTCAAAAATGAAATTTGGAAAGTTGCTAGAGGATTAAAATTTTCACGAGCATCATTCACGGAAAACTTTTACTAACGAATTCTGAGACAAAATCTGTTTTAGAATTTCTTACCTTTCTCTTAGATATATACTTTCAAGATTTTTTTTCTAATTTTTTAGAGACATTTTAGACCAAGACATGAACACTTTAGTAGGCCATACAAAAATGCAAATCCTTCGAGTGCTTTGTTCGTGGCTTCTTTGAGTTGACATAAAATTGTCCATTAAACTAAATTGCAATAATATTTCCTTTACCGTAGAGAACTAGTATTTCCAAAATTAGTATTATTGTTTTAGATAACTGCAAGCCCTAAGCTCCTGGATCGTTTCTCAGTTTCGAAAATTACCCTAAAATCATGGAGCGTTTCGCATCATTTCTGCATAAAAAAATTAATAAATTAATAAAAATTAATAATCTGCTTCAAGAATGAATCAATGGATAGACTGGAAGAAGCTCCATTAAAATGGCGCATATTGTGACGCTCTAAAATTGCAATCATGATATTGAACATAGTTTTTTCTATTAAAGTCCCATAAATTTGAAATGTGGTACCTCAAGAAAAAAGGTAATTTGAATCGTCCAATTACGAATGGTAGCAGGGAGTTCTTTCTGCATACTTCTTTCATCAATTATTTCTCACAGAGAAGCTTCATAAAATTCGAATACAAACAAATTTTAAAAGTAACACATATTCAGCTGTTAATAATTTCAACAGACTAAACAAATATTTCGCCGACATACAACAAATATCGTACTTGTTCTTCGAAATGTGGGAACGCACCGTAATGCGCAACAAGGACGTTGAATTTTCAATGATTTCAATTTCGCTGCAAATTGAAACGAATTTTCTTCAACGCTAAAAGTTATTGCATTTCTAAAAGGAATTTAGTGAAGTATATCTTGTTGTTTTATTTGTCAATGGAAACACACAAATAATACGAATCACACTTCTACGCAGTGTTTTGCGTTAGCTCTGTGGGTATTGGGGGCCAACTTTCAGCATTGAGTGAGTTTTCAATTGAGCAACAAAAAAAAAACAACAAACAAAAAAGTGGAGTGCAATCTTTCACGGGTGTAGTAGGTTTTCAAAACATAGACGCGACTGCAGCAGTGGCAACCAACATTCATCTTTTCCATTTGGCGAGGGTAGTTACTATTTTCAAAGTGAATATTTCAATGCGTATGATTGGGGTGAATATGAGTAAAATAAATATTTGAGGGCGTGTATTCAGCATAAACTAAATCTATCTGGGTGTACCCAAATGACGTCTTCATTAATGCGTAGAGTTGCAAATTTTATTAGTCTCTAAAGCCTTGTACTCAACCAAAAAAACTTACAACTTGTTAAAAGCTTAAGGGGATGTGGACTTCCTCCGTGCCAGTTTCACGCGTGAGTCATAATAGTTCAAAGCGCGTAAAATAAACAACAAAGTCATAGGAAATACATATATACGGATTGACACTAATTGTTTGCTGAGCAAAGACAATTTTGAATGAAAAATTGAGATTGAGTTGTTAGTGGCAATGCGAAGGAAAATGACATCACCACTGATTCTTTAGGTAATTCAATTTTTCAAAGCATATTTTGCCAGTCAATTCTCCGTGGCATATTAAGCGATAAGTAGAGGAATTTAATGGCTTTAGGTCATAAATAATGGAAGGTGCGACAGAATTTGGAAATACATATAATGGAAAGAAATTTGTTAACATAGATATTTAGCTCAAAAAAAGGGAAGTATAATTGATGTGATGTGCGAATTTTTATAAAAACCTATAATTAATAATTTTAAGCGAGTGTTTGAAAATGAAAAAAATTTGGTTTTTACGCTAAAACTACGAAAAAAGCTTTATTCACTAAAAAATATCCTGACTGAGATTTCAGGTATTAAATATATGCAATAGTTTGGAAAAAGTCTTGAAACCTCAGGTATTTTTTCCATGGTTGATTATAATAATAATAATAATTGTTTGACGCTTATACCATAGCTTAATAGTTTGCCGAACTTCTCCTACAATTTGTGGTGTGAAAAGTTTTTTCATAAATACACTCGGATGTTTGTTTGACGAGGTACGACCGTTATTAGAAAAACTGTTTCTATAATTATTGATGTTACTCGCCCAGTCCAGGATTCGAACGCGAGACCCGACGAATGAAGCGCGCTCGTGCTACACACTAGAATTTGGCGGCGGTTATGGCCAAGTATAGGGCTTATTTATGTATTTACATGTTGGTTTTTGGAAGAGGTAGAGGCAGAGAAAAATATTCAATTGTTATTTATTGCTTTTTAAAGATCTAAGGAATTCGTTGAAAGATTTTGTGTTATCTACGGAAGAGCTTAGAGCTTTCAGAGCAAAGAAAATGTAGACCTCTATTTCCTCCTTGCTTCTTATTTTATTTTTTTAATTAGGTGTCGAGTGGCCTCCTGGCCAGCAATCCGGAAGGATGTACCTCTAAACGGACCAACGAATACAACTCGTCTACTCGTGGATTACCGTTTTGTATAGCTCTACCGATCTACTGGCATCACAGCCAATTAGTTCTGCAGTGTCCTGAAACTAGCCACCATCCACGAGAGTGGTCTTCCAAAGTTTCTTTTTTAATATCCAGCGCCACTTTTTCAAGGCGCTAAAAACTTTATAGTTTTTAGCTATTTCTGCGGACTGTGGCTTTGATTGCTGAGGACTTTTTCTTTCGCCTTTTGTTTGGTAGTGCCCGGTGTCTCGTAATGGAATCAAAGTTGCGCTAATTTAGCGATAATTTAGCGATATTTGACTTCGAAAGTCCCCGGCATCTGGACCACGGTTCGAATAACACCTGGATCCGGCTCTGAATAAAGAAAGGAGGAGAAAGCTGACATAGATTTAAGTTTTTCGATAAAACTAAGTATTGGAATCAAGCAGGGATCGCCGCTCAAACCAGCCACCGGACGCCTGAGGTTTTTTGATGTCGTCTGAATTTATATAATTGATTTTGAATATTATTTCTAGAAACTTAGCTTATTCAGTTATAAAATACATATAAATTGCGTATTTTTACTTAGAGGTAAATCGAATAAATCGCCCCACCTTAATGCCCTTGAAAATGCATTCTTTTTTTTTGTTCTACACTAACTTACATCACCAGCCAATAATATTGACAGAAATATAACAATTGATGAGTTTACAATAAAACTAACTACTTTTCTTTTCTCTTTCTTTTATTCTCAATTTTATTGCATTATAACTTTTCCAGGGTGAAAAATACGATGGACGCAAAGCGGATGTTTGGTCATGTGGCGTTATCCTGTATGCGCTATTGGTGGGCGCACTGCCCTTCGATGACGACAACTTGCGCCAACTATTGGAGAAAGTGAAGCGGGGAGTGTTTCACATACCGCACTTTGTGCCGCCCGACTGTCAGAGTTTATTACGCGGCATGATTGAGGTGAATCCGGATCGACGACTGACGGTGAGTCATCGACAATGAATATGCGCACAAATATTCAGACATATTTTCACACATATAGTAAAAATGAAACCAATGGTGGTGGACAACAAATCCACAAATCCCTCAAGCACCCCCAACCATGCCACACAATAACAAACACAATAAATCGTCAGGCAGTCAGTCATAAAAGCGACAATTGTTGACGGCAGCAGCAGAAGCAGCAGTGATTGTGTTGCCGGAATGTGTAGATTTTATTGAGTTGGTCGGTTGGCTGGCAATCACAGCTCCCCCAACTGGCAAGCATCAGTCCGTGTATACAGTGGCGAGCAAAACCGGTCGAATGGTGAACTTTTTAAAACTTTAGCAAGGATTTTGATGACTCTATTTTTGGTTAATTTTATATACAAATACTAAATCAAAAACCAAGTAAATAATTTGTTTTAACTTTACACAAAATTTACAAAAACTCCAAAAATGTTTGTCAAAATTTTGAAATTTTTAAAAAGATAGTTTAGAAATTGTAAAAAATCAAAAGATGTTTAAACCAATTTTTAAAAATTTTTGAAAAGACAGTTTAGAAAATTTTTATGATTCGACTTAGTATAAATTTAGTAAGATTTTTGCAACTAAAAACGATGTCCCTTAATCTTAGTGACCCTTAAGTTAATTGCAGCTCTTTTTTAAAAGATATCCCATTAAAAATTAGGTTAAAAAAACGCTACTAACTTTAGAGTATACTTCATCTTTACGGTGACTACGGGGCATTGCTTTTAAATTCATCGAAGCTGCATTTTTAGCTTAAAAAAATCTTTTGCAAATATATGGAAACGTCAGCTAGTTTTTATATAAAATTAACGAAAGAAATTTATTACCAGAAACCTTGATAATATTGTAAAAACAATCGCCATTCGATCATCAGTTTTGCTCGCCAGTGTATACAAAAAAAAAATACATGTGAGCACATAAATGTGTGTGTGTGTGTGCGCATCCTAGGTGCTCACCAGTCAATTCCCAATTGTGCTCGTTTGTCAAACTGTTTGAACACCATTTGATTTACATTCATTTGCATTTACATTTTCTAACTCCTGCACTTCCTTCGACGCTCGACACTTCATTCTTTTCGCATTTTTCAATCCTCTACAATTTTCACACTTTTTTCGCTTTTTCGTTTCTTTTTTCTTGTTGTGTGATCAAAAATTCTTCTTCTTCATTCTCTTTCCAGCTGTCCGAAATAAATCGTCATCCATGGGTTACAGCCGGTGGTAAAGGTGAACTGGAGTTGGAGCTGCCGATGATGGAGGTGGTGCAAACGCATGTCATACCTTCCGCTTCGGCAGTGGATCCGGATGTTTTAAATGCAATTTGCTCGCTAGGGTGCTTTAAGGAGAAGGATAAACTCATACAAGAGCTATTGAGTTCGAAGTGAGTACATTGTGTTTGTGTTTGTGTTTGTTTGTGTGGTTAGTTAGTTAGGGTATTGTTTACTTTTCTGTTTTTGGGGAATTGGCCACAATGGGTGATTGCCCGATGGCATGCAGATTGAGCGACCAAATGAGATTTAAATGAATTAATTGTCATATTGTCACCTGGGAAGGTCTCAACGCAGTGTCACTTGAGAAGTTTTAATAGCGTGAAAATTAGTTTGTTTATGAAAAATAGCGTAATGGGTTTAAGAAAAACTTTGATTTCCTCATTTTGGTTTAATTTAATATTAAATCGTAGCGGTAGTAATCAAAAGCCTATATAATTTTTAGCAAACTGTCGATAACTCCATACATTTTTGCAATATTTTTCCACATTTTTTTGCCCTATTTTAAAATCTTTACTTCTAATATACAAATTCCTAAGTAACTGCCATACGTGACTTTCGGCCACACTGAAAGCGGTCCTAATTCGTCAATCATATAGAATATATGTAAAACCTAACCTAAAATATAAATTTTGTAGTTAAAACTTTAAAAAAGTTGCTCAGAAATTAAACTTACGAGTTGCAAAATTTTACTCAAAAGCTAAAAAATTCAACAAGTGTGTTTGGCAAATTAACTCGGGAGCCGAAAAGAAAGTTTATCTTTGTTGGAATCGAAAAAAAGCGCATGAGTCTAAAAACTTATGTATTGAGTTGCAAAGAGTCAAATATAAATTTCATTAGATACATCTGAAAATTTGAGCTCTTGAAAAAAACAAAGAGATCGAGGAGGCCAAAAAAAATTAAAAAAAAGTCCGAAACGTATTATCTTCATCTGACAAAAAAAAATTAATATTCGTTCCAAAAACATTAAAATTCATGGTATCTAAATTCAAATGTACAATACGAAACAACTATGTGGGCGAAATATTGAACTTGATTGCTTGCGAGTCGAAAAAAATAATATATTATTTGAATTAACGAGTGAGAAAATATTAGCGAAAATATTACCAAAAATTAAGCTCGCGAGTCGAAAAAAGGTCAACATATAATTTAAATGCTTAGAAATTTTATCTAGCCAGGATTCGAAACCATAGAGAATTTCAAATATTTTGCTCACAGATTTGAACTTGCTTATAATACAATTATAACGGAAATAGGCCCGAAAATTGAAATAAAAACTACGAGTAGCAAAAAGTCAACTCAAAAATTAAAAATTTAACTTGCGAACAGGATTCGAAACTCTGAAATCTCCAAATTATAAAGCTCACATTTTTTTACTCGCTAGTCTCTTTTCCATAAAGATAATAACTTTATAATCCACTTAATTGACACTTGATCTGTTTCGGGCAATCGGTTTGCTTTTTGGTGCACTCCAGGTTCGAAATCGCATTGCTTTTATTTGACTTTATGTAGATCAGTGAATTAAACTTTTGAATCCGATTTAAAAACACGTCTGAAAATATACTTCGATTCGTTTTATAAAATTTGTCAATACGGTAGTTTAAAGAAAATTCTGAGTGAATTATATAGTGAAATTGCGTACTACTAACTTTTATTTTCTCTCACCACTTCAAGCAATATAAATCTACATATACACATACATATGGTATTTAATTTGAGCTCTGTCGATTTGGAAAATACTTGCGATTATAATATTCACATTCTCGCAGATCAAGTCTAAAATGCTTATAATTTTCAATTAACGATAACTAGAAACTCGGGATAAAAATTATTCCGCTCGCGAATTTAAATGAGTTAAATAGAAATATATTTTATTTGAATCTTCTTAATATTAAATTTGAGTGAGCTTTGTGAGAGATATTTTCACCATTTTCTTGTAAGAAATTTTTGAAAAAAAAATACCACATTTATTTATTCCCATTTCGTTTCAGTCACAACACAGAGAAAGTAATTTATTTTCTACTCTTGGATCGAAAACGAAGGCGTCCCGCCTTGGAGGATGATGATGAAATCGCTCAAAAATCACGCAGTGAATTAGATGCAGTGGATCCGCCCAGAAAACGACTCGACACTTGTCGTATAAATGGTACGAATTCGCCCAGCTATGGACAAATTTCAGAAGGTTCACCGCTTACACCACGACGGCAGGCATTCAAGTAAGTGCGAATGGTGCAATGCTGCATTTTGTGTAAATTATTTGCTTTGCTGCGTCCGAGCAAATTTTTGGTTTTGCTGATTTTAAAAAATTTGTTTGTCATTTTACGCTCAAACAAAATATTTTAATTTTTTTTACTAAAATGTGTGGCATTACTACTAAGTTTGAATTTACTAATTGGTTACGACAATTTAATTATTTCATGACTTTCTTGCATGCCGCTGCTTCGTTACGCGCCTACACTTCCATCCACATAACACACACCTACTCGCATCCGTTGCGCTTCCGCTTCGCATTGGTTCATCTATAAATTCATTGCGTCCCACGGCTTGCCCAAATTTGTACCTTCATTCGTTGTACATCCCATACAAATCGTATTACAAAACAAAAAAAAAAAAAAACAAAACACAAAATCAACCACAGCTTCCGGTCCTACAGCAGTTCACGTAATCACCAACGTCGCTCACCCACTTCGGTTTCTTCGGTGCGTTCCTCGTCATATCACAGCCCCACACGCTGCAATTCGCCCATCAGTTCAGCGCAACAACAAGTCAACGCTATCTCACGTCCATCCTCGCCAGCAGCTACGTCCGCCGGCCATTCGTCACGTCATTCTACCTATTCGAGTGAATGCCGCGAGCGTTCCGGTTCGGTGCAACATCATCCGTCTGTAAGTCGTACACCATCGCACTCTTCGCAAACAGGTGTCGAGGGTATTATTGGTGGGGGTAGTGGAAGTAGTTGCGGTGGAGGTGTTGGTGATCGAGGTGAGCGAGGAGGAGGAGGCGGCGGCAATGTGGGCGGTGGTAGCAGTGGCGGCGGTGGAAGCAGTGATGTTGTCGCGGTACGTGAGGCGCGGGAGGCGCGCGAACGCAGAGATTCACGTAGTGAGCGTCAAGCGGCGGTGCAGTCCAGTTGTGGTGGCGTGCCACGTAGTCCAGGTGGCGGCGGCGGGGGCGGGGGCGGTGGCTCCAGTGGCAGTGGTTCAACAGTGCATCATCGTGCGAACTCGGGACCAACTATAGCGATTAGCATGTTCCAGGATCCGGAAGCGAATAGCGGTAAGGAGGCCAAGATAAAAATTGGCGTTTATATCAAAATAAATATTTGTATGTGTGAGATTAAAAAAAAAATTGAATTTAACTTCTTTAAATTACTTTAATGCAGATTTTACTCGTCGGACTTTTACTCGTGTTGTTTATTAAATTTCTTTTTTAATTTTTATCGTTATCGGGTTTTTATCGTTATTTTATCGCTAATTTTGTAAGCGATATTTTTTTATCGATATAATTGTTGTTATCGAAAAATTTTCAAATATACAGTCCCGACATTTCTACAGTATTACACTGGTTAAAATATTTAAATGTAATTATAAAAAGATTTTAGAATTGTGAATTTAAAATTCCTAAATTGTGCCAGTGAATTCAATGGAAACACTTTCTAGTTCATATCAATTTTTTTTGTTCTGCCGCACATAAATTTTTTTTCTACTACCATTTTTCTCATGTTAATTTATCTTTACAAGTTCACTTCAAATTTTCTTTCTTATCACAAATAAAATTTCTACTTTCAGTCATGAATCCTACTACGTCACCGCTCATGAACAACAGCTCGCCAGTGATGCCCGGTTCACCGTGCAATGCACCCGGTGGTCAACTGTGGAAGACACGTCTCACGAACATTAAAAATAGTTTTCTGGGTAGTCCACGTTTTCATCGAAGAAAGTTACAAGGTAACGTAATATATTCAAAAAAAAAAAAACTATTAACAAAGATATGACAGTATAGAGAGTTTCTATATATAATTTTTTGGCTACTTAGTTTTGTTCTCTTAATCTTAATTGCTTTTTATAAAAATTTAGTTCAGTTTTAACAAGACCCGTTTAAATGTAATTTTAGAACTATGTGTGAAATTTGAAAAAAAAATTTTTAAAAAATTCTCAAAATTTCAAATTGGGTACAACGAATTTTTAGAAAAAATTTGGGCAATAGCGTAGCCGGTTCAATTTTAGTAAAAGAAAGTGCTAGTCTGAAGTGATTACAAATTACCGATGCTTTGTGGAAACTTTTGTGATGACGCAAAGTTTTCAAATATCCCATATTCAAAACTTATTTTGATTTACTTGGAATAGGCCCCGCAACAAAACCAGCAAAAAAAAAAATTCAAAAATCAACGGTAATTTGCAGCCGCCGAAATTAAAAAATAAAGAAAAAGTTATTACAATAACTTTACATTTTTTATCAGAATTAAGTTTTATTTTTTTTTTTTAATTACACACAAATTTTAAAATTTGAATTTAAACGGTCTTTGTTTTAACTGAAAAAAAGATATCTTACAAAAAAATTATTTAATTAATCAAAAAAAGAAAAATTTAGATTCAAAATTTGTTAATAATTAAAACTGCCTTCCCCGCTCACATCCAGTGTCCGCCGATGAGGTTCATTTAACGCCAGAATCCTCGCCAGAATTGACGAAACGCTCTTGGTTTGGTAATCTGATAACAACGGAAAAGGATGAGACTTTTACGATTTTGGTGAAAGGCAAACCAATCGCAACTGTTAAGGCGCATCTGATACACGCTTTTTTGTCGGTGAGTATTAGGCGTTAATTCCTTTTTATAAAATTCTCAAATTTTTCTTTGAAATTTTTTTAGATGGCCGAACTTTCACATAGCGTCGTCTCACCCACTTCTTTTCGTGTAGAATATAAACGTAATGGCAATGGGCCTGTCATGTTTCAACGACATGTCAAATTTCAGGTAAAGTATAAGAAATTAATTCTGGTGTATTACGAAATAACTATTGACTTTATGCAGGTGGATATAAGCGCAATTTGTAAACAAGGAGATATATCGGATATGCTGTTTGCACTGACATTCACATTACTATCAGGTAGAGTAGAGCTAAAGATATCTATGACATATTATTCCAAATACAGAGTGCTGTGTATTAGTAGTTTATGTTCAGAATTAAAAAAAAATATTTTGGTATATTTTTGGTTTATTCGAAAGAGCAATCATTCAAATTGTGTACGGAACACGATTTCATATATGGGATTACCTCGGTTGGCTTCAGTTTTCGAAAACCTTGGCGGCAGTTTCATCGATATTTGCTTTAAGGCCTTAATGCATTGTTTGCACAACATCAGTCGTTCGCCGCACCCTACGGGTCAAATCGCTGTTCCAAGGTAGTCAATAGACATCGCCGAGACGACTGATAACGCAATTGCCGAACTTGTCGCGCAAAAGGTCGATTGTGGCGTGACGTTTCATCCCGCTGCAACTAAATATCGTCTAAATGTCGCTTCAAAATGTGCACCAAACTGTCACCCACCGAGGATGCATTGGCTGCACGCCAACCATGTGCGAGTTTTCCGGTCTCCAGATGCGGCAGTTTTGCTTGTTAACCTGGTCTCTTAGATGAAATTTTTTCGAATTAGTCGATAGATATATCGCCTTAGAATATCGCCAAAGTTTCAACAGCTGATTCTCTAAATTGTGGAAGAGATGTTTAGCGCAAGCTTGTTTTAAAAACTTGATTTCAGAATAACGCAAATATTTTTAGTTTGGTTTAAGGCAAATTTTATTTAAATTAATTTCAAAATAGTACTACAGTTTTAAGATTTTAGTAGGGGTTTGAATCTTAAATCCCCCCCATTGGTTGAGCCAGTGATCGTGAGTCTCGGGTCTTTTGCCTTATTTGTATTTCCATGAAGGGCTATACTTAAGTATTCAAATATTTACTCGATGGCTTTCTTCTTCCAAATGTTGCTTTATATTTTCTATGCACACCACTGTGATTAATGACCTCAATAGAGTTGACGGCTTTCTTAAGCTCGTTCCGAATGTCTGATTGATTTCTTTCGTGATTGCTTAATTTAGCTTACTCCTTAATGCCAGATTGATTTATTATTTAAATACAGTTTAGGTTCAAAAGGCATGCACCTATGTGTGTTAGAATGGTTCCGAAATGTATGGGGATGAAAATCAAATCGCAATTTTAATGCTCGCACCTCGAAGACTGTTCTGTTTCGAAAAAAATATACTTTTTTTTTAGATTTTTCGTGGACTGATAAAAACTAATTATCACAAAAAATTGGTTCAAAAAGAATTTTGTATTATGTTTTGACGTCTTCTGAAGGGAAATATAGCTTTCCGATTAAAATTGTTTAATTTTTAGGAATTCAATACTATTTATCGAAAAACTGTTTCCTACCCGCCCCCTTAAATCTTTTTGAAATCTTTGAGTGCTCTGAGCGACCTCTAAATATTTTTCGATTCTAAAAAGCCGGTATAAACGAATCCGTACTCCCTAGAATTAAAATTTCGACTTTGCTTTTTATTTTTGCCCACCCTAATGCGCGAAAGCAAGTGAACATTGTGCCATTATTCGACTCACCCACGCAAAGTTCCTTTTTAGTGCCTGGAACTTTTGTTTTGAAGGTTTGAATGTGCAAATTATTCGTCAGAAACTTGCGAATGACAAGGTTACACCACCCCCATTTCAAATGGATACGAGATAGACCACAAAGTTTTAAATCAATAACCAAATTCACAAAAATTAAAGAAGGTTTTAACTGCTTTCAAAATCAAAGAATTTAAGTGAAACAGGTCAGCTTATAGAGCCTATAGATATATATCAACTTCGTTTTTTACGAATTTGTGTGAAAGTCTAAGATGCCATTTTAATTAATTAATTCCACAATGTGAAAAACTTACATATATTTTTTCCTACATTAGGTAACATTCGTCGTTTCCGTCGCATCTGTGAACATATACAATCCCAAGTTTGTTCAAAACGTTTCCCCGGACCGAGTAGTCCACCCACAGTGGCTACTGTGACGCAAGCCGTTTCGGAGAGTTCGTCATGCGGTTCGGTCTCCAGCGAACGTTTGTCCTATAAACGTCAAGTAAGTTGTAGATATTATGGTATTTTGAAACTGACATAAAAATTCTTGATAGCAATCAGTTCTGCTATTTAATGCACTTTTGTTTCTTCAGCAGATTGAGAATGAAATTGAAAATGACTCGATATTTGTTTTCAAATCGGGTAATGGCCGACGGGCATCAACTACAAACAATAATAATGCACCGCCGGCAGATATTGTGCCCGGAAGTCCAATAGCAGTGCGCTCAAAGTAAGTAGTGAAGTTATTAACAAGAGATACGGAGTGAAAGAGGAACAGCTGAATTTGTTGCATACTACTTGACGCTACAAGAATGATAGAATGCACGATTGCATCTACCTCGTTAAAAAATGATGAGAGTGAATGTCATTATAGAATGAAAGAGACTTGAAGAAAAGTGAAAAGTTTGGTTAAGTTCACTCAAAAATTATTATCGCGCCTTGCTTTCAGTAACATTTGGTAAGTTTAATAAAAATGAAAAACCAAGAAAGTAAAAAACAAATCTACAAAAATATTTAAACAATTCTGTAATGGCATGACAGCACAACGGATTCTGTCAAATTCACTGAGAGCGATTAGCTGTCTATGGAAAGCTCAATCGCCAGCATTCTCTCAATTGTGCTCGGCGCTGTCTACGCCAAGAACGAGTGTATACAAAATTTCGTCTATCGAGCTGAGAACGTTACGTCATAAAAGTGAGAACGCAAAAATGAAAGAAGAAAGAAGAAAGAAGAAAATAAAAGAAGAGAAGAAATGAGCATGTGACAGCATAACTAAAAATTGTGTGTGTGTAAAACCATGGTAGCAAAAAAAGAAAAATACTTTTTTAACATTAGCGAATTGGTGGATGCTGTCAAATCGCAAAATAGAGGACAAGCGGTCCGCCAAAGGCGGCATCTAATGTTGTGTCATATGTGTGGAGCAAGAATAATAATAAACAAGATTGCGCCTTTCGCGTTGAGAGCAACTGAAAGTGACGTAATAAAAGCTAGAGAATGAGAGGGAACGAAAAAATTCTTAAGAGGAAGAGGATGAATTACACAAATGACAGAACGCGCAAAAGTGTGATTAATATTGTTTGTGTAAAATAAGAGAAAAATAATTTTTTTTCATCAGCGCATGTGTGGATGCCGTCAAATCGCAAGTGGGTGAGGCGCAGTCGTGTATGCTATCATTCTTTACGTGGATATTCATATCTAAAATTGTGCAATAATTATGTTACCCTTCTTCTTCTCTTACTCACTTTTGATATTTGATGAAATTATTTGTTAATATCTATTCACCCTCTTTCCTCCACATACTTAGTTCCGAAACTGAGCAGCATGAACGCAATCGTGATTTGCAGAGCGATCGTCAGGCGACAACAATGTCAGGGAGTGCAATAGCATGAGAATTATTTCTCTGATTTAGTTACATTTTTATATAAAAGTAATTTTTTTCCAAAACCAAAAAAAAAAAAACATAAAACTAAATTTACCATAAACGAAAAAAAAACACACAAAACTATATCGAACTACAGTCTTACAATTACAAGTTACTTAACAATAGTATAATTTAATTAATTAAAAAATATAAATAGACAGTAAATAAGATTGGAATTGTGTAAGAAATGTGTAAATTGGTTTAGAACGAAATGCTTTAAATTTTTTTTTTATAAATTTGCATAAAATAATCTTTGGTTGCTTTTAATTCAATAGCAACTACACAAAATTATTGTGTACTTGGAAGCTTTCGAAGCTTTCATATTTAAATGTAAGCTTAGTGGCCTTACAGCTTACTAACATATGAGCTTTCACGATAAGTGAGTATTTTTTATTTGCAAACAGTAAGAACATTTTACTTTTAATAAGATACAAAACAAAACAAAAAAATGGGAGAGAAATAGAACTTCCATTTATTCGCAAGTGAGTTTAACATATTTTAGCTTTGACAACGTTTTTTGAAAACATTGCTTTTTCAAGCTTTTCGGAGTTTTTTCTCAGTTTTACATACGAGCTTTAAAATAATTTGTCAAAACACTTCAGTTCAACGCGCCTTCTATAATTTTTTGTACATCTATATTAATATTACTATTTAAGAATATACTTTCAGAATAGAGCCAAGGCAGGAGTTCAGCATTTAAGCATAAAGTTTTGTTATACTTCAGAAAATAAAACATTTTATAAAGAGCGATTAAGGAGCTTTCACTGGGTGAAATTTTCAAAACAAATCAGTAAAAAGTTACAAAATATTTTGCTAACTGAAGCTTCTGACGTAAAAATGCTTTGAAAATGGAATTCAAATTCTTGAACGTATTAAGATGTTCTTGAGCTTTCACTAGTAGAAAATTTTGAACAAATTAATATAGTTTCAAACTGGTTTTCAACATATTTCTTAGGCAGTACGAAATAAAATTTTAATTATATGACATCTTAATTTCGATAAATGGGAACAGAGCTATCACAGTCAATGTAAGCGAACTTTATTGAGGGTATGTTTAAAATTGAAAGCTATCTGCTACAAAAATTTAAAATGACTGCAAATTTGAGAACTCTCAAAATTTCGAAGCAACTCCTATTTCCAAAATTATTTCAGAAGACTGTTTTAATAAGAATTTAAGTGGGTTGAGAGAGATTTCGAAAACTAATATTTTCAAACCAAATCGGTGTAATTAGGTACTGAATTTTAGCAAGCTTTTTAAGCGCTTCAAAAATTACTGTTTTATTTTCGATCAATATTAAAAGAGTTATGTCGAAGTTGAGATTGCAAGCGAGCTTTAAGTAAAGTGTTTAATTTTCGCTAAAAGTTGCTCAAGCTTTTGAAAAGCACATGAAAGCGCTTTATTGAAATTATAGAGCTTCAAAAATTCGGTAAAGTGAAAAGCTGCCACATAATAAAGCTTTGGAAAACAAATTTGGTATCATAATTAAAAATTTGAAAGACCTTTTAAAAACGTTATTAGAGAAAGCTCCTATAATTTTTAAACTGGAAGTTCTAAATTTGAAAACTAACGTTCTCTAATTAAATGGAAATTTTTCCTATGTCGAAATTATTAAAAATTTTTATACAGTTTCAAAAGATACTCGTAGCTGGTAAACAGAATTCCAGAGACCCGAAATAATAATTATTTGACGGCTGAGTTTAAAAGAACATTGAAATTGTCGTATTTACCAGTGAGAGCAGTTTTTGAAATCATTGATAACTATGAGAGAAATTTTTTTAAAGTTTTTATCTTAAAACTTATATTATAAAGATATTTCTATAATAATTATGTGACACAAAATTTTAAAAGTCTTGAAATACGAAAGAAGTTCGGGCCTAGTTCGGAACCATTTCGGCACCCTTTCGGGACAACTTCGCGAAAAGTTCGGGATCATTTATAGAACAGTCGCGAACTGCATCTGAACTCTTACTGAAACGTTCCGAAATAGTATCGAAGCTGTGCCGAACTAGGCTCGGAATGGTCACGAAATACTTCCTTTTTACAAGACTTAAATATTGTTCTCACTTTTAGTTACTATGGAAAATCTATTAACTATTTAAGTTTCAAAATCATTATCGATGAATATTTTAGACTTACCGGAGACTCAAAAAAATTTGTAACTCATAATTATTATCAAAACACTTTTATAATTTAAATCTCAAAATAATAGTTATCGATGACTCACTCGAAAAATTGTGATCATACTATAAAAAATATTGATTGACTTTTACTATATTCGCTTACAATTAATATGCATCTGCATCTTTCAACCGTTTTGAAGCTTTTAGCTAAAATTTATACAAGTTTTTAACAACAATTTTAATACTCTTATGTCCTTCTAAGTCCCCTGACCTTGGCTATACAAATACAAAACAAAAAAACATTGTTGCCGCCGAGCCGTAAATTAAATTTTCGCTAATTGAAATTTAGAAAAGAACCAAAGAAAATTGCGTGAGAAAATCAGAAAGTGTTGTAATATTTGTAGCTTAATATGCTGTAAGAATAAACGTTAAAAGCAAAAATAAAAAAGTTAAAAATCATCATGATAAATTGATAATTTGTAGCAGACCATTTAAAAAGCAAACTTGATTAATTAATTCAAATAGTTAAAAAAAAAGTGAACACCTAATGCTAGTAGTAGTTACACACAAATGAAAAAAAAACGCATAGTATTAAATGAACTGAATTTAAAATTGATGAACAAATATTCAAAAGAAAAAAAGATATGCAGTTATGGAAATGGAAAATGTTGAGTATTTTCAAAAAGAGTGTGACGCACACAGCTAATTTCATTTAGCCTTTCTTCATTTACGTAAATTTATTGAACTTTAAACTTCTTGAGTGAAAAGAAAAAATTCTGCCGCGAAACATGTGCGTTGAATAGCAATATTCAGATTTTTTTAACCAAATTTCAATTCTTCCTGCGCTTGTTGGCATTTTTTGTATAAAAACTCATTTAGTTCACCTCAACAAGGTCCTAACTCCATATGGCTATGTAAATCAACATTTGTGTATATTTTACTGTAGGTATATGCGTATCTTTTATATGGCAAACACTATAATTATATGTAAAATTATTAGCTTTTTACCAAATACATATGTAAATTGAAGAAACCGCCTAAACATATATTTGTAATAAAGTGTACTATATATGTATGTATTTACTACTATGCCGATATTTGTAAAAAAAAAAACGAAAAACAATTATGATATTACATATGAATTGTATTGAAGGGCAACAGTTAGCAATATTAAGTAATGATTATGAATATTTAAATTTTTTTAAATGCCTTTGAAATTCGTATATATTGTAGGTTGTCGAAAAGGAGCTGAGTAATAAAAAAAGTAAAATAAAATTGAAAATAATTTGTTGCTTACTTTTTTTTTGATTTTTTGTTGTACAAAATATACGGGATACTTCTTTGAGAGCAATTAAACTTAAATAGAGCTTAAAAAATTGATTGAGAATTGGTTTTTACGTTTAACGCTTACATAATATATCGGAAAAAACTTTTTTAGTTTACAGTTTGAAGTTTTCTTTAATAAACGATTTTTGTAAGCCGACATTGCTGCCCCTGAAAGTTTCAGCTTTTGAAAAGAACGAAATTACTTTTTTTGTAAACAAATCGTGTTCTACTCCTGCGCTTGCAAAAATCTAGTTCTCATAGATTTTGGGTTTCATTTGCCAGTAGCATACAACATTTTTAATTTGCAGCCCTGTGTTTATCTAAGTAGTTTTCAAATATATTTAATATGTTTATTTTCTAATACAGATTTGAATTTTCTGAAACTATTTGAATACTGAACAGAGTAATAATATGAATTTTTAATTATAAAATAATATGAGTTTTTACATATAAAAGTTTTACTGACAAACAACATATAGATTTGAGTTTAATTTGCCAATTAATTTTCATTCCGACTAGTCAAAGTCGAAACTTTTCAAACCGGAACTTTTTATGTCGAAATCGAAACTAAGAACACCAATCCATTTCGATTCTGCAACCTCCAACTTTCCCAGCCAGTTAACCAAAGCTGGCATTTGAACTGCTGTTGATTTTTCCCTACATTCAAACACAATTCAAGTACGGTGATTTGCCGCTTTATAATGAATGCCATTGTTATTTTTTTTTGTAGTATGAAAGCCAAAGACATCATTTTATTATTTATATCATCATTTCTATACCTGAGCGAGCTTTTGCCTCAAATTTTATAACTTTATTCACCTCACACTTCACTGTAGCGGCCTAAAAGCATCGAGATAGTTATAAAAACTAACAAAAAAAAAAGAAATCGACCAAGACATGTTGGTCTGAACTCAACGAGCCCCAGTATATGTATAAGTTAAACTTGAGCCAGAGTTGGATTCGTGGCGGGCAATACTTAACCTACCTTCCATTAATGTCGTTTATCAAAACTCTAATTTCAAAGGTTAGGTTGAATTGATCTGAAGGGCTAAAGACCACACATGTACCTTCTGATCCGTAGGGATATCAAATCGATATCGCTATGACTTTAGCTCTTTCTTTACGATGACATTCAAGTTGTCGAATTGAGATACCCCCAATGATTGGAATCGCGATTCCTTTGCTTCCATGACGAAGAAACTGGGTAATAGACAGTCGAAAGTGGAACGTAATGGATCGTAAGTCTCTTCTTCTTCGTGTGATCGAAATAGCTCGGACTTTTTTCCAGTTACAAATGGCGAAGGTGTCAAATTGCATATCAGCTGATATTTGTTTGCATCCAAATAACAACAATAACATATGAAACAATTTTGTTTATCAATTCTAGACGGGAAATGTGTTTGGTTTTATTTTTTGTATTCCCCTACCCTTGAACATTTTCTTCTCTGTGAGAGAAAACTTTTCGCTTACGCTCTAATTACCCAGCGCAGTCCAAGCCAAGAATGATAGAATACAAGATTGCGCTGACTGATCTGAAATTCGGAGAGTAACTTGGATGTGACGTCACATTAGGTTTACCGGTCGATATCGCTATGACTTTAGCTCTTTCTTTACGATGACATTCAAGTTCTCGAATTGAGATACCCCCAATGATTGGAATCGCGATTCCTTTGCTTCCATGACGAAGAAACTGGGTAATAGACAGTCGAAAGTGGAACGTAATGGATCGTAAGTCTCTTCTGTGATCGAAATAGCTCGGACTTTTTTCCAGGTACAAATGGCGAAGGTGCCAAATTGCATATCAGCTGCTATTTGTTTACATCCAAACTACAACAATAACATATGAAACAATTTTGTTTATCAATTCTATACGGGAAATGTGTTTGGTTTTATTTTTTGCATTCCCCTACCTTTGAACATTTTCTTCTCTGTGAGAGAAAACTTTTCGCTTACGCTCTAATTACCCAGCGCAGTCCAAGCCAAAAATGATAGAATACAAGATTGCGCTGACTGATCTGACAATTCGGAGAGTAACTTGGATGCGACGTCACATTAGGTTTACCGGTTGAGAGAAATGAGAGGAAATATGTGGGTATACATGCTAGAAAGAATATACACTAAAATTGTTAAACACGTTGGAAAGAATACTCATGATTGCGGGCATACATATATACGCGATTTTCGTAAACACAATCTGTTGTGACGTAGAAATTCTGTCAAAGTTTTCAAGACAGGGTTAACGGTACCCCACCTTCTGTATTCTTTTCACTATTCACATTCACGAATGCTGTACTCGAATGTCAAGTATTATCTTTCTGGCAAATCGCTCCAACAATATTAGTTTCCACATAACTGTAAAGAAAGCGACGACGATATGTCCAACTATTAAAGACCGTATTCTGAATCACCTTTTTGTTATGTTTAGAATTTATTTGCAATTCTAAAACTCTCACGTATAGTTTCTTTTTTTTAAAGGTGGCTTGAGTTTAGTGTACTAATGTCGCAGGTTCAATAAGCCTCATGTTGATAATAAAGTTTCTAGCGATTGGATCTCTGGCAAATATGGAAAACAATTTGTTTTTTTTTTTTGATTTATTTTAATTTATATCATTTGACTAAAATACCGCTGAGCAGTTAACTTTTACAAATAACATAAAAAATAAAGAACTGTGGTTAAACATAGAAAAAAATTTTAGTTTTCCATCTACCATCGGAAAAACCTGGCAGCACGAAAAGGCAGTCTTGGGGGCCACAGATACAATGGGTTTCAAATTTTATTATCTTGTGACTCAATAAATTGTGTATTTCGTGATGTGCCTGTCTGGTTCCACAAAACCAATTTCTTTCAATCCGGTCGCAGTTTCATTTTACTTCCTTCGATTAGATTTACACAGCTCATAGAGTATCGGTACACTTGAGAAACTGAGATCTTTATTATTTCTGGATAAAAAAGTTAATAATATTTTTATCTATTCCGCTTACTTGGAAACAATTTTCTAACTGCCTTCCCTGGCCGAAATCTAAATGTAAATTATTAGGGGTTAATTTTCAGTAAAAATTTTTGTTTCACTTATTTTGCAAAAAATTTCTTATACATTTTAATTGCACTTATCTAATTAAAACTCAGCGCTTTCAAATAGCACCCATTAATAAAAAAGAAGTCACGAATAAACCGTCCAAATGCAAAAAAAAAGCTAATCATTTTAATTTTCTATTGCAAAAAAAGTAAAAATATCAGTTATCAAATAAAACCAAAAACTAAAAATACAAAAATATTTTTTTACGCTGCAATAAATACGAATTTCTGCTTGAAATTGAAAATGGCAATACCTACTAACTAAAAAAAAAACAAAATCACATGAATGGGTAGAACTGCAAATGGCAAAAGTGATACGTCAAGTAAAGAGATAGCTTAGAGATAAAATGCTAACAAAAAAATACACACAAAAAAAATAACAAAAACAAGATATCTAGTTAAAAACACAGCAAATTAAAGTTATAAGATTAGAAAAAGAAATCACACTAAAATGCGAGTAGCATTGGAAAAAAAGTAGTATAATTAAAAGAAACAGAATATTTTGAGCGCACGAGCAATAGAAAAAGTATAAAAGCATCAGAGATATGAGAAAATATATCAAATGCCAATACGTACACTGCAGATTTAAATAAATATAAAATTAAATTTTTTCCTAAGCCAATACAAATATTTACTACTATGTGAATTCAAAGAAAAATGGGAGAAGCAAATTTTCGATGTGTTACAGAAAGTGCTAAAGGCTTTTTTATAGTAAATTTCCAACAGTAAATTTCCAAAAATCGAAGCATTTTTTGAGAAAACCGCAGCCTTGAACTATATAGATTTCATTAATTGAGTTCTATTATAATTATTTGTACTTTTGTTTTGTTCGTTTGTTTGTTTGTTTGTGTGTTACAGACGTTTTAGGACTCACGCCGTGATGTTGATCACCGCTGACTGGCATAGTTTATTTAGTTAGAAGAATTAGGTACCACATCATCATCATACACTGCTGACTTCACTAAGGGCTAAGGGACTACTTAAAGCCGTTAAAATCCCTATTAAAAGGATTATATTAATCATACGATAAATACAAAGGTTTTCAAAAGGCAAATCTTCTATGCATAAATACAAGGACAGCCGTTTTCATTGTTCGAACTTTATTCCTAAACTGAGGGTTTCAGTAAAATGCTCGAAGATTATTTCCTGCATAGCTGGCGCTATAACAGTGTATTATAAAACCCGTAGATGGGGCTGGAGTCAAGTTGACAAAAAACATGCAACCGATAGATGCCGCTGCAGTCGAAATATTCGAAAAATTCGTATGTATGATCCGATTTTGATAATATTAGAAGAATAGAGCGATTAGAAATGTTTTTACTCTAGTTACAGCTATTTTTGATAGACATCGCATTGAAAAAAATAAGACAAAAAAACAGCTACTATTATCTTTAGCGTCGACTTCAACTTAATTGTGTGAGTGGGACTTTGTTTTAAATTCATTAAAGCTGCAAATAGTGGAAGAGTAGTAAGAAACGCAGACAGTCGAGGGTGTTACCTAATATTTTTCCTTTTTCTTCTTTTACTTCTTCTTCTTCATTTTCATGTATGTCGTTTGGTATGCAGTTTATGGACTTGAAAACTACTTAACCAATTGAGGCAGTGGTATAAGGCAAAATCTCTTATCTGAACAATCGAACGAGTGTGGGCTATGTTATAGTGGTCCGATCTTGATAATTTGCACATTCGACACTTTTAATTTATAAGCAGTGCTTTAGTGTAGGCGTTACAATGCAAAAATTCATATCCAACTGAACAAGCAATTAATCGAAACTATAAGTTCTAGAGATACGATCGTGACGGTTTTCATTAGACATGTTCCACTCATAATAGATGGTAGGCGCATTAAATTTCCAATTATTGGGTGCTATGGTTAAAATATAAAATCTTATATGGAACAATCAGTTTCATAAATGCTATAAAATGTTCGATCTAGCCACTTTCGACAAATGATTAATACAAACACATCTACTTACCAAGTTTCAGTCAGATTCTCAAAAACTGCGGGACAAGTTTGCAATGAAACAGATAGACGGACAGAAACAGACAGACAGACCTGAGATGGCTAAATCGAATCAGCTCGTCGTTCTGATCATTTTGGTATACTTCGTTTCTTCTTCTTCTTATACTTACCAACAACAAACCAGAGTAATAATACCATTTGATCTAAATGAAAGATATAAAAAATGGGCCCCTCGCGTGGTTAGGAAAACATACTGACAGATTTATGCCGATTATTTTCGCTTCATTATCAAAAATTCATATTATTTTAGAGTGTAATATTAATATACTTTAACCTTAAGTTTAATATACTGAAAACAATAAAATGGCCCATACTTTCCAGTTTTTCTTTTTGGCATATTTGTGATCCAATTTTTCGTGCATATTTCTGTGAGCCCTTATATGTAGTTACAATAATTTTCCAAATCAGTAAGCAAAAACTGCAAAAAACATTAAACTCACCGAACGCATAAGACATTATATGCATACATATATACATAAATAAATATATAATCATTAAAAATCGCAGCTCATATCCTTACTCGCATTTGGCATACTCGGTATAGGTGTTTATCACAAAATTTATAAAAACAAATAAGCATTCAGTGTTCAAATAATCGTATAACATATAACTGCGCGTACACATATTCATATACATACATACATACATAAATACATACACATATTATATACACTTACAAAAATATTTGTTCAACTTCATATGGCGCTTTCAGGATACAGTAAACTTCAAACAAAACATACAGGCTTATAAAATATATTTGCATAATTTATCAATATGTACATATATACATACATACATACATACTAGAACATCTAGACATGCATTGCGAACTTACAACACTAACAACATTAAGTAATCGAAACCAGAGTACGCAACTGTATATATGGAAAAAGGATAATTGGTGGTGAAGAAAAGCGATGTGAATGTAAAAAAGAAAAATTGCAAATAAATATAAAAAATACGAAATGCAAACAAAGAGCAAAAATGTACAGTACTTACGCTAAGGCATAGGTTAAATTATTTGAAGTAAATTTAAAAACCCCAAAAACTGCTGCAAGTATTGCATAATGAAAATTTTGGAATTTAAAAATAAAAACAATTATATATGTACTTACAAATCAAGAAATCATGCCATTAACACTTTATTTTATATATGTGCAGTTTTGTAAAAAAAAAAAAACCAAAAACAACATACAAAATAAACACCCAAACATACCTACATATTTGCATACAAACATCAAAACATTGTGAAAAAAATTATGATGATAAAGAAAAATAAAAAATTAAAAATTAAAAATTAAAAATAAATAAATATATCCACAAACTATGCCTCCTACGAGTATAATGTACTACAATTGGCGGTTATGCCAAAATTGCCACCACTACAAGTATAAAACTACAAATTTCCACTCTCACCGCATTCTAAAACGCTCCCAAAAAATCTCATCTAATGCTTTATACCAAAAAATAATCAATTGAAAAAAAAATTAAATTAAATTAATAATAATATTACCATAAAAACAAATAGCTATATAAATGAATTAAAATAATGAAAACTAACAAAAAATTGTATTACATAATAAAAAAATATTTACTTATACATATAAACGTGCATTACATATATACACACATATACATGCATAGTACATATAGAAGTGAAGAAGCAGCATACAATTATCAATTATGTAAAATCAACATTGCCATCTACCCACAAACGCTAAATGTCATTTGTCATTTGTCATTTGTCATTTGTCAATCATTATACACACAATCATCGTCAATCATTATCATAATCAAGCATTGCATTGTTATAGCTTTTTATTCGAAAACCATCTAGTCTAGTCCTACATATATATATAAATGATATTTAAATATTTATAAATTTGAATCGTATTAATTGTTATCGCTTTCTAGTATCTACTTAAAATATTTAACAATCATTGTATGTAATTATTGCATCGCTTTGCTTTCGGCGGCTGTGAATGCAGGTGTATAGGATTTGGCAGCAATCGCTTGAATTTCATAAAATTTTTAAATAAAATGTTCGACGGCGCTCGGTTTCTTTGCATTGTTTTTTAAATAGCTCCATAGAGTTCATACAAAAAATCTAACTTCATAGATACGCTAGTTTTGTTTTTTTTCCAATATTTGAAATAGCTGATGTCTCGTTATCAGTGCCGTGTTAGTGTTTCTTGTCGCCCTGAGGCAACATTTTTGTTTGTGCCCTTCGAAAAAATCACTTGAAAAATTAATATTAATATTTTGCTTTGTTCCAAATATGTATTATAAAATAAAAGAGACCGAAAATAATGATTATTTTGGAATTAGAAAAATTAAACGCTACCAAAGATTCGAGAACAGTTTCGAGTATATTATTTATTTTTTCATGCTCCCTATGAATTAGTAATATTTAAAAAAATTTGAGCGATATCTCTAATAAAATTGTAATTAATAGTTCCTTTTGAATTTTTATTTATTGCTTAGAAAAAATATCCGTATATCGGTTACAGTTTTTATATAATAAAAACAAAAATTATACTCATTTTTTGAGTGCTATTTTTCGTCATGAAATATTTACTTTCTAATTGAAATTTTTTTATTTAAAAATATTTATTATCTTACGAGTTTTTTTTTTATGAAAAATAATCATATTTTTTTAGTTTTATTTTTTCAGCAAAAGTAATGACTTTTTTTGGAGTTTCTACTTTTTTTTATCGAACGTAAAACTCGCTTCCTGGGCGCCATTTTCGCTCTCAGAAATAAAAATTAATTTTCGAATTTCATTTTTCACTTTCGAGTGCTAGTTTTAGCCATAAAATAAAAAAAATTTAATTGTAATTTTTTTAAAATTAAAAATAATCATTATGTTACAAGTTTTATTTTTGTTAAAAAATAAGAGTAAGGGTTTGAGTTTTATTTTTTGAGGTATATTTTTTGATCGAAAATAAAACTCAATACTTAAGCGTTATTTTTATCTTTCAGAACTACAAATTAATTGAATAATTATTAGATATTTTTCATTATTTTCCGACCTTTTTTAATTGTTACACTTTTTTAAATATTTATTAATTTATTTGTGATCAAAATTAATCCTTCTTCTTTTGGTTTTATTTTTTTTAGAAAAATATTTTTGGTTTGTATTATTTTTTCGAAAATTAAAGTCACTTCTTAAGCAGTATTTTATAGCAGAAATAAAAACTAATTTTTTAGTTCGTTTTTTTAGCGCCATTTTTTGCTATGAAACAATGACTGTTAATTTTTTATTTATTAAAAATAATATTTATTTAATGAGAGTTATTGTTTAATAATAATCATAATTTTCAGGGTCATATTGTTCTGATCACATCCTTCGCGTTATTTAATAACTCAGAAACAAAAATTGAACTCTTAAAAACATTTTATTTTTACTCAAAAAGTTACAATCCAGAAAATTATGTATGATTATGTCAAAGTGAAAAAATAATACTCGAAAAACAATTTTTACTGGTACACAATTTTTATTTGTAAAGTTTTAAGTTAAAAGGAGACAACTTTTATTGGGCAGATGGGCCCTGTGTCGGCTCAGCGAGCGCTGGGGAAATACCACGATATGCGTAGGCGTTCGAAAGTACTCCGGGCTATAAAAAGGCAACGCTTGATACTCGTAGGAGTGTTCTGACCGGGCATTGTCCGATAGGTATTCATTCATGAGATTAAGCAATAGGAATATAATATTGGACCTTCTTTATCGCAGCTGCTTGCCTTGCAAGGCTGAGGTTTAAGTACCTTGGCCCTCATTTCATTAACACCCCAGAAAAGCTTTCAGAGGTGTAAATGAGTGCTTTCGGAACTTCCTTTTGGATAACGTTCCGCCTGTTATTTTTTCTGTCACGCTTCACGAGCGAGGGCGGACGAACCGAATATAAACTTAACCTTTAACTTAAAATTTTTCTTAATTTCTTCATTTTGAAGTCCATATTTTTTTTTTTAAATCGTTATACTTTCTATGATTGATTAAATGTTTCATCGAAACGATTAAAAACCTACATGCTCTTAAAATCAAAATCTGTTTTCTCCCACAGCAGTATGCATTTCCTAAATGTTAGTACTAACTACACAGCCGTGAAATTTCGCCAGCAACATGCATTTGGGTTGCAGTTATATTGTTGCTAGAAACCAAAATCGGCGAAGCACCTAAAACAATTAATAAAAAAAAAACAATTTCTTAATTAAAGTGGCGAACTATCCTTTTCACGCATTTTTTAATGGTAAATATATTTTAAAAGCTATACAACAATGTTGCTAGCAACATGTTGTGAGTCTTTTCACAGCTTGAATTTTCTGCATGTTTCACAACAAACCATTTTGTATGGATTTTGGACAGCTAACATTGCACGTGAAACGGGAACAGAGTAGTTGGCATTTACGTGTCAATTAATTCCTACTTTTTCTACTTGTAATAGCTATTTGTCTTTAATTCTGACAGCTTTACCATCTCAATGTTCATATTGACAAAAAATATAACAGGAATGAATTTTTGACTATTATTAATTAATTTTTTTTATTAATTCTATTCAGCAAAATGATACATACTTTCTCAAATTTAATATATATTATTTTCATGCGATAACTATCACTACTACCTTTATGTTTTTAAGACATTTTTGTTTCTAGCAACCTGCTGTCTCTTCTTAGCCGCCCGCACAAGTTCAACCAAATCCATTTAATTTGTATTTTTCTTTTTTCTAGTTACCTTGAAAAGAAATTTAACATAAACGCACCCTTCAATGCTGTTCCTACCCTAAATAAATAGCATATTTTACTAAAATAGTATATTTACTAAATGAAATGCAGCAGCGTCTTGATAAAATGCTACCTAATAACAGCATATAGTAAACCCAAAGAAAGTAGTTCGAATGCGCATTAATTATATGAAAAATAGCAGCATTATTTATTACACTTGATAAATGTAATGACGTATCATACAAAGTATTAATTAATAACAGCAATGGAAATAATTATAATAAAAGCGAAACAACATTTAAACTGTAAACAAAAAAAAATTATGTAATGGCTTTATTGCGCTATGATTACCAAAAAAAAAAACAAAAAAGACAAACAGACAGAAAATATAATTTCACTAATTATAACTGAAATGCATTCACAGTAATGATTGCTCTGAAACGAATTCGTATTGAATGATCATAATAAATAGTTTATATTGAATTGCGCAGTGTATCGTAATGTTGATTTTGAAGTATTTGATAAGCTCTCTCCGGTTTCTAACGTTTTTTTTTTTCTCTAAGTTCTAACATTACGCTTTGATTATTTACTTACATACATAATTGCCGATAAACTTACTACTACATACATATTTTGTAAGTGATATTTGTTATTAGGTTAAAATAATTGAAAAGCATATTGATATTGTTTGCGAAATGTGACACAAATAATAATAATAATGATATTGATACATATTTAAAAATATATTTAATAATAAATAATTGAGAGGTGGATAAGAAGTCTAATTATAAATAAAAATAATTACAAATATTAAATAAAAGCATTTTGATTAATTATGTACATTTTGTGGAAACCATTACAGTAATTTCGTTACGGAAACTTTTTTGAAATTCCCTTTGTGAAAAGCCGTATTAGGAATAAACAAAAATATTAAAATGTCCAACGCAAACTTAGAAGTTTTACACATATTTCCAAAATTCTTCCAGTGTGTACAAAATGAGACAGTGAAGGCGACAAAGATAACCAAAACTAAAAAAATAGGGAATAGTATTGGTCAATTTCGTAATTTTTGCATCGGGGGTGAAATTATTTTATAAGAAAACTCCAAATTTTATGTATTCTCAGGTTCAGAAATCTTTTAGGGGCAAATTAAGTTTGAAATTATTTGCCAGAAGGTTTTTGAAAAGAGTGGAAAATACATCGTAAAATTGTTTGAGACATTTTAGGATAAGTTCAAATGCCGAAGAGTGTGTTCTGCGAGGGGGTCTCCCTTAGCCGGAAATGTACATAGGCTTACGGGCTACAGCAGTGTGTTTCAGGTGAAGGTGACCGCAATCAGAAAAAAAAATACTTGTATCGAATGGGAGAAGTATCAATGTAATATCGCTTCATGTCGAAATTCATATCCCTAGCTACACAGCGTGCCTGATAAAACATAAATAACAGTTGACGTGAATATAATTTAAAAAAAATCAAAAAAAAAAGTGGCAGTGTCCGCCGCCGCATGCAATACAAAATTAACGGCGCGCTAACCAACTGTCAGTGCAATTTGTTTGCTTCTACATAGTAAGTAAATTTTGCGCAACAAAACGAAAAGGAAAACGAAGTGATTTGTTGACATTTCTATTTTCGCACACACGCTGTGTGTCATCTTTATCGGTCGTTTGTTGTGCTCTCATACAACCTGCCATGCGGTCAAGCTAAGCAACTGCCGCATTTCCCTACACATTTCTCAGAAAGCTATTCAAATCTCACGCTCTCACTTCTCGACTTTTCACGCTATGCTTTTCTCTACTACCACTCAGTGTTGCATTCGTTGACATAAAAGTTCCACATACCACACGTCATCGTTCGACCAACGACCACACCGCACACGCACACAGCAATTCACTTTAAGGATGACGCATACTTTGCACAACACAGCTTTTCGTCCATTTACACTAACGGTCGGAATTTTCAAATTTTCGGATTCCGAAAAAGCTTTCGCCAAGGAGAAAATATTAGTGTTAGTGGTGTTTCGTTGCGTCTCGTCGTTGTCATCGACAAAATTGTTCGTCACCTTCGTTTGATTTTGCAGCGACGGCGGTGTTTAGTTAGTGCATGAAAAAGAATATGCTGTCATTTGAGTGTTCAGTTCGAGACGGGTTTGCAAATTAACAACATTGACTGTAACGGTGAATATACAGTGAATAGCGCGTGTCATCAGATAATAATTTAAATAAATAGATAGATACCTAAGTTGATAGTAATATTAAATATGAAATTCAAATATATAAGATTATAAAATTAAAACAACAACATTGCCAAAATACGAGCGTATTTGTGTGTGTGAAACGTTTTTTTGTTTTTTGTTTTTGGCAACAGCAGCGACGTTGGCGACCAGTGGCAGTGAAGTGAAGTGTACGAATAGATTTGAGGTAGACAAGCAGCAAGCACAGGCGCCTATATTAGATGCAAAACAAGAGCTGCAAATATTTATAAAAAACAAAAAATGTAAAAATTTGTTGAAAAAATATGTTTGGTGCCAAAATTTTTATTTGAAAATATATTGAATTGAAGAATTGCTATGCAGTTAAAGTGAAGTTGTTTGGCATTTGCTCTGAACGCAAAAAATGTATCGAATAAATATACTATATAGAATGAAGAAGCATTGAACGCCGTGATTTTGTAATACCTGGGCAACCGTACTAAGAATATTTGTGTGCGGCGAAAAAAGCCAAAACACTTGAATTTAGTGCAAAACTATACGAGAAAAATAAAGAAATTAATGTCAATGCAACTATTTATTTATTTGCAGCTAAAGTGTTCGAAGTGGCATAAAAAAGTGAGAGCAGTGAAATTTTTTTTTAGTTCAAAAAAACCACTATAATTTATTAAAAAAAAATGCACGCTATTTTAACCAAAATATCATCTCAAAAAAATATTAAAATTTTGTTCAAAAATTGCTGCAAAAATCCTTACTCTCTAATATAATGGCGAATGATAGTATATGTACATATGTACATATATTTAACAACAACAAATCACAGTCCAACCAACTTACGTTGAGACATTTACCCGACTTAGCTTTACCAATTTTACTTGTCTTGACTCAGAGCTCCTCGACACACAACTCAAGCCACAAAGTGCCAACAAAAATTGTGGAGTGTGTGACTTTTTGTTGTTGTTGTTGTTGTTGTTGTTGTTGTTGTTGTTTTCGAGTGTTGTGGTTGTGTTAGTATGTAGCTCAGCTTGTTGGAGTGATATGCAGGCGCTGGCGCTGGTTATGTAAAATGCGAAAATCGAAGTTGATTACTAAGCAAAGTAGCCAGGCACAAGGCTAACAAGTGACTTGAGCAAAATGAAAGAAATAAAATATAAAAAAAACAAACAAACATACCAAAACTAGGTGGAAAAAATAGTGTGCAAAAACGAATACCTACAATATTTGCATGTGCAACAAAAATATTTATTGAAAATTTTAAACTTACTAAATATAGTGTAATAGAGACAAACTAAAAGCAGTATTGTTTAAAAAGTGAATATTGATCAAAAAAAAAAAATTAAAAGGATAATAAAATTGCAAATAATGTGTAAATAAAATAATAAAAACCCATTAAATAAAACAAATAAAGTAAAAAATTCAAAAACAGAAATTTCTATTGACATGCTGCTAAAAGTGAAACTCATACAAATTCAAAGTGTTACAAACAAAGAAGTTGTCTCAATTTTTTTCGAAATTTACTTTCGCATGAAATTTGTGTGTTTAAACAAAAATTTCTACACAAAACAAATCCAACCAAAATAATAAAAATCAAAATGTATCTAAGAAAATATTTGCGAAAATCACTCAATTATTCTACAGCACATGAGTATAATTCGATTTTTTTTTAAATAAGTAAAGTCATGAAGTAAAATAGTGAATTAAATTCAATTGCATTTTACGATATTGTGGATATTTAAAGAAAGAACTGTTATTAGATAAGAAATATTTTGTAGCTATAAAGTTTTTTGCATTGCCTTATTGCATTATTCCATTTTTAACCTTACTTTTCGGGGATATTACTAAATCCATCATAAACCGAATGTTTATTAGATCTACCAAAAACCTATAACAAAGTACATTGTCCTACGAGCGTAGCATACACTTGGAATGTATTCTTAAAATTTCCTAAAATTGTATTACGATGAATTCGGCAATGGGACTACATACTCGTATCTTTATGTTTAACTTTATCTGAACTTTAATGTTCAACGTTTCTCAGATAACGTAAAAAATTTTTGGTAAATAACTGTATAATAAATAACCAACTGGAATATTTCTTCTGCATAATAGTTATCAATGTTGGGATATAATTCTCATCGGCAAGATAAACAAAAATATTTTTCATTACTAGAATTATTATGGAGTATTTTTTTTTAACAGATACGCCGCTGCTATTTCATAATCCATGTTAGTTTCGGAGCCGTCGTCTTTTGCTAAATTCAAAATATGATTCATTTTTTCAAATTAGGCTGTAAATTACTATCAGCATTTTTGTTTTTAATGGAAGAAAATACTGAAAGGAACAACTTGACTTTAACTTAAGAAAACAAATTTGAAATTGCCTTTCGATTGGCATTTTTTTGCGGTTTTTGAAATCTAATACTGTAATTATATTTCCGCATTTCTGTAAAAGTAATTCTGAGATAATATTTTATAATATTCTAAGGTCCTCACAAAAAGGGTAATTTTAGAGATGTGAAAAAAAAACAGTAATGAAAATAAATACTTCCACAAATTTTACTAAGACTATTTTCTATATAGAATAAATGTCAAATTCTTCAAGTTTACATAAACAATGATCACAGCTCCGGTAACACACATGTCTTGAAAAGAAAAGAGGGCATAAAGAAAGTGGAATTTTTTTAAAAGTAATTTTGATAAATTTGGTCTGGCGACGAGGACTATTTACTATTTCATGCAAATTTTTGCTGACAAGTTACAAATAAAATTCTCAAAGAATTATTTTACAAATTCTATAAATCTATTTTTCCTGTAATAAAATTGTAGAAAAGTGGTGTATGTAGAGGTATTGAAAATTTACTTAAAAAGAATGAACGAAGGCAATAAAAGGAATAAGTACCTACATTTGGCTCAATTTTACAATTTTTCTCTCTCTGTTTGAGCTGGCTCATCTCAGAAACTACTAAAAGAATTTTCACGGCGTTTTAAAGGGTTGGACAGTAACCTCGGGCATAACGTTGGTTATATTTTACCAAAATATCAAATGGGGTTACAGCAATATTTCTTAGGAATAGTTTGGAATTAATTTTAATTTTTCACGTCCATATTTATTCAGTATATGATTTACAATCTTACAGACTAGAGACATATATTGACGACAATTTTATTTTTTCAAAGATATCAACGTACATCAATGTTTATTTTACGTAGTTCTTTTGTTGTTTTTTTTTCAAGCGCAGCAGGGGACACTTAGTATATTAAATATTAAAAAATATTAGTTGCAAAGTTTTATGCATATAGGAATGTTTCCTGTGAAATTTCAAAAATGGTGATATTTCCAAACTAACAACAGACAACATATATATTTTGGCACTTCAAAATTCACATTTTTGTATTCTTTGTAAATAGCACCATTTTCACGTGATTTTTTATCAACTTTAAAATATCGTTTTTTGAAGTATTTGGCATTTGAAAATAATGGGCAGTCATAAACAGTCAGTGCTGCTGTCAATGGAGAAAAAGCATAAAGCAAATTACACTTCAACATTTTATTCACATGTAGGCGCCGGGAGACCCTGACTATGAAGTTATAGTGAAGTTTTTTCAACATTTGTAAAGTAAAATTGCCCACTGCAGGCATTTTTTTGCGAATAAATAAAGCAATACTACAATTATTTTTATTATTTGTGTTGAGATTTTAACATAGCACGACATGTTTGGAATTCCTCTCCGAAACTCCAATTTAAAGTCCTACCAACGAAATATCCAGTTAATTTTAAACAAATATCTCTAGGCTAGAATTTCGTTTAGCTGACTAGCTACAAATTTTCGCATCTGGAATGTTTTGTATCAGTTTCACAAAAGGAAAAATAAAACTACTCATCAAAAAATTAATTAGGAAAAAATTATATTAAAAAAATATTTATTCACTTCATCTTGGCACTAAATTGTTCGATTGATTTTGAACTGCCTAGTGTTTTTCAAAGAGATTTAATTGAGATCTTATAATGTTATGATAGGTCCCAGTGTGTGCGCTCAAAACCAAATAAACATATCGCAGTTGGCTCACTTGGATTTAGTTTATCAGATTTTTCCACTGTTTAGCGTAAAGCTCAGGAGAGACAAAAAAAATAAGGAAGAATCCTAAACCACTGTCACAAAATCAAATTTAGAAAGTCGTGGGATAACTAAAGTATTCCAAAAAGTTATTCTTCCGAAAATTTTACAAAAGAAGGTCTCATGCAAAATATTTATATAAAGAACGTACATAGGTATCCGCAAAAAATAAAAAGAAAACCAGTATGCCGCTTTAGAATATGCAACACTTATTTAAGCTCTTTCACTAACATTGCAAGTTAACAGAGCTGTTATCTTATTTTCATATGAAACTTATTTTATTTTATGTAGAATTCGCCTTTAATCCCATACAGATTTTTTCTGGTAAGGCCTCTAGTGAAATTTTCTGCGGAATAGATCACTAGAACATTTAAACCCAATAGCTGCTTTCCAAGTTTTTTTTTTTTTTTTTTTTTTTTTGAATGGTTACCTTGAATTAAGGATCCACAAGACTCTTCTCTTTTGCAGGGGAGCTAATGAGCTAAAATATTTGACGAAAATATAACGTTTCACTTCCCTCAGACACAAAATTAAAACGGGCTGATTTCGATTGTTGCACTGTGTAATTTGTTTATCAAACCTCAATCAAAATTATAGATAGTTATAGGATTAAACCAGCACTGCCTATATTATATATGATGACTAACTTTATAACAACTCACGCAATTAGCAAAAAAAATATAATTCGATAATTTGCAATGCATTTAGAAATCTTTCGCGAAATCAAAATTGGAAAGTAAACTCAAAGATCCCACGAAAACACACACACGACAAAATCTGCAAACAATTTCTTCATTCATTTGCCTAAACAACTAAAAATAACACCAGCAACCAAACAAGAAATGCAATGTTTTTCTTATTCTCTTCACACATTTTCTGCGCCTTCACACGCACACACACACACACAGACGTGCATTCATTAATGTGAACAAATTTCGACAATTCGTTTTAATTTTCAAAACAAAGCGCACAAGTGCAAATTGCAAGCGATTCATACCCAGCTAGCGCGAACCCGAAAAGTACTTCAATCAACTAGCCAAAAACAAAACAAACAAAACACCAAAAAAAAAAACAAAAAACGAAAAAAATCGCATTGACGGAGCTATAAAATTTGCAAACACACGAAAACTAAATAGGAATATAAAAAAAAAAGGATTTGAAAATTAGAAACAAGCGCAGTTATTTTTAGACCAAACTGCGCGAGGCGGTGACAATGTTTTTTTTTTTTCAATTTTATTGCAGCACCTACCAGCAATTTTGTAAAAAAAGCAACAACAACAAAAATGAAATCGGAAAAAATTGTGTCAAGGTGAAGTGCATACATGCACTATATAAATTTATTTTACACACATATAATGTACACAAATCAAAATTGAAATCAAATATTTTAATGTCTCGCAAAATACAAAGCGTTATGATGGCGAGTATCGTGTAAAATGATTGGCGCAGTGGCTGCTTTGAATGCTAAAAATATGAGCAGTATGAAAAAAAAGCATGGGAAATGTTTAGCAAATGTTTGAAGAAAAGGTTACGCTGTGTTACAAAAAAAAAATCAAAAAAGTAACCTGGTCACTGTTCTCTAGCCTCAGTCACATTCTCGCTGAGATCGAGATTTTGCAGGACTCTAATTGTGGCATACTTTTAGGTGCGCTAATAGATAATTAAAAAGTATTGTGAAAGTAAAAATGAAGAGAAATTTCACAACCTGCTTTAATGCAACACAAAGAAGCTTAATATTTTAATTTACACAAAACTAGGCTTAGTTTTGATAAACCGGATCCTCCTTCTAGACTGAGCCGTATATTTGTGGGTAATATTGATCAATACTGCATCCAATGACACGCTCAATCTTTTAAAGTTAGTAGCTTGATTTGAGATATGACTTTCTTTTATTCCAGCAACCGCTGTCAGCAAACTCTTTGACGGGCCTATCCACGCATTTGTTTTATTGATTTGTAGATTTTTTAGCAGCCCCTTCATCCAATTGCTTATATTGTATAACAAATTTACAGAATTTTTTCTTCCTAAGTTTTATCCCAGGCTATCCAGTGAAATGCGTTAACATTAGTGGGCTTCTTCGAATGATATAAACTAACACGGCTGATAAATCCAAATTATTGAGATAGAACGTTATTTACAAAGGAAAATTAATTAATATATCATAACCGTTACAAATATTATGTGGACGGTGTGAAATGACTAACTTCTAAGCGCCAGCTGCTGTGCGTTACTCCGTATCTCTAAAATAAACAAAGGTTTACAAAAATCTCGATACTTATAAAAATATTCAAAAAGTGTAGCGATACTTCCAAGTGGAAATATGAAGTACCTAAAATGCAATCTTCTAACGTACCCAAACCAGCAAAAACTTTACACCCGAGTTCACCACAAAGTTTAATGTAGTACCTCGTAAAATATTGGATTTCAATGTTGCTGCTTACCAATTTCAGAATTATATACTAATTACATAATGTCGATGAAGCAAATTTTCTATCTCAAGGATATAATCGGTGCTCTTCACCACCAGTACCAGCAATCCTGCATTCCCATCCAATTTTTATAAGAGTGGTATTAAAAGCTAGTCGCATGGCGGGATCCAACCATTTTGTACAAACATAAATAACGCAATACAGAGATATCAAAACTGTCATATTTTTGCTATGCATACTTTCTGGCGCAAATCAATGAAATTAATAGTTTGAACGATATCTGGGGAATAGCAGATCGCTTGGCATTTATAAATTAGTGAATTTTGCGAGCTCTTTGGTGGCACTTTCCTTTTTTGTTGTTCCTTATCATACGAGCTTTCTTTTTCTTGAGAAAAATTGTCCTCTAGTAGTTACCCAGCAGTCTCAAGTTCTGCACTGGTAGATCACAGTTTGGTTGACTTTTTAGAATACAAGAAAAAATGCAAGCGATTTTCCGATTAATTAATTGTTTGTTCCTAAGGAACATTGAAGTTAACTAAGTTAAAATAGTTCATTTTAATAGAAATAAAATATATACCCAATAAAAAAGAATAATATCCAAAGTTTCATTTTACTTGTTTCAAGTTCTCAGCGGAAAAGAAAGGAAATATCCTTCTAATCTTCCGAAACGATAGCAAAGGAAGTAATCTTCGTCATCTCCCGAAGGAGCTCCTGAGTTCGTTTTTTTTACTACAAAGCCTCAAGAAGCGATCGATCGGTATACCTTTGTTACCTATTTTGCGATATTGGTACTATTAAAAAATTTTTACTAGGTATTTAGGATATACGCTGACAATTTGGTGTAAAATGTTACTTATACGTCGTGGCGATCGGAAATCAACTGAAATTTAATGCCATCAAACTAATCTAACTCCATTAAAATAATAAAAAATTTACTATTTGGCAGGGTATTTTTTATATTTAAGCTAAAAGTCTCATTAAGATTAGTAAAAGTGTACTATAAATATATTTTTAGAAATATTTTAGACATTGACAAATATTTTTAATATCAAAAAAGGGATAAATTTGACGCTTATCTTGAGAAGAATACCAAAAAATAAATTTGTAATGGAAAATACTCTAGAAAATGCTACAATATAAAAGTGCACTAGGGGCATGCTCAGAAATTTGGTGAAAATTAAAAATAAGGTAAAAAAAAGCCTTCAGCAAAGAAAACTTTTTGAGTTAAAAATACAAAAGGGTTTGAAAATTTCACTGCCAACTTATGTTGGTTAGTACCTTCAAAATTTCTTTTGTTATGGAGAAAGGCAAAGATATTTTTCCCGTTTAAATTTAGAATAAAAATTTTTAAGAAAACACTCAGTTTTTTTTCGAGTTAGCTCATGTCTCTCTGATTGCAAGAAGAGCAGCATTTAATTCCGAGCTCATTATCTATATTAAAAAAATTTGCAGCCAAGTGGTACAAGAAACTCCTGCGAATTTATGTGGGGCACTTAACGCACTTGGAAGCGCTCGAAATTAAAAAACCAAAAAAAATATCTAAGTAATTGTAGGCAGCTACATAAATTTATAGTGTTTACAGCTATGTGAAAAAAATTAGGTGTTCAATAGTTTTTGATCAGGTTTTATGAAAGTCTAGCTCATTATGTAACAAACAACGTAAAAATCAAAATTTCAAACCTTTTAGCAAAATTAAAAAAATCAAAAAAATTTCATAAAATTTTAATTTAAATTAAAATTTTCATAACAATTTCAAATATGCGATACTATAGCACATTAACTTTTACGATAATAAGATGCAAGTCACAAGTAGCAAAACATTTTTTGATAACTTTTTTGCTGACATCTCTCATTTGCTCTCATACACAAAAAAAAAACGCCCGTGCTCCAAAAATAAAACAGCTATGCCGATTCTACAAAGAAATAAAGAGTTACATATAAGGGTAGTAGTGGTAGTAGTAGAAACAGTAGCTAGTAGCTTTATTGGTAGCTTTTGGTAGTATAAACTAGTAATAGCATAATCAAAAATACTTAGTAACTAGTAGGACTAAGTAAAAATTATGGTAGCGTTTAGTGGTAACATTGGCAATAAGAGTAGCATTCGTAAAAATAGTAGTAGAAATTAGTAGAAATTAGTAAAAACAGTGGTAATAATTACCAGTAGCATAAGTAAAAATAGTAGTAACAATTAGTAGAGATAGTAGTAGAAATTAGTAGTAGCATTCGTATAAGTAGTAGTAGAAATTAGTAAAAATAGTATTAGAAATTTGTAGTAGTCCCAGTAGTAGTCGTAGTTATTAGTAATAGTAGTAAAATTTTCCTAGTTTTTGACAAACTTTGAAATGTCGATTCATATGGTGCTTGCTACGTAATGTGCTGAGCTTTTATAAAAAACCAACAAAAAAAAAACACTGGTCCAAAACTCTTGTTCCTATTTTCTTCACATACCTGTACATTATAAGTGACCAAAATCTAAATCCACATGCACGCAACCCTATGTGTATTTTTTGTATCGCATACTTTTTCCCCCAAACTAGCAGCATCGCTGAACAACTAGGTAAATATGTAGGTATACAAAAATCTACACATTCGTATATGAGTTACTAATGAGGAGCACAAGTGAGTGAGTGAGTGTTTGACTGATTGACAGCAGCAGTGGCAGTGGCAGTGCGGATGATATCGTGGCGCTTTACTTAGCGGTTGGCCACGTTGTAGAGTTCATGGCAAACTACAACTAATACAAGTGTTTTTTACACATTTATATTTTGCTAGCTTAGTTATTTTAATTTGTTTGTTTTTTTTTTTTTTTTTTTGTCAGGTATTACTGTAGTACTACACGCGAATCATACGACTAGAGAATTTACAAACAGCACGCGAGTATAGTGTGCGCAATTATCTTTATTTCTTTTTTTTTCGAGAAATATAGCAAAAAAAAAAAACAACTAACAACAAATGTAGCATGCCGAAAGGGAGCATACAATATAATAGAAACAACAGAACTTAAAATGAGAGTGCGAGCGCTCATATTTGCAAAATGCTGTGAATTAAAAACACGGGAAAATTCATGCATGTTTTTTTTTAGTTTTTATTTTTTTTTTTGTACTAGCCTGTGGTGAGCGAAGATTGCGTTGCTAACAGCAATTGACATGGTGCTCTTTGGCTGTGCATTTTTATTGGCAAGAATTGTGATTGTGTGCGTTAGATAGAATAGGCGCCCGTCAAGTTGTCGGCCAATTGCTGTAACAATAACGGTAGATTGCTCGCCCAAAAAAAAGGGTTATTCCTTTGGAGATACTTTTATTTTTAAACAAGCTAAAAATTTAGTTTAAACGCACAAAAGTATATATTTCAAATATATTTTTTTCTTATTAATAGGATCATTCTGGTCAAATATGGGTCGAAAATAATGCATCTGCTTTAGGCTTTTAAGCAGCCCAAAGGCAGACAGTATTGAATAAAAATACTATGATAGTCATTAAATCTCTACCCAAAAAAAAAACAGCCTCTAAATGAGTCACCCAATATAAGCAATTCGAAGTGCATGTGGCTGTATTTGCTTATAAAAAAAATCATCTCTTTCTTTTCGCATTAGGATTAATTTATTAATTTGTTACAAAGAATAATTTTAAATATTACCAGCATTTTTTTCATTTTTTAAAAATACTCGACAATTTGTTAATTATTGCTCTTTGGATCTGTAATCACAAAACTCATTTTGGATTCCGTCACATAAAATAGGTGGCAACCTTTATAGAATAGCGGCCATCCCTTGGCAGGCTATGGGAAACCTGCGATTGTATTTCTGTCATGAAAGAGAAAAAACCCGTTTTTAATATTTCATATAACTTGAGTATAACTTGATTTAATTTGATTTTTCAAATAGGTGGCAACTCTCATAAAGTTAGCTATGAATCATAAGTGAAATCGCGTCGAAAACGGCTCGACTATATTTTAAGTGGGTTGCCACCTGCTGGAAAAATCGAATTGAATAAAATTATACATCAATTATATGCAATATTAAAATATGGGTATCAAACGGTTTGTGCCGGAGAGTAGAAGGTTCTTATTTATATTTTGGAGAAGGTTGCCACCTGTTTAAAAGTTCGAATTTAATTAAATTATACTCTGATTATATGAAACGCGAAAGCATGGGTACAAAACTGCTTCGATTCGCCAGAGAGTTGCCACCTGCTTGAAAAGATGAATTTAATAAAAAAAACATACTGGCTATATGAAATAGAAAAATATGGAAGTCAAAAGGTTAGTTTTGCTGAGGTGAGGGCTTAAAGTTTGCTTTATTTTAAAAAGGTTGCCACCTGATCGAAAAATTCAATTTAATTAAATTATATACAAGTTATGTGAAATAGTAAAATAAGGGTGTCAAACCATTTGCCACGCTTAGAGAATATTTATGGGTGTATTTTGTATCGTACACTGTCAGGTGGCTGGAAAAAAATTGCCTTGCACGTCCCAATATATAGGCAGTTTATACAATTAGTTTCACTAAAATAAATCCTTTTTTTAACAACTTTTTACCTGTCACCGAATATATATATCCTTCTCCAAAGTAACTGCTATAGGTGCACACCAATATATGTATGTATGTATTGCTTATATATGCGCGTAGATATTTACATATACAAAAGTTCATCCATTGTATTTAACTAATTCACGTACGTACGTGACCTAAACGCTTGATTTTCCAGCCATTTTACATGCATGTTACTAATGTGGTCTTTTTCACATATACGAACTTAAATATATATATATAACTTCGTATAACTAGTACTAGAATTTGTGTCTTAGTCACTTTGTCAACTCTTTTGAGCGTGTAATCAATAATTTTCAAGTTACATTACTATTTTCATATGCCCAAGTTTGTTTTTGTGTTTGCATAAATATTTAATGATGTAAACATTTTAGTTCTATAACGGTACTTCTATATTAAAAAAGATAATAGGAACGAGTACAATTATACCTCCGCTCAGTAATCACATACTTATTTAATAACTTCACTAGTAGACTTCGACTTTCGTTACTCATACGCCATGTCTATACAATAGATAGTGATCGCACTTATTTAGGCGATTAACATGGTGTCTATTATTATAAAAGTATAAACTGCTCTTCAGCCCAAAACATTTTTGAGCTGAATATGTATAAAAACAAGAATTATTTAGGAAAGATTCAACAGTGCTACAAAAAGATAGGAATGCGCCCGAGAAATAATTTAGTAGGGGTTTAGACCTCCAAATCTTTTTATTTGAAAAAAAAACCCACGTAATTTTCGCGTTTGATGCACTAATCTTTTTAAAACTCGATTATTTTCCAATCGATTTTAAAAACTATAAACGCTTTCAAAAATGGATTATCAGTAATTTGAAATGATCAATAAAAACCAATTATCAATCGAGCTCGTTGGTAGTTTTCATGGGCCAAACTTAGAATACCCAATATATTTCTTCATTTTTGGAACTTTGACCATCGCTTATTGCAAACTGTCTATGAAACCTTCAAAATTTAATTTCATAACGAATAAATCGATATCTCATATGATGACATTAAATTGTTTGCTCCTTACTCAAAAATGGTATCTTAAGTG